>CM034536.1:35743728-36086228 GCA_020002185.1 Paraescarpia echinospica
AGTCTCGTGACATATATCGGTCATAGTTTCGTCTCTTGTCTCGTCGGTACTCTCGTGTGACGTGCATCCGAAGTCTCGTGACATATCTCGGTCATAGTCTCGTGTGATGTGTCTAGTTGATCTAAGTTCAATTCGTGACACGTGTTGGTCAAAGCATAGTGTTTCGTTTTCGTGACACGTGTTGGTCAAAGCATAATGTTTCGTTTGTCCAACTAGTTGATCTGAGTCCAATTCGTGATATGTGTTGGTCAAAGCATAGTGTTTCGTTTGTGCAACTAGTTGGTCTGAGTTCAATTCGTGACACGTGTTGGTCAAAGCATAGTGTTTCGTTTGTGTGACTAGTTGATCTGAGTTCAATTTGTGACATGTGTTGGTCAAAGAATAGTGTTTCGTTTACGCAACTAGTTGGTCTGAGTACATTAACATCTCTGTACTGAACTACACAGACATGAGTGGTTAACATATCTGTACTGAACTACATGAAAATTGTCATCCGTAGTCTCGTGACATATCTCGGTCATAGTCTCGTGTGATGTGTCTAGTTGATCTAAGTTCAATTCGTGACACGTGTTGGTCAAAGCATAGTGTTTCGTTTTCGTGACACGTGTTGGTCAAAGCATAATGTTTCGTTTGTCCAACTAGTTGATCTGAGTCCAATTCGTGATACGTGTTGGTCAAAGCATAGTGTTTCGTTTGTGCAACTAGTTGGTCTGAGTTCAATTCGTGACACGTGTTGGTCAAAGCATAGTGTTTCGTTTGTGTGACTAGTTGATCTGAGTTCAATTTGTGACATGTGTTGGTCAAAGAATAGTGTTTCGTTTACGCAACTAGTTGGTCTGAGTACATTAACATCTCTGTACTGAACTACACAGACATGAGTGGTTAACATATCTGTACTGAACTACACGGAAATAAGTGGCTATCATCCCTACTGAACTACACAGACATAAGTGGCTATCATCTCTACTGAACTACACAGACATACTTGTGAAGTGTAAGACTATTAGTAAGGTTCCCAACATATGCTTTGCATTACACTATGAAAAAGACACAATATGAGGTTTGCACAGTTTATACGTGAACAACACAAACGTATTTACATGTCACGTTCCATAACTGCAAGAACCATATGTTTCATAGTGTTTCGCCACTGTTTCGAAACGGATTCTTGCAACCAAGTATTGATATTACACAACTGTTCGACTGTCACGTCGGATAGTTTCACACCTGCGTCTAACAAAAACGCTCAAACAGTCTTTCACCATCTAATTGGTCTTAGTTCATGGACGTGATGTGTGATTTGAGGATGACGTTAGGCATAGTCCTATCGTGGTACAACTGTGATGGTGGTCGGTTGACAGATGGTGATGCTGAAGATGACGGTGGCCGTCGGCGTTTTCGTGACACAGAGGTAGTTGGAACACTGTCAGCAGTAGCGATGCCCTCCTTTTCTTGTCGCTGAAACAGTAACGAGATGAGCTTAGTAATGAATGGTCAACTGATATGTATAAGAAAAAATATAATATTATGGTCTTTTGAAAAATGTTCTAACAAAATGACATGAATAACATTTGAACACTATGATAAATTGAAACTTACTATTATCTCTTCAAGTTGTTCTTTACGTCGCCGCTGTTTATCTTGCTTCCTTTGACAGCAGCCCTGATTCACATGAGCGGACCGATTCCCTTTATACTTGAAGGTACTGCCACACATACAGCAAGTATAACGAGGCAACAGCTTCTGACGCTTCGTCGGAGGTGACGATGTCAGGTTGATGATACGCTGAAACAGTGAAGGAATGAGCTTAATAATGAATGGTCAACTGGTATGTATAAGAAAAAATATAATATTATGTTCTTTTGACAATGTTCTAACAAAATAGCATGAATACCATTTGAACACTATGAAAAATTGAAGTTTACTGTTATCTCTTCAAGTTGTTCTTCAAGCTGTTCTTCAAGTTGTTCTTTACGTCGCCGCTGTTTATCTTGCTTCCTTTGACAGCAGCCCTGCTTCACATGAGCGGACCGATTCGCTTTATACTTGAAGGTACTGCCACACATACAGCAAGTATAACGAGACAACAGCTTCTGACGCTTCGTCGGAGGTGACGATGTCAGGTTGATGGTTGGGTTGATTGCCGGAGCTGATGACAGAGACGAAATTGGTTTGATCGGCGAACTGGTCGTCAAACTGGTCGTCGGACTGGTCGTTGAACTGGTCGTTGGTTGTTGGTCCGGGTTGATTGTTGGGGTCGAGAGGTCGAGTGGTCCCGTAGCCGGAGAAGGCTGCGCCTTCGGTAGCAAAATCCCTTGTCGGACGTTATCACTAGTCATGTTGTTCATCTTCCAAAATGTAAGATATAATGACCACAACAAACAGACGCAGGTCTTTTATAACAGTTCGACAGAACATAAAGGTCACGTGGTCGTGCCGAACGAACTTTTGTCCACTAGGGGATGATGTTTGTAGTTCGTGATGTATCCGTCAGGGGGCTCTATTGCACGCAAGCGTGCAAGAGACACGAATATTTGCAGTACTAGAACATTTAGTTTACAACTTGTCCACAATATGACACCACTTGTATAACTAGTACCGAAAAATTTCGACAGGGGGCGCTGTATCCGCCAGGGGGCGCTTCCATAGTTTTGGCGGGAAATAATTAGTTCACCAACTATCCGCCAGGGGGAGCTATTTTAATTCACAAACTATCCGTCAGGGGGCGCTTCCATAGTTTTGGCGGGAAATAATTTCAGTTCACCAACTATCCGTCAGGGGGCGCTATTTTGGTTTTGGCGGGAAATAATTAGTTCACCAACTATCCGCCAGGGGCGCTACTTGGGTTTTGGCGGGAATTAATTAATTCACCAGCTATCCGCCAGGGGCGCTATTTATGGTTTTGGCGGGAAATAATTTGAGTTCACCAACTATCCGTCAGGGGGCGCTATTCAAGTTTTGGCGGGAAATATTTAGTTCACCAAGTATCCGCCAGGGGGCGCTGTTATAGTTTTGGCGGGAAATATTTTAGTTCCGAAAAAACCGCTAGGGGCGTGCTATTCTAGTTCCGAAAAATTCCGGTAGGGGGCGCCACGTGACATTGACCTACATCCGGGTACTTGACCTTAGTGACCTTGACCTACATCCGGGTCACGTGACCTTTGACCTTGACCTACATCCGGGTACTTGACCTTGACCTACATCCGGGTACTTGACCTTGACCTACATCCGGGTACTTGACCTTCCATATAAGGTCATTTGCATAATTAGCCACGCCCACAATGCCCAGCTCGATCCTGATTGGTCAATTCGACTTTACCCACAATGCCTAGCTCGCTCCTGATTGGTCAACTGTATAACTAACCACGCTCACAATGCCCAAATAAGGGCATTTATGCAAATGAGGCGACCTCATTTGCATAATCCTTAACTTTGGAGCACCGCGGTGCAAGTGCAAAATCCCTATCTCTTAACATGGCACTTGCACCATCCGAATCCAACCATGCCCGGTAAGGGACCTCTATTACTACTCATATATAATAATTTTCCATTCTATCTAGTTATTAACCAAAAAAACCTTGATTGCTGTTAGACATATTTACAGCACACGAACTGTCAGATTAAAATCAAGGGAAAAAGGTACCTGTGTGCAGACTGCACACCTTCTATAGTACTAGCTAAAGTATTTACCGTAATTTGCTATATACAAAAGTGGGGGGGCTACATGTCTGTACCATTTACGTTATTATATATGTAATTAAAGGGCTTTAAATTGCCATTTTTCATCCACTCTCTGTGTCTCTCTATCGCTACATAAACCAAGCAATGCGCAGCGGATTCCAATACACATCACATCCTATTATTATATCGAACTTATAAAGCACTTTTCATACAAAAAATCGATAGAATAATCATAGACAGTAAAAACAAAGCATAAAAACGATAACATGATAAAAAAAGAAATATTATAGAAGCACCAAAATGGGCCAGGAACAAATACATTTTTAACAGCTTCTTGAAAGTGTTCAGTGTTTGTGCTTCACGGATGTGAGCCGGTATCGCATTCCACAACTTCGCTGCTGAACACTTACATTTTTTTTCGCCGTAAGTAACTGTTCTAGCCCTTGGAACTTCTAGTGTCACTGAATCTTTGGATTGTAGGGTTCTTCTTGGATGGTAAACATTCAGCATGTCCGATATATATCCTGGAGCCTGTCCATGTAGGGCTTTATATGTGTGCAGGATTTTAAATTGCACACGATAGATAACAGGTAACCATTGCAGGTTTTTGAACACTGGTGTGATGTGGCTGTAGTGTGATGTTCTGGTTACAATCCGTGCCGCGGTGTTCTGTACACGTTGTAACTTGTTAATTGATGTCTGGTGCAGTCCACTGAGCAGAGCGTTACAATAGTCTAGGCGTGGTGTTACAAGCCAGTTGACTAGTGATTTAGTGGCATCATTTGTGAGATAAAGTCTAATGTGCCCAATGTTACGGAGCTACTAATATCCAGACCTACAGACACTGTTCAAATGTTGCTCCATGTTCATGGCAGAGTCGAATATATCACCCAGGTTTTTCACACTGTTCACTGATGTAATGTCAGTTGCGCCAACACGCATAGTAACGTTTTCTATCTGCATGGCATTACGCTTGGTTGTGAACAACACAAACTCATTCTTTTCACTGTTCAGTTTTAGCATGTTTGTGTACATCCATCTTTCAATGTCCGTGATGCACCTCTCAATGAGTTCCAAGGATTATGTTTGGGCTGCACCGTCCTTCGGATTGAACGAGATGTACAACTGGGTGTCATCCGCAAAGAAGTGATAAAACAGTCCATACCGACGCATAATGGCTCCTAGTGGTTTTGAGTACATGGTGTATTTCTTCGGGCCGAGTACTGAGCCTTGTGGTACACCATGTTACAGTAGAAAAAAGTGAGATCTACGGTAGACTGACTGGAGCTCGACGTGAAGACTCACCAGGTGGCGCTCAATCCGTGTATCTACAACCTTCTCTAACACCTTAGCAATAAAAGGAAGGCTAGACACAGGTCTGTAGGATGTCTGGATCGAGTGTTGGTTTCTTGAATAGTGGTCGTATCTGAGCACATTTGAATGGACGAGACACACAGCTACTTTCCATAGAGGCGTTCACAATCGCGGTGATAATAGGGAGTAGCTCATCTACAAACAACTTTAGAATCCACGTGGGCACCGGATCGAGGTCGCAGGATTTATCAGGTGACTTCAGGATGAGAGTCTTCACTTCATCAAGGGAGTCAATTCAATTCATCATCAGATGCGCGAGTAAACCTCCCCAGTGGTGTAGTTACAGATGAGGCGTCAACGTCCTGGTCAACACCATGTAACTGGTCCGTCTGGATGCCACGTCGGATGTTTTGTATCTTCTCCATAAAGAAAGAGCTAAACATCTCGGCTAGTTCACTGGGAGACGCCGTTTGAGGCTATAACTGCACTAAAGATGATCAAGGCGAGGAGCGGTGAGTAAAATAATATTACTGATAGCATATTGGAGAAAGGGACTTATTTTTCATGTTGATGTGTACCATGGGGTACTATAAAGCGAACAACGTGAACCGGGCCTAATTTCCGAACCGTTCTTGGTCGCAAGGGTCGAGGGTCAGCATCATAAAAGTAGATTTCTTTTGTTCTTGAAAAAATACATAAGGTCGCACGGAAATACTAGGAACGGTCGGGTTACCGAAAACGCAGGTATTCAATTTGGCCTGATCAGAGATAGGGTGTCCAGTTATAAATACAGATCAGTGACCAGGCAACCAGGCCAGCTTCTGCAGTGCAGTAGTGAAATAGTAGGGAAATTTTGCATTTTGGGGGACATGAGGTACCCTTAGAATGATTCAATCAAATACAGATTTCTTGTGTATAGTGGCACTACCACACGAAATGCATATGTAAAATCAGAGGAAAAGTTACTGAAGAGTTTTTGAAAAAATATAAAAATTCACCAGTTTCGGGGGACATGTGGGGCCCTACGGGGCCCTTAAAATGATTCAATCACATACATATTTCTCGTGCATAGTGGCAGTACCCTAACATACTTATATGCAAAATTAGAGAAAAGGTTACTGAACGGTTTCTGAGATATGGCAGCTAACGGCGCACGGCGGACGCGGAATGATGGCATAACTCCGTTGGACCTTCGGCACAAAGGACTATGAATGTGTAAACGCTACAATGACGCTACTGAAAACATGGCACTAGGTTACATTTAAAACGTTTTCCCGCCATTTTCACAGAAAGTTGAACGGTGTCCGAGATATGGCAGCTAACGGCGCACGGCGCGCGGCGGACGCGGAGTGATGGCATAAGTCCATTGGACTTTCGGCCCAAAGGACTAAAATGTGTAAACGCTACAATGACTCTACTGAAAACACGGCACTAGGTTACATTTAAAAAGTTCCCCTGCCATTTTCAGAGTTCCCGCCTTTTTAACCGAATTCCTGGATGTACCATGACTCCACTGAAACGGAGGGCGAGTTGGGGCGCGTGTCGGAGTCGTCGTTGGTGGAACCGGAACTACTTTTCCTATCTCTTAACATGGGAAATCCGGAACTACGTTTCTGCTCTTGCTCTAATCCAACATCTCCCCATTTCAACCTTCTATACTACTGGTAATAAAACCAGATGTGGCAAATGGCAATAATTGGAGCTGTCATTACTACTCTTAGCAGAGTCACCGATGGTATGTCCAACTGTTTTGTATATACTAGAATCAAATTATTATATTAGTTGGGATGGAGTCATTTCCTATTTGTGCTGCATCATTTACACCACTTAAATTAATATAAACAAATAACTCTCATCGGAATTGATTCTCATTTCTGCTAAGCATAGTCCACTTATTTTACTTATTACTCAATGTTTTTAATTTATGTACGATGTGCATTGTATCAGGTAGAGAGGTGATTGTGGGTGTATGTTAATAATAATATATCATGTATGCACTTTTGAGCATGACTTTTCTTTTATTGCGGTCTTCTATGATATACCTTTTATACCTTTAAGATATCCCTTTATAATACTACGACAAATATATATTAAATGGAAACTTTCTGTTCCGCTACTCGAAATTAGCCATTCTCACACATAAAGATATGATAAATGATTTGTATAATTATTACTATGCTTCCTATATGTGTGTGTGTGTGCGCGCGCGCGCGCGTGCGTGTGCGTGCTATACTTCATGTAGGTTAGTTCCCGTGGGTCGTAATCGAAACCATTATTCTAAAAATGAGCTGAAGCGGCGAAGGTTTTTGCGGTCGGCTTGTTTTGTTGACGTTGTCATTGTTAGCTTCACTGGACTCTCTCGATTCATGTTTTCAACAAAGTTGGATTTGTGTGGAACCGTAAAATAAATTATTACTCATCTATAATGACTAGTGTTTGTAGGGCCTATTACATCAGAATACCGCACAATAACCCAGTCTGACTCTCGCTTCGACATCTATCGTTGTAAACATGCTCTGAACGTATCGAAAATACTGGCAGGTTGTGCGACATGCGCGCCTCTGACGTCGCAATACCATATGTGATCGCCTAGCTTATTAACTATCAACTTTCCGCGGGAATCGCGATACAGATGGGTTTTAAATCTTAGCATTTTCTGTATTTTTGTCATGTTCATGTTGCCAAATGTTACATACAATGCTATACTTTACACATGGAAAATAGAATTTAGCTGGTGCCTTGTTTAATTCCTTTAAGGCCGCATGAAGATTGTTGCTTGGAGATGCCCCCACTGCCTCCATGGGGAGGATCGTTGTACACTCGGACCAAAAATGTTATTTATGCTCCAACCTATCAGGCAGTACAGGAAAAATAAACTTTTACAATAACTCATCATCGCGCGCCAGGGGTCGCTGCTGCTGATTACGTCAGTCCCAGCCAGCAGTACCCCTGGCTGATCGCTTTGCGAAACTCTGAATTTAAGCTCAGCCTATCAAATCGCTCACTAGATCAGTAGATCTACTCAGGTCAGGTGGTCATAATAAAACTAATTTCAACCAACCGTGGCTCATGTTACATGCAATGTTTAGGAAGTAGAAGCAATTATTCGAATACACAATACCGCTAAGCTGCTCGTGCTAATGGGCGAACGGGTCATTATATATTGGGATTCCCAGAAGTCGTTTATCCGTCTTCAAATTGGGGCGGGTATTTGCGCTGTTCTCACGGGTGATGCAGTCGCGACTGGCGAAGTCAATTACTAGTTTGACTCAGCTAACTTCCGCACTTCGCGTAGGGGATCATCCAGGGCTAGTTTTGCATGGCAAACAGCCCTGGCTTGCGAGGATATAATAACTTGAAATGATATTTAACACAGGGCTGATTCTCCACTAGATCCTAGCCCAGCAAAAATGACACTAGGTGGTGGATTTAAGACTGAACTTTATCCAACAATTTAGTCTATACATTGGGGATCGAGATCGGGGCGAAATGAACCGACCCCTAAACAAACAATTGTTACTGGGTGCAGTTCTAATAAGATTAGTGCTGCGTTCCAATCACCTCGTTTATAACGTGAATACGTCTTCGTAACGCCTACCTGACCCAAGTGCACACATTTTACCAGTTGTGAAGTCAGGCTGCTCAAGAACAGCGGTTCCCAAACTGGTATACGCGTACCCCCGGTGGTACGCCAGAGGTTCTCTAAGGGGTACGCGAAGGGTTGGCTGAAAGTAAGGATTTCGCCATCTTGTTTGCTACTCGTGTTCGCGCATTGCAACAAAAACGGAGACTTCAAATGAATGTTGTTGTTCTATCATCTCTTGGAATTTGCTACGAAATAAGGGCGAAGGCGTCTTCAGAGGCCTCAAAATGTTTTGAAGCTGAGGAATAATCGTAGAAAAATTTGCGCACGTGTGCATCGACGGAGCGCCGGTGCGATATTGTAAAATGGACCCCCATCGCATATGGACCGGAGGTCCATTTACCACGGCGTTGAAAATGGAACCCGTGTAAAAATTGTTTTACTGTGATGTATCCATGACTTTTGTTCACTCTCTCGTAACTTCGTGGCTCGACTACGGGAACGCTGTCCTGCGTATGGCATCTCCCACCGCCTCTTGCACCGTCTTGAGGTGGCATGACGGCAGCATCGAAACAACTTCAATGATTTCCGGTGAAGTACTGCACTGCATGTGTGTCATACTCTACTCGTCCTGGTATTTCGCGCCCTTCACGACCGGACGCCGGCGTATTTCGCCTTGCTCAGCATACCGTACGAGTAGTAATAGAGGTCCTTTACCGCGCATGGTTTCAGTTTTTCCGTTGGTGGAAGGTGAAATCCCTATCTATTAACATGGGAGTCCCCTTCAATAACAACGGCCGGGTTAAAGATAGGGATTTTTAACATGGGAAAGATAGGGATTCCCCCAAAACTTGTAAACGACAACCTCTCGTTTACAAGTTTGCACAAGGGGTTCCACCGAAAATGGTTTTCGAGATTCGGCCGGGTTAAAAGCATAGGGATTTTTCCGAAAATGGTTTTCGAGATTTGGCTGAAGGGATTCCCCTTCAATGTCGACAGCCGGGTTAAAGATAGGGATTTTTAACATGGGAGAGATAGGGATTTCACCAAAACTTGTAAACGACAACGATGGATCTCCTCATAGTTGACGGCCGGGTTAAAGCATAGGGAATTTTCACCCGATGTTAAAGCATAGGCCATTTTATCGCAAAGGTATCCGAACACTTTTCGAATTTTCTCCATGTTAAACCATAGGTAATTTTTATCCCATGTCAAGAGATAGGGAATTTTATCGTAAACGTATACGAACCACTTTTTGAATAAAATATACCGAACAGGATTTGAATATGGCACACACGATTGCTTGATCCGGAGGCAGAGGCTTCGCCAAGGGATCGAACCCTTATTTGGTTGACTATGGCATGTCGAAAATGTGGTGTTATAATAAGGCGTAATGTGTAACAAAAGGGTTATAAATTCAACGGAGATCGTTGTGTCTGAAGTAAGATATACGAAATGTAGACTACATATAGGACTATGTTATATCAGAACCTATAGCCTCGTTTTTTCGAACAGAGCGGCCATCTTGAAATTATACGTTTGGTATCATTTCCGTACGGTAGTACCCAAATTCGTGTCTCTTATCAATTCCGTACTGCTACGCGCAGTAATTTTGTATGCGAGGTGAGTTGGTTATATAGGTAGTGATTTGGTTATCCATCGTTTTGAACTTGCGCACTTGAATGTAATTCCATTATTTGGCGTCATGGTCAGTGAATGACGTCATGATACGCGCAGTAATTCTGTAAGCGAGATGAGTTGGTTATACAGATAGTGATTTGGTTAGCCATCGTTTTGAACTTGCGCGTATGTAATGTAATTCCTTCACGTGACTTCATGATGCAGTGACGTCAAGGTCAGTGACGTCATCAAACTGCTACGCGCAGTAATTTTGTATGCGAAGTGAGTTGGACAAACAGGTAGTGATTTGGTTAGACCTTGTTTTGAACTTGCGCGTATGTAATGTAATCCCTTCACGTGACGTCATGATGCAGTGACGTCATGGACAGTGACATCATCAAACCGTTATGCGCAGTAATTGTGTACACGAGGTTGACTTGGTTAAACAGATAGTGCTTTGGTTAGATCTTGTATTGAACTTGCGCGTATGTAATGTAATCCCTTCATGTGTTAGATAGGGAATTTTCTCCATGTTAAAGCATAGGGATTTTCCCCATGTTAAAGCATAGGGAATTTTCACCATGTTCAATGATAGGAGCTATCGGTAAACTGTTACGCACAGTAATTTTGTACCCGAGGTTGACTTGGTTAATCAGATAGTGCTTTGGTTAGCCATTGTTTTGAACTTGCGCGTATGTAATGTAATCCCTTCACGTGACGTCATGATGCAGTGACGTCATGGTCAGTGACATCACCAAACCGCTATGCGCAATAATTGTGTACACGAGGTTGACTTGGTTAAACAGATAGTGCTTTGGTTGTATTGAACTTGCGCGTATGTAATGTAATCCCTTCATGGGTTAGATAGGGAATTTTCTCCATGTTAAAGCATAGGGAATTTTCACCATGTTCAAGGATAGGAGCTATCGTTAAACTGTTACGCAAAGTAATTTTGTACCCGAGGTTGACATAACTCGCGTGAGATCCCTCAAAAGGAAGCAAAGCAAAGCAAAGCAAATAGACGGGTTATCGATTGAGATCCCTCAAAAGGAAGCAAAGCAAAGCAAATAGACGTGTTATCGCGTGAGATTTGCTTCAAAAGGAAGCAAAGCAAAGCAAAAAGACGTGTTATCGCGTGAGATTTGCTTCAAAAGGAAGCAATGCAAAGCAAATAGACGTGTTATCGCGTGAGATTTGCTTCAAAAGGAAGCAAAGCAAATCAAAAAGACGTGTTATCGCGTGAGATTTGCTTCAAAAGGAAGCAAAGCAAAGCAAATAGACGTGTTATCGCGTGAGATTTGCTTCAAAAGGAAGCAAATAGACGTGTTATCGCGTCAAACCCCTCAAAACTCACTCACTCACTCACAACACACACAACACATACAACACACACACATACACACACGACACACACAACACATACAACACATACACAACACACAATTTACACAACAGACATAACATACCCGACACACAACATACACAACATACACACAACACACAACATACACAACACACACAACATACACACAACACACACAACACACACAACACATACACAACACACACAACACACACAACATACACAACACACACAACATACACAACACAGACACACACAACATACCCAACATACAATATACACAACTTATACAACACACACACACACACACACACACACACAAACAAACACATAACACACACACACACCATACACAACATACACAACACACACACAACATTTACAACACACAACATACACAACACATACACAACACACACAACATACCCAACACACACAACTTACACAACACATACAACACACACAACTTACACAACACACATACACAACACATACAACACACACACAACATACACAGCATACACAACACACACAACATACACAACACACAATTTACACAACACACACAACATACACAACATACACACAACACACACACACAACACACACAACACACAACATACACAAAACACAACATACAACATACACAACACACACACAACACACATAACATACACAACACATACACAACACACACACACAAAATACACAACACACACAACATACACAACACATACAACACACACAACAAAAACAACACACACACAACACACACACAATATACACAACATACCAAACACACAAAACACAACACACAACATACACAACACATACACAACACACACCACACACACACACAACATACACAACACACAACATACACAACACACGCAACATACACAACACACACACAACACATACAACACACAAAACACACACAACAAACACAACACACATAACATACCCAACACACAACATACACAACATACACAACATACACAACACACACAACACACACAACATACCCAACACACAATATACACAACTTATACAACACACACACACACACACACACACACACACACACACACACACACACACACACACACACACACACACACACACACACACACACACACACACAAACACACAACACATACAACACATACAACACACACAACACAAAACACATACACAACACACACAACATACGCAACACACAACATACACAACTTACACAACACACACACACTCAACATACACAACACACACACACACAACATATACAACACACAACATACACAACACATACACAACACACACAACATACCCAACACACGACATACACAACACATACAACACACACAATATACACAACATACACAACTTACACAACACACACACACACAACACATACAACACACACACACAACTTACACAGCATACACAACACACACACAACATACACAACACATACAACATAGAGACCGCCATGACAGGTCGTCATGACATTCAAGTAACTTCCGGTGCGACGTCACTTCCGACGTAATGTACCTAGTAGAGGCTGCCATAGCAAGCGAATTTGAAAACTGCTATGACCGAAAACGACTATGTCAATAACATGTAAGGACAACCACCTGACAGGACTTCATTCAAAGAGGTGACCATCATGGTTCCCAACGCCACTCAACGGACACCAATGTAATTAGTCAGAGTATTGCCATCTACCGACGATGATAGATCTCTATTCGTTGACGCACTTTCGGGAATATCGGAAGCATAGAGTCCGCCATGTCAGGTCGCCATGGCATTCAAGTAACTTCCGGTGCGACGTCACTTCCGACGTAGCGTCCCTAGTAGAGGCTGCCATGACAGTCAAGTAACTTCCGGTACGACGTCACTTCCGACATAACGCTCCCTAATGGATAATCGGAGTACTACGTCACATGATGGCGCCATCTAGCGGGTAAAAATATCTAATTAGGTTAGCTAGAGAAAAAAAGTTGGGGTTAACCTTGCGAAAATTTAAACAACCACCAAAGTGGTTGTATAAATTTTCTGAAAATTTATACAACCACCTTGGTGGTTATTGGTTGTTTAAATTTTCGCAAGGTTAACCCCAACTTTTTTGTTGTGTGTGTGTGTTGTGTGTTGTTTGTGTTGTGTGTGTTGTGTATGTTGTGTGTGTTGAGTATGTTGTGTATGTGTTGTGTGTGTTGTGTATGTTGTATGCTGTGTATGTTGTGTGTTGTGTATGTTGTGTGTTGTGTGTATGTTGTGTAAGTTGTGTATGTTGTATGTAGGGTATGTTGTGTATGTGTGTTGTGTATGCTGTGTATGTTGTGTGTGTGTTGTATGTATTGTGTGTGTGTGTTGTGTATGTTGTGTATGTTGAGTGTTGGGTATGTTGTGTGTGTTGTGTATGTTGTGTGTTGTATATGTTGTGTGTGTGTGTTGTGTATGTGTTGTGTGTGTTGTGTATGTTGTGTGTGTTGTGTGTATGTTGTGTAAGTTGTGTGTGTTGTGTATGTTGTGTGTCGGGTATGTTATGTGTGTTGTGTAAATTGTGTGTTGTGTATGTGTTGTATGTGTTGTGTGTGTGTGTGTTGTATGTGTTGTGTGTGTTGTGAGTGAGTGAGTGAGTGAGTTGTCTATTTGCTCCCTTTTGAGGGGTTTGATGCGATAACACGTCTATTTGCTTCCTTTTGAAGCAAATCTCACGCGATAACGTCTATTTGCTTTGCTTTGCTTCCTTTTGAAGCAAATCTCACGCGATAACGTCTTTTTGATTTGCTTTGCTTCCTTTTGAAGCAAATCTCAAGCGATAACGTCTATTTGCTTTGCTTTGCTTCCTTTTGAAGCAAATCTCACGCGATAACGTCTTTTTGCTTTGCTTTGCTTCCTTTTGAAGCAAATCTTACGCGATAACACGTCTATTTGCTTTGCTTTGCTTCCTTTTGAGGGATCTCAATCGATAACCCGTCTATTTGCTTTGCTTTGCTTCCTTTTGTGGGATCTCACGCGGGTGATGTCAACCTCGGGTACAAAATTACTGTGCGTAACAGTTTACCGATAGCTCCTATCCTTGAACATGGTGAAAATTCCCTTTGCTTTAACATGGGGAAATCCCTATGCTTTAACATGGAGAAAATTCCCTATCTAACACATGAAGGGATTACATTACATACGCGCAAGTTCAATACAAGATCTAACCAAAGCACTATCTGTTTAACCAAGTCAACCTCGTGTACACAATTACTGCGCATAGCGGTTTGATGATGTCACTGACCATGACGTCACTGCATCATGACGTCACGTGAAGGGATTACATTACATACGCGCAAGTTCAAAATAATGGCTAACCAAAGCACTATCTGATTAACCAAGTCAACCTCGGGTACAAAATTACTGTGCGTAACAGTTTACCGATAGCTCCTATCCTTGAACATGGTGAAAATTCCCTATGCTTTAACATGGGGAAAATCCCTATGCTTTAACACGAAGAAAATTCCCTATCTAACACATGAAGGGATTACACTACATACGCGCAAGTTCAAAACAAGATCTAACCAAAGCACTATCTGTTTAACCAAGTCAACCTCGTGTACACAATTACTGCGCATAGCGGTTTGATGATGTCCCTGACCATGACGTCACTGCATCATGACGTCACGTGAAGGGATTACATTACATACGCGCAAGTTCAAAACAATGGGTAACCAAAGCACTATCTGATTAACCAAGTCAACCTCGGGTACAAAATTACTGTGCGTAACAGTTTACCGATAGCTCCTATCATTGAACATGGTGAAAATTCCCTATGCTTTAACATGGGGAAAATCCCTATGCTTTAACATGGAGAAAATTCCCTATCTAACACATGAAATGATTACATTACATACGAGCAAGTTCAATACAAGATCTAACCAAAGCACTATCTGTTTAACCAGGTCAACCTCGTGTACACAATTACTGCGCGTAGCGGTTTGATGATGTCACTGACCATGACGTCACTGCATCATGACGTCACGTGAAGGGATTACATTACATACGCGCAAGTTCAAAACAAGGTCTAACCAAATCACTACCTGTTTGTCCAACTCACTTCGCATACAAAATTACTGCACGTAGCAGTCTGATGACGTCACTGCATCATGAAGTCACGTGAAGGAATTACATTACATATACGCAAGTTCAAAACGATGGCTAACCAAATCACTGCCTGTATAACCAACTCATCTCGCTTACAGAATTACTGCGCGTATCATGACGTCATTCACTGACCATGACGCCAAATAATGGAATTACATTCAAGTGTGCAAGTTCAAAACGATGGATAACCAAATCACTACCTGTATAACCAACTCACCTCGCGTACAAAATTACTGCGCGTAGCAGTTTGATGACGTCATACAGGGTGCGCGCGCTCATGCCCGCAACAAACAAATATGTCCAGACACGTCTTGAGTACGGAATTGATGAGACACGAATTTGGGTACTACCGTACGGAAATGATACCAAACGTATAATTTCAAGATGGCCGCTCTGTTCGAAAAAACGAGGCTATAGGTTCTAATATAACATAGTCCTATATGTAGTCTACATTTCGTATACCTTACTTCAGACACAACGATCTCCGTTGAATTTATAACCCTTTTGTTACACATTACGCCTTATTATAACACCACATTTTCGACATGCCATAGTTAATCAATTAAGGGTTTGATCCCTTGGCGAAGACTCTGCCTCCGGATCAAGCAATCGTGTGTGCCATATTCAAATCCTGTTCGGTATATTTTATTCAAAAAGTGGTTCGTATACGTTTACGATAAAATTCCCTATCTCTTAACATGGGATAAAAATTCCATATGGTTTAACATGGAGAAAATTCGAAAAGTGGTCGGATACCTTTGCAATAAAATGGCCTATGCTTTAACATGGGGTGAAAATTCCCTATGCTTTAACCCGGCCGTCAACTATGAGGAGATCCATCGTTGTCGTTTACAAGTTTTGGTGAAATCCCTATCTCTCCCATGTTAAAAATCCCTATCTTTAACCCGGCTGTCGACATTGAAGGGGAATCCTTCAGCCAAATCTCGAAAACCATTTTCGGAAAAATCCCTATGCTTTTAACCCGGCCGAATCTCGAAAACCATTTTCGACATCTCGAAAACCATTTTCGACATCTCGAAAACCATTTTCGGTGGAACCCCTTGTGCAAACTTGTAAACGAGAGGTTGTCGTTTACAAGTTTTGGGGAATCCCTTTCTTTTCCATGTTAAAAATCCCTATCTTTAACCCGGCCGTTGTTACTGAAGGGGACTCCCATGTTAATAGATAGGGATTTCACCTTCCACCAACGAAAAAACGGAAACCATGCGCGGTAAAGGACCTCTATTACTACTCGTACGCAGTGACGGATTAAGACATTCGCGGGCCCTATGGCTGGCCACCCGACATTTTCGTGGGCCCTAGGTACACTCAGGGGCGAGAACAGAGAGAGAGTGGTCTAGTGGGTCGAAAACCTCCCATTGCTCCCCCTCCTTGAGGTTTGCCAAAACGTCCACTGGCGCCGGGACGAAAACAATATTGGGTGGGGGTGTTTTTGAAGATTGTTGTCCGTTATAGTCAGTTATGTAATAACGCCTCTTTATAATGTCTGTAGTAATAATATAGGTTAAGTACGAGTTACGCATCGTAAAGGTATTCGACGACAATATACCGAACAGCATTTGAATATGGCACACACAAGATTGTTTGGCCTATAGGCCGAGCCTCCGCCAAGGGACCGAGCCCTTATCTGGTTGACGATGATATGTCTAAAATGTGGTGTTATAATAAGGCGTAATTTATAATAAAAGGATTAGAAATTCAGCGGAGGTAGTTTTATCTGAAGTAATGTATACGAAATGTAGACTATGTTATATAAGAACCAGTAACCTCGTTTTTTTCGAAAAGAGCGACCATCTTGGAATTAGACCTTTGGTACCATTTCCTTACGGTAGTACCTAAATTCGTGTCTCTTATAAAACTCGTACTCGAGACGTGTCTGGACATGTTTGTTTGTTGCGAGCGTGAGCGTGCGCACCCTGTATGATGTCATCAAACTGCTACACGCAGTAATTTTTTACGCGAGGTGAGTTGGTTAAACAGGTAGTGATTTGGTTAGCCATCGTTTTGAACGTGCGCGTTTGAATATAATTCCATCATTTGACGTCATGGTCAGAGAGTGACGTCATGGTACGCGCAGTAATTTTGTGCGCGATGTGAGTTGGTCAAACAGGTAGTGATTTGGTTAGCCATCGTTTTGAAGTTGCGCGTTTGAATATAATTCCATCATTTGACGTCATGGTCAGTGAGTGACGTCATGGTACGCGCAGTAATTTTGTATGCGAGGTGAGTTGATTAAACAGGTAGTGATTTGGTTAGCCATCGTTTTGAACTTGCGCGTTTGAATATAATTCCATCATTTGACGTCTTGGTCAGTGAGTGACGTCATGGTATGCACAGTAATTTTGTACGCGAGGTGAGTTGGTTAAACAGGTAGTGATTTGGTTAGCCATCGTTTTGAACTTGCGTGTTTGAATATAATTCCATCATTTGACGTCATGGTCAGTGAGTGACGTCATGGTATGCGCAGTAATTTTGTACGCGAGGTGAGTTGGTTAAACAGGTAGTGACTTGGTTAGCCATCGTTTTGAACTTGCGCGTTTGAATATAATTCCATCATTTGACGTCATGGTCAGTGAGTGACGTCATGGTATGCGCAGTAATTTTGTACGCGAGGTGAGTTGGTTAAACAGGTAGTAATTTGGTTAGACATCGTTTTGAACTTGCGCGAGGAAAGGTAATCCTATCATGTGATGTCATCAACAGTGAGTTCAAATTCCCCTGTAAAATTTCATTCTAGAAGTTACTTTGGTACTTTTGTCAACACACTACAAAACCGACGCTACTGTGTGCTACTGTGTCCTGGAGATGTGTCTGGACATGTTTGATGGTTGCGGGCACGAGCGAACTCACGTCCTGTATAACGTCAAAGCTATTCCTAAATTCGTGTCTCTTATAAAACCCGTGCTCGAGACGTGTCTGGACATGTTTGTTTGTTGCGAGAGTGAGCGTGCGCACCCTCTATGACGTCATCAAACTGCTATGCGCAGTAATTTTGTACGCGAGGTGAGTTGGTTAAACAGGTAGTGATTTGGTTAGCCATCGTTTTGAACTTGCGCGCTTGAATATAATTCCATCATGTGACGTCATGATGCAATGACATCACTAAACTATCAACTGCTACGCACAGTAATTTTGTACGCGAGGTGAGTTGGTCAAGCAGGTAGTGCTTTGGTTAGCCATTGTTTTGAGCTTTCGCGCTTGAATATAACCCCATCATGCAACGTTATGGTCAATTCCCCTGTAAAATTTCATTCTAGAAGTTTCTTTGGTAATTTTGTCAACACACTACAAAACCGACGCTACTGTGTGCTACTGTGTACTGGAGACGTGTCTGTACTTGTTTATTGGTTGCGGGCGCGAGCGAGCTCGCGTCCTGTATAACGTCAAAGCTACATCCTTTGTAAGAACTTTATTAGAAAATTCAGTCACGACCTTCAGAGTAAAATCATCGTTCACTACACTACAGGCATATCACGATATAAGCAAACTGGTATGAACCGGTAACCAAGCTCAAGGCTCTATGTGTTGGAAAAACACCCGTGTATTTGTTCTGTGTTAAAACATAGGGAATTATAAAAACAGTTACTTATCTGATAAATTACTCAAACTACCTGCTATCTGTGTAATATTTTGGTCAAACCCTTAGTCATGTAACAGTATTTGTCATACGCAATTTGTACTTACCAAGTTTAGTACAGTTGATAGCCTGCTTTCGAAGTATTTTGAAGTGATACTTCCTGTGCAAGGGATATCGACTTTGTGGCCTTGACACCAAACTTATCGAATAAAAACAAATTGGTTGCAAACCTCTTTTTCGAAACAGGCGCGTAACAAAGAGAAGCGTTATGACGAACAGTATATGACCATAATAATCTTCCAGACAGGGTGTACCAGTATTTATATAGTATACTGAGTTAACAGTTAAGTGTACAAACTAACATTAGATCGTTTTTGATCTGTTTTCATACAGTAGTATCTAAATTCGTGCTTCTTCGTTAAAAACCTTTAAAACAAGATTCTATCATAAAAGCCCTAACCTGGCATGGGTAACCGACAACGACCTCGTATATACATACATAGAGACATACATAAACACAGACATAGAGACATACATACATACAGACCACCCAACATTAACCTTCAACATATAAGTATACCTTCAAATATACTTTTAAACATACAACTTTGCAAACTTTCACTGACAAACGTTCAAACAAACGTTCCAACACACTTTTAATCCTGTTTGCAAATTGGTTTGAACTGGTATTCGATTCACAAGTCTGATCTTTTCTGCAATTCGTACGTGTACTTTCTACTCTGAGGTCTGTGCTCGTTCGGCACGCCCACGTGACCTTTCGGCACATTCACTAACTATATAAACGCGGAGCTCTACCAGTCGGACCATCATTCGTATCACAACGACACCACGGCTAACATCATCATATCTTTAATATTTTTTTAATGTTTTTTAAATATTCATGCAGGACTACATTGAAGGTCTGCTACCACCAAAGCGGCAACGAATGGTCTCTGTGTCGACAGAGACGATTAACGACAACAGAACATCATCGACTCTAACTTCCATTCCTAACGACGTCACAACTACCCACGCTGTCAATGTCACAACTTCTACCCATGCTGCCAATGTCGCAACTTCCGCTCCTGACTTTGCTGGTCCGAACTTTACCATTGATTTCCCTGTGACCAAAATGAAGAAGACGCTTGCACGTCACATAGCATGTAGCATCTTTGAACTCTCAAGACGACAATGCCGTGGTTGCGAGATAGATCATCCTAGTAAATTTAATCACGATTATATGTTATCTGATGACATTCAAATTTGCATGCACTTTGACGAGGCTGTCGAGACCATTAATTCAACCGCAGTGGTGAAAGCCTGCTTGAGTGTTTTGTTAGACGCAGGTGTGAAGCTATCCGACGTGACAGTCGAACAGTTGTGTAAAATCAATACATGGTTGCAAGAAGCCGTTTCGAAACAGTGGCGAAACACTATGAAACAAATGGTTCTGGCAGTAATGGAGGATGAGGTTGATTAAAGACTGGTTGACTGTCTGGAACAATACTGCAACCAAGTATCCGAACCAACTTTGTTGGACCTACAAGGGCGGCATTGTATCATGGCGACGTCGAATGCGCAGAGCGCATCGAAGCTGCGAAGCATGCGCACTTGGCAAAACGAAAAAACAAACAGATTGAAGAGACGAGATCTGGTTGGAACGAATGCCGTGTTCACAGGATGCAGCATTTGCTCCTCGCAAAGTTCAAGGCGTCAAAGGATTTGCGAGCCGTATTGTTGGCAACCGGAAATGCTGAACTGGTGGAGCGTGTATCATCGAAAGATGGCTTTTGGGGACTTGGTCGTGGCTACAAAAATGGACGAAACACTCTCGGAAAACTATTGTGCAGTGTCCGCGACAATTACTTGTAGACACTGCGTTGTGTAATGTCGACAGTTCATTGCAAGACTCTGTGTCATAGCAGTGACGAAACAATGTTCAGTCTCTGGTTCTTGTAGTTATGGACTGTGACATGTAAATACGTTTGTGTTGTACACGAATAAAATGTGCAAACCTCATCTTGTGTCTTTTTTCGTAGTGTAATGCAAAGCATACGTTGGAAATCTTACTAATAGCCTTACAATTTACAAGGCAAATCGACCAAGATTTCTGGCAAATTCAGGCAATCGACCAAGATACACAGGCAAATTCAGGTAATTGACCAAGATACACAGGCAGTTTCAGGCAAATCGACCAATATTTCAGGCAAATTGACCAAGATACACAGGCAGTTTCAGGCAATCGACCAAGATACACAGGCAGTTTCAGGCAAATTCAGGCAATCGACCAAGATACACAGGCAGTTTCAGGCAAATCGACCAAGATTTGAGGCAAATTCAGCCAAATCGACCAAGATTTCAGGCAACTTCAGGCAAATCGAGCAAGATACACAGGCAGTTTCAGGCAATTGACCAATATTTCAGGCAAATCGACCAAGATTTCAGGCAAATCGACCAAGATACACAGGCAGTTTCAGGCAATCGAACACAGGCAGTTTCAGGCAATCGACCAAGATACACAGGCAAATTTAGGCAATCGACCAAGAATCGCAGTTTCAGGCAAATTCAGGCCATCGACCAAGGTACACAGGCAGTTTCAGGCGCATGATAAACGTCAACTCGATGTATCGTAAAGGCATACGACGATATTTTGGGTTTGAGGTGCCAAACATCACAAACAGAGAAAAAAAGTTGGGGTTAATCTCGCGAAAATTTAAACAACCACCAGTGGTTGTATAAATTTTCTGAAAATGTTGTTTTTGTCTCACAGGGACAAAACATTAAATTTTCGCGAGATTAACCCCAACTTGTTTCTCTATCTAACCTAATTAGATATTTTTACCCGCTAGATGGCGCCATCATGTAACGTAGTACTCCGATTATCCACTAGGGGCGCTACGCCGGAAGTGGCGTCGAACCGGAAGTTACTTGACTGTCATGACAGCCTCTACTAGGGACGGTACGTCGGAAGTGACGTTGCACCGGAAGTTACTTGACTGTCATGGTGGCCTCTACGCTTCCGGTATTCCGGGAAGTGTGTCAACGAATAGAGATCTATCATGGCCAGTAGATGGCAATACTCTGACTAATTACATTGGTGTCCGTTGAGTGGCGTCGGGAACCATGATGGTCACCTCTCTGAATGTAGTTCTGTCAGGTGGTTGTCCTTATATGTTATTGACATAGTCGTTTTCGATCATAGCAGTTTTCAAATTCGCTTGCTATTGCAGCCTCTACTAGGGACGCTACGTCGGAAGTGACGTCGCACCGGAAGTTACTTGACTGTCATGGCGGCTTCTATGGTTCCACCATTTCCCGAAGTGTGTCGACGAATAGAGATCTGTCTTGGTCGGTAGATGGACGCCATCGTGTGAGGTAGTACTCCGATTATCCATACCGAAAGTTACTTGATTGTCATGGCGGTCTCTACTAGGGGCATTTACGTCGGAAGTAACGTCGAACCGGAAGTTACTTGAATGTCATGACGACCTGTCATGGCGACCTCTACGGTTTCACCATTTCCGGAAGTGTGTCGACGAATAGAGATCTGTCATGGCCAGTAGATGGCGTTATTCTGAGTAGTTACATTACTATCCGTTGGGGCCATCGGATGTCGCCTATCTCATGAACGTGCACAGTTTTTGTGTTAAGGGAAGTGACGTGATATACGTTCGATCTGATTGGTTATGCAAATGAGATGACGCCGAAAACTAGTGTATATACCGTGCTTCCGACGATTCTGGTCTTTCCTTTTTCGACTCTCGATAAGGTCGTAACGTGTCTGGTCGCTCGCACTATTTGAAAATATGGAATTGTTACGTTGTAAAGACGGCTGCTTCATATACATATGTTTTCCGTTAAAAGAAGCGATACCTCATACGAGTCCTATGGTCGCCTCGTTGGACATGAATCCGAACAGATGATCGTCTCTTGACATGAAGGTATGTGATGTTTGGCACCTCAAACCCAAAATGTCGTCGTGTGCCTTTACGATACATCGAGTTGACGTTTATCATGCGCCTGAAACTGCCTGTGTACCTTGGTCGATGGCCTGAATTTGCCTGAAACTGTCTGTGTTTCTTGGTCGATTGCCTGAATTTGCCTGTGTATCTTGGTCGATTGCCTGAAACTGCCTGTGCTCGATTGCCTGAATTTGCCTGTGTATCTTGGTCGATTGCCTGAAACTGCCTGTGTATCTTGGTCGATTGCCTGAAACTGCCTGTGTATCTTGGTCGATTGCCTGAAACTGCCTGTGTATCTTGGTCGATTGCCTGAATCTGCCTGTGTATCTTGGTCGATTTGCCTGAATTTGCCTGAAATCTTGGTCGATTTGCCTGAAATATTGGTCAATTACCTGAAACTGCCTGAGCATCTTGGTCGATTTGTCTGAAATCTTGGTCGATTTGCCTGAAATATTGGTCGTTTGCTTGAATTTGCCTGAAATTTTGGTCGATTTGCCTGAATTTGCCTAAAATCTTGGTCGATTTGCCTGAAACTGCCTGAGATCTTGGTCGATTTGGCTGAATTTGCCTGAAATCTTGGTCGATTTGGCTGAAATCTTGGTCGATTTGCCTGAAACTGCCTGTGTATCTTGGTCGATTGCCTGAATTTGCCTGAAACTGCCTGTGTATCTTGGTCGATTGCCTGAAACTGCCTGTGTATCTTGATCGATTGTCTGAATTTGCCTGAAATCGTGGTCGATTTGCCTGAAATATTGGTCAATTGTCTGAATTTGCCTGAAATCTTGTTCGATTTGCCTTGTAAATTGTAAGGCTATTAGTAAGATTCCCAACGTATGCTTTGCATTACACTACGAAAAAAGACACAAGATGAGGTTTGCACATTTCATTCGTGTACAACACTAACGTATTTGCATGTCACAATCCATAACTACAAGAACCAGAGACTGAACATTGTTTCGTCACTGTTATGACACCGAGTCTTGCAATGAACTGTCGACATTACACAACGCAGTGTCTACAAGTAATTGTCGCGGACACTGAACAATAGTTTTCCGAGAGTGTTTCGTCCATTTTTGTAGCCACGACCAAGTCCCCAAAAGCCATCTTTCGATGATACACGCTCCACCAGTTCAGCATTTCCGGTTGCCAACAATACGGCTCGCAAATCCTTTGACGCCTTGAACTTTGCGAGGAGCAAATGCTGCATCCAGTGAACACGGACATCGTTCCAACCAGATCTCGTCTCTCCAATCTGTTTGTTTTTTCGTTTTGCCAAGTGCGCATGCTTCGCAGCTTTGATGCGCTCTGCGCATTCGACGTCGCCATGATACAATGCCGCCCTTGTAGGTCCAACAAAGTTAGTTCGGATACTTGGTTGCAGTATTGTTCCAGACAGTCAACCAGTCTTTAATCAACCTCATCCTCCATTACTGCCAGAACCATTTGTTTCATAGTGTTTCGCCACTGTTTCGAAACGGCTTCTTGCAACCATGTATTGATATTACACAACTGTTCGACTGTCACGTCGGATAGCTTCACACCTGCGTCTAACAAAACACTCAAACAGGCTTTCACCACTGCAGTTGAATTAATGGTCTCGACAGCCTCGTCAAAGTGCATGCAAATTTGAATGTCATCAGATAACATATAATCGTGATTAAATTTACTAGGATGATCTATCTCGCAACCACGGCATTGTCGTCTTGAGAGTTCAAAGATGCTACATGCTATGTGACGTGCAAGCGTCTTCTTCATTTTTGTCACAGGGAAATCAATGGTAAAGTTCGGACCAGCAAAGTCAGGAGCGGAAGTTGCGACATTGGCAGCATGGGTAGAAGTTGTGACATTGACAGCGTGGGTAGTTGTGACGTCGTTAGGAATGGAAGTTGGTGTCGATGATGTTCTGTTGTCGTTAATCGTCTCTGTCGACACAGAGACCATTCGTTGCCGCTTTGGTGGTAGCGGACCTGCAATGTAGTCCTGCAAGAATATTTCAATAACATTAAAAAAATATTAAAGATATGATGATGTTAGCCGTGGTGTCGTTGTGATACGAATGATGGTCCGACTGGTAGAGTTCCGCGTTTATATAATTAGTGAATGTGCCGAAAGGTCACGTGGGCGTGCCGAACGAGCAAAGACCTCAGAGTAGAAAGTACACGTACGAATTGCAGAAAAGATCAGACTTGTGAATCGAATACCAGTTCAAACCAATTTGCAAACAGGATTAAAAGTGTGTTGAAACGTTTGTCAGTGAAAGTTTGCAAAGTTGTATGTTTAAAAGTATATTTGAAGGTATGCTTATATGTTGAAGGTTAATGTTGGGTGGTCTGTATGTATGTATGTATGTATGTCTCTATGTCTGTGTTTATGTATGTCTCTATGTATGTATATACGAGGTCGTTGTCGGTTACCCATGCCAGGTTAGGGCTTTTATGATAGAATCTTGTTTGAAAGGTTTTTACCGAAGAAGCACGAATTTAGATACTACAGTATGAAAACAGATCAAAAACGATCTAATGTTAGTTTGTACACTTAACTGTTAACACAGTAAACTATATAAATACTGGTACACCCTGTCTGGAAGATTATTATGGTAATATACTGTTCATCATAACGCTTCACTTTGTTACGCGCCTGTTTCGAAAAAGAGGTTTCCCAGCGGGCAAACGACGTCCGTACGACGTCGATTATTGGTTGAATATACATCGCGACGTCGTACAACATATATACAACGTCTTTACAACGTCGGTTCTTCGACGTTGTAAGGACGTCGAAACTTGACGTTGTCACGACGTTGAAATAACGTCGGCAACCAAATCCGACGTCTTTACAACGTCGGATCATCGACGTTGTAAGGACGTCGAAACGCGACGTTATAACGACGTTGAAATAACGTCGACAACCAAATCCGATGTCGCTACAACGTCGGGTAATCAACGTTTTAAGGACGTCGAACACTTGACGTTGCCACGACGTTGAAATCACGTCGACAACCAAACCCGACGTCTTTACAACGTCGGGTAATCAACGTTGTGAGGACGTCGAAACCTGACGTTGTCGCGACGTCGAAATCACGTCGACAACCAAACCCGACGTCTTTGCAACGTCGGATAATCAACGTTGTAAGGACGTCGAAACACAGACGTTATCACAACGTTGAAATCACGTCGACAACCAAATGCGATGTCTTTACAACGTCGGGTGATCGACGTTGTAAGGACGTCGAAACGCGACGTCATCATGACATTGGAATTACGTCGACAACCAAATCCGACGTCTTTACAACGTCGGGTAATCAACGTTGTAAGGACGTCGAAACTTGACGTTGTCACGATGTTGAAATAACGTCGACAACCAAATCCGACGTCTTTACAACGTCAGCTCATCGACGTTGTAAGGCAGTCGAAACACGAAGTTATTATATATCACGACGTTGAAATAACGTCGACAACCAAAAACTGATGTCTTGACAACATATTCTATAGGGTCATCAGCGTTGTAAGGACGTCGAAACTTGACGTTGTCACGATGTTGAAATAACGTCAACAACCAAATCCGACGTCTTTACTAACGTCAACTCATCAATGTGGTAAGAAAGTCGAAATACGACGTTGAAATAACGTCGACAACCAAAACTGACGTCTTGAAAACGTAAGGTCATTAGCGTTGTAAGGGCATCGAAACTTGACGTTATCACGACGTTGAAATGACGTCGACAACCAAATCCGTGTCTATGTATAACGTCGGGTCTTCAACGCTGCGCAGGCGTCGTTTTGAAGTCGGATGTAGTTAACAACTTTATAATGACATTGACATCTGGGGTCTTATGCATGAACCGAGACAATGAGCGTTGTGTTGGACTATTTACGAACGTCGGGACTTTGACGGGATAATCGCTATGCACGAACGCAGACAACTAGAAGTCTCGGACTTTCTGCTGGACGAAACGACACGATTTTTAGGCCCGCAATAACGCTGGCCTAAACGCAGTTGTCTCTGACTATTTCGTAATTAATGGCTGCCATTGGCATTGTATTTTATGTGATCGGATGAGTTGATGAGACCAATTACTGCATTCTAGCGCCACAACAGCAATACAAATGTCACAATGATCAATGAATTCTTTAATCGAACAGAATCAAACCACTTTTCAGGCAAGTCAGGACTCGGTGTAGTTATTATCGAACTTTACCGTGCATATAGTGTCTGTGAATGTAACTGTAACGACAAGTCTAATGTGTGTCCAATCGATAAACTTTATCAGAGATACCGGGTATCACTGGATCTTTCATTACATACGTTGTTAGTCGGATATAGTCACTGGAAGTATGATAATCCGACCAAAAGTTATCATGTTCGACGAAATATTAGGCCCTACGCAAACAGGATTTTCGGACGACGCATTTTACTAGAACATCTATCAGAAAAGGTGGTAGGTCTACTACCGGTACCGCATCGCCGTCGAGGCAAATCGGCGATAGTGATGAAAGCATATATTTCACCTTTTTGTCCGACTGTCTACGTAATTGTACTCGACTTGAGTTGTAATAGTCATAGGAAAGTCAACGAACGGTCCCGTTGCATCTTTCAAACACGCTTATACTAGTATAGACCATTCCATAAATAATAAAGCATGTTTCCGTCGTTGAACTATCGTATGTCACAGTAAACATCTTTTCTAACAACTTGTTTGCATTTCATCGATGTAATATAACGGCTATATATAGTTATTTAGAATATTGATAATTTTTGCAAGTGTGCTTAGATTGTTTACAAAACAGCATGTCAAACCTAGCATTCGATTCGACCAGCAATACTGTAGGCTAGCCTGTGCCAGTGCAGTGTAGCGATTATTTTTTCAAACAAGGGTCAAGGCCATTTTTAATACGAATAAATAATATTCGAATCATGATAAATTAAAATACGAGTATTCAAGAGCAGGACATACTACGCATTTTCGAGTAACCAATATTTTATTAGATATGTATGGTGAGGTAAACAATGTTTCCATAATTTATCAAACCAAGAATCCGGTAAGCCTACTTATTATGACCAGTTACTTATGTATATTCAAGGAATTTCATTATACACAACTATAATTTATAAATGTTATTGAAACAAAAACAAATGGCCGCATGTTCATAGCATTAATATTGTTTGTTATAACACCTGAGCTACTGGGATATTTACTAGCTCTGATAAGACTGTCTGTAGACAGTGTAGTGTAGGCCAAGTTTCATGTCACTGTAGAGTGTGCCTTTTTCATGACATCTTGTCACACTACTCGAATATCAGGAGGGAGCTTTTTTAGTTTTTAAAATTATAAAATTAAGGATGCAGGATTTTGACCAGTGACAAAGGACATGTGACAATCACATGTAATTAAATGTAGACATACAGTTACAAATCATCCTTCATCACCAACGTTGAAGGTATACACTAAAAATTGTATTTCCAGCAGAATACACAAACAATTGGTGTCTAATTAATGTGTTTAAATATATTTTATTACTTGTGTTAAAAAAATCCAAATGGTAACAATAGCATAACTGATATTCAAATAGTTCATTCTGACATACATTCTGACACTTCAGCATTGCAGTACAATATCTTCTGTCGTACGCTTGCAGTCAAGTATATAAATGGTGCATACTAATTGTCTTATTGCCAAAACTGGGTTGACGTAACTTGCTATTGAAACAAAGGATAAGACTTTTTTTAAGAGGTAGTTACATTCTATCCATTTCGCATGCTATGTTTCATTGATGATGCATCCCGGTTGCTTTAATTGTTCTATTTATAGGGCGAGCTATATTTTAGCTGTACCATTTCTACGATTGCACCCTATTTCTTCATTTCACTATGCAGCCATTTTAAAATTAGAAAATGTTCTCCTTCAGAACTGGATACTCTGCATCTGCTATCAGGAGTCAGCCATTCTTTCTTCTTGTCTGCTTGATGAAGCCAATCTACTGGCGGTTGCCGATGAACCACTAGGAGGAAGGTGGATCACTGGATGTCATGGACCACAACCACTGTTTCCCACAGGGACGTCTTCAGATACAGCATTTAACACACTATGACAAGCATCTGGAACAATGTTGATGTAACCAAATAAAAACCGTGTGACTGATAGATGATTAAAAACAAATGAAGACGTGTACTAGTATGCATTTAAATATAGCATATAACTGGACTTCTATCAGATTTCTTATTAATTTATGTAAAAAGAGGTTAAATTATATTTACTGTTAAGATGATCTAGCCTCTTTATTTTCTATATGAATTTATATAAATGTTGTAGCATGTGCTTTTTCATAGCAATAAAAGTTATTCACAATAATGAAACATGGTGTTTAGTGAAATTACAAAACAATTGACACACCCATTCCTAATTTCCTGTAGTGACCATATGTGATGAGGCCACATACTGGTATCATTTGTCTCTCTCGATGTTTTTAACTAACACCTTTATTTTATAATTGAAATTATGATCTGTACCATATTAATCCCACTTTATTCCCACAACTTTTCCTTGGGCTATAAAGTATTTTCCATTTAACTGGATTTAATGGGAATACAATACGTAGACACATTATCACCCACATATAATTACGTCCTGTAAACCTTTGTAGATTGGCAATAAATAACGTACCGGTACATTATAATAATTGTGTTATGCACTGAAGAAGCTGATCAATCAAACATAGTAGGAAATGGTCTCGTCATATTCTTGAATATCTTAGTTTTGTAGATGACATGACTATTTCTCACTAGTGTGTTGCAAATTACGACTTACCTAGAGTACATATATGCTGTTAATCATATGCAGACTTTCTTGTCCAGGAGTAGATGATGATGGGACAACCAGTGTTACTACAACATACACCCAATATATGGGATCAGTGGATGTACACATCCAGTACTGTTTCAATGTAAAATACATACACCAGAAGGGGTTGAGACTCCCACACAACACTGAAATACCACTGCCACCAAGTGTATACTATATTGCTCTATCTGTAAAAGGCCTACTGAGATGCTATGGCAAATTTGACCACTAAAAGCACTCTACAGAGTTATGGTGTGTCATTGATCTTCAACTGTTACCTTAACTGATTTGCCAGAGTACTGCCAGGAACAAATGTATTGTTACTGAAACAAGACACAAATATTATAAATCATTTAAGGTGATGTAAATTTTAATGCAAGATTACAGGACACTTACCCTCCGAACCATCCGCCATCTTGGTGTTGATGATGAGCCTCGCCAAGTTCTCATAATGCACCTCAGATAGAGGTTCTCCATGACTCTGGTTTTATTTGATCCGTCTTTGTTAAACGGCTTGTTTCATGTCTTTTCATCTCTTTTTTACCTGGGCCAACTGTGTGCCCACTACCACCCACAACATTCACTTTTTCGGCAATCATCTGCCAGATCACCTCTGTTTGCTAAGACTTAAGAGTAATTCCATTTCGAAAATGAAAAAAACTTCCTTTAACAAAACAGCAGTTTCTACAAGAATATTATAATACTACGACTGCATCATGAAAAATGACCCTGCAGAAACATGACACAAAGATAAAGACTTCGGCTTGATAATACTAAACAAATTTGAGATACTATTTAAATTAAAGTGTGTGCCAAAACGTCCAAAAAGGCAAATCCTAAGCTAGTTATGGTTCACGATGAGTGCAATATGGCCACAAGAGAAAGCACGACTGCATCATGAGAAATGAACCTATAGAAATATCACACAAAAGAAAGACTTTGGAGTAATAATAACAGACCAACTGGAAGTAAAGGAGCAGTGTGCTGAGCCTAAACTAAGACATCCAAAATTGCAAGAAGGCAAACTATGCTAGGTGCATCTACTTGGTGAACACTGAGCCATGAAATATAAGACGAAGGAGTGATCAACAGAGGACGACCAGAATGATACTGGAATATGAACTTCTTTAAGAGATTGAAAGCATTTGACATCACTACTCGAGTCAATTGAGACAAGGTATACTGGTGGGAGCAGAAATCGTGCGTCCTAATGTTTTATGCCGTTTTGATAAAAACTTGAACAAAAATTAATATTTCCGTATCAATGTAGCCATATTCTAAATCTTTAATACATGTGTTTTCAGTGCAGTGAAACAAAATGTTAGAAAAATCGTTTTGAGTAAGTTCTTACGAAAATAGACAGGCGGAATACAAATATCGTAATTTACTCAGTCACAAACTAACAAAGACGCGTAGGACTAGGCCAAAAATCGTGCATCCTATCTGCGCTGTATAAATCGCTCTTTGGCCAGAACGTGTCACTTGAACCATTGCAAGACCAGACAGTATATTAAAACAGGCTAATAGCGTGAAGAGATTTCAGTGACACGTATTCTGACCTGTAACTGTGACTGAATGGAATAGAGAAATCATTTACGGAGGCAGCGCCGGCGACAGCGGTTCATGTCATCATGACATGATAATCATAATAATGTCAACCAACATTGTTTGCAGCAAAAAAGGACACATGGATATATACCTCAGGAATAGAGAGAGGAGTACATGAATCAATGTCTGACTCCCTTCCTTGTTATATCCACGATTACACTGTAAAACATGAGGATCAGCGTAAAATCAGGGTAAATATCACGACACTTATAAGCTACGTGTTTACAACTCGAATCACACGAACGTTACCCGGAAGGAAGTAACGGGATGCGCTTGCGCTCTTCGCAAAACTATTTGGGGTTTCCCGGGATCCCCTCGTCTAAAATTAGCCCAACACCAAACGTCGGGACAATCGCGTTAGTCTCTGACTTTATTGTCTCGGCCTAACGTCCGGTCCATGCATAGCAACTTCGCGACGGCAGAAGTCCCGACGTTTATTGTCTCGGACAATGGCATTGTCTCAGACTATTAGTTGTCTCGGTTCATGCATAAGACCCCTGGTGCCACGACGTTTAAATCATGTCGGCAGCTAAAACCGAAGATTTTGTAAACGAGGAACATATGAACATATAGGCGGGGGAATAGGAGGCAGAGTTGGCAGATGCCTCCTTAGCTGTAATTTCTCCAGCGGCAGACATATGGTTGCACCCTCCCATTAAATATGAACGGGAATGTTTGTATTTGTGGCGAGCGTCAGTGGCGGGTGGAAATTAAAATTTTATGAGACGACTAATGTGTATTTGTTTCTACTGTAAAAGGTGTGTACAGTTGGAGAACAGACATATATGGTTTTCTGCCCCCATTCCATGCAGTAATAGCTAGGCGGCGCGGAGGCAAACAATTTCCAACAGCACCCCCTCGATGGCATTTAAAGGCAAATGCAAGTGTTTTAGCTTAGCCAAATGCAAATATGCCATTTAAGTGTTTGAAACTATATTCAAATGCAAATGTTTCAAATTAGATTATTCAAATGCAATTGCAAATGTTTAGTTTTATTTATAGTTTCTAAACGGTCCCGCTTATTGTCTGGTCCCGCTTGAATTGGCGTGGGTGGCGTTTTCAAATTCATCATTTATACAATTTTCAGTACAATAAAAATTGTCAAACTGTTTATACTTAATAATTGTGTCGTTCAGTAAATCACATGCATTTTATCGAGTATCCGTGTGAATTCAGGTATTCATTCAGGTGTGAAACTAGAGACACATGTACGGTTCTAGCGGAACGAATATTCACGTGAATTCACGTATTCTTTCACATGTGGATCTAGGGAAACTGGTACGGTCGTAGTGGAAGGTGTATTAACATGAATTCAAGTGTTCATTCACGTGTAGAACTGGGGACACTGGTACGGTTCTAGCGGAACGAGTAATCACGTGAATTAACGTGTTCATTCACGTGTGTAACTGGGGAAACTGGTACGGTTATAGGGGAACGATTAATCACGTGAATTCACATGTTCGTTCACGTGTGTAACTGGGGGCACTGGTGCGGTTCTAGCGGAATGAGTATTCACATTAATTCAGGGGTTCGTTCACGTGTAGAACTGTGGAAACTGGTACGGTTGTAGGAGAACGAGTATTCACGTGAATTCTGGTGTTCATTCACGTGTAGAACTGTGGAAACTGGTACGGCTGTAGGAGAACGAGTATTCACGTGAATTCAGGTGTTCATTCACGTGTGGAACTGAGGACACTGGTACGTACGGTGCTAGTGGATCGACTATTCGCGTGAATTCACCTGTTCATTCAAGTGTGGAACTGGGGAAACTGGTAATGGTTTCGTAATATTATGAATTATGTTTTATAAGTACGTTCTATACACGCATTCTACAAACGTGTACCAATACGTAGCAACTACGTAACAATATTGCACTATCGCCACGTCCACCAGTGACCATCCAGCTGTGTGTCGAGAATTACGTTTTATATACGTTGTACACATCCGCCATGAATTGGGTTCAAATTATGGACCACGGAATGCAATCTCGTCCGTTTTTTGTAATTGGTACAATGTTAACAAAACTCACCCATGTATTGGTTTTAAACCCTAGCTATACCGAATGATAACAAAAGGTTCATTAGAAAGATATGCCCAATTGGCATCAACAACCCAAACATTATGATCACCATAAATAAACTTTTCAAATTATAGATTTTTTTCTCGAAAAACGGCAAATTGGTACTTGTTATCCGGCGTGAAAAATTTAAACAACCAGATTTATATAAATTTGTCCAAAATATGATTTCCATGTACACGTCACCACTCTTAAGTGTATCCACCCTTTCTCCACAAAATGTTCCAAAATTATATATATATATATATGTATATATATATATATATATATTATATATATACTCTGTATTCATTAATGTTATATTGTGTAGTAACATATGACAAGGCTGGGTCTGTCACAAGTCATCTGCACAATGTGACATCTTTCTATTCCATTAGCAGATAACAGAAAGGGCGGTCAGATAAGATTGCTCTCAAGGTGACGTACAAAGTCGACTGTTATACACAGTGGACACGGGCACATGTCACACACACACATGGTAGTCATTTTAGAAGCTGTAGTTAAGTAGCGGTGGGATTATGAGAGTTACCCATTGGCTAGTTTGAAATGGTCAGTGCTCACAGCTTTAGGCATGGATGTGAGGCTGAGCTGCATGGGCAATGACTGCCCTGGGCCCATTACTTCTGCCCCTGCTTACTAATGGTATTTTAATGACCCCTACACAATGCTGGATCAACAGGGAGAAGGGGATGGTTTATTGGCCACCCGTCAAAGATGCCACAAACATAAGATAAAGAGAGCGGGCGACACCAACTGACCAGTGGTTGCAGTTCCCTTTGGTCAAATGCAAGATAACATCAGGTAACTGTATGGCTCGAAGTATGTAGTTGCAAATGTGACAGTAATTTGAAACCTGTGCCTAGCTAAATTGCATTTCTCACAATGTGTGACCTGACGTTTAATCGTTATAAATGACATACAAAACCTTGATTTTAAATAACATGTCGCTAACATATTTTGACATGTATTTATTCAAAGTTTGTTATTAGAGTTAATTAATTTTTTTAATCTGTGACAGTTACTTCTCTGGCAATACTATGTCATTATATATATCCTGGTGACTTTAGGCGTTTAAATGGTTTTTGGTATCCAAATCAGGTTGGGCTTTGCAAAATATAGATTTGTGATTGTTTTACTGTGCATTGGAATAAATTAATTCACCATTGTTTCGTTTCGGATGATAAAAAGGAGTGCGATCGATATGATTTCACCAGCGATGAGGATGAGAAGAGGAAAACAAAGAGGAAGACATACACAGATTGTATGACTGGTATGTTTACATTTATTATAGGTAGGTAGTATCGCGATCCCAGTGTCCTTGAGTGGCGGTGGCCAGTGCAGACAACAAGCGTTCATCGGACTTCGTCCCAATAACGACTTAATCATATCGCTATACTTCCTGCGTCAGTTAAATATCTCTTCGTCAATATGTACCTTTTCAAGTTATGCCAAAAGCTTGATGTTCCGAACTAACCTGTTCAAATTAACCTTATATAACAGATACCGCTGCGGCTAGCCCCGAATACGCCATGACACGACTGGGCAGTGGCATCACAAGACCGATAAACGAACACCACCATTTGGTTAAAAACAAAACTAATAAATCGCTCGCCTAAATTATTTGGCATATTTAGGCGAGCGGTTTATCGCTTGCCTGATTTTTTTCTAACGTGAAGCACTGAATAGCAATACTTACTAAAAGAAGTAGTTATATGAAAATATATGTACATGTATAATGAGAGTTATACTTTTCCAGATTCTCTCGACGAGTCTAGCTCCGACCAGGAGGTCACTCTGAAGAGTACAAGGGAAAGTTGTAGTAAGTACATAGAAGTACTTCTGTCTTCTCAAACATCTTGCGTTGAATGCTAAATGTCAGCACTGCAATTGGATTTCACAACTTCATTCATAATCAGCTACTTCAATAATTCAAAAGAATGCCTTTTTAGTAAACCCGTAAGTTTGTGTTTTTTTATTTTTGTTTCAATCTTTGATACCTCTAAGGTAAGGTCTTCTTGCCGAAACCTCCTATGAAGCGGCTACCATCACTACCATCACTTGCTTTGTCACCAAACCAAAGAGGTAAGAAATATGCTATGTCTAGCATAGTAAATGATTACACCTACCTAAGCCATACATCAGTGATCAGTGTAATTCTTTCTATTTCACATTTATTAATGATTTTTGGCTGGATTAATGGAGCATGCGGATTGGTGAATCAAGCATAATTAATTTATTTAATGTGTCAAAATTTGTTCACAAAAACAAAGTTTCAGTATAGCTTGATAAACTATATCTAAATCCAGAATTAAGGGGATATATGACAGCTAGAATGATGGCTTCTGAGAAAAAATTCTTAAAATGTGTTTCTTGCATATTTCAGTAGTTTTGTATGTTTCAGTACAGATACCTTTTATAACAATTACACATCTCTAAAACACGTTTATTGATGGATGAGGTGTGGCTCTTACAAGCAATCAATGCGATCATTCTTTGTTTGGTTTGGATTACTGCGTACTCTTTAATAATCTCAACAATCTGTATAACAACATTTTGGTTTTATGCTTTATCTTTGGTGTAATATCCCAAAATGTGTCTAAAATTGTTACATTCACAATTACATAGTTTGAAAATTCACAACAATCCAAGCCAGATTGCCATATCATTGGTACTTCCAAAGTTTACAATTTTCAGATGTGCTGTATTTTGGCGGCCGTTTTGCTTGTTACCATGGAAACGGGGTGGGGGGGTCGGTCAGAAAAAATGTCAGTATATTTTTTACTCAGTAAGACCTTCTCTACCATATGGGCACAACAAAATTATATTGATTATGCTTAAAGGGTGTGATATTCAAACGTACAAGATTTCAATCCTGTGATGAATATTATGTTTCAGTAAGTGTCCTGAAGAACCAGGTCGGAACGGAGACAGAGGTCACTGCAGCCGTCTCTGCATGCCTTAAATATGCACCAGACCGGGGTGGAGGTGGTGGACGGAAGGCTCACAACTAGATAAAATTCGTGCTTGTGTAGTTGGTAGTGTTTTAATTTAATTTTAATAATTGTGTTATTTGTACGAAATAAAATGATGTGATTTGTACCACGACATAATGAATATCTTTATTTTTAATTGTATAAATACGCTGACATAGTATTATTTTATTGCGCAATTATGGATATTTTGTGTTGTCCCAGTCATCACTAAACCTTAAAACATTTGAAAGTATATTTTTTTCAAAATTATACCGTTATAAACTCGAACAAATAACAATACTCCCAAGATATTCCACAAATTTGTTTAGATAGTTTGTGACCTTTATTGACAGCTAATATAGAAAGCTGTCAGAATATGGTGACTACAGTATTTTTTATTTACTTTTTAGGTGAGGTGTCTCCCCTTCAGCTTAGGACCTGCATGTTCATCGTAAGCTCCACAGTGAGCCCAATTATGCATACTAGTTTGAAACATGGCAAAAAATACATTACAACAAAAACGCTCCCCGAACTAGCCGTTGATACAACATGGAACGACATCGACACCCGACGTTGATACAACTTGTTTTCAACATTGTTTCGACGTCGGTACCTGACGTCGGTAACTGATGTTGTTCCGACGTCGGGTATCGACGTTGTTTCGACGTCGGAACAATGTCGTCACCCGACGTCGGAACAACGTCGACACTCGACGTCGGAACAACGTCGATACCCGACGACGGAACAACGTCGTCACCCGACGTCGGAACAACGTCGATACCCGACGTTGATACAACTTTCAAATCCAATGTGTTTTTGACGTTGTTTCGACGTCGGTGCCTGACGTCGAAACAACGTCGTTACAACGTCAGTTTGCCCGCTGGGTTGCAACTATTTTTTTTTTATTCGATAAGTTTGGTGTCAAGGCCACAAAGTCGATATCACATGCACAGGAAGCATCACTTCAACATACTTTGAAAGCAGGCTATCAACTGCACTAAACTTGGCAAGTACAAATTGCGTATGACAAATACTGTTACATGACAAAGGGTTTGACCAAAATATTACACAGATAGCAGGTAGTTTGAGTAATTTACCAGATAAGTAACTGTTTTATAATTCCCTATGTTTTAACACAGGACAAATACACGGATGTTTTTCCAACACATAGAGCCTTGGGCTTGGTTACCGGTTCATACCAGTTTGCTTATAGCGTGATATGCCTGTAGTGTAGTGAACGATGATTTTACTCTGAAGGTTGTGACTGAATTTTTTAATAAAGTTCTTACAAAGGATGGCTAACCAAATGACTATGATAGCTTTGATGTTCTATAGGACGCGAGCGAGCTCGCGCCCGCTACCAATAAACAAGTCCAGACACGTTTCCAGGACACAGCAGCACACAGTAGCGTCGGTTTTGTAGTGTGTTGACAAAATTACCAAAGAAACTTCTAGAATGAAATTTTATAGAGGAATTGACCATAACGTTACATGATGGGGTTATATTCAAGCGAGAAAGCTCAAAACAATGGCTAACCAAAGCACTACCTGCTTGACCAACTCACCTCGCGTAGAAAATTACTGCGCGTAACAGTTTAATGATGTCACTGCATCATGACGTCACATGATTTTTCTACAAATGGCCTTCTGCAGCAGAGAGAGAGAGAGAGAGCACGAGCACGTTTAACTTCACGATTCATCCCTCTAATTACTAACATGTGCATGGTTTCCTATACCTAGATGTTCCACACTAAATCACAAAACCAACAGTCGTGACATTTTATTTTTTATAGTGAAAACATACTTTACCTCACTATTTGCCACCAGTGAGATATGTCTCGAATAGAAGCATTAATCTGGATGGGATTGCCTACATGTATAAACTGATGACAGCATCTTGGGATTCCCATGTGTCAGTTTCTGTAAATGGCCTTGAGCCACTGTGCCCTGGTCTCCCCTACACTTTGTGTGACCCAGGATTTGGTGTTAGGACATAGTGACAGGCTTTTCTGGGATGGAGTTTTGACAGAACTTCACGAATTAAATGAGAATATCAGCACGTTCATTTATGTCATGGGTGCCCTCGAAGTGGTCATCCCAATTTGTGCAGGCATAGCAACTGTTCAGGTGTTCTACAGCACATGTAGTCCATTCTTTGACCTGTCGTTTGACAGATGGAACACGTGTTGAAGTTTTAACTTGGGCAAGAGATGGACGATGTTATTATCTGCCCTTCCCAGGCGAGGGAGACTGCGAGGTGTATGAATGATCCACCGAACTATAGCACAAGTTGTTTGTTCTGCTGTGACGTGTAGAGTGGGGGCCCAATGTATTACTACTTAGGGTTGGGCTCCCATAGGCATGACATGTTAATTTATGGCAACCTTGATAAATGCATTCTAATAAGCCTTAGCAATGAGAACAGGGATGTTGCCATTTTTCTGTTGACCTTCAATGATCTTGAAGAAGTGTAAAATGTTTTTTCACATAAAATCTTCCTACTTGAGAGTGAAAACGATTGCTTGAAGCATTCAATCATTCTGGCACATCCCTGGTAATTTTCACAAGTGCCTAGTTTGTCAAACAAATACCCATCAGGGTAAGTGTAACCATTTAACTGCATAACATTGTTTTGTTGTTACGGTGTTACCAATAAGCAATATAATTGGTCATCTGAAGTCATTTGGAACCTCTCATTGAGTATATATTTTTATATCTGGCCAAAAATCTCCTCCACTCTTTTGTAACGGGTGTGTTTTACCAAAGGTTTAAAAGTTCTAGTTCAGAAAATCAACACATGCAACCCATGGAAATATAATAATACTAGCTCTTAATAACCTGGACTCCTGGAGTAATGTTTGAGGATGACACAATAACAAAAATTAACGTGCACAAAAGGTTAAAATTGTATCTTACTGAATATTTCTTTGACAAAACAGGTCCTCACAATTGACCTTACAGTATGTGTGGGGTGCAGTTTTGGCTAGAAAGTCAAACTTTGCACCCAAAATGGTACAAAATATGTAAGACAACTGTATATAAGTGTCACAATATCAACATACCAACATTAGACTAAGACTTTACAATTATATCTGAAAATGATGTCATCATGATTTTTTCAAGGACAGCAAATGCACTCACAATGTTACAGGGTAGGGTGTTTTGCCAGAAAAAAACCGATACATACACAAACAAAGAGGAGCAAAATGACTCCAAATGATTAGGAATCAATGGCTAGAGGTGTCACAGCAGAACAATATAAATGTTGTTTGGCTACACTTTACAATGGTGTTTTAACATGTATTACCAAATAGGGCACTCTCAACTTGTATTAGCCAGGAAATCAATGTTTGCACCTACAAAAAGGTGCACATTGGCTCAATATGACCAGGTGTAATGTTTATATTTGCCACACAAGCAAAATACTAATGGGATTTGCTTAACACTGTACAGTGGTGTTTTAACATTTTGGGAACCAACACAAAAGTGTAAATTGACTCAATATGACCAGAAGTAATATATCAAAAGGTGCCACAATAGTAAAAGCTATTTAATATTAATAAAGGTTTGCACTGGTGTCTCAATACATGTTTTAAGAACAAAAAAGGTGCTTGCGACATTATTGGGTGGTGACATGTTTTTCAATCACTGTGGGGCAGAGTCACGTAGATCAAGCAGGAACTCACAGCTCTAGTAGAATGTGAGGGCGACGTCATTTTGGGATCTGAACAAGTCCGTGAATGAAATAAGGTATACCCAAAGCGACATGAAATGTCAAAGACCTCTCGACCCACCACGTCACAGACATCTTAATTTTCTTCCATGCACAGTATCGTAGATGAAAAGTAAAACAACAGGTAAACAGCAGAGGTAGAACTCAGAACGCAAGGATCAAGCAACCGAGTCACGTCCTCTACTGGTGCGTGGGTACGTGTGTTTGCATGTGTACCGGTGTGTGTTTACATGTGCGTGTGTTTGCATGCACACATGCATGTTTTTGTGCATGTATGCATATTTGTGTCAGCGGTATGTGCTTTAGTTGTGTGGTTTTGGGCGTGTGTGTGCATGCATATGTGAGCACATATGTATGTGCATGTGTTTGCGAGTGTGTGTCTGTGTGTACGTGGTAGTGCATGTGTGTGCATTTGTTTGTGCACGTGTGTTTGTGTGTACTTCCTTGGGTGTGGTTTTCTACAGCTCAATTATGTCAAAGCGAGTAACCTCCCTACTGAATAGTTAACCCTTTAGAGCTTGAGTGCTCAAAAGCATCTGTACACCCGTTTCCTCAAGTGCCTGAAACGTCTTTCAGCTTTGACAACGCATGTTGTAGAGGTGGCGCAATCTTCTGGACACTTATGTATCTTGTGTCACTGGATTATTTAGTGTATCTGCTGTGCACTAGGGGTATTTTCATATGGCTTTGCATTGGAAGGTTTTGAATGAGCACTATTTTAAAATATCCCTTGACAAAAAAATTGTAGATTATATGCATTGCATTATATGCAAACACCCCCCCAAATACAGCTTATTGCATTTTTAATGTTTCATAAAAAAAATTATTAGTATATTTAACACCATCTTGTGCAGAATTCTATTATCTTTTAAAGAAGCACAACTTGCAACGATAGCAAATGAAATACAAAAAAAGATAAATGCAAAAATACAGGTGCCCCTATATCAAGGTGATCGTGTGCACATTTGGAGGATTCGGTGTTTGTTTCAGCATATGATGTAAACAAAATGAACAGTAATACATGGTATTGGTGAGTACAAGGTGGTTTTCTTTGTTTTTTTCTGTGTGTGTGTGTGGTTTTCACAGTTCATTATCAATAAGGTTGTAGCTCTCTTTGTGTTTCTCTGTTAATCTTGTTTTCTATTGTGAAGGAGATGATTAAATGTTAATAGTTTTTTAATACTATTATATTTGAGTTTGCGATAACACTCCCTACCGGACAGTTAAGGAAAATCAACATTTGTTGGTACGTGCTGATCGGGAAGCACACAAACATGTGTGTGTGCATGTGCGCGCGTATGCACGCATGCGTGTGTGGTCTACGGAAGCGAGTGAAAATACAGAGGTGAGTGAATGCCAGATTTCCCCCACAAGTTGGCATATTCAAATTAACTTGATATGTATTTGCAATCTGTTGAAAAATTTCATGAATGCAACGTTTAAATTGAGTCATGAAGACAGGTTTGGTATTTTACTTTTATATTTAAATGATAATTTCATCTCAAAACTTAGGATGACCATCACAGTAGTGAAAACAAATTCAACATTAGGGTGGTCCTTATTTCTGAAGTTTTGATATGTCATATTCTTACACTCTGATTTTGTTCCAATATATAAAATAACATTTCTCACAAAATATGAGCACATTTGAACAATATTTAGAGGTAGCTCAATGATGTTGAAGTTTAGGATATTTCATAAACGGCAGCCAACATATAATTAGGGCAGGTTGCATTGATAATAACATAAAACTGAGATTCAGAACATAATTGTGCATGCTCTTATCCTAAACAATGTATATACCATATATACATGTATCAGTTCATGTCAGATGATGTTTGATGTTGATTGGTTGTTTGTGGCTACAGCTAGAGTGCTTTTGATTTTGTGCCAACAAATGAGAAATTACAAAATTGTTTTGGATGACATCTTGCTAAATTTATCAACATGCTCAATAGACAATACACCCCCCTCCACCCCCTCCCCGACAGACTGCACTGCAGACATCTGACTTGCATACATGCTCAGACGTGTCTAGAGAATCCAGATGGATTATGATGACTCAGTTCTGCTGACTGATGAGTGCTGATTTAAAATGCTGGTATTGTTTCTTTGCTGAAAGATTTGTTTAGTACGATCAGATCAGCCATGGCAACAACAACTAGATCTCAGGACCGAGTATACCTCTTGGGTTCCACCGTCTCTGAATTGGTTGGCAGCAAGTTGCCATCATATCGTATGGCACACATACACCACCATATCAAACCTAAGAAAACCATAAGGCAGTCAGTCATCTGATGCAACAATAACGGAGATAGCCAAGTTATGACAGAAACCGAGAATTCCAATGAGAGATCATCAAAACTGTGAAACAAAATTAGAGAAGACTTGAAAATTGGCGTCTGCTTAAGAAGAACAAGGAGCACAGCAAGCTAACGAGAGCGCCATCTACTCTACCCTCGATGATCTCCTTGATGTCGCTCATGCCAATGCTCTTGACATGATGAAAATCGCTGAAGACAAGGACTTCTTGCTGGTGCAGCGTGAGAAAGGAAGGCGCGGGTCAATGGCAGGTGCTGACAATACGTTGTTTACAAAGGAGAAGCGGATGGCAGATAGACGGGATCGCATGCTTGAAGCAGCTCATCAGCTGACGATAATGACGACGACCACGATGTAGCTGAGCAGGAGATTGAAGGGGCTGTTGGCACTGTGACATCCATGAAGAGAAAGAGAGGTCGGAAAACTGTCATTACTCCACAGTTGGCAGTTGCACTGGACAGAACAAAGGTATCAGACCGCAAAGCAACATTTGTCATTGCTGAAACAGCCAAGAGTATGGGTCAAAATCTTGACAGCCTTGCCCTTAACAGATCATCGATTTGCCGAATGAGAATAACAAATCGTGTTCAGCGAGCAGCAAATCTCAAGGTAGAGTTTCGAGGTCAGGTGCCCCTGGTTATGCATTGGGACGGCAAACTTCTACCTGATTTGACGGGCAAAGAAAAGGTTGATCGGTTCCCGATACTCGTCTCTGATAAAGGAGTTTCTCGGTTGCTCAATGTCACCAAACTTCCATCTGGAACAGGCAAAGCCCAGGCTGCAGCAGTCTTCGAAGCCATTGGGATTTGGTTAACAGATTTCGAGCTATGTGATTCGACACAACCTGCTCAAATACTGGTCGGCTGGCTGGTGCTTGTGTCCTTTTGGAGCAAAAGCTTGGTAAGGAGCTTCTGTCACTGGCCTGCAGACATCACATCATGGAATTCATCATTGGCGCAGTATTTCAAGTGTGTATGGGATCCACATCTTCTCCAGAGGTGCCACTGTTCAAGCGGTTTCAGGAATACTGGGAGTTCATTGACCGAGGCAAATATGAAACGGGAATTGAAAGTGAAGATGTGTTAAACTTGGTCGAAGACATCAAGGAAAGCAACATAGAGTTTGCTAACAATCATCTGGAAGAGAGTCAACCAAGAGATGACTATAGGGAGTTCCTGGAATTAGTGTTGATCTTCCTGGTAGCAGTTCCTCGCCGAGGAGTTCGATTTATGTTACATGGAGCCATGCATCACGGCTGCTGGATGTCCATGGTCATCCACGCTCTGTTCAAACTCACCCCAAGAGAGGAAAAAGGGCTGCATGATGTGTGCATATTTGCTGTACATGAGTATCTGAAGGCATGGAATACTGCTCCACAAGCAGTAAGTGCACCATACAGTGACTTTCTGCTGCTGAAGTCATAGCTTGACTACTCAACCATCCACGCAACTATCTCGAGAGCTACATCAGATAAGCTCGCCAAGCACTTGTGGTATCTATCAGAATCACTTGTTGGGTTGGCTTTTTTTGACAGTCAGGTCAGTTTATCAACAAAAAGGCTGATGGTTAGCGCTATGAGAGCAGGATCCTACTCCATCTCATACAAAGAAGGTTACTGTCACCTTCAAATCTTTCCGAGAGAAGAAGCTGGAAGATTTTGTCACGCTGAAGTCTGCTGCATTGTTTGAACTGATGGCACTTCCAGATGGATTTCTCCAAGACGATCCAGATATGTGGGAGGAACGAGAGGACTTCAAGCAGGCTAGAGAGACAGTTTGTACAGTGAAAGCCGTGAATGACCATGCTGAATGCGGAATTGCTGTGATTCAAGAATTCAGCGGCCTCCTGACCAAAAGCGAGCCCCAGCTTCAGTTCTTGCTGCAAGTTGTTGAGGAGCACCGCCATGCCTATCCAGACAGCAGGAAATAGACCTTAACAGAACAAAGTGGACAGTGAGAAACAAGTGCCGTGCACATAGAATCTGTTGCTTGAACATGGCACACATTGAGGTGGTAACAGGATGAATCTGAACACAAACTGTGGTTTTATTATGTGAACCATGTATGCCACTAAGACATTACTTATTCATGACAATATTTCATGACAGCATCATGCAATTAAGTTTATTGGATGAATTTTATAATTTGTTATTATTAAAAAAATTGCAAACTGCTCATAACTGAATACATTTACATTGTCTCAAACTCTGAATATTGTGAACTTTGAGGCATTTGAGCTACCCTAGATATAAATATTTTGTCTTCTCTCTTTGTCTCTTGAGTCTTTTTTATCATAAGGAACAATTCTGGGGGGAAAGAGCATAATAAATATAATTTCATTTTTTTTCTGATTTTTAAGAACCACCCTATTCAACATGGTACAATACACGCATTAAATAATACTACAGACCTAATATTATACAACAGTTATATAAATATCTAACAGTGGACTCTACACAGCTAACAGAATACTAAATTAAGCCATTCACCATGATAAAAAATAAATGGATTTGACAGAAATTATTCCCTAGTTTTGATGTAATAAAAAATGTGCCCCGTAAGTTAATCAGCCACTAAACAAAATTTAAACTTTTTGCATGTAGCAGTGTTTGTTTATTATATATCTACTTTTCATTTGTGCAAGACTATAATGTTTGTTCTACCAACATGTGAATATTTGTCAAATAAAATATATAACGACTGCATGCTTCAAAATGAGATACCTAAAGGGAAACAAATGGCAATTGTTTACGCCTATGCATCTAAAAGAATAAAAACTAACAATTTGTAACTACAATATCAAGACTATTATGCCAGTAGTTTGCTAGAACAACCTTGTTGAAGACACCTAATGTAAGTTTCATGGACAGCGCCATTTTGGTAGAAAGCCTGCCGTCACAGGTGCCTGAACTTTCCAGTTCACAAGTCTCCAAACTGGGAAAACTAGTCTAGTTTTCAGTAACACAAGTATTTCGGCCAAACGCTTGTTAGCTTTTATAATAACATTTTCTCAGCTGATCATGCCGCTCTCCCTTGTGTAAACTGTGTTGATGTATATCGTGAGAACTTTATATCCGTAGTCAGCATAGCAGACCAGGTAGTTTATGACATATAAATAATCGCCAAATTTGCTTTGTCACTGTAACTTGTAGAACTGTCCCATCTGCATGGCGCACAGTATGGTATTATAACAATTAATCATGCATACAAGTGTCACATTCTAAGAAAAACACTGATGTGAACAATTTGATTGTAGTTGTAAATGGTTAGTTTGTATTAACTCTTTTAGGTGCATAACACAGTTGTCTTTTGTTTCCCTTTAAGAAAAATACAAACATCACAACTTCAAGCTCCCATAACAACAATGAATCGAAAGTTGAGCGTTTGACTAGAAATATATTTTTATATACAAACTTAAAAAATCTTCCTCAACTATATAGAATCCTAAAGTTATGCTCTTTCAATCTAAAGTGAATTGTTGAACTCTTAATAAATCATTCAGCATAAACTTTCCTCTAAAGGGATTACATATGCAAAATAGTCTGCATTTGTTTGCTATATTAAGTTAACAAATGATGTACAACTCAAGGATTTCATAACTAAAATAGAGTAAATATGTGTGTTTCAAATTAGTATACTATACACAAATTGACACACGACTGATAGTAGAGTTTACTTTTTAAGTGGACAATGGTGAAAACAGTTTCCATAATATTTTGAATATTCCACCAACATTCATTACTCACTGATATGGCCAACATATTAATTAATTATGACTATGGAAACGGCTACTCTTGGACATTGCCTTCATTCACTTTAATAAATCTTGTCCTGTACCTGCAATCACCTTGACTTCAAAATCACCCAGATCACAAAGAAGATAGCAAGTGAGAACATAAATAAGTACATGATGTATCGATTATGTCCAGCTTTTGCCATTGCTGTCACACGGTTCATCGTTGACTGCAGAAAGCCCCCGGTGTTGTCAAAGTCATTCTCCTGAAAATAAATCAATGCCAACACTGAATGATTGTAGTTTTCAACTATAGCACATGCATATTTAGCAGCCAATGTGTACCCATAATTCAACAGTGGCAGACACAGACAACGATACAAGATATTTATTCACAGACTACATTCAGTTAAAACTGTTTTGGTAGTGGTGACATGCATACATTATGATAAAAACAAAATACATACTTAACATATGTAAACAATATAATAAATTATGTATGTAAAAGTAAGTGAGCAGGTGTACTGGATGGAAATGTAATACTGAAGAATAATGGTGGAGTTGTGTTATCAGCACCCAGGGGGGAGCATTTTGTTGATGTTAAATAGACCCCAAAATGATGATGCCACAATACGTAATCAAGTTATGAGAATGTGGTATGATATACAATTTAAAACAAACATATTTACAATATGAAAGACGGGCATTTATACCCGATACTTACTGTTTACTGATGATATACAGAACACACTGATTTTTGAAACTGGCAACAGTTTTCCGATTTTTTACTTTAGATGGTAGGTTGTTCCACAATGATGTGCCAGTGTATTTTAGAGACTTTTGGTGACTATGTGTTTGGAAGATATTATTGAATGATTTAGATCTTGTACAATAACTGTGAGATATGCCAGAAGTTACCTTTTTAATATAATTTGGAGTTTTACCATTTACAATGTTGTACATAATAGTACACTTCAGAAGAATAAATCTTTGACGAACATTTAACCATTTTAGAGATGTTAACATATCAGAGACATGGGACCTGTGATGGCACCCCAGGATAATACGCATTCCTCGATTCTGTAATTTCTGAAGTGTAGTTATGTTAGAATTTGAGCAAACATCCCATAGAGTACTACAATAATCCAAATGAAGTAATACCATAGTGTTTATATAATGTAACCCGACTCGAGAGAGGAATAAATGGACTAGTACGTTTCAATACACCAAGTGACCTGTTGATTTTATGTATAATATTTTCTACATGTGTATCAAATGTGAGATCCTGATCAACAGTGACACCAAGATATTTATAGGATTCAGCCTTTTCATTTTTTTGACCTTGTAGAGATAGATCTAGAGTTGGAGCATTTAGATGTTTAGTTTTTGTCTTGAACACAGTAGCATACATGAGGTTTTACTAATATGAAGAGCGAGTTTGTTGGCATCTAACCAGTTACTAACATTGCATATATCTGTTTGAAGAATATGAGTGATATCATGAATGTTGTTAGCAAGATTATCTGGAGTATAGAATGCAGTATCGTCAGCATACGTATTTACTCTACAGTGATCTAGAGATACTGGCAGGTCATTTAGATATACAAGAAATAACAAGGGTCCAAGGATAGAACCCTGAGGTACACCTGTATCAACATTGAGATATTCTGAAGACTGTCCATTTATGGTGGCACTTTGAGTTCTGTTTGTAAGACACGATTTAAACCAATCAGAATTAATTCCATAGTAAGATAATTTGTCCATGAGTATATTGTGATTCACAGTGTCAAATGCCTTCCTTAGGTCTAAAGCAATCAGTCCAACTAGACCACTATAGTTTGTTGATAGGTAAATATCCTCCATGATGTTGTGAAGACTGGTTTGAGTCGAGTGACGTTGTCGGAATCTGGATTGGTCGGAACAGAGAATGTTGTTATCCGCAAGAAAAGTATACAGCTGTTGATGAACAAGTTTCTCTAACAGTTTACTGATGATATGGAGTACAGAAATAGGCCTATAGTTACCAATGTCCAGCTTACACCCTTGTTTGAATATAGCTGACACCTTAGCACGTTTCCAGTCAGATGGTCCCCTTCCAGATGTGAGGGGTAGGTTGAACAGATAAGCTATACTGTCACTTATGGCTGGTGCAGCTATCTTCAGTATCCTAGCTGGGATGTTATTCAGACCAGTCGCCTTGTTGGTCGTGAGGCCCCTGAGAAGTTTTCCCACGTCTTCTGGCGAAATGTTGTTAAAGTGGAATTTGTTTGATGTTGTCCTGGCCTTGATGAGGTGTTTTGTAACTTAATGTTGAATGAATCTTATTGGCCAGTTTCTTACCAATGTTCACAAAGAATGAGTTGAATTCATTGGCCATGTCCTTAGCTATGGTCACCATACGGTCACCTATCTCGAGCCCACTGATGTCACTGCGAGGTTTCTGTGGGAGTAGGTTCTTAAGTACATCCCACATGTCCTTGGAGTTACCACTAGAGGTTGAGATTTTATTCTGGATGTAATTCTTCTTGGCCTCACGACACAAGTTAGTAATATGATTCCTGAGTTTCTTATACACATCCCAGGCATGATGATCTTGAGAGTCTATAGCCTGAGTGTGGTACTCGTCTCTGATGGTTTTAAGATGTTCAATGTCCTCAGAGTACCAAAAGCATTGCTTGGATTTTGCTCGGAATTTTCTGATGGGAGCATGGGAGTCAATTGTTTTGAGAAACAAGGACTGCCAGGTGGACCATGCATCATCGATGTCATCAAACACTTTGATAACTGACCATGGGATCTTGGAAAGGTCACTGAGAAGTTTGTCATTATTCATGTGTTTATAGTTCCGAGTGGTCACATATTTATGTCTGTGTATAGGTTCTTTTTTGAGATGTATTACCAGAAAGTTCATGAGTGATCTTGGATTCGATATTGGTGAATGTAAGATCAATGATTGTACTGGAGTGTTCAGTTATCCGGGTAGGTTGTAATATTACTTGTTTGAAGTTGTATGATGATACTATGTTGTTTACACATTTAGCTAACGAACCTGGGGTGTTCAGCTTGGTGTAATCCGAGTTAAAGTCTCCGGTGATGATAGAATCCAGGTTTGAACTGATCCAGGTTAATGACTAGGTCATCAAGTTTATCCATGAACTCTTGCGTTGCTCTGGGATGACGATACACAACAGACACAAGTACGGGTTTACGATGAGGGATGGTCAGTTGGATGGTAAGCGACATGAAATCATTGGGATCGAGATCCGGTCTAACTTTGTATGGGAGTTTGTTGCTTATGTACATAGCAACTCCTTGTTTACCTTGGAATAATCCACTATTGTCATAATGTTCCAGGTGGTATCCATCTACATGAAATACATTGAAATCCTGGAAACAGTCAATCCATGTCTCCGATATTGCTAATACATCCAGTGAAAAGTTTGACAACACACGTTTAACCTCATCAAGATGGTATATCAAACCGCCGTTTCCGGTGTTTAAATGAGCAGTACGTATTCCTTTCGAGTCAGTGAGGATCTTAGCACCATTTCCCGTTTTCACGTTTGGTCCAGGATTGATTTCAACATCGTAGGATAGTAGAAGAATGTGCACAATATATTGTTTACATTTCACGTGTGATGTTTGTGTCAGACCTTGCACTTGGTCCAGATGTTTTCATTCGCGAGGTGGCGCCAGAGGCACCCACTCCGACTAGCTTGGCCAGAACTTCCAAGTTGTAATCCACTATATTTCCATTATGTGCATTCACGAGTATCGTATCTGCTTGATCTATAGATAAAACTGACTGTTTATCCAACTTTGCATTGTCTAATGACGGAGATAGTATCACTAATAACTTGAAAATGACGAGAACGCTCAACGCTCCACAAGCGCCCGCCATGATATTTTTTTCTTCATACTCACTGTGTCCAGTAACAATCCAACCACTACAAATAATGTCATATTCTGATATCATGGTATAGACTTACTAAGCTGAACCAACGTACCACACCAAGAACATTGTTAATATTAAAAAATGGGCCAAGAGGCCCTGAAGTCCTTTGGACTATATTGTGAGTTTGTAATTATTAATGAAATGTTTTTTGGTGAATCATAGTTACAGATCATTAAGGGTTATGATGGAAGTAAAATATTGACATGTTTAATGGAGACTATATGCATGCTAGTGAAGATACACCTGGAAATAAAATATTTGAGTAGACCGTTTCATGAAAATTGTATATATTAGTTAATGTGTTATTAAAAATACTGTAGAATTTTATCCCGATACTCACAAAGTACATATACACAGTGTCCATTTTGACTTAAAAACAGTAGCAATTAATGACATAATACTGACTGAATTGGAGTGAAGTAATAGCTGTAACATGTGTAGTAAAACATTTAAATAATATTCCTTATAATTTTGGCTAAATATACTTTAACCTTTTCGAGTATACCTAAGTTATTTTATATGTATTTTATACTTAAGTTATTTTATTTTAATCATAGATCATATCGTTACATTGCATTGATAATTATGTCTGTTGCGGTTTTTAAGTTTCTCAGTTTCTGCCAGAGCTGAGTAGGGATTCCCATTACACATTATAGTTACAGCCCACATGGAGGCATTCAGTTTGACACTGGGACAATGGCAGGCAGAGCGACCAATACACAGATTTCCAGCTGGCCACTCCACTCAGAGCCTCCCCAGTGATCAGGGCAAAGATCACTATCCAGTTACATCAGTGGTTCCCATGATAGCTGCATATAATTGTCTTCATGGGAGCCTCCCTGACCTTACAATGAATATTATATTGTAGTTTATGTGCTTATGATGGTAAAAAAAATACTGTCTGTCTGTCTGCTTGTATGTTATAAACAGAGATCAGCGGGCCTGCAGGAGGGAGCAGCAGAGAAACAGCAGGACAATTTTGCATTTTGGGGGGCCCTGAGGTGCCCTTAGAATGATTCAATGAAATACAGATTTCTTGCGTATACTGGCAGTACCCTGAGATACATCTATGCAAAATTAGAAAAAAAGTTACTCAACAGTTTTTGAAAATATAGAGCTTTGGAGACTGGTAGGTGGTAATCTACCCTCTCAGCACTAGTGTTCACTGCCAACAACTGGATTCATCCTCCAACCTCTAAAGTTATCAGAGTCACCACTAATTCATGGTCAAGTTGATTAGCTCAACTCACCAACTAAGACAATACACAACACTGTGAGTGACAGTGTCTAGAGTGAGGCCTAAGCAGTGTCCTCCAATTGCTGAATAGATCAATTAAACCTGCCCCCCAGTCCCAAGTGGGTGACATTGTGCACAAGTGTTCATTAATCCTTAGCGATTGTTCAGAAATGCTATAGTTCTGAATATTAAAAATGGTTAACCCTGGTTTAACCCAGTTTAGCCCAAAATGGAGGTTTAGCCCAACCCGCGTTTAACCAGTGGAGGGGTTAAACTTGCCAACGTTGTTCACTATCCACTTATCAATAAACATCAGTGGTGGAAGCAAATCTAATACACAAGCTTACAGCTGCCCAGTGCAGTAGGGAAATACTAGGAAAATTTTGCATTTTGGGCGGCCCTAAACAGCCCCACAAAACTAATTATAGTTATTGTCAAGATGTTTAACCTAGTTCTATTATATGGCATTGTGTCAACAGATTGGTGTATTGGGATCATTAAGCCTATATACAAAAAGAAGGGGTCATTAGATGACCCAGACAACTATCGTGGCATTACACTATTAAGCTGCATAGGCAAGTTGTTTACAGCTTTGAGAAAACTTGTCTTCTTTGTAATTTGCTATTTACCTGAATAATTTTGAACACTTAGTCATCACACCTGCCATATTTTTTTGATTGCAACCTGTATTTTTGACCTAAAATTCTGTAAGAATCTGTATCAATTCGTATCATTCATGTATGCATATTTATTGCGCATACCATAACTACATATGGCATGGGGTACAGATTTAGCCAGTTTCAGCATCTCAGCTGACACAGCCAACTGGTGGCAGGGGCTGTCGATGTTCAGTTTACACTGAAGGTGTGCAGTATTGGTGTCCGCATACAAGCTGTGGCATGCGTCTGCGTGTATTTTTCGCAAGATGGAAAACAGCCTCTCTACATCAGCATTGCTGTGTGGGAGACAGAGAAGCGGTGCCATCACCTTTGCCAACAGCGGGAAGCGTACGGCCTGCAACGGAGTCTTGATTGAGAGGATCTCAAACCAGACGTGGTCGATCTGCCATGCTTGGCCATCCTCCTCCAGCACGATGATGTCGTCGGCCAACAGCTGAAAGTCCTCATACTCATCTATCAGCTGTTCTGCATCAACGTCGGGGGCAAAGCGGGCTGCCAGACGAACAATCGGCTCGTACGTGAGGTTCACACGGGTTGCAGGGTTGAGAATACTCAAGTCGCGCAACACCTGGTCGTCGAACGGAATCTTTGCGACCATCTTGCGCACAACCGCACAGTAAAATGCGCGCACATCATTTATGACGTTGGCAGCGTCGCTAGAGTTCGTCTGCGGCTTGAAGAACGCCCTCACGGTTGCCCTTTCCTCGTGATTTTTCAAATTCGTTTTGTGTAGATTCAATTGTAAGTGCTCGTTGACGTCGTACACACCTGAGGTGGCCACCTTAACATCGCGTGAGCATAAACTACACCTGGCATACTGCTCGCCTGCTTTACTTGACACAATAATTCCTCCAAACTTCTCTAACCATTCTTTTTGAAACTTTCCACTACACTTTCGCCGTTTCGCAAGAGAAGCCATTTTGAAATGTGATTTCCCGTCGTTGAAACGCGGTTTCCCGCCGTTGAGCCGCCTGTCGCATTTTTCAGAACTACACTTTACGAGCGCGCTATCTATTGGCTATTGCGCGCTACAACAAACTAAATCACTGACTATTGTCGGTGATTCAATTCATTCTTTCGATGAAGTTAGTCACTAAAATAAACGATTACTTCATTGCATCGAAAGCTGTTGTTTATTTTCGACTGATATGACTTCAATATGGTTTTGTGACACATACAAATAAATAGTGTGGCTATATAAAAGTATTTTTTTCTAAATTTCATTGAAATCCGTATCAAAATGGAGTACGGCCGTATTACTAAAAAAATCGTTAAAATCCGTATCGGATACAGGTAATCCGTATCAAATGGCAGGTCTGAGTCATAGTTATAAGAGACTTGACATGGCTGCTGGTGAAATTTACAACAACCTTACTGATGATGATGTAGACGTTTTCTTGAAAATGTATGTTCTACTATTTGCTGATGGCACTAGAATGATTCAATCAAATACAGATTTCTTGTGTATAGCGGAACTATGTCAACTCTTCTAATGGTTGACATTTGGTTGTTTCAGGTGTCAACTATATTGTGAATCTGTAAATATTAGTCTATATTGATACAATTGATTTACATAGTACCATGTCTACGCAAGACTTGGCAAGTGTAAACAGAACAGTAGAATGCATTTGATATCAATAAAGTGTAGGACATTTCACTCTATAGTTGTCCAGAATATTAATTTTCTGTTTGTCACCTACAGGTGACAATACATCTTTAACTAATATACACCAGTCACACCATTTTATAATAATTAAATGAACACCAAAATAAACACAACTTGCAATTATAGAAAATCAATAGTTTTGAAGATACAGTTTAAAAGATGCAGGCAACTGTTCAATTTAACAGAGGTCAAATGTGTCTGCTCTGCCTGTGACCAATAAAAGGTTAGTCAAGGTCTCAATGGAACAATGCAGAGTGGAGTGAGGCTGTCCACTGTTTCTGGCACAATACACAAAATCTACTGTTGGGGGTGGTCTCAAGGGCCCTTCTCAAAACCACATCACTAGATAATGTAAAACTTTTGCACTTTGGGGGCCCCTGAGGTGACCTTAGAATAATTCAATCAAATACAGATTTCTTGTGTATAGTTGCAGCACCCTAAGATACATATATGCAAAATTAGACAATACGTTACTGAACAGTTTTTGAAAAAATAGGCAAAATGTGACAAATTACCAGTTTTTTTGCCCTTGGGGGGCCCTACGGGGCCCTTAGAATGATTCAATTAAATACAGATTTCTCGTGCATAGTGGCAGTACCCTAAGATACGTCTATGCAAAATTAGAGAAAAAGTTACTGAACAGTTTCTGAGATACGGCAGCTAATGGTGGATGCAGAGTGATGGCAATAGTCCCTTGGACCAAAGGACTAAAAATGGACCAAAAGGCCCTGAAGTCCTTTGGACTAATACAGTGTACGTCTATATGTGACCCTGGCTGACCAAATGAGTGATAAGTCGGAAAAATTGTAACATTGTTTTCTTACATTCTTGTAATGGTTTGGTAGGGTGCTTTACACGGTTTCAAGTTCAAAAATTATGACTGCTACAAAAATTGGCGAAGTTATGGAGCATTGAGTGATAAGTCGGAAAAATTGTAACATTGTTTTCTTACATCCTTGTAAAGGTTTGGTAGGGTGCTTTACACGGTTTCAAAAAATATGACTGCTACAAAAATTTGCAAAGTTATGGAGCATTGAACATGGTAGGGATCAAAAAGTGAAAATGAAGAAAACGGCTGTTGAAGTTTTACATTATATATGCAAATGGATTGCATGGAAATATTACATGCACAACATTCAAATGTGGCACACAGTATGTAATATGTATGTTATGTTGCAATGATACATTGGAAGTACAAATGTGCTGCTACAAAGACTTATCAAGTTATGCCAGATTATGTCTATGTGTAAAACTAAGAGGACAGATTATTTGAGAGCAAAAGATAGACTCACTGTTTGACACAGTTTAAAACCTACAGGCAACTGTCCAGTTTAACAGGGGTCTAGTGGCTTAATGCTGTCTGTTGACACAAGCTACTGCCAGTGACCAATTACAGATTAGTCACAGTTTTCATCAAACAATAGCAGGCAGAGAATCTTAGCTCCACAGCTGGGTGTAATACACAACCAGAGCAACCACTGATTCATGGTCAAGTAGATTAGCTCAATGCATCAACTAAAACAATACACAACACTGTGAGTGACTGTCCAGAGTGAGGCCTAAGCAGTGTCCTCATTGCTGAATAGATCAATTAAACCTGCCAAGTGGGTGACATTCTGCACATTAATCCTTAGTGATTGTTCAGAACACCAGACTGACCACATACCTAAAAAAAGCGAATGTAATAGGTGAAGAACAGGCAGTGTTCAAATAGGGGTATTGGTTGAATTGTATTTGTCTCAAGGCAAAAGGCTTTATTGTGCCTTTATCGATTATAAGAAAGCATTTGATTTAGTAGACCGGCCTCCCTGTGGTCTAAGATAATTTCATATGGTATTAATGGTATTGTGTTGAAAGTTGTATACAACATATACAAAAATGGGTCAGCTGGACGGTGATAGACCGTTTGAAATTGAAGCCTTTGTAAAACTTTTGTCTCGACTTCACCGAAGGCGGTGTCCTGCTGTCAGAACTTCGAAGGTGTTACTCACCTAACTTACAAATATATAGGGAGCTAATGGAGAGGCCCATCATAATCCATAGCACTACAAAATGAAGTATCTGAAAGTCACACTTCATATACTGAGTGACACATCTCGTACTGTCTCTCTGCACTGTCGCAATGTCCAATAGTTTCCTATCACAACCCTCGTGTACAATATACCAAAGCTATATATTTCTAACACCACAACATATGTATTATCATTGGATAGGTAATTGAATAATCTTTCAGATGAATGCAACTTGTAGCAGCAGAAAATGAAGCATACAAAAGTTACACCGCAAACAATGACATGCATTCTCAAAATGTGATTCATTCAAAAATTAGTGCTATATAATAGTAGTTTGTCAAAATGTAAACAAACTCAAAGACAGTTGCAGCTTACTGTCCACCAAGCAGTAGCACAGCAGTTTTATAATAATAATAATCCACAAGTTAAGTGGCAGTGATCTTCCTTTTATCATTCATGTGATGTTTATTGTGAGCAGGACGAACAAATGGTTATCATACGTAGACAGGTACAGAAAGAAACTGAAATTTTCTATAAAAAGAACACGTTTGCCTATCAATGGCATGTATTTCCTATTGTTGCTGTTTCTGCCGGGCAGAAACAGTTTCTGCCCGGCATAAATCAAACAACCCTGTAGGTAATTATTAATCAAATGTTTTTTGGTGAATCATAGTTACAGATCATTAAGGGTTATGATGGAAGTAAAATGTTTATACGTTTACTGATAAAAACAGCTCCACAGAACTAATTATAGTTATTGTTAAGATGTTTAACCTACTTCCATTATCTGACATTGTGCCAACAGATTGGTGTATTGGGATCATTAAGCCTATATAATTATTATATAAACATAGCAGCAGACACTGGGACAGTGTGACTGCTGCCTGGCTAAATGGATGCAATGGTGCTTTGAAGTTAGTTCTTCTGCCAACTATCCTTTTCACACAAGCCTATAGGTCTAGTAGCTGCCAGCACACTAGTGAGCCTAAACTACCATGCAGGTGTGAAAAATGTGCTGATGTATTTGAACTTGACAGTGTTCAGATAGGGGTATTGGTTGAATTGTATCAGTCTTGACACAAAAGGCTTTATTGTGCCTTAACTATGTCAACTCTTCTAATGGTTGACATTTGGTTGTTTCAGGTGTCAACTATATTGTGAATCTGTAATTATTAGTCTATATTGATACAATTGATTTACACAGTACCATGTCTACACAAGGCATGGCAAGCGTAAACAGAACAGTAGAATGCATTTGATATAAATAAAGTGTAGGATATTTCACTCTATAGTTGTCCAGAATATGACCAATTAAAGATTAGTCAAGGTCTCAATAGACTGGGCTGTAGAGATTAGTCACACTGCTGACTTTGTGGCACATTAAACAAAATCTAGTGTTGGGGGTGGTCTCAAGGGCCCTTCTCAAAACCACATCACTAGATAATGTAAAACTTTTGCACTTTGGGGGCCCCTTAGGTGCCCTTAGAATGATTTAATCAAATACAGATTTCTTGTATATAGTGGCAGCACTAAGATACATCTATGCAAAATTAGAAAAAAATTTGCTGAACAGTTTTTGAAAAAAATAGGCCAAATGTTACATTTTTACCAGTTTTGGGGTCCTTGGAGGCCCTAGGGAGCCCTTAAAACGATTCAATCAAATACAGATTTCTCGTGCATAGTGGCAGTGCCCCAAGATATGTCTATGCAAAATTAGAGAAAAAGTTGTTGAACGGTTTCTGAGATACAGCAGCTAACGGCGGACGCAAAGTGATGGCAATAGTCCCTTGGACCTTCGGCCAAAGGACTAAAAAAGGAAGGCAATCTGATTGTTTTATCGTAAAATCGTGGTATACAGTATAAATTATATTTATTATAACATATTGACCACGTAAATGTTCTAACAAACCAAAAACAACCTTAGAATTCAACAATTCAATGTTAACCAAAATCTCTGCTCTGTCAATCTATGACATTCTATAATTACTTTTTACCCATTGGCTATTCGCAGTGATAGGATGTCAGAGCTCTGCGAATAGTTGCATGAATCATTCTTATTCGCAGAGCAAGAATTACCTAATCATTTTCTTGTACATGTACAGAAGAACATTAGCGCATCTTGGTGTACATGTGAAGCAGTTATAACACTGTTAACATTCTTGGTGTACATATGCATCAGTTATAACACTGTTAACATTCTTGTTGTGTTTCACAATAATATAGTACTACTGTATCTAGAAAATAGTGATACTTGAAATTTGAAAGAAATTGTTAATGGGAAATGAATGCCATTGATCAGGCCTATTACCAGGATGAGTGCTAGCACGTACTGGCAGTGAAAAGACACATATTTGGAAGAGTGTAGTTGACAGAATGATTTTTTTACTATTTGTTTAACATAACACCCATAGTCAGGTCGTTTACTAACTAGATGGGGACAGACGGGATAAAAGCACCATTTTTTTACAGCTTCCTTGAAGAATAAGATTTCACTTTTTGATTTGAATTTTTTTGGGGGTGGGTCCATTCTTTTTCATCCCCCCACTGAACCTATATATATATGGTATTTTACTAAATGTTCCCATGCGATATGGAATAGACTGGATGTTTTTCATTTCACTTTTTGATCGGAGTCAGCAAATTTGTTGGGTGGGTCCATTCTTTTTTGCCCCCCCACCATAGTTCTAACCAATATATGATATTTACTGGTACTAAATGTTCCCATGGGATATGGAATAGACTGGTTAAAAGCACCAATGTTTTGGTATGATATGCAATTTATGTAGCAGTCATTATTCTCTCACGTGAGTGATGCTACGGGGTTATACATCATGTACATTGGTTCACTGTTGTGTTGGTGATGATCGGAAAACAGAATGTCATATGATCATGTGTCAAAGTGCATGTTATATGGTTATTGTGTCGTTCTGTATTTCTAATGGCTCTCGTGCACCCAAAAGTGCATCCATTTCGGCTAGGAATTACTTAAAATGTTAAGATTTGTCTGTCCTTCATATGGATTGTTATTAATCCATTAAATGTTTGTTTGAGAATGGGAATGTCACTAATCAGTCTACATAAATAACACATCTAGTTAGCTTGTATTATTGCCTACACATCGTGGCTTTAAGCCATAAATAATTACTATATGACTGATTCATAATAATTCACTATATGTAATTTCTTTATGGGGGTCTACACATTTTCAGGGTTATGGTTATAGCTAATATTAGGATTAGCGTTATGGCTAGGGATGAGGGTAGCTATCAGTACAGCTAGAACAAGTGTGTGGTTTGGGATATAAGTAGTAGGTATTATTTTTATGGTTTATGATTATGTTCTTAAGGCTGTTCAAGTGTCACTCATATGAATACTGACTGCTGTATGGTGGGCAAAAAGGGATGCCATATATAAAAGATGGCAGATAAGCAGAAGGCAAGGTACCAAGATGTCAGCAGGGAAAGTCAGAGACTGCTCAATGCATGGACGGTCACACATGTGCCTTTTCTAGTAGCAGTCCACAGAGTAATGAAATACGTAAGGGATTTCTACATTCGAGAAACATCATTCTTCGGAGAGTGCTATTTACAAATCGGAAATTTGCATCCACTTGCCCTGGATAGAAGCAAAATTTAATTGCTATTGGTGTCCCCCAGCTGCAGTCAATGACGGAATCCTGACAGCTGGAACAGACACAGAAGTGCCCTCCCCTGTACAACTGCAGTCAATGATGGAATCCTTACACATTAACTCCTATATCAGACACATAAGTCCCCAAGCTACAGTCAATGATGGAATCCTGACAGCTAAAACAGTAATCAATTATGTTTTGAGGAAAGATCCAAATACTACTTGTTTGTCAAGAAGACCTAACATACAGAGTGTCAGCACCCATTCCAGTTGGGCTCAAGCTGATGGACTTATTCCTGGCAGCCAGGGCACACATCACAGAGATGGTTAAAGGGAGAATGAAACACTTGAACAACCATAGCAGAAACATAACATACCATGTACAGTACATATCACCATGACTTGATGAGGACAGCACCACCGGTACATTTTACATAAATATTCAAACGCCTCCATTACGCTCTAGCGCCAAGTGGTTTGAGTTGCAAAATGCCACTCATGGCCACACAATGTTATTTAATAGTCAATGTGGCATAGCTCCAAGGAAAACTGATGAATTGCATACCAAAACATAAAACAGAAAAATCCAATGCGCTGAATGGCTAATGGATATATACTATAAGTGTTGGTAAGCAACTTTTCAAATACTTAGATGGAAAGATTCATATGGAAAAAAAGCAGGTTGAGGCTAGATTAGCGGTTTGTCGGTTTCCATTAATAGTCATGAAGTGATGACGTGTAAATTCGCATATGCTCCGTTGGCAACGAAACGGTCAGTATTTTGCAGATTAATGCATAGGGGGGACATTTCCCTACCAAACTCAAACAAACATAGTTACATAGATACAGTCACTTTATAGAAGAAATAGCCACAGGCCGGCTAGACCTAGCCCTCCTCAGCTGACTGATGATACTGTTACTGTCACTGGCAAAATAGAAAGTGGTATTTTCTTTGGAATAGCGCATGACACTGACAGTGACAGCCCACTGTCACAACAAGCCAGTCCCAGAGTCGTGTCAGCTGAACCTTCGGCTACGGTTATGTAAACTGGTGTAATTTTGTTCTCTATTATTCAGCATGTATAATTTTGTTATGATGAATATGCCATTCAGGTATTTTATTTTCAGATTTCTTTACAATTTATTTTTACATATTTAACATTGGTTGATGGTATTTTTTTGTATTCATTTCAAATAATAATTATTTTTATATGCACTAGATCATATATATGCATCATTTATATTTATTGTGCAGCTGTCTTGATAATTTTTTTATAAACATTGTTACATTTTTATACATCATTTGTGTTCTTAAATGTCTTTATACCTTATTTGAGTTTTAATTTGCCGAGGCTGTAATTGTAAGAAATGTATAACTGTGAAAATAAATATGGTTGTTGATATAAATGCAACTATTATTTATGTCATAATGGTTTACCATGCATGTTACACCTAATATATATTATATAACCATTTGCTGATTTGCTTACTTTTTGCTTACTTATATACATGTATATACTTGTATGTATATATATAAATATATATAATTATTTATTATATATGTATATATACATGTATATATTATATATATGGTGAGCCTCAAGGGGGGGGGGGTGCAGTTTGAGTTTTTGTGAGCCTCAGGGGGATGCAGTTGGAGGGCTTTTTTGGTGAACAAATGTCCACTGGGATATTTTTTGGACTGGTAAAATTTAGATCCTGTATAAAGCCCTGCTGGTCGGTGCTTCCTCTTTGGCCAACAATTAAATAATATATACATGATTTGCAAATGAAATATGTTAGGTTAAACATCATAATCTAAGCTTCGACATGCTATCAACTGTTCAGTTTGAAATATTTCCAAGGGTAGGGAAGGTACCTTATTTTTTCTCTCTCCTTCAATGCTTCATATTAGAACATAACAATAAACAAAGCTGGATTTGTCCGTGTATTAAGATTATATAGAAGTATATTGTAAGCTCTAGTTATTATCTACTGTTGACCGACATATTGCTGACAATAGCAGGTAACTTTATTAGTCAAAATAAACTTACCGGCTGTCAGGTCAATGATTACAGCAATAGTACCAGATCATAGTACTTACTTATTATTAACTGAATATGTAAATATAATGGTTTCAGCCACATGATAAAATAAAATGCAAAACATTTTCTAAGTGCTATCAATCGTTTTTTAAATATTCTTTTTAATTGCAGAACACTATATTTTTTGATAATTTTAAATAAAATTGTATAACAAAATAACGTTTACAGTTTTATAAAATAATAACAGTGTGGCACAACAGTTATACAGAAGAAACACAAACATAAGTAACAACTTTACAGAACTTCATTTATTACATTGATTATATGATTTGGCTGGCTTGCAGATAATAACATTTTCAAATACGTCTACACAGGCATGAATAGTTGTTTTGAAAAGGGTGTCCATGAGCACGTTGTTAATACCTGGTAGAAAAGGTAAAGGTACGTTCTTATATAGCGCAGTATCCCATCCTCAGGACTACTCAAAGCGCTTTACACTTGACTCCCTAGCAGACCTGTTCAATCGAACACCATCTCGACTTCTCTGGGAAGCATCCAGCCACACTGCAATTAATGCGCGAAGACTATTCGGACACAAATATCCACCACTGTCTATAGCCAGGTATTCATTCATAAAGCTGAGTGAACTGGAGCAACGTATAGTGAACAAACTTGCCCAACGTTCGACACCGCCGCACAGGATTTGAACCTGGGTTCTCTCGGTTGAAAGTCCAAAGCTCTAGCCACTGCACCACGGTGCTACACAATAAAAATGGGCCAAGTGGCCCTGAAGTCCTTTGGACTAATACGTCTATATGTGACCCCTGACCAAATGAGTGATAAGTTGGAAAAATTGTAACATTGTTTTCTTACATTCTTGTAAAGGTTGGGTAGGGTGCTTTACACAGTTTCAAAAATTATGACTGCTACAAAAATTGGCGAAGTTATGGAGCATTGAACATGGTAGGGGTCAAAAAGTAAAAATGGGTCAGCTGGACGGTGATAGACCGTTTGAAATTGAAGCCTTTGTAAAACTTTTGTCTCGACTTCACCGAAGGCGGTGTCCTGCTGTCAGAACTTCGAAGGTGTTACTCACCTAATTTACAAATATATAGCGAGCTAATGGAGAGGCCCATCATAATCCATAGCACTACAAAATGAAGTATCTGAAAGTCACACTTCATATACTGAGTGACACATCTCGTACTGTCTCTCTGCACTGTCCAATGTCCTATCACAACCCTCGTGTACAATATACCAAAGCTATATATTTCTAACACCACAACATATGTATTATCATTGGATAGGTAATTGAATAATCTTTCAGATGAATGCAACTTGTAGCAGCAGAAAATGAAGTATACAAAAGTTACACTGCAAACAATGACATGCATTCTCAAAATGTAATTCATTCAAAAATTAGTGCTATATAATAGTAGTTTGTCAAAATGTAAACAAACTCAAAGACAGTTGCAGGTTAGTGTCCACCAAGCAGTAGCAGAGCAGTTTTATAATAATAATAATCCACAAGTTAAGTGGCAGTGATCTTCCTTTTATCATTCATGTGATGTTTATTGTGAGCAGGTCGGAAAAATGGTTATCATACGTAGACAGGTACAGAAAGAAACTGAAATTTTCTATAAAAAGAACAAGTTTGCCTATCAATGGCATGTATTTCCTATTGTTGCTGTTTCTGCCGGGCAGACACAGTTTCTGCCCGGCATAAATCAAACAATACTGTAGGTAATTATTAATCAAATGTTTTTTGGTGAATCATAGTTACAGATCATTAAGGGTTTTGATGGAAGTAAAATGTTTACACGTTTACTGTTCACTGAAAAAAAACAGTCCCACAGACCTAATTATAGTTATTGTTAAGATGTTTAACCTAGTTCCATTATCTGACATTGTGCCAACAGATTGGTGTACTGGGATCATTAAGCCTATATAATTATTATACAAACATAGCAGCAGACACTGGGACAGTGTGACTGCTGCCTGGCTAAATGGATGCAATGGTGCTTTGAAGTTAGTTCTTCTGCCAACTAACCTTTTCACACAAGCCTATAGGTTTAGTAGCTGCCAGCACACTACTGAGCCTAAACTACCATGCAGGTGTGAAAAACGTGCTGATGTATTTGAACTTGATCCACTAATTAACTGTCCACCAAGCAGTAGCAGAGTAGTTTAATAATAATAATAATCCACAAGTTAAGTGGCAGTGATCTTCCTTTTATCATTCATGTGATGTTTATTGTGAGCAGGGCAGACAAATGGTTATCATACGTAGACAGGTACAGAAAGAAACTAAAATTTTCTATAAAAAGAACCACATACCTAAACAAAGCGAATGTAATAGGTGAAGAACAGGGAGTGTTCAGATAGGGGTATTGGTTGAATTGTATTTGTCTTGACACAAAAGGCTTTATTGTGCCATAACTATGTCAACTCTTCTAATGGTTGACATTTGGTTGTTTCAGGTGTCAACTATATTGTGAATCTGTAATTATTAGTCTATATTGATACAATTGATTTACAAAGTACCATGTCTACACAAGGCATGGCAAGCGTAAACAGAACAGTAGAATGCATTTGATATAAATAGTGTCGGATATTTCACTCTATAGTTGTCCAGAATGTTAATTTTCTATGTTTGTCACCTACAGGTGACAGAATATTAATTTTCTATGTTTGTCACCTGACGGTTTCTACAGACAATACATCTTTAACCAATAGACACCACAGTCACACCATTTTATAATAATTAAATGAACATCAAAATAAACACAACTTGCAATTATAGAAAATCAATAGTTTTGAAGGTACAGTTTAAAAGTGTTAGGCAACTGTTCAGTCTAACAGGGATCAAGTGTGTCTACTCTGCCTGGGTGCTGTGACCAAATAAAAATTAGTCAAGGTCTCAATGGACTAGGCTGTAGAGATTAGTCACAGCTGTTGACTTTGTGGCACAATACACAACATCTACTGTTGGGGGTGGTCTCAAGGGCCCTTCTCAAAACCACATCACTAGATAATGTAAAACTTTTGCACTTTGGGGGCCTCTTAGGTGCCCTTAGAATAATTAAATTAAATACAGATTTCTTGTATATAGTGGCAGCACCCTAAGATACAAAATTAGAAAAAAAAGTTGCTGAACAGTTTTTGAAAAAATAGGCAAAATGTTACATTTTCACCAGTTTTGGGGTTCTTGGAGGCCCTAGGGAGCCATTAAAATGATTCAATCAAATACAGATTTCTCGTGCATAGTGGCAGTGCCCTAAGATATGTCTATGCAAAATTAGAGAAAAAGTTGCTGAATGGTTTCTGAGATACGGCAGCTAATGGCGGACAGCAGACGGCGGACACAGAGTGATGGCAATAGTCCCTTGGACCTTCGGCCAAAGGGCTAAAAATAGAAAGCATGAAGCAAAGTGCCACATTTTAACAGTAACACACACCTTAAAATAACGTGACCATGCATGCAAGTAAACAATTTAATATACTAACGCGACTTAGAAAAAGGCGTAACTTTATATTACGTAATATTTTATTTTGGTACGAAAATGCCCACCCAGATATCTCCCTGTAAAATAATGACCCTTTCATTGACGACAGAACACATGCGAATTTACGTGTCAGTATGTTGTTGATTACACTTACAAACTTGCAAAAAACAAAACTGTCAAATATAAAATGGATTATGGAACATTGGAACGTATAAAATGCAAAATACCATAATGGCTGTATGTACTGGGACACCGTATGTTTTAAGACACCCTAAAAAATCTACAAAATAATTATGACAAAAACAAAAATTGTCTATTTTAACCACGTAATAACATACTAACATGATGTTATTTAGACAGGTGTAATAGCTGACAGGTTCCTTAGTTATATTATATATACATGCAGTTTAATATGTAAAAATCAGCCTATTTGACCAATTTCCTAATTAAATCCCGAATTAAATAGTGTGCCTGGTTGCTGCTTGGAAAAGTAATATGTGCCATAGCCCAAATCTGTCTGACCACTGAAAACATGGAAGACACGGCATAAGATTCTTGTGATTCGGATTTGGAGAGTTGTGTTGCAAATGTGAGGACTTGTAGCGATGAACCATTGGCAATAGATGTCACTCAGGAAAGTTTATGACATGTACGATGATGACATTCCGGGAGCAGGCATTGCTTTTGTCCGACTGTTATTTGTGTATGTTCATAATCCGTAGTACACTTGTGAAATATCCAAACTCTGTGTAATTAGTCACACCAATTTGCTCATCAATGGCTATATCTATCAAAATGGGTTCGTAAATGTGCTAGGTTGTTTACATGTCATATTTTAATGTGATGATTTACATAAAAAATCCAAAATATACATGATGTCAGTGCAGTTACTATTGTTAAAGAACATTTCTCAAAAGATCCATACCACAATTTTGCATACCAGCTATACTGTCGATCATGATAATGAATGATGGAACAGAATTAGAGGTAATTTCAAATGTTTGTTGACTTACTTGACTATAATATTATTTATAGAATTGTGTAAACATAACAGTTTTTTTTATTATACAATATATATATATATACATACAAGGTATTTTGCAATATAGTAATTCTCCTAGTTAAACAAAACATTTTTTTAACAAAAAGGTATACATCCTGCATCAACAGAAAGCTAATTATAAAAATACTAACATCACTTGCTACTTTTATTTCACAGTTGATTTTTTATTGTAAATGTGTTTCTTTCAAAATTAGATGTAGGGTATATATCTTCACAGGAGAATAGTTATAGTATATATATTCATGATTGTCAGTAGTATTGTATAATGCTTAGTAAATATGATATGTTTCTAACGAATGAGCTTAAGCTATAGTATTGAGAAACAAAACTTAATTTTTTATTATTGCAGGTCAATGGAGCATGCGATATTATTAGGCAAGTTGTCATTTTACATTTCATTTTCTCATTGATACAACATTATGTATGCTTGACTGCTCTCTCACAGCAAGTGTCTCCAAATTCCTATTCAACACTATCATGCACAATGTGAAAGGGTTCACATGTAAGAGTTGAAGACTATAGTGTTTCTTCATCCCTTGATTTGTTAGCAATAGCAATACTGAAATATAAACCAACTATACATCAGTATAATCAAAACTGAGAACCTTATATATTTGTTGATATTACTAAAATCTGAGCACACAGAGGTATACTACATAATAATTGTTGTTGGATTTAAATAAGTATCCCCTTACCATATTGCGTTGCAGTCAAGAAATACATAATTAAAATAAATTTATCTTAATATTATTGAATAGTTTATTTGCAGCACAGAAAGTAGCTATTCAGTGGACAGTTGAGTTGCACCTTGTTATTTATGTAATTACGATGATGTAGTGCATAATTATAATTAAAACATGTATTCCATAACACTTTTACACTGAATGATGACATGTCAACCAGGTTTATTAAGAATGGTTGCTGCCAGTTCAACATAGACATTTACCGAAGGAGTTGGACACGATGTTATGACACGCAAAGATCTACATATATTTATAATATACCCACACTCCAAATATCAAACAAAACAAGAAGTAACAGTCCAGGTTATAGAAAATATAAATATCCAACAACATGACCAAATGTTATATTGTACACACGGTAGAAAGACATGTTCGCGAACTGCCAAGCCAGTGATTAACAACAGTCAAGCTGAGGAGTTGAACGACATTCTTTGAAGCGAAGGTGAAGTGCTCAGCTTCAGTTAACAAACGGTCTCTTTCCATTCGCAGATGTGCGTTCCAAAAACTGAGCATTCATTGCTGGTATTGAAATATTCTGAGTAATTTTGTATACGGTTAACAACGTACAACATATCTATCAATAACAACTGGTAAATACAAATGAGGTCTAGCAAATAAATTACAGCTACACCTACGTTTTGTCACTCTCCTTGGATTTGGCTTACCTCGACTCAAAACCAAGTTGCTTCACGCTCGCAGCTCGCTTCGTTGTTTTAGAGACATCAAACTTTGTCTCTTTTTCGTGGTTCTGTTCACTATAGTCAGGATGATGGGTAATGTCACTGGTACTTGTATTATTCAAATTCACAAACTGCTGTATCCTTCACAAAACAACTACTGTCAATATGATCACACTGACAAAGACGTAGCAGAGGTGAATTCAACTTTCAAGTTGCGATATCGATGGTGATGAGATGGTCATCAAATTCAGTCGATGTATCTGTTTATAATCCACTCATTTCTTGTCTTTGACATTCGATCAAAAACAAACAACTCTTCACCGAAACATTTCCACAGCTATCATCCAATATACAATGACTGGTTGTCGTTAATCGAAGGCAACAGTGCGACAACTGCTGAATAACAAGGCCAACTTCGATCAGCTGCCAGCTTCTGCGACACATATGGCGTTACACTCACGGAAACTTCCGAAGGCAAAATTTCAGAGTCGGTGAGGAAGCATACTTATTTGCGTGATTTAATAAAAACCCAATTTTTTGGGACTACATGATTATTGTATTTTATATATATTCTATTTACTAAAGCATTTATTCAACCTGTTCATGTCACCTTTAATAAATATAATTATTTTTGTCCCAATGCATTCGGACACATGGGATATAGGGCCACTGAGACACTCAAAAATAGTTAGCAGCAGGGTAATAGACAAGGACGACATGACGTCAGGACTTGTTCGTGTCACTAAGAATTCGGACAGTGAATCTGAGATTTATTTTTGTGTACCCTATGTTTTGGGACAGCTGGTCATTTAATTATTTTTAAGTATCCCAATACATACGGTCATTATGATATGTGCATTTGTATGGTTATTTTGGGATTATCACTTCCAACTTTGACCCACCGCTATTGCCGCAAATGTTGGAGTTAAGGTGGACAATTTCTTGGTGAGGCTCACCAATTTGTCTATTTTATGAAAACAAATGCTGAAAACTATATAAGCAATTCAGATAATTGACAAAGTGCTGTGCTTATATGAGAATCGAACATGTAGGTGTGTGTGTGTGTGTGTACCTGTGGCATGCATGTGTATAATAATATATATACCTATGTGCATGGGTTCACATACATTTGTGAAAACGCCCATTTTAGTTACCTCAAAGCAATATCAATCACAGTACCAGGTAGTTGGAAACTTACCATACCATGGAGGAAGTCATTCTGTGATCGAACTTCATTGCCAATTTTTATAGACACCTGTAATGTCAATACCATATAATTATTTCATACATATTATATAAATATACCATAATATTATATATACCATATATATTATATATGGTAGATTCTCCAAATTTGTGGACAATCAACTCTATGAAGAGGATTTTCAAAAACGTTTCATGATCGATTATATTTTGGAGATATACTATGTATTATACAGTATATATATACATGTGTGTGTGTGTGTGCGCGTGTGTGAGTGTGTGCATACGTGCGTGCCTGTACAAGTGTATACTGTTACCGCCACACCATTATTCAAATGCACATGTGTTTTAAAGGGAAACTAAAAGCAAATTTTTGGTATTATACGTTAAGTGTTAATACTAACTAACGATTTGCATCTAGAACAGAATGCGGTCCCAAAGTGGAAGATTCTAATAAAACGTCCGATATCATGGAGACTGACATCTTGCCCATGTGCATTAAACTGACCAATAAACACTGAATTGTGACATCGGTTATGACGTGTCAGGCTCCATGTTTTGTACATGTACATGAGTAGCCCGGCAAATATATTGGTTTATCATATTCCCTTCAATTCAGAAGCCGAGTTACACTTTTGTATTCCCAGTTCAGTGACTGGCTAACTGGGAGGAGTAGAAACTTGTGACGTCAGCCTTTCTATGAATATGGTGCTGTCCATACAATTTCATTTTTGTGTCTTCAACAAGATTATTCTAGTAAATTACTGGTTAGTGGTATACTATTAATAATTGTAGTTGCAAATGATTTAGTTTTTATTAACACTTATACACACACAGACGCAAACAATTGCCTTTTGTTTCCCTTTAAATGATGCAACTGCATCCATACATGATTACTGTTTCAGTGCAAATAAAATGTAAATACATTATTGTGTCAATAATCAGTATAAATATTGTTTTGTACGGAAGCGTAGAAAGGACATGCTGCAAATCATAAAACAGATAACTAGTTTCTTGATATAACAAGAAACTCTTTAATAAATGGTTTCTTGTTATAACAAGAAACTCTTTAATAACTGGTTTGTTGATATAACAAGAAACTCTTTAATAACTGGTTTGTTGATATAACAAGAAACTATTTAATAACTGGTTTCTTGATATAACAAGAAACTCTTTAATAACTGGTTTCTTGATATAACAAGAAACTCTTTATTAACTGGTTTCTTGATATAACAAGAAACTATTTAATAACTGGTTTCTTGTTATAACAAGAAACTCTTTAGCTGTCTATAAATAGATTATAACTGGTATCTTGACAAAACAAGAAATGTCTATAAATAGACGAGGAATCCTAAGGTAGATGGCTAGTGGCCCCAGCTTGTTGTGGGGAGGTCACCGCATGTTATCAGTTTCAAGCCTAGCCCTTGGGCATCGTTTTATGAATGGTATTTGTTATTTATCTCACTGCTTCAATTAAATTTATGATGAACTGACAGCTACAGCTATACATGGTTGGCATCATTCTTGTAAAGATCGCTAGGTGGCGTAAGGTGGTACCTGTTTATTTTGTCACGGCATGATTAAAAATCAGTTTTTGCAATGAACTCTCCACCCTTGTCACCTTCTGGCTCAGGCAGCCATTTGCAGAAGGGGCAAGTAACTGTATTAACTAACAGTTTTTTGTTTGTTTAAAATATAAATTGTAAAATATTGTGTGCCTATGCCAAATTCAACACAGAGCCTGTCAGACAAGAGAAGGAATTTTTTCCAGTTTGTATACTCTATAAATATACACAGAATTGTCTGTGGCTAAGTCAGGGTTGGGGCGAGTACCCGACTAAAGTACTCAAGTAACGAGTACTTCATCTGAGAGAGTACTTGAGTGATGAGTACGATTACTTTTGAAAGTACTCGTACAATTACTTTTGAAAGTACTCCTATGGGTACTTTTGAAAGTACTCGAGCACAAATACTTAATATAAGTTTCGTTAATCGTGTGTCCAACTGCTCCTCCAGCTGCGCAGTCACACATTCTGACAAATTTGGTAACACCAAAACAAATTTGGACTGGTAGAAATCTGATCTTGGATGAAGCCCCGAGTAGCATGTGCAGATCCTATAAGAATTATATATTGATGTTCTAGCTGTTTCAATCAACTGGTGTCTAGATTAATTTGACTGATATTATTAGTAGCTAGAAAGAGTAACAGAAACCAAAAGAAAGCTTTGTAAGTTAATTTTGCAGCATATCAAAATGATTTGGCAGCAGCAATCATCAGTGTTCATCGACTTCATTCGGTGTCTTTTCACTAGTTTTTAGCTAGTTATCTGACCATATTGCAGCGTATGAACATTCCGACCTACACCTGAGCATTGCACCTGGGTCCCCATTCCACCTAACCCTATTTCATTCACCCATGCAGCCTTGAGTCTGTTGACTGTGATTGTAAACAGCTATGCCTTTCAAGAGATGTGGCAGATCTTCAAAGGGAAGACAGTTTCTGACTGTATGACTGGATTAGACAACACCAGCTGGTCAGGCCTACTCAGTGTGGAGACTGTTTGAAGCCATTGTGGGTTTATTTGACATTCAAGTGCCAATATAGGTCATTGATGTGATGGTCAGTCCTGTCTCCCAGTCTTGTTCAAGTGATCTGAACCAGTCAGTAAACAGTGTTCATGACAACCCAGAGCTCTTATACAATGAGGATATCATGACATCAGTGCAAAATATGAGATATTTGTACTGAAGATCATAATACATGATGTTATCATAAAACACAAAGTATTCCCAGAGTATTCGTAAATACTCATATTTTTAACGAGTACGAGTACTTTAATATATACGAGTAAAAGTACGAGTAACGAGTACTTCGTGAAAAATCAGTACTCGAGTACGAGTAATGAGTACTTCGGCCCCAACCCTGGGCTAAGTCCAATTACATAACTGTATTTTGAATTCATTACAAACAAAATGTTGTATTAGTAGAATAAATTATGTTCAATAACATTGAAGCCAGAATGAAATTAATATTGGGGGGCTGAAACCAGAACTGGAGCACCACTTTGCCTTCCGTTGTCAGATGAGGGGGGTGCTGTTGAAATTTTTTTTGCCACCGCGTTCAAAATTTCTTGAGCTCTTCCAGCTATCTCAAAACCTCAATTTGCACCCCCTTGAGGCTTGTCAACAAAAGCACCCAAAATATTGGGGAGCTAAACTTGTTTTCAGCCCCCCCCCACAAACACAAATTGTAACACAATATCCAACAATTTCCTAAATATTCGGGGGCTAATCCTATCTATAGCGGAGGGTTTTGGCCACCACCCAGACTACCTTCTTTGGACCCGCCGCTGGTTATGTCATGAACGCACACGTGCACACAATGATAATAGTACAATAATAGTTTAATTATTGGTGAAGTGATATGAAAGAATTCAATCCATTGCCAGATGGTACCTCGGTGAACCTACTTCGAAATTAAAAAAGTATGTTATGCTACAAGGAATGTGTGTTCTGTAGTATTTACTTTCTGAGAAATAAAAATGTTTGCAACTTGTATTTTAAGGATATTGGATGCAGTCGTATTAGAAGAATGCATAAAGAGTAATGTACAAAAAGTTATTTTATACTGTATTTATGGAAGCAAATATGTAATACTTCACATATTACCATTATATTATACATAGAGACGGAGGGAGGGAGGGAATAAATATACGTCCATATAATATCAGTCCATATATCTATGTCGGACGGGCAATATAAAACTATGTTACACTATAGTGTAGAACGTTTAAAACCTCATCTATACATATCACCCAGAGTTCACGCCTTGAGAATAACAACATTTATGGATGGTCCCTAATGCAGGGTTTTTGTGCAGTACACCTGCTCAGGTAAACCACACGTGTGTAGGCCTATAGTCATCTAAATGATGGCAAGGATGTCCTTTCGCAGAGAAACGTAAAGATCTACTGCTTCATATGCATCTAACGGACCATTGACCAAGTTGCTCTCTTCCATCAATATGCAGCACAGTTCAAAGACATCTTTGTCGCATGGGTATGCACTCTTTCTTGTGATCTCCTGCTCACAGAGGGCGATGTCGTCGTGACTGACCGCACAGTGAAATCTCTCTGTTTCGTACAGTTCGGGAAGATGATACATGAGCATGGGACGACCGTGTGGCGCCCTCTGGTTTCATGTTGGTCGGATCCTGTGCGTGTTCCACACTTTAACAACGTCACCCAGTTCATTCTACAATGTAAGAAACGGGTTTACTCTAAAGAACAGTATACTCACTTATACGTATATTTAGAATACGATCGACATGTTCTTAGCATTAGGTAGAGAAGGAAAACGAGAAGAGTACATTATGAGCAATTAAAATACAAAATGGAATGAATGAAGCAAATGTAGAATGAGTTATTATCATATAGGGGAGACCGGGCCGATGCGAACCCCCACAGTAAAGTGAAACAATTCATTTTGTTTAAACCATGCGATGGACTCTCACCAGTAGCCTTATGAATGTGTACGCCTATTTCTTGAAGTTGTAACTATTATCTATCCAGGTGAATACGTTTGTACAATTTGCCTAAGGAACTCAAGATATCATGCTTTGAATTTATTTCTTATCACATAAATATATATTATATGGTAAGATAGATAATGAAGATTGTGGTTTATTATGTGGTTTGATTTTAGTTTTTTGGGGTCATCAACAAATTACATGCAAGAAGGGTGAAGGAGGTAACACTGATTGCGTACGATGTCACAAAATGAAGGTATCCTGTCCTCTGGATGAATCGGGGCACTTTGTTTCACGCATTGACAGACCTGTTCGATCGGATACCATGTAGACATTTCGGGGAAGTTTTCAACCATGCTGCAATTACTGCTCGAAGACTATTTGTACACATATCCACCTTTGTCTATAGCCATGTACTCATTTATTCAGCTGAGTGAACAGGAGCATTGACGAATAAAAAAACTTGCACAAGGGTCTCTGCTGAGAATCCGATGCACTAACACTAAGCTACCGCGTCACACATGGGGAAGGTCCTAGAACACTGCATACCATACGCAAGGATATTATTTTTTATAATTTACCGAATCAAAATACATGGTTAGAAAGTAAAAAACGTACAGCGCGTGGAGTGTGTGCAGATGAAGTAGCACCATCATTGAATAAGTTATGCAAAAGCACATGTGCCAATACAACGAACGTTAACGTACCTGTATTATGTTCAAGAAGCAAAACTGTATGAGGCATTTGTCGAGGAAATCTCCGGAGAACAGATCTTCATCTTTGATTTGTTCAAATATATTCATCCAAAACTGTGCATTTTGCTTACGCAAAATTCCCCACCAACTTTCAATTAGTTGATTTGAAGTGCTTCTGCCGTACACGAAACTGTTCTCACCAACGCAGAAATTGCTGAACTTGTTTAAAATGTCCATTTTCTGTGCCATTGTCAGCACGAATAAGTCTGGGACATTCATCGCGAATCTTGATCGCATTTACATAATAGCTGGCTATTACCTTTGGGTCACTATTACTTTTGTAGGCTTCTAACCAAACGATGTTTCGAGAGAAACCATCAACACAGCCGTGTATGGCGATACCGTAAGGAGACAATTTGTCGTATCCGTCTATATGCCAAGTGTGTAGTCTGGTCCCCTGTTGTAGTACTGACGTCGACGTAAGCGTCGGCGTTTTCTAAGTTCAACCCCTACTGGATCAAGCATCTTTATAAGCAACCTTATAACTTCTTGGCTGACCACGAACCCCTCCTGGATGCATTTCAGGTGCATCCATTTGTATCCGTGCAGCTGTCCAGACTTAGACAACTCTTGGTCAACGTAGACGGCGACATCTTGTATGTCAGATTCTTCTTTACGGCGATAAAGGCCCATGACACGCAGCAATCTTCTCAGGTGCCTGTCGGATAATTGTATTCCATGGCAAAAACCCAAACATAAGGTTATTTCATGATGAGTCAGTCCCAAACCAAAATTGAATTAATTCTGCGCGAGTGGCCACGTTGTCTGTACTACGCCCGGAAGTTATTATCACGTGGTAGTTTTTTATCATGAAACTATTTACCGGCTAGAGTTTCTTGTTATATCAAGAAACTAGTTACCTGCTAAAGAGTTTCTTGTTTTAACAAGAAACTAATTATTACAGAGTTTCTTGTTATATCAACAAACCAATTATAAGAGTTTCTTGTTATATCAAGAAACTAGTTACCGGCTAAAGAGTTTCTTGTTATATCAAGAAACTAGTTACCGGCTAAAGAGTTTCTTGTTATATCAAGAAACTAGTTACCGGCTGAAGAGTTTCTTGTTATAACAAGAAACCAGTTATCAAAGAGTTTCTTGTTATATCAAGAAACTAGTTACCCGGCTAAAGAGTTTCGTGTTATAACAAGAAACCAGTTATCAAAGAGTTTCTTGTTATATCAAGAAACTAGTTACCCGGCTAAAGAGTTTCTTGTTATATCAAGAAACTAGTTACCCGGCTAAAGAGTTTCTTGTTATAACAAGAAACCAGTTATCAAAGAGTTTCTTGTTATATCAAGAAACTAGTTACTAAAAAGTTCCTTGTTACAACAAGAAACTAGTTACCGCAGCTATTTATATATCGCTATCCTGTTATAACAAGAAACTAGTTATAATAACTTTCTTGTTATATCAAGAAACTAATTACTGCAGCTACTTAAAGATGGCTATCTTGTTATAAGAAGAAACCAGGTATTGAAGAGTTTCTTGTTATAACAAGAAACCAGTTACTAAAGAGTTTCTTGTTATATTAAGAAACCATTTACTAAAGAGTTTCTTGTTATATTAAGAAACTAGTTATCTGTTTTATGATTTGCAGCATGTCCTTTCTACGCTTCCGTAGTTTTGACAAAATGCGATGCATATTCAATAGATATCAGTGTTGCATTTGCGTGCACGTGCGACTCGTTTTGTTCAGACGATATCCGGCAATTCCATTTGGACATCTTTAAAAGGTTGTATTATTCTTACATTTACACAACCATACAATCACATAACAACACTGTACATAAGCCAATGGGTAGGATGCAGACAAATTAAGGAGTTGTGCACTTTATGATAAAAGCAAGACATTTGGCACATCTATTCTACATATAAAGGGAACCATTTTGCAGATTGGAGGCACTCCAGACTTTGATACATTCATAAATGGCAGCCATTTAAAAAAAAAAGACCACCAAATTCAGTTTCCCCATATTTGCATCACCTAGAGTTAGGTTGTAGTGGTCAAAGATTTCAATTGTTTTACTTTTGGACTTCTCCGACATTCACATCCGCCAATTTTAAAGATGGCAGACATCAATACAAATGTAATTTCCTAATGTTTCATGTTGTCACATTCGTAGCTTTCTTATCAACATTCTTATGACCACTGGCTGTACAGTTACAATATGTGTGTGCATTCATGTATAATTGTGTATCACAGAACACTATTAAGCCCAGTTTTGTCCAGTATTGAAGGTGTTCACATGTCAACTACAATAAACCGAACACAATATGACAACAACAAAAGTTTAATCATTTTAAACTCAGATTATGGATACCACATGTGTTCCACATAAAATAGAAAAGAACACATTTAAATAAAGAAAGCATGTAATATTGTGATTACCTTAATTAGTCACAGATGTTGTGTACCCTTTTAGGTCTCAACTTTGACAAAAACTTTCTCCAAAATGTAAATTTTTGAAATGTGTGAAATGAAAGAATAATGAAGCAAAAGAACATAATGGAAGTTGATTTGTCAATGTTCATTATCCCCAACTGCTGCCAAGTTGAGCCAGAATGTAAGACACCATAATTTTTACATCTCCATGCTAAACAATTGTTTAATGTTTTTTTTATAAAATAGAGTGAAGAAAACCAATGATAATATGAATGTACTGGGCACTATTAAGAAATGAAGAAAACACGTTTTTACTACATATTAATATTGATTAATTAGTAAAGAAATATATTTATTATGTAACATTGATATACACATACTGTCTGCCCTGTTTGTTGATTTTGGGTCCAAATCTCTGAGTCTCTCCTAACATAAAGGGGAGGAACAAACGTCTACCTTTTCATTTTAATGGGGTGAATGTCCAACTGGAATTTCCGTACCCCCAAAAAAACTATATTAATATTTAAAGTTGAGACTTTTACCTGTGATTTTAGTTCATTCCAGTATTGCAGCTTAATTAAACTGGTAATATGTAGAGCTTAAAGTTTTTTGACAATGTTAAATTAGTAAATTATTATATTAAATATAGTCTTGATCAATAACAATTTATATAGTTATAACAAGTAAATTGTGCCATACATACCACTTTCAGTTCTTTCACTTTCTCTCGAAGACTATTTTCCAGGTGATCATTTTCTTCGTCTAACACCTGGGTTTGTTCCGGGAATCCACCATAACCTTCTCCTAGATGTTCAAGGGAATAAAATCCACAGTGTCAACATATCTGATGTGTGAGCCAGATTTTTATCAATTCCAATTTATACCCAGGATCAATTCCAATTAAATGTACTGACAACTTTCCTTTATTATTCCTGTTGTCCATGTACTAAATGGATGCGAGATGAATAGTTTACATAAAAAGTTTACAAATATTTGATAATAATATCACACATTTTAAATTCACACAACATGAGTCATCAATTGATCATTTTGCTTGCATCTTGTAAGTCATATTTAGTTTGATGCTGCCAAAAACGCACATTGAACGAAAATTGATGCCGTTTTCGATTCACTCCATATTTGTTTTCAAGTTGCAAGGAGTTAGTCTCAGCAACGAACGATTTAGGTTGGACAAAAATGTTAACAAAGCTTTCTCACCTGAAATGGGTTCGTTGGTGGTATATCTCACCACCAAAAAAAACCCACCCGAATCCACCCATGGCAAAACCTCTTTTTTGACTCGAATCCAAGATGGCCAACATTATACAGGGTCTAATATTCAAATGGACCTAATTTTGGAACTAAGCAACATAAAAACACATTTGAGGTGTCATTGCCAACTAACTTTAGGATGCCCATTCGTTTGGTGACATTTTGGAGGTCGTTAGAGGTCAAAGTCATGCGATAAGGTCAAGAAAACATTTGATAAAAATAATCTGGAAATAAGCTGGATTCGGACCTTGACCTTGCAACGAAGTGAAGTTACAAACACATATTTAGGTGTCATTGCAAACAAGTTTACTATGCCTAATCATGCAAACCACATTTTACAGGTGATTATATAATTCAAAGTCATGTTTCAATGTCATATATGCATATTGTCTATTTACAATCCTGTATGATCCTGATAAACATCCCGGTCATCATCATCCTGGCTCTCCAGTTGGGGTACATTCATGCATGTGATACCCTTGCACTGGCCACATGCTGATGTGCACTGCAATCCATTCTTATGGCAGATGCACGTTTTCTTATCGCAGTGACCACCGCAATTGCATCGAATTATCTTGAGGAGTCGCTCTGGTGCCGCAGGCTGAGACATTCTGATAGGCTCGAGAACACCAGAAGATGCTACCCAACCCCAAAGCTCAGGGGAGATATCATTGCCACGCCATCCCTGCACCTGATGATAAGTTCGATGGCTATGGAAGGCGGCTGCAACGCTCTGCTGCTGGACCTAACCGAATTTCACTTAGCACATCTCCAGAAGATACACAATAGGGCAGCCCGCCCAGTTGTCCTCACACCTATATCTTCACACATCACGCCAGTACTGGCGCTTCTGCACTGGTTGCCAGTCAGACAACTCATTGTGTTTAAAGTACTTGTGTATATTTACAAGGTGCTCCATGGTTTGGCGCCGAAGTACCTTGCACATCTACTACATCCACAAACTCGCAACCCTCGTCTTCGGCAGCTTCATGACCATCTTCAGCTTGCAGTTCCACGAGCATCAAAATCCATCGGCAAGCGAGCGTTTGGCATAACTGGTCCGGCCAAATGGAACGAACTGCCACTGACTCTACGAGATGCTCCGTCTGTGTTTTTATTTAAACATCACCTGAAGACATATTTATTTAAACAAACTTATGGTGGACAATACCAAGATTTATTTACAGGACGTTTTAGTGACTCTTGTTAATTTATTAATCTAATTTTGTAAATTAATTAATTTATAACTAATTTATATATTATTTTAATTGTTTTTATAATGTTTCTATATTGTGAGCGCATTGATTAACTATTTGTTAGAGATCGCGCAGTAAAAGAACCTTTATTATTAATATTATTCATTGGCGGAAGCTTCTCTGGAGAAACGTATGGTGTAGAAGTAGCTACCTTCAGCAGGAACTTCGCTACCCGTGTGGAGTTTAGGCTTAGTGATGTGGTGCACCCGTACATCACCAGCAGGGCATCCTCTCCTGCCTTTTCGATTACCTCTTTCGAGGAAGATGGAGACATGAAGACGGCGGGGGATTTTTTCAGTGCTGCATTCTTCGTGAGAATGGTCACTTTGCCAATTCCATATGCCCTTGACATGGTATCACACCCACTGAGAGCGTGCAGAAAGAGCAGAGCTTCTGAGAGAGAACTCTTCATAGAGCAAGTTCTGATGGCTGGCATTAAGTCAACTGGGGGGGTCTTACACACGGCAGTGGCTTCAATGGGAGTACTCGTCTTCTCTTCCTGAAGATACAGAAGCTGCTTCAGGTGTTTGTTGAACAGGGACCATTCAACACAACCTCAAAAAAGCTTGTAAGTCTCTCAACAGTTTTCATGGTAGAGGAGTCAGTAAACGTGGTCGATGCTCAAAGTGTCGGAGAGAAGATCCTAACTTCCATGGTTGGTCATTCTGTTGCAGAGTACAAGTTCTCCCAGAAGAATCAAATGAAGACTCTAGCCTCAGTTGTCCATGTCAAAACTGCTTCCGGGACCTGAATCGAGATGGATCCCCAGCGTCTAATTGTTACGGGTATCGGCGATATCCCTATGCCTGACCTCTTCAAATATGAGTTGTGCTCTTTCCCCCCATCTCTCTTCGACAATCACATGGCATGCGGACTGAGGACAAAGCGGAGCTCATACACCATCTCCTGAAGCTTCTCCTTGCATGCTTCGTCTCAGCCACGCTCGACAAGGGCTTGCAGTTTATTGTTGATGGGGGAGGATTGTTCCACACGTTCTCATGGCCCAAGCACTCCACCTATGCCGAGGTCTGCGCTATGTATATCCGGCATGTACGCAGTAGATATGGTCGTGCGTTGGTTGTGTTTGACGGATATCACGGCTCCAGCATTAAGGAGGAAGCCCATCGTCGCAGGACAAGGAACGAAGTTGGTGCTTCAGTGTCAATTTCCGCAGAAATGCATTTAACCATGAGCAAAAAAAGCTTTCCTTGCCAACACATCAAACAAGCAGGCCTCATCAACCTCCTTGCAGAGCATATGGTCAATGCAGACATCACAGTTCAGCACGCAGAAGGGGATGCAGACCACAAAATCTGTATGTTGGCATGTCTTTCTGCGAAGAAAACGCCAACAGCTGTTGTTGCAGAAGATTCAGACAAATTTCATCTCATGATACATCATGCTGATGCCACAGATAAGAGTGATAACCTGTACATGGTGACATTGAAATAGACTACATTGAAGAAGAATCTGGATCCAGCCCTCTCAGAAACTATGCTCTTTCTGCACACTCTCAGTGGGTGTGATACCACATCAAGGCACATGGAATTGGCAAAGTGACCGTTCTCACGAAGTATGCAGCACTAAAAAAGTCCACCTCCGTCTTCATCTTCTTCGAAAGAGGACATCAAAAAGGCAGGAGAGGATGCACCACATCATTAAGCCTCAACTACGCATGGGTAGCGAAGTTCCTGCTGAGGGTAGCCACTTCTACACAATACGTGTCTCCAGAGAAGCTTCCGCCAACGAATGATGCAGCCGCCTTCCACAGCCATCGGACTTATCATCAGGTGCAGGGATGGCATGGCAATTATATCTCCCCTGAGCTTTGGGGTTGGGTAGCATCTTCTGGTGTTCTCGAGCCTATCAGAATGTCTCGGCCTGCAGCACCAGAGCGACTCCTCAAGATAATTCGATGCAATTGTGGTGGTTACTGCGAAAAGAAAATGTGCACCTGCCGTCAGAATGGACTGCAGTGCACACCAGCATGTGGCCAGTGCAAAGGTATCACATGCATGAATGTGACACAAGTGGAGAGCCAGGATGATGATGACCGGGATGTTGATCAGGATCATACAGGATTGTAAATAGACAATATGCATATATTGACATTGAAACGTGACTTCGAACTATAATCACCTGTAAAATGTGGTTTAAATGATTAGACATAGTAAACTTGGTTGCAATTACACCTAAATATGTGTTTATAACTTCATTTCGTTGCAAAGTCATGCCACTTTGGTCCGAATCCAGCGTATTTTTCCATATCGTTTTATCAAATTTTGCTTTGACCTTATCGTATGACCTTGACCTCTAACAACCTCCAAAATGTCACCAAACGAATAGACATACTAAAGTTAGTTGGAAATGACACCTCAAACATGTTTTTATGTTGCTTAGTTTCAAAATTAGGTCTATTTGAATGTTAGACCCTGTGTAATGTTGGCCATCTTGGATTAGAGCCGAAAAAGAGGTTTTGCCATGGGTGGATTCGGGTGGTTTTTTTGGTGGTGAGATATACCACCAACGAACCCATTTCAGGTGAGAAAGCTTTGTTAACATTTTTGTCCAACCTCTGAGGATCGCGATCATTTCGTTGCTGTGACTAAATGTCCCCATTTTACTTGGAGAGACAAGTGGTTTTTATATATTTTATAATTTATCACAAGTTAACAGTTTGAAGGTATTGGTGGCTAAGCACATTCCGCAACAGGAATTTGGGTTGCAGATAAAAAGGTTAAGAACCGACACAGGGCTGGGTCCAATTATGCAAGTGTAATTGATTACTAATGCTATAACTGATTCTGGTTTTGAAAATATTTTGTCATTATAATTGATTATTTTTGAGTAATTGAAACAATTACACCAATTACAATAAATTACACAGTTTCCTGACATCACACAGTTTATCTAAAATAAAGTATTAAAAAAACAGCTGTCCACAAAGCTTAAGTTGTGATCCCAATGTGTTATTCACCTAAAAATGCTAATTAATTAAGAAGTCATGTAGCTGTCAGTATCCTGGCACACAAGCGAGAGCTGCTGATTACATTAGTCTCAGCACCCCTTGGCAGACCACTTGCAGAAACTCTGAAGATAAGCTCAGCCAATAATATTGCTTGCCATAAATTTCCAGTGGTCTTCTGGTGGTCTTCATAGACACTTTGGGCAGTATATATAAATATATGAATACACAATTCGACTCAGCAGCTCATGAGAATGGTGGAATGGGTAATTATATTGGGATTCCTGGAAATTGGGCACAATGGCTGACAGTGTCCTGGACTACTGTTTGCTCAGAGGGTGGATTAGCACCTGTCACTTTCCAAGGGTCAATATCCCCTTTTGTTCTTTGGCCAGGCTGCAATGTGCCACTGGTAGCTGGTCTACAGACTGTCTGAGTGACAGTACTTCTCCAGAAAAAGATTCTAGCAGTTCTTAGTAGTTAGCACTGTTTCTTGTGAGAGCAACAAAAATATATTTTATTATGGATTTCCTGCTTTGTTTAATGACTTGCAACTGTGGTTGTTAACTCGACTAAGAGGATGTCCCTTGAAGTGAAGCATTTGTGGCTTCAAAGACATTACTATGCAAAAACTTTATATTTCATTACAGAAAATGATCAATTATATGTGTACCTCATGCATTAAATTCCAATTAAATTTGTTTTTATGATTTTTTATTAATTTCATTCAAATTGAGAACATTTGCTTTTCAATTAAATAATTCTACTTTATTATTGGCCCGTTTGACCCTACATATCCATGCGTGCTATATTTTATCAATACACATTGAACAATTTTTGGTAGGTCCCATAAGTGTAATTGTAATTGATCTGAAAATTGTAGAAGTGTAATTGTAATTGAAATGTCAAATGAAAAGTAATGTAATTTTAACTGATTTTATTTTGTGTAGTTGGACCCAGCCCTGAGAACTGCTGGTGTAAGAGTTTTAAGAAGCTGGTGAGCAGTTGACTATAAAGTGGGCTGGACTTGTGGAGAGAATCGGAGTAGTACTACTAGTACAGCTGGCAAACAAAGCAAATGCCCAGCGAGTGGAAGGGAAAAGGAGACGAGGATGACCTAGACTGCGATGGGAGGATTGTGTAAAGAGAGATTTGGAGGGAATGGGAGAGAAAAATAGAGGGGAGTGGAGGCGGTTGGTTCAGACAGCAGTGCAAGAACACTGAGGGGGAAGAAAAATAAAATAGAAATCGATGACAATTATCAAGGCCAGCCATACCCTGGACATACATGGAAACAAGAGAATATCAAAAATTTCATTGCTCACATTTCTACCAAGTATTGTTGTTTATTTGTTGCTATTTAATTATGGAAATGTGGAAATATGCCTTTTGATTATTTCAGGCAGAAAATTTGATAAAAGTGGGGATATTTTGTTCTTTGTATTGCTTACTACAATTCATGATAGGAAATAGTTGCTTGTTAGGCACTGCTCATTTGAAATATCTTTTGATGAGATCTGATGAAATGTTCAGCTTAATGCTTTTCCAAAACTGGATTTTGTCAGATTTTGCAGACCTTCCTAGCGTTAACATATCAAATTAAAATATTAATCTTGTCATTCTATCCAAATGTTAATTGATTTCATAACTTTAGATTATCATACTATATATAGCAACAGGAAAAAACGCCATCAATGTGACCCTCCTGAGAAAATGCCCATTATATATCTTATTAGTGTAGGTGCTGGAAAATCTGAGCATCCAGACCAAAGGGATATATTCATAGGCAATGATTAGGCATATTTTAATAACGAATATGTTCCTTTTTTTATCTTCGTTCTAAATCGTCTAGTGCTTGGGGAACAAAAAACATGATTACCGGTAATCAAATAGTGTGTTGGGGTCACTTTTATGGCCCAAATAGACATGCAAATGCAAGGCTTAAAGTTGTGAAGTACCCAGCAGCAAATGCAACTATAATACAACTAGATAAATTGCTTTAGTCGCAGTGTGCAACTGAAACTTTGTCCATTAACTAGTTGTCCTGTTGGGTCCTATTAGTTATTACAGGCATTAGCTCATCAAATTGTGAATTATGACTTTTCAGCCAACTGATAGTAATTTTATACAGGTATGTCGGGTAGCGTAAGTGTAATCCTCATCCCGTCATGATTCCCATACATGTATACTACTTGTTGTATCAAGTGACTGTCAAATTTCTTCAGCCATCTGCATATCAGATGTGTACTACCCAATTTGTTGTTATTCAGACAACATTTTTGTTTTGCTTTGTTCCAAATCCCAATTGATGGTCTAAAAGTATGACTCATTTGTTGCTCACATCAAATGCATGGCATAGTAATGCACAGCTGCAGACTGGCACAAAGTGGTACAAACCGGAGGGCTCAGTATGCCTGGGATGATGTGGAATGATTGAATTAGAGCACTGCGCCTTCAAATTTAGGCAAAAATATAGTTGTAATGGAAAAATCAAGTTGGGTCCCAATTCTACATAATGCCAAGAAATAGATTAATTATGTAATAGTACTTAAACTGACACTAGCAATGACAAGTAATGTACTGTCCATGTGTTTGTTGATCTTGAATCTGATTTATATAAAGATGCTAATATATCTCCTAATACTGAGAGGGAAGGAAAAACATATGGGGATAAACGTCCAAACATATCCATGTATAATTTAATTAGTTATTATGATAGCATTTGCTGGTGCCTTGTGATGCCATCATCTGGTTTTCTGGTCATGTGCCAAAAATGCACTAAAATGAAATAGTAATTATATGGACAGCCTGTGTTGACATAACAAGTGGAACATGGAGCACAGCATTGAGCATTATGAATATTAACTATACATGATAAAATACATGTGCAGAAATGTAATTAAATGTTAACAGTCTCAACAACTAAAATGATGACAACTATTCACATTAATCACCCATGAAAGATTGACGTAAGTAATTACATTCATTGCCAACAAGGCTTGCCATTCTGACTTTTTTTGCGCAATATTTCGTTTTGTGGTAGTTATTTGTAAGTATTTCGCCAAATATCAATTTTTTTTACCATTCGTTTGCTCTAATGGAATAAAGTAAGTGATACAGTTAGAATATGCATCATTGTCGAATAAAGTTCTTCTGATATTTGTAAAAACAAATATCAGAAGAAATCTGCACATGACGTAGACTCACATATTCTAACTGTATATATCACTTATTTTATAATAAATTCAATTCGAATGAATGGTGAAAAAAATTATTGTTGGCAAAATACTTAACAAATAACAACCATGAGATGAAGTCATGCGAAAAGATTTTCCATGACGTGCATTGGAATGGCAAGCCGTGCTAGCAATAAATGTAATTATTTACATCGATCTTTCCCGGGTGGTTAATGTGAATAAGAACAGTTGTTCTCATTTTAGTTGTTGTCACTGTTAACATTTATTAAAATTTTTGCATACATAATTCATTATTTAATTATGCCTAACGCCATGCTCCAATGTTCCACATGTTATGTTAACACGGGCGGTCCATAGCTCTTTCATATTTGTTGTCAAATGACCAGTAAATCAAACGATACACCAGCAAATGATAACATCATTTCTAGTTTTTTCCAGCGCTTGGCAACATTCTATTAACTGACTAGTCTGTATCATTGTGGTTACAATGTAATGGTCTTGTGAAGTTGAGGTCTCATTCAACTAGTCAGCCTTTTTTAGAACATTACCGACCTTTATATGCTGGCACTGAGGGTGGTCACTGCCAGGGTGCTTGTTGTCTTAAGTGGTTCTTTAGTTTTACGACTACATCCCACATTGATGATTGAGACAGGACCGACATTAACGTGATCTCCGAGTCATTAGACACCATTAGCTAACGCAATAAGCACAAACCTGACGCCAAAAACATACGCCGACCACAGAGTTAATTGAGTTCTACGTCACAGCTTTTACGATCCAATCAGAGGTTTACGCGGCATCTGCGGTTTGACTTCGCGTTTGAATGCCAAAGATGGATATTTTGCGTAAGTACAAATGCCGACTTATTTCGTATATAAATAGTTATGGTAATTCAAATGTAACTATACAGAGTAATAGCTACACATTTTAGGAACACATGCTTGTAAAAAAGTTGAGTTATAAATTACATGCATGCATGTTTGACGACTTTTAAAAAGACCTACGATTTGCTTGTTTTTATCTGCAGCTATGCAGTTAGGCGCAATAACAGTGCAATACACATCTGTTTAGTGGCCTCCACATGCTTAGCTTATGCATGGCTAAGCGCACCTATATATATATACCATACTGTAACACATGTCTATCTAATGTTTATTAAGCCCACATAGATAGTTATATGGGCCTACTATGTATATTAACCTAAACTAATTAATTAATTATTTTGTAAACGTAGTTGAGTCGTTGGTTGCATTTATGTCTACTTTGGCTATGACCTATGTTGCAATGCTGGCATACCACATTTTTGTTCAACTACGAAAATAAATACCTAAGGCTTTGTATTAGTTGGATTATATAAAATGTAGATTTTGCCGACACGACTAGATGCAGACAGTTGATTAAAAAACTATTACTAAACAATTTTATTATGCAAAGTGCACTGACTAGCTGTCAATCATTGTCAGCTGTGGCGTTTGTTTGCAATCTGTTCTCAGCGTTCATACTTATTTAAAAAAACAAACAACGTTTAATAACCATTTTACATGTAGACTGTTCTCATGGTGTCAGGAATATGCAGAGCACATTTCAGATGACGCAAATCCTCTTTTTGAAACCTAAACATATTCCAACAATAATCTTTGCAAGCATCAGTGAGGAAAAATCTTTGTTGTTTGACGAAACGTTTTTCCTTGTCATACAGATGCTGCATGGCTATTTCCATGGCTTCGTCATCATTCGATAGAAGTGCTAGTTCAGTATCGCATTGGTGTTGTCCATATCTATATTAGGAATAAAACACATAATTTGTTGTTACAATAATTATTACTAACATCTATGAATTTGCTTTACACACTTATTTTGTTATAAAGATTTTTCCATAAATGGAACAAATCTATAATATTAAAAATCGAGTTGAAACTTTACCATAATATTATGGTGAAGTTTTAACTCAATTTGTAATGTAACAACTAAGAGGGTCGATTGTACTTTTAAAAACTGGTTTAAGAAACTTACCCTCATACCCTAGAATAAGGTTAAGTGACCATCCGTAATGTATGTCTCGCTATTTGTGGACGTGTTTGAGACCTCCCGCCCATTTCGCGCTTTTATTAATGCTGGCGTGTACACCTCCTAAAATAAGACTTGACAACTGCCCGCCATGATGCATATTCTATAACAATTATTCTAGGCCTAATTAAAAAAAATATTGCCAATTACGTACCCCATGCTGTGGTATACTAATATACTAATATCATGATTAGGCTATGTTATTGCATAACAGGACTCGAAACACAATGTTTTGTTTGCTTAGCCTAATCGTACGAGCCAGAATGACTGCACTGGGGTTCGTGTTTACAACGTTCTAGCGTCCTAAATTCTACCTTCCTGTGATTATCAGTTGCGATAAAGTTTAATTGTTCCATGGCATTAGCACATTTATACATATAATAAATATATGTATTTCGTACATGCATTTTACTGTTAGTAACGCACAGATAATCACTACATATGAGAAAACAGTTACCTGCTGGAGCCGATCGAAAAACCGCTCACTCCCCGCTTAGCTAGCCTAATGGTGTTTTATTAAACGTCGACGGGAGATCTGCTGTATACTTCAAATTTGAGTTCGCGTACATATTTGGCGTACGGTCGCGGCGCTTAATTGCGTTAGCTAACGGTCTCTATTTACACTATTAGCGGCGATAACCCGCGATAACTAGCGATAATCCCGATATGTTTACGTGTCCGACGTGTGAGCGTGTCCGACTGTCGGGTACTTGACTATATACTATATAGTATAGAACCACCAGCGCTTGTCACTTAGACTTATTTCACTAAGTAACTTGTGAGTAAGTCAGTTACCGAGTCGGAGTGTGGTATTGTTATTGTTAATTGTATAAAACCGGGTATTTCGCTTGAAATGAGCGATAAACAGTATGTTGGTGCAAACTGGACCGTCATTTACGTCTCAAAAGTTATTATCATACCAAAATGTGCCCGCCGCATTTTCTTCAAGAATATGGAAACGATACCAGTTGTCTTCGAGTTCGGGTGTTTCTGTACACGTTTACAATGATATCATCACCCAGTGGCAGCGACAGCCAGCTTACAAATAATGATTTCCGGTGTAGTCTAGCCGTGAGATGGCACCACATTTGGCGCCCCTCGCATTCTTGCGTTACGTTAATAGCGCCGTGAGGTGGCAGCATGTACGTTACAGCAGATAACTGCATTATTTTGACGAATCGTGCACTTTTTTTTTGATAAAAGCACTATACATCATAATACAACTGTTATTTTTATGAAAAAAATGTTGGTTTTCCGAGGTAACGATTTCAAACAAAGTTTTTGAAACGATCAAATATTTGACTAACTATCAACGAATTATTATACAAAAGGCAATTAATATTACATTCAACGGAAATGGCTACACTCGAACTAACTGACACTGTGTTTTTCAAAACATAGTTAACAGAAAAATTCCCATTGCTATTTCTTGAATCTATATCAAAAGCTTTTTTATACTGTAGACCACAATATTGTATTTAACAAGCTTGAACACTACAGCATAAATGGTACTCCCTCACTTGGCTAATTAGCTACCTTAACAGGGGTCAATATTAGGACCCTGTAGCATTTCTGCTATTTATATATTTTCAGAATCTTATTTCCTTGTCATTTTATTAAACTACAAAGGTGAGGCTAGTACAGTTGTAGACAGAGAAGATGGTGCTACGCAGTAATTTACATACGAGTGCAGGTGCACCAAATGAAGCGTGGCTATAATTAGCTTATAATTAAGTCGCGTCGTAGACGATTACATTTTTGTGTAGGGATGTTTCACGAGTGTAGGGGTGTTTTCATGATGCATAAATTAGGTATATGGCCCATTGTCAAGCATATCATTGGCTCAATCCGGTCATGTGTTATGCTGTTTAGACTGGGTATAAAAAAAACCTGTCAGGTAAGAGACGGCATCTGGGAGAGATCGGAGGCACGTGTAGATCTTAGAGATCAGGAGAAATATGGCTGTATATATATATACCTTACAAAAACACCACTCATATACCATTGAATGATATTATGGTGTATTGTGGCCAAATGTATTTGAATGGTCTTCAATGTATTTTTAAATGGTTTTCTGCCAGACTATAATACTTTTGTATGCATTCTAGCAATAAAGTTCACTTGTGACAATTAAATCTCTAAGTGAGTTTTATTAATGTATCAAGCATGTCAATATCAAGTAATCAAATCCATTATGGAATCTTTGATGGCCATTTGATCAAAAACAAATTTCTGCATTTGGAAATGGGATATCTCTGGAAGTAAAAAAGGAAAATTCTTATATAGAGCAATATCCAGTCCTCAGGACTGCTGAAAGCGCTTCACACTTTACTCCCTGGCAGACCTGTTCAATCGAACACCATTTTGACTTCTGTGGGAAGCATTCAGCCACATTGCAATTAATGTGCGAAGACTATTCGTACACAAATATCCACCACTGTCCATAGCCAGGTACTTATTCATACAGCTGAGTGAACTGAAGCAATGTAGAGTAAACGAACTTGCCCAAGGTTCGACACCGCCGCACAGGATTCGAACGCGCGTTCTTCCAGTAGAGAGTCCGGAGCTCTTACCGCTGCGCTACTGCGCTTCACACAATTGCGCTACTGCGCTCCACACAATTAATTATGCTTTATACTGTTGTGATATGCCCTGCTACGCGTACATATACAATAAAGTAGTTCCGTCTCTTGCAACATGCCGTCGTTGTCAACATATAAGTATCAGCACGATATACTATAAATGCCGCTACAACAGCTATATAACATGGTGGCCGATATTACGATCCGAACCGTCAACCGCTAGAGAACCAATAGTGAGTGTTGTGAACTTTGGAAGCAAGCGATGGCATATGCGAGATAGAGCGAGATGTTTATTCGTATTTTGGAATTTGAGTGAAAACAAATGGCGCTGTTCGCTTCGCGTGGCGACACCTGCCGCGTTAGATGTGGCGACACCTGCCGCGTTAGATGACACTGTGTGAGGACGCGCGACGCGTACGCCGTCTACCGGATGTCAGCACACTATGAAGCACTGTGTGTAAAGAAATGGCTGTGACTGCAATGCGATGATCGCGTCATCTGCTGGACTGCACGGTACTATAGACGAATTTCACCTGCCTGACTAGTTAGAACAACTCACCGTGTGTTATGGCGGCCAAGTTTAACCCGCCTAAAGAGTTTGACTTTCTACCAGAAAACTGGGCGGAATGGATCAGTCGGTGGTCCAGATTCCGTACAGTATCTAAGTTGGACACAGAAGACGAGAGCGTGCAGATCGATAGCCTGATATACAGCATGGGCTCACGGGCGGAGTCGATCTTCTCCAGTCTGGGTCTAGCGGCGGACGAAGTGGGCGTCTATAGTGCTGTCAAACAGGCATTCGAAAATTACTTTGCCCCACGACGTTACGTAATCTACGAACGGGCAAAATTTTTTCGTCGTGTGCAAACCGAGGGCGAATCTGTCGAACAATTCATAAGAGCAGTTAATGAATCAGCCGACCGTTGTGAATTCCCTGATCGGTCTACGCAGATAAGAGATCGCCTAGTCGTCGGAATTCTTGATCAGACTGTCTCGCGGGAAATGCTGAGAATGGACATCAGTCTACTCACAGAGGCCAAAGCGGTCTCCATGGCTCGTCAAGCAGAGGAAGTTGAGAAGCAAATTCGCGACTTGAACCTGCCAAAGTCTGTGGAAGAAGTGAAGTCGAACCGTCGACGCAAGCCGAGAGTGGCGCCATCTAACCAGTCGAACACTAAGATGAACAGTGACATCTTCACTCAGCTTAGTGTAGCGTGTACTCGATGTGGTTATGTGAAGCATAAGAATGGTAAATGTCCAGCTGATGATGCTAAATGTAATCAATATGGTACCGTCTGTCACTTTGCACGTTGCTGTAAGTCGAAAACCCGTAAACCTGGTAGGCCTAATACCAGAGTTAACCAACTAGAGGATGCTTCGTTGTTGGGCGAGATTGGTAGCAATTCAGATAGTTGGACTCAGCTAGTCGTTGTTGAGGGGTTAGACGTGCCAGTGCGGTTCAAGTTAGATAGCGGGGCAGACGTATCAGATGTACCAAGTAGATTGTGTGATCACGTGACATGGCGTCCTACATCCAAGCGTTTGTTAGGCCCTGGTAACATGCGTATACCCGTGTTGGGAGAATTTGACAGTGTGCTAAGCGTAGATTCACGTAGACATTGTGAGCGATTGTACGTTGTAGACCAGACTAGTGCACTGTTGAGCAGAGATGCGTGTGAGAAGCTCGGTTGATCACGTGTAATGTCAGTTATGTTAGCTCTAGCCAGTTTAACACAGAGTTTAAACAGATGTTTCAGGGTCTGGGAAAGGTTAGAGCAGAGTACGACATCCAATTGCAGCCCGACGCAAAGCCGTTCGCCATATTTACCTCGCGCAATGTACCCTATCCACTCGTCGATAAGGTGAAGGCAGAGCTTGATGTCATGTTGTCGCAAAATGTCATTTTTGCAGTCGACCAACCCACAGAGTGGTGTACGCCCATGGTTGTGGTCCCAAAGGGCGAAACGGTGAGGATATGTGTGGATTTCACCGAGTTGAACAAAATGGTTCACAGGAATGTGTTTCCTATGGCAGACGTAGAAGCCAGTCTGGCCAAACTAGGTAGTGGTACAGTGTTCACTAAACAAGACGCAAATTCAGGATTCTGGCAAATCCCTCTGTCAGATCAGTCGAAATTGCTAACAACATTCCTAACGCCGCATGGACGATTCGCTTTTAATCGTCTACCATTCGGGCTCAGTTCGAGTCCAGAAATATTCGCTAAGATCGTGTCTGAAATCCTAGATGGTGTCGAGGGTGTAGTTTGTCACATGGATGACATTTGCATTTGGGGAGCGTCTCTCCAAGAGCACGATGTTCGTGTTCGATGTGTCTTGAACAGACTACGGAAAGCGGGTATGACACTGAACGCATCAAAGTGTGAGTTTGCTGTGAGTCAGATCAGATTCCTAGATCACGTGATAACGAGCACAGGTGTGCGCGCGAATTCGGAGGCGGTACAGGGTCTGAATGACTTCAAAACTCCTGAGTGTGTAAGTGATGTGCGTAGTTTCTTGGGCATGGCTAACCAGCTGGGTAAGTTCTCGCACAAGCTCAGTGAGCTGAGTCAGCCATTGCGTGACTTATTGTGCAACAATACCACGTGGTATTGGGGTAACGCACAGGAGAAAGCCTTCTGTGACGTTAAAAACGAACTTTCCAAGTCCGTTGAACTTGCTGTGTACGATACAACGAAGGAGACAGTGATTCAGTCAGATGCCAGTCGTCACGGTATCGGAGCCACGTTATCTCAGGTCCAGAGAGACGGTACTCTCCGATTGGTGTGCGCAGCATCTCGATCGTTGACAGAGACCGAACAACGATATGCCACAATCGAGCTAGAGGCGTTGGCGATTGTTTGGGCATGCGAGAAGTTTCGCAACTATATCGTTGGTCTCACTGTCCGAATTCAAACGGATCATAAGCCATTGGTCCCACTGTTCAATGACATTAGCTTAGATAAGCTACAAGTGCGAATGCAGAGATTTCGCCTACGTATGATGAGATATTCATACACAGTCGAGTATATCCCAGGCAAAATGAATGTTGTCGCTGACGCGTTGTCGCGGTCCACGGCCAGTCCTACGAAAGTCGACGAACTTTTTGTAGAAGAGGTGGAGTCCTATGCGAGACAATCAGTCAACTTCTGTGCGTCTCCTAAGCGTTTAGTCGAGATGCGTCGTCTTCAGGCTCACGACGAAGTGTTAGCACAAGTGCTAAAGTATGTGCAGGCAGGTTGGCCTCCGTACATATCGTCGGTGCAGTCTCTTCTCAGACCGTACTGGGAAAACCGAGGGCTACTCACGATCGTCGACGATGTTCTTGTGTACGAGAACAGGATCGTGATCCCACAGTCTCAACGTCTTGACGTTCTCCAGCGTCTACACCAGGGCCATCTTGCGATAACCAAGTGTCGCGAGCGTGCCAAGCAGCTCGTTTGGTGGCCTGGTATGACCCAGAGAATCGCCGAGATGGTACGAAACTGCAACACATGTCGCACGCATGCTAATGATGTTGCCGAGCCGCTGTTGCCGACAGAGTTTCCGACTCTACCGTGGGAGCACGTAGGCAGTGACCTGTTTTACTGCAAGAAACGTTGGTATCTGCTTCTGGTAGATTACTTCTCACGTTTTGTGGAGGTTTCTTTGCTCACTGAACTCAGTACTCGGGAGGTGGTTGAGCACATGAAATCACACTTCGCTCGTCATGGTATACCAGAAGTTCTGACGTCGGACAACGGTCCGCAATATGCGTCGGCCGAATTCCGCAAGTTCGCGGAAGAGTACCTTTTTCAGCATGTGACGAGTTCTCCTCGGTTCCCACAATGCAACGGGGCCGCCGAACGCGCCGTGCAAACGATCAAGTCGATCATGAAAAAGGCAGAGGATCCGTACTTGGGGTTGTTAGCGTACAGGTCGTCACCACTTGCGAATGGTGTATCGCCTGGTGGAAGAAAGCTGAGATCCACGGTCCCAGCCCATCCAAAGGTGTTACAACCTCAGTTGCCAGATACAGCACAGATCCGTCAGAGAGAGGCTGAATCGAAGGTTTCGTCTAAATTAAACTTTGATCGAAAGCACCGTGTCAGGGAGCTTCCACCGCTCACTGTAGGAGACGGTGTGTGGATTACAGATCTCAAACGCTCGGCTAAAGTAGTCGATGCCAATCCAGGTACACCTCGCTCCTATGTTGTCGATAGTGGAGGTAACACAGTTCGTCGCAATCGCCGAGCTCTCCGAGAGCTCCGTCAGCCATCAGTTACTCCTCAGGTCGAGCAGTCTGATAAGCCCAGTAACGTGAAAGTGTCGCGTTACGGTCGACAGATCAAGCCAGTTCAGATTCTTGATATGTAATCTGTTGTATAACTTGTATTACATGTTCTACTGTTTAGCTATTGTTTAGCTATACTTTTTAGTTACTGTTTAGATATAAGTTTTGCTGTTATTAGAATGCTGTGTGTAGTTCCTACTTAATACAAGCATGTTTCAGGATACCTACACACTAATATTATATGTTGGCGTTCATTTTATTATTGTAATTGAGATACAGCATGACGACACATGTACCTTTGAGTTGTAATCCAAATTTGTTAGTAACCAGTACCATTGCATTCTTAGAAGGGAGGTGTTGTGATATGCCCTGCTACGCGTACATATACTATAAAGTAGTTCCGTCTCTTGCAACATGCCGTCGTTGTCAACATATAAGTATCAGCACGATATACCATAAATGCCGCTACAACAGCTTTTTTAAAGTCATCAATAGTTTGAAAGTACGAAGCCCCATAGGGGATATTATGGGCATATATTTATTTTTTAGCACGTACGTACGTACGTGATAGTAAGACGTACGTACATGACATTAATACGTACGTACGTACGTGATAGTAATATGTACGTACGTGATAGTTAATACGTACGTACGTGATAGTTAATACGTACGTACGTGATAGTTAATACGTACGTAGGTCTATGTGATAACGAAACGTTTGATACAAGTTATATATCGTGTATTTACAGGATGTCTGGTTTGACACAGATATTGAAGTCACTGTAATATCCTTGATTGCTTCAATGGATGCGGACCGAGATGAACTTGTGCAGCTGTACTTTAAGTTAGGATTCTGTCAGAAAGAAATTATATATTACTTAGCTGCTAAACATTGGAAGATATTAAGTCTCAGACACCTGAAAAGAATTCTGAAGCGGGTGTCCTTATATCGCCGGACATACACTACTTGTATTTTGCGTGTGGCCCTGTTCATCCTGGACAATTTGCAAAATTCGGGAAGGTTGCAAGGATATCACTAGATGCATTCAAGGTTTGTAGAAAATGGTTTGGTAGTGTCTAAAGATACTGTGCGACATCTACTGGTCATCCTGGATCGCAATGGCGTCGACAGGCGACGGCGACGAAGACTTCAACGTAGGCTTTATCGTGGAGTTGGTCCAAACTTTACTTGGCATATTGATTGCTATGACAAGCTAAAGCCTTACGGCATAAGTGGGTGCTTAGATGGTTTCTCACGGAAGATGATCTGGCTGCAAGCCTATCACACTAGCAGTGATCCCCGAGCCATAGCTGGTTACTTCATCGAGTCTGTGGTCAATGAAGCTGGATGCCCACGTCGTGTTCGGGCAGATCGGGGAACAGAAAATGTTTGACGCAATAACCCGTCTATTTGCTCCCTTTTGATGGAATTTGACGCGATAACCCGTATATTTGCTCCCCTTTGATGGGATTTGATGCGATAACCCGTCTATTTGCTCCGTTTTGGTGGAATTTGACGCGATAACCCTTCTATTTGCTTTGCTTTGCTCCCTTTTTGAGGGAATCTCACGCGATAACCCATCTATTTGCTTTGCTTTGCTCCCTTTTAAGGGAATCTCACGCGATAACCCGTCTATTTGCTTTGCTTTGCTCCCTTTATGAGGGAATCTCACACGATAACCCGTCTATTTGCTTTGCTTTGCTCCCTTTTGAGGGAATCTCACGCGGTAACCCGTCGAATTGCCTGAAAGAGGTGAGATGTCACGCGATAACCCGTCGAATTGCCGTAGTCTCGTGTGATATCTCGTCCGTTGTCTCGTCTCTTATCTCGTCCGTACTCTCATGTGATATCTCATCCGTAGTCTCGTGCAGTATCTCGTCCGTTGTCTCGTCCGTACTCCCATGTGATGTTTCATTCATAGTCTCGTGTGATATATAAGATGTTTGTTTCTTGTCATTCGTTGGTCTAAGTGTTTGGTGTTTCGTTTGTCACACAAGTTTGGTTCATGTCACTCGTTGATCTAAGTGTTTGGTATTTCGTTTGTCAAACAAGTTTGGTTCTTGCTGCTCGTTGGTCTAAGTGTGTGTTGTATCGTTTGTACAACAAGTTTGGTTCTTGACGCTCGTTGATCTAAGTGTTTGGTGTTTCGTTTCTTTTACCTGTCTATTTGTTCCATTGCTACTTTTTTACCTGTCCATTTGGTCCCTTTTTTACGTGTCTATTTGCTACATTGCTCCCTTTTACGTGTCTATTTGCTCCATTGCTCCCTTTTTAACTGTCTATTTGTTCCATTGCTCCATTTTTACATATCTATTTGCTCCATTGCTCCCTTTTAATTGTATATTTGCTCCATTGCTCCCTTTTTACGTATCTGTTTACTCCATTGCTCCCTTTTACGTGTCATTTGCTCCATTTTTAGTGTCTATTTGCTCCATTGCTCCCTTTTTACGTGTCTATTTGCTCCCTTTTGGTGGAATTTGACGCGATAAATAGTCTATTTGCTCCCTTTTGGTGGAATTTGACGCGATAACCCGTCTGTTTGCTTCCTTTTGGTGGAATTTGACGCGATAACCCGTCTATTTGCTCCCTTTTGGTGGAATTTGATGCGATAACCCGTCTATTTGCTCCCTTTTGGTGGAATTTGACGCGATAACCAGTCTATTTGCTCCTTTTTGGTGGGATTTGATGCGATAACCCGTCTATTTGCTCCCTTTTGGTGGAATTTGACGCGATAACACTTCTATTTGCTTTGCTTTGCTCCCTTTTTGAGGGAATCTCACGCGATAACCCATCTATTTGCTTTGCTTTGCTCCCTTTTAAGGGAATCTCACGCGATAACCCGTCTATTTGCTTTGGTTTGCTCCCTTTTTGAGGGAATCTCACGCGATAACCCATCTATTTGCTTTGCTTTGCTCCCTTTTAAGGGAATCTCACGCGATAACCCGTCTATTTGCTTTGTTTTGCTCCATTTTTGAGGGAATCTCACACGATAACCCGTCTATTTGCTTTGCTTTGCTCCCTTTTGAGGGAATCTCAAGCGATAACCCGTCGAATTGCCTGAAAGAGGTGAGATGTCACGCGATAACCCGTCGAACTGCCGTAGTCTCGTGTGATATCTCGTCCGTTGTCTCTTCCGTACTCCCATGTGATGTTTCATCCATAGTCTCGTGTGATATATAAGATGTTTGTTTCTTGTCACTCGTTGGTCTAAGTGTTTGGTGTTTCGTTTGTCCGACAAGTTTGGTTCTTGTCACTCGTTAATCTAAGTGTTTGGTGTTTCGTTTCTTTTACCTGTCTATTTGTTCCATTGCTACTTTTTACCTGTCTATTTGGTCCCTTTTTTACGTGTCCATTTGCTCCATTGCTCCCTTTTACGTGTCTATTTGCTCCATTGCTCCCTTTTTATCTGTCTATTTGCTCCATTGCTCCATTTTTACGTACCTATTTGCTCCATTGCTCCCTTTTAATTGTATATTTGCTCCATTGCTCCCTTTTTACGTGTATATTTGCTCTATTGCTCCCTTTTACGTGTCTATTTGCTCCATTTTTACGTGTCTATTTGCTCCATTGCTCCCTTTTTACGTGTCTATTTGCTCCATTTTCACGTGTCTATTTGCTCCATTGCTCCCTTTTTACGTGTCTATTTGCTACATTTTTACCTGTCTATTTGCTCCATTTCTCCTTTTTTACGAGTCTATTTGCTCCCTTTTGGTGGAATTTGACGCGATAACCCGTCTATTTGCTCCCTTTTGGTGCAATTTGACGCAATAACCCGTCTATTTGCTCCCTTTTGGTGGAATTTGACGCGATAACCCGTCTATTTGCTCCGTTTTGGTGGAATTTGACGCGATAACCCTTCTATTTGCTTTGCTTTGCTCCCTTTTTGAGGGAATCTCACGCGATAACCCAGCTATTTGCTTTGCTTTGCTCCCTTTTAAGGGAATCTCACGCGATATCCCGTCTATTTGCTTTGCTTTGCTCCCTTTTTGAGGGAATCTCACACGATAACCCGTCTATTTGCTTTGCTTTGCTTTGCTCCCTTTTGAGGGAATCTCACGCGATAACCCGTCGAATTGCCTGAAAGAGGTGAGATGTCACGCGATAACCCGTCGAATTGCCGTAGTCTCGTGTGATATCTCGTCCGTTGTCTCGTCTCTTATCTCGTCCGTACTCTCATGTGATGTCTCATCCGTAGTCTCGTGCAGTATCTCGTCCGTTGTCTCGTCCGTACTCCCATGTGATGTTTCATTCATAGTCTCGTGTGTTATATAAGATGTTTGTTTCTTGTCACTCGTTGGTCTAAGTGTTTGGTGTTTCGTTTGTCACACAAGTTTGGTTCATATCACTCGTTGATCTAAGTGTTTGGTATTTCGTTTGTCAAACAAGTTTGGTTCTTGCTGCTCGTTGGTCTAAATGTGTGTTGTATCGTTCGTACAACAAGTTTGGTTCTTGACGCTCGTTGATCTAAGTGTTTGGTGTTTCGTTTCTTTTACCTGTCTATTTGTTCCATTGCTACTTTTTTACCTGTCTATTTGGTCCCTTTTTTACGTGTCTATTTGCTCCATTGCTTCCTTTTACGTATCTGTTTGCTCCATTGCTCCCTTTTAATTGTATATTTGCTCCATTGCTCCCTTTTTACGTGTCAGTTTGCTCTATTGCTCCCTCTTACGTGTCTATTTGCTCCATTTTTACGTGTCTATTTGCTCCATTGCTACCTTTTGACGTGTCTATTTGCTCCATTTTTACCTGTCTATTTGCTCCATTGCTCCATTTTTACGTACCTACTTGCTCCATTGCTCCATTTTAATTGTATATTTGCTCCATTGCTCCCTTTTTACGTGTCTGTTTGCTCTATTTCTCCCTCTTACGTGTCTATTTGCTCCATTTTTACGTGTCTATTTGCTCCACTGCTACCTTTTTACGTGTCTATTTGCTCCATTTTTACCTGTCTATTTGCTCCATTGCTCCCTTTTTACGTGTCTATTTGCTCCATTTTTACCTGTCTATTTGCTCCATTGTTCCTTTTTACGTGTCTATTTGCTCCCTTTTGGTGCAATTTGACGCGATAACCCGTCTATTTGCTCCCTTTTGATGGAATTTGACGCGATAACCCGTCTATTTGCTCCCTTTTGGTGGGATTTTATGCGATAACCCGTCTGTTTGCTCCCTTTTGGTTGAATTTGACGCGATAATCCTTCTATTTGCTTTGCTTTGCTCCCTTTTTGAGGGAATCTCACGCGATAACCCGTCTATTTGCTTTGCTTTGCTCCCTTTTAAGGGAATCTCACGTGATAACCCGTCTATTTGCTTTGCTCCCTTTTTGAGGGGATCTCACACAATAACCCGTCTATTTGCTTTGCTTTGCTCCCTTTTGAGGGAATCTCACGCGATAACCCGTCGAATTGCCTGAAAGAGGTTAGATGTCACGCGATAACCCGTCGAATTGCCGTAGTCTCGTGTGATATCTCGCCCGTTGTCTCCTCTCTTCCGTACACTCATGTGATGTCTCATCAGTAGTCTCGTGCAATATCTCGTCCGTTGTCTCGTCTCTTGTCTCGTCCGTACTCTCATGTGATGTTTCATCCAGTCTCGTGTGATATATAAGATGTTTGTTTCTTGTCACTCGTTGGTCTAAGTGTTTGGTGTTTCGTTTGTCCGACAAGTTTGGTTCTTGTCACTCGTTGATCTATGTGTTTGGTATTTCGTTTGTCAGACAAGTTTGGTTCTTGCCGCTCGTTGGTCTAGGTGTTTGGTGTTTCCTTTCTTTTACCTGTCTATTTGTTCCATTGCTCCTTTTTTATCTGTCTATTTGGTCCCTTTTTACGTGTCTATTTGCTCCATTGCTCCCTTTTTTACGTGTCTATTTCCTCCATTGCTCCCTTTTTAACTGTCTATTTGCTGCATTGCTCCCCTTTTACGTATCTATTTGCTCCATTTTTAACTGTCTATTTGCTCCATTGCTTCCTTTTTACATATCTATTTGCTCTATTGCTCCCTTTTTACGTGTCCATTTGCTCTATTGCTCCCTTTTTACGTGCCTATTTGCTCCCTTTTGGTGGAATTTGACGCGATAACCCGTCTATTTGCTCCCTGTTGGTGGAATTTGACGCGATAAATCGTCTACTTGCTCCCTATTGATTGAATTTGACGCGATAACCCGTCTATTTGCTTTGCTCCCCTTTTGAGGGAATCTCTCGCGATAACCCGTCTATTTGCTTTGCTCCCTTTTGAGGGAATCTCACGCGATAACCCGTTTATTTGCTTTGCTCCCTTTTTGAGGGAATCTCACACGATAACCCGTCTATTTGCTTTGCTTTGCTCCCTTTTGAGGGAATCTCACGTGATAAGCCGTCGAATTGCCTGAAAGAGGTGAGATGTCACGCGATAACCCGTCGAATTGCCGTAGTCTCGTGTGATATCCCGTCCGTTGTCTCGTCTCTTGTCTCGTCCGTACTCTCATGTGATGTCTCACCTGTAGTCTCGTGCAATATCTCGTTCGTTGTCTCGTCTCTTGTCTCGTCCGTACTCTGATGTGATGTCTCATCCGTATATCTATGTCTCTATGTATGTATCTATGTATGTCTCTATGTATGTATAGTCTGGCTCTACGTATGTATCTATGTATGTCTCTATGTATGTATCTATGTATGTCTCTATGTATGTATATATGTATATATCTATGTCTGTCTCTATGTATGTGTCTATGTATGTATCTATGTCTGTATCAATGCATGTATCTATGTATATCTCTATGTCTGTCTGTATGTGTATCTCTATGTATGTGTCTATGTATGTATCTATGTCTGTATCAATGTTATCTATGTATGTCTCTATGTATATATCTATGTATGTCTCTATGTATATCTCTATGTCTGTCTCTATGTATGTGTCTATGTATGTATCTATGTCTGTATCAATGTTATCTATGTATATGTGTATGTCTGTCTCTATGTATGCATATATGTATATCTCTATGTCTGTCACTATGCATGTATCTATATATATCTCTATGTATGTCTCTATGTATGTATATATGTATGTATCTATGTATGTATCTATGTATATCTCTATGTCTGTCTCTATGTCTGTATCAATGTATGTATCTATGTATGTCTCTATGCACGTATCTATGTATATCTCTGTCTGTCTCTATGTCTGTCTCTATGTATGTGTGTATGTATGTATCTATGTATATCTCTATGTCTGTCACTATACATGTATCTATGTACATCTATATGTATGTATCTATGTATGCATCTATGTATGTATATATGTATGTCTCTATGTCTGTATCTATGTATGTATGTCTCTATGTTTGAATCTATGTATATATATATATGTTTGTTAGTATGTATATATCTATGTAAGTATCTATGTATGTCTCTATGTGTGTATCTATGTATGTCTCTATGTATGTATAATCTGGTTCTATGTATTTATCTATGTATGTCTCTATGTATGTATCCACGTCTGTCTCTATGTATATCTCTATGTATGTATCTATGTGTATCTCTATGTCTGTCTCTCTCTATATATATATATATATATGTCTGTCTCTATGTATGTATCTATGTATGGCTCTATGTATATCTCTATATCTGTCTCTATGTATGTGTCTATGTATATCTCTATGAATGTATATATGGATATCTCTATGTCTGCTCTATGTATGTATCTATGTCTGTCTCTATTTGTGTATCTATGTGTGTATCTATGTCTGTCTCTTAGTATGTATCTATGTATGTATCTATGTCTCTCTAAGTATGTATCTATGTATGAATCTATGTATATCTCTATATATGTCTCTATGTATGTTTCTATGTATATCTCTATGTATGTATCTATGGATATCTCTATGTCTGCTCTATGTATGTATCTATGTCTGTCTCTATGTGTGTATCTATGTCTCTCTCTTAGTATGTGTCTATGTATGTATCTATGTCTGTCTCTATGTATGTATAGTCTGGCTCTACGTTTGTATCTATGTATGTGTCTATGTATGTATATATGTCTGTATCAATGTATGTATCTATGTATGTCTCTATGTATATCTCTATGCATGTATCTATGTATATCTCTATGTATATCTCTATGTATGTGTCTATGTATGTATCTATGTTATTTATGTATATATGTATGTCTGTCTCTATGTATGCATCTATGTATATCTCTATGTCTGTCACTATGCATGTATCTATGTATATCTCTATGTATGTCTCTATGTATGTATGTCTCTATGTATGTATATATCTATGTCTGTCTCTATGCATGTATCTATGTATATCTCTATGTATGTCTCTATGTATGTATGTCTCTATGTATGTATATATCTATGTCTGTCTCTATGTATGTGTCTATGTATGTATCAATGTATGTATCTATGTATGTCTCTATGTATGTCTCTATGCATGTATCTATGTATATCTCTGTCTGTCTCTATGTATATCTCTATGTCTGTCTCTATGTATGTGTCTATGTATGTATCTATGTCTGTATCAATGTTATCTATGTATGTCTCTATGTATATATATATGTCTGTCACTATGCATGTATCTATGTATATCTATATGTATGTCTCTATGTATGCATCTATGTATGTATGTCTCTATGTATGTATCTATGTCTGTCTCTATGTATGTATGTCTCTATGTTTGAATCTATGTATATATATATATATATATATGTTTGTTACTATGTATATATCTATGTAAGTATCTATGTATGTCTCTATGTGTGTATCTATGTATGTCTCTAAGTATGTATAATCTGGTTCTATGTATGTATCTATGTATGTCTCTATGTATGTATCTATGTCTGTCTCTATGTATGTATCTATGTATATCTCTATGTATGTATCTATGTGTATTTCTATGTCTGCCTCTATATATATATCTGTATGTCTCTATGTATGTATCTATGTATGTATCTATGTCTCTCTATGTATGTATCTATGTATATCTCTATGTATGAATCTATGTATATCTTTATATATATCTCTATGTATGTATCTATGTCTGTCTCTATGTATGTATCTATGTATATCTCTATGTATGTATCTATGTGTATCTCTATGTCTGTCTCTATATATATATATCTGTATGTCTCTATGTATGTATCTATGTATGTCTCTATGTATACCTCTAAGTATGTATCTATGTATGTATCTATGTCTCTCTAAGTATGTATCTATGTATGAATCTATGTATATCTCTATATCTGTCTCTATGTATGTGTCTATGTATATCTCTATGTATGTATCTATGGATATCTCTATGTCTGTATCTATGTCTGTCTCTATGTGTGTATCTATGTGTGTATCTATGTGTGTATCTATGTCTGTCTCTTAGTATGTGTCTATGTATGTATCTATGTCTGTCTCTATGTATGTATAGTATGGCTCTACGTATGTATCTATGTATGTATCTATGTATGTGTCTATGTATGTATCTATGTCTGTATCAATGTATGTATCTATGTATGTCTCTATGTATATCTCTATGCATGTATCTATGTATATCTCTATGTATGTTTCTATGTATGTATTTATGTTATCTATGTATGTCTCTATGTATGTATCTATGTCTGTATCAATGTTATCTACGTATATGTGTATGTCTGTCTCTATGTATGTGTCTATGTATGTATCTATGTCTGTATCAATGTTACCTATGTATATCTGTATGTCTGTCTCTATGTATGTATGTCTCTATGTATGTATATATCTATGTCTGTCTCTATGTATGTGTCTATGTATGTATCAATGTATGTATCTATGTATGTCTCTATGTATGTCTCTATGCATGTATCTATGTATATCTCTGTCTGCCTCTATGTATATTTCTATGTCTGTCTCTATGTATGTGTCTATGTATGTATCTACGTCTGTGTCAATGTTATCTATGTATGTCTCTATGTATATCTCTATGTCTGTCACTATGCATGTATTTATGTATATCTATATGTATGCATCTATGTATGTATGTCTCTATGTATGTATCTATGTCTGTCTCTATGTATGTATGTCTCTATGTTTGAATCTGTGTATATATATATATATATGTTTGTTACTATGTATATATCTATGTAAGTATCTATGTATGTCTCTATGTGTGTATCTATGTATGTCTCTATGTATGTATAATCTGGTTCTATGTATGTATCTATGTTTGTCTCTATGTATGTATCTATGTATATCTCTATGTATGTATCTATGTGTATATCTATGTCTGTCTCTATATGTATATCTGTATGTCTCTATGCATGTATCTATGTCTCTCTATGTATGTATCTATGTATATCTCTATGTATGAATCTATGTATATCTCTATGTATGTATCTATGTCTGTCTCTATGTATATCTCTATGTATGTATCTATGGACATCTCTATGTATATATCTATGTCTGTCTCTATGTATGTATATCTCTATGGCTTTCTCTATGTATGTATGTATCTATGCTCCCTTTTTGAGGGAATCTCACACGATAACCCGTCTATTTGCTTTGCTTTGCTCCCTTTTGAGAGAATCTCACGTGATAAGCCGTCGAATTGCTGAAAGAGGTGAGATGTCACGCGATAACCCGTCGAATTGCCGTAGTCTCGTGTGATATCTCGTCCGTTGTCTCGTCCGTACTCTCATGTGATGTCTCACCTGTAATCTCGTGCAATATCTCGTCCGTTGTCTCGTCTCTTGTCTCGTCCGTACTCTCATGTGATGTCTCACCTGTAGTCTCGTGCAATATATCGTCCGTTGTCTCGTCTCTTGTCTCGTCCGTTCTCTGATGTGATGTCTCATCCGTATATCTATGTCTCTATGTATGTATCTATGTCTGTCTCTATGTATGTATAGTCTGGCTCTACGTATGTATCTATGTATGTCTCTATGTAAATCTCTATGTCTGTCTCTATGCATGTGTCTATGTATGTATCTATGTTTGTATCAATGTATGTATCTATGTATGTCTCTATGTATGTCTCTATGCATGTATCTATGTATATATCTATGTCTGTCTGTATGTGTATCTCTGTGTATGTGTCTATGTATGTATCTATGTCTGTATCAATGTTATCTATGTATGTCTCTATGTATATATCTATATATGTCTCTATGTATATATCTATGTATGTCTCTATGTATATATCTATGTCTGTCTCTATGTATGTATCTATGTCTGTATCAATGTTATCTATGTATATCTGTATGTCTGTCTCTATGTATGCATCTATGTATATCTCTATGTCTGTCACTATGCATGTATCTATGTATGTCTCTATGTATGTATATATGTATGTCTCTATGTATGTATATCTCTATGTTTGTCTCTATGTATGTATATATGTCTGTATCAATGTACGTATCTATGTATGTCTCTATGCACGTATATATGTATATCTCTGTCTGTCTCTATGTATATATATATGTCTGTCTGTATGTATGTGTGTATGTGATCTATGTATGTATCTATGTATATCTCTATGTCTGTCACTATGCATGTATATATGTACATCTATATGTATGTCTCTATGTATGCATCTATGTATATATGTCTGTCTCTATGTTTGAATCTATGTATATATATATATATATATGTTTGTTAGTATGTATATATCTATGTAAGTATCTATGTATGTCTCTATGTGTGTATCTATGTATGTCTCTATGTATGTATAATCTGGTTCTATGTATGTATCTATGTATGTATCCATGTCTGTCTCTATGTATTTATCTATGTATGTATCTATGTGTATCTCTATGTCTGTCTCTAAATATATATATATATGTCTGTCTCTATGTATGTCTCTATGTATATCTCTAAGTATGTATCTATGTCTCTATATGTATGTATCTATGTATGAATCTATGTATATCTCTATGTCTGTCTCTATGTATGTGTATATGTATATCTCTATGTATGTATATATATGGATATCTCTATGTCTGCTCTATGTATGTATCTATGTGTGTATCTATGTCTGTCTCTTAGTATGTGTCTATGTATGTATCTATGTCTGTCTCTATGTATGTATTGTCTGGCTCTACGTATGTATCTATGTATATATCTATGTCTGTCTCTATGTATGTGTCTATGTATGTATCTATGTCTGTATCAATGTATGTATCTATGTATGTCTCTATGTATATCTCTATGCATGTATCTATGTATATCTCTATGTATGTGTCTATGTATGTATCTATGTTATCTATGTATGTCTCTATGTATGTATCTATGTCTGTCTCTATGTATGTCTCTCTGTATGTATCTATGTCTGTATCAATGTTATCTATGTGTATATGTATGTCTGTCTCTATGTATGCATCTATGTATATCTCTATGTCTGTCACTACGCATGTATCTATGTATATATCTATGTATGTCTCTATGTATGTATATATGTATGTCTCTATGTATGTATATCTCTATGTCTGTCTCTATGCATGTGTCTATGTATGTATCAATGTATGTATCTATGTATGTCTCTATGTATGTCTCTATGCATGTATCTATGTATATCTCTGTCTGTCTCTATGTATATCTCTATGTATGTGTCTATGTATGTATCTATGTATGTATCTATGTCTGTCTCTATGTATGTATGTCTCTATGTTTGAATCTATGTATATATATATATATGTTTGTTACTATGTATATATCTATGTATGTCTCTATGTGTGCACATATGTATGTCTCTATGTATGTATAATCTGGTTCTATGTATGTATCTATGTATGTCTCCATGTATGTATCTATGTCTGTCTCTATGTATGTATCTATGTATATATCTATGTATGTATCTATGTATGTATCTATGTGTATCTCTATGTCTGTCTCTATATATATCTCTGTATGTATCTATGTATGTATCTATGTCTCTCTATGTATGAATCTATGTATATATCTATATCTGTATCTGTGTATGTATCTATGTCTGTCTCTATGTATGTGTCTATGTATATCTCTATGTATGTATCTATGGATATCTCTATGTCTGCTCTATGTATGTATCTATGTCTGTCTCTATGTATGTATATCTCTATGGCTTTCTCTATGTATGTATGTATCTATGCATGTCTCCATGTATGTATCTATGTATATCTCTATGTCTGTCTCTATGTATGTATATATGTCTGTCTCTATGTATATATCTATGTATGTATCTATGCATGTATCTATGTATATCTCTATGTCAGTCTCTATGTATGTATCTATGTCTGTCTCTATGTATGTATCTATGTATGTATCTATATGTATGTCTCTATGTATGTATCTATGTATGTCTCTATGTTTGTATCTATGTATATCTCTATGTCTGTCCCTGTGTGTATATATGTCTGACTCTATGTCTGTCTCTATGTATGTATCTATGTATATCTCTATGGGTCTATTTTCGGTTACCAATACCAGGTTAGGTGTTTTACAACAGAAGCAAGTTTGAAAGGTTTACCGAAGACGCACGACATTAAACACTACAGTATGGAATAAAGATAAAAACGTTCTAATAGGTCTTTATACACTTGACCATTAATACGATAAACTATATAAATACTGGTACATCTTATCTGAAAGATTATGTTCCTGTACTGTTCTATCATAACGCTTCACTTTGTTACGCGCCTGATTCAAAAAAGAGATTTGCAACTAATTCTTTATTCGATAAGTTTGGTGTCAAGGCCACCAAATTGACATCGTGTCTCGCGCATAGTGCATCGCGCATAGCATGTCGATTGTCTTTACTTCTTTAATAATAAGCTAATGTTCCAGGTCAAAGGATTATACCGGTTTGTTTATAGCCAGTGTTCGATATAGTTATTACAAATGATAGCTAATACACCTGTACTGTTCTATGACAACGCTTCACTTTGTTACGCGCCTGATTAGAAAAAAAGAGGTTTGCCGACTTTAGTGTCAAGGCCACCGAGTCGTTATCACTTGGACAGGGAGTATCACTTCAAAATAGTTTGGAACCAGTTTTGCGATCAGTTTTCAAACGACGCTCAAGTGAGATATGGCTGGTAAGTATAAATGTTATATGTCGATACCCGGCTGTTCTTCCAACACACAGCGTTCAATACCAGTTTACACCATGAGTTCAATATAGTTCTTACAAATGTTGGCTAACCAAATCACAATGATAGCTTTGATGTAATACAGGGAGTGTGCGCTCACGCTCGCAACAAACAAACAAGTTTAGACACGTCTCGAGTACGGGTTTTATAAAAGACACGAATTTAATTACTACCTAATAAAACTAGCCAATATGTTTGACCTATGATGAATGTCGGTGTTTGTGAATTGTAAGTCAATGTTTAGTACTGGTTATGTGTCGTAGGTCGGTGTATGAATGTTGTACGTCAGTGGTTATGAGCTGTAGGTGAGATAGGCTTTAGCACCTATGCTTTAACAGGGGGAAAATTCCCTATCCTTTAACATGGGGAAAGTTTGCTATATTTAACATGGGCTATGTAGGGTTAAAACAAGTAGGGATAAACTGGGACCAACAAGTCAAAATATGGTCGTATACCTTTACGATAATAGCTCCTATCCTTTAACATGGGAAAAATTCCCTATCTTTTAACACGGGCGCGCCCTGGTACAAAATCCCTATCTTTTAACATGGGACCGGAACTACTTTTTTACTCCCTATCCTTTAACCCGGGCGCGCCTCGGGGGAAATCCCTATCTTTTAACATGGTGAAAATGGCCTATCTCTTAACCCGGGCGCGCCCTGGGGGAAATCCCATGTTAAAAGATAGGGATTTGCTCCAGGGCAATCCAGCGTAACTCGTAAAGGACCGCACTAACTACTGTCCTGCTCGACGACCCTGGGTTTTTGCAGTGGATGTAACATCACGTCCATGGATGTAGTATTCTTAAACAAACATACGGGTCGACTCCAGCTATCCTTGCGAACGCTGAAATAAATCGGCAAAATTAATTCATTGTTCTGTCAGTGTGGTTTACGATTTGATTAGGCTCCTACTGTAGTGTTCTCCCACACTGCATACCGTATTAGCGTGTACCGCTATTCAATAATAGTGACAGTGATATTGTAAAAGTAACAGTGATAGCGATAGAAGAACCGTATCTACCATTATTGTAGGCCTATCGTGTCTATGTAATAAACAGGTTTTGTTAAATATAATGGCGTTATTACTCATTCTGTAACACGGGCACAACACAAGAGTTAATATCATATAACATAATAAATGGATACAAATGATGGTGTATTTTGCATAAAACTCTGCAATACTGGGTGACAACAAATAACGAATTACCCTTGATGTATCAGATTACATATCATTGTATCGAGCGAACGGACGGACAAGCAGCGGGGTGGTGGCGTATGCTTTCTTGTGAATCAGCGGTGGTGTAATGACACTCGGCTTGTCTCTTCTTCGTGTTCTCGTGAACTGGAAACTCTAATTATCAATTGCAAGCCGTTCTATTCCCCGAGAGAGTTCTCTTCGGTCGTGCTGTTGGGTGTTTACATCCCCCTGATGCCAGTGCTAACAAGGCAGTCAGCCAGTTGGCTGCTCAGGTGGTGGCAGCAGAATCGACCTATCCTGACAGCGTAGTCATCATTCTGGGTGACTTTAATCACAGAGTTGAAGAAGATACTGCCCAGGTACAAGCAGCACGTAGAATGTGCCACACGCAGTAGCAAGGTCCTGGATCATTGCTACACAGTCTTTAAAGATACGTACCGTGCCACCACCAGGGCTCCCCTCGGAGAGTCCGGTCACGCAACAATAGTAATATAGGTCCCTTACCGCGGGCAATGGCGCGCCCCTGAGGAAATCCCATTTTAAAAGATAGGGATTTCCACCGAGGCGCGCCCGGGTTAAAGGATAGGCCAATTTTACCCCATGTTAAAGAGACAGTCGCACTTCGTGGCTTTTTAATTTTTATTGCAAAATCATGTTGTACAGTATACATTATATCTATCATAGCGTACTTACTGCCCAAAGATGTTTTAATGAAGCAGAAATCAACTTTTGGATTGAACCGTTAAATGTTTACGAGAATCAACGCGCTGTCACTCAAATCCCCGAATTGCGAGTTCGGAAAATTCCGCGGAAGGTCGTGACCCGACGTGGGCCGAGCTTCAGATGTCAATAGTACGCTGTCATCATGGCTTCCATGGCGCAGAACGATGATTCATCGACATATGTAAGTTGAACAATGAAATGTCATAAATATTCCGTTTGTCACTGTATTTGTGAAATGAACTTTGTTTAAGATCGTATTACTGCTATGACTGTTATTAAGCAAACGCGTGTCCGTTAACGAAAGTCCATTATGTATTAGCACTTTAGTTTTGTCCGTCATTATCGAGTATACCGCCCGATTAAAGTATCAACACGAACTCGATGGTGCTACAATTAACACTATCATTTAATACCAGTATGACTAGTTTCGTATATACTGTCTATTGGTTAAAATGATATCGTATTATGAGTGTGCGCGCGTATGCGACGTACTCATTTTCTTGAAATCGGTAGCTTTGCGGAATAGGCCTACGACTGGCGAATCATAAGTGTAGCCCACGCTCGTAGTGTTTGATTTTGTTTGGGGATGCGCTTTTCAGTGACTAGGACATTTCTTGCCGCGTTAGTTGAGGGGGTTGTGTTAGAAATTGTGCAGGTCGTAGGGGTGATCTTTGACGTCTTTATTTTTACTGGCCTTACTGGCTGGCTTACAACCGTGATGAAATAAAAGTAAATAAAACAGTATATATTTACTTTTCTTCTGTAATGTTTCAATAGGTACGTGGATATCTGTCGATCAGTGTCCGCCATCTTTGTTCCAAATACGTGCTTCCGGGATCTCACTTGCCTTTGAGGGCATCTTCACAATGAGCGCTTTGTGACTGGCTGTTGGAACGGAAAATCCCAGTGATTCACTGGATATGACGTAGTTGGGATAGTCCTTGACTGCCGCGTTTTTGATTTGTTCAAATCCGACAATTATTTAGCTTGGACGCTTTTCCGAAAACCAGTCCCCATTTCAACGCAAAATAAAACTGATAAACTCTATAGGCGGTAATGAAAGGTATACATACATAAAATATAGGTTTTTATCTCATACGAAGTTTTAAAACGATCTTATGTTGCGAAGTAGTTTGCTAAAATACGCATTCAGGTCATGTGACCAATTTCTCTCAGTCTGATTGGCTCTGGTTCAATGTTTACAAACAAATCACCATGTGCTCTTAGGGGTGTGATGCAGAGGAAGTGTTTTTACTTTCAGGAAAGGGAATTATTTTGCATTTCAGGTGGAATTTCATTTAAAGGAAATAAAAACAAGGCATTAGCTAAAATCCGTTTTCCATGTGTACAGAAAGTTTAATATTGCATGTAACATTCGAGAACATTAAAAAATACAGAAAAATACATTTGTAGCATAAATTCGATTTTAAACCCGTCTGTGTAGTGATTCCCGCGGAAAATAAAAATTTAATGAGCTAGGCGATCACGTGGTATCTTAACGTCACACATGACTCACACTCGCAGCAGGCCGACCCTTTCTATGCATTCAGAGCATGTTTACATGGATACTGTTGGGGTCGAAACGAGCGTCAGAATGAGTTGTTATGCAATAATCCGATGTAATACAAACACTAGTCATCATAGAGGAACAAGCAGTTATCTTACGGTTCCACATGAATAAAATTTTATTTAAAACAATGAATGCGAATGAGCCTACAACTTGTAGTACAAGTCGACTAGGTTTCGCCGAGCTTGGGCTCGTTTTCAGAATAAATATATCGAATGCAACCAACGGGAGATAATGTACACCAATATACATACATAGCAAACATATATCGTATCCAGCTACAGAAAGTAACGTGTAAAATCTCATAATATCACTAGAACATTGATGTATGAAAGAGGAGTTGTACAATTTATCATAACAACTGAAGTCAGTCAACAAATTTCTGCCGGCCCTGATAGCTCACTTGGTAAACGCGTTGGTTCCTTGGTATCTGTTTTACAATCGGGCGACGCCGGTTCAATCCTGACAGCATGCAAAGTATTTATTTTCTTTACACTTTTTTTGTTTATGTTTTCACGAAGTAATATAAACCAAATCATTTAGTATACTATGATGCACTGTTTGTAAAAAAAATTGTTTATTATTTATTCGCCACAAAAATGAAAATATGGTCATTATGTATAACAATGTTTCTAAATTGTATTTATCCAGACAGATCACAATCTTTTTCACATATATAATTACAATATATTACTGTACAGTATATTTATAATTAATAAATTATATATCCATTACATTATATTTGTTTGGATAAATAAAATTTAGAAACATCGTTATATAATGACCATATTTTCATTTTGGGGGCGAATAAATAATTACTACAAAAATAAAAATTATTTACAAACAGTGCATCATAGTATACTATATGATTTTGTTTATATTACTTTGTGAAAACATAAACAAAAAAAGTGTAAAGAAAATCAATAGTTTGCATGCTGTCAGGATTGAATCGGCGTCGCCCGATTGTAAAATAAATGACAAGTAACCAACTCGCCTACCCACTGAGCTATCGGGACCAGCGGAAACTCTCTAACTGATTTAAGTTGTTATGGTAAATTGTACAACTCCTTCATATATCGATATTCTAGTGATATTATGAGATTATACACGTTACTTTAAGTAGCTGGATACAATATATGTTTGCTATGTATGTTTATTGGTGTAGATTATCTCCCGTTGGTTGCATTCTATATAATTATTCTGAAAACGAGCCCAAGCTTGGCGAAACCTAGTCGACTTGTAGGCCCATTCGCAAACGTTGTTTTGAATAAAATTGGATTCATGTGGAACCGTAAGATAACTGCTTGTTCCTCTATGATGACTAGTGTTTGTATTACGTCGGAAAATTGCACAATAACTCATTCTGACGCTCGTTTCGACCCAGAAACTATACTTGTAAACATGCTCTGAATGCATGGAAAGGGTCGGCCTGATGCGAGTTTGAGTCATAAGTGACGTCACATCTCGGCATCCCGAAAAGCGCGCCAAAAAAATGCATATTCGAAAATGTCCGGATGTACAGCATAAAATGTGGAATTTCTAATTCATTGAATTTTGTTGTTGTTGTTGCTTGGTGGACGTGGAAATAGATAGCAGGATGTAATATAACATGAATTCAAGCAATATATGTTTTTATTCCCTTTAAGCCAAACTTGTTAGCTCTGCATATCTATTGAATTGTTATATATTTCTGAAAAATATTGTTTCGTTTTCATGATGTATAGATGCCTCCAAAGAAGAAATTTTGTGGAGGGCCACCTGAGTAGATAGTAGGCGCTGTACGATCTCAAAAGCCTACTTATAAAAAAGAATTTAATGACCACTAAACGATTCGAGCACACCGCTGAGTCAGCAATAATGCGAGACAAATCCTATGTATAAAAAAAGATCAAAGGCTTTGTGTTTGACACTAATGAGTTTGGGAAACCTACTTTTAAAAAACGTGATTGATGAGCGATGTAATTTGATACTAATTGGATGATTGACAGTACACTAGAGAGATGCCACCTAGCGGTGAGTGCAGAGAGTATTTTAGTCCTAGCGATCAACGCCGTACCTAGAGCTCACTGACGTAAGCAATAATGCGTTTAATAATAAAGTATATAAGTTTAGTTTCGTACTTTATAACCATGCTAAAGTATATAAGTTTAGTTTCGTACTTTATAACCACGCTAAAGTGAAGTGGACCACCTATAACTGGGGTAGGAGTTGTGCTGACGTAAGCAATACGCTGGGGTAGGAGTTGTGCTGACGTAAGCAATACGCTAACCATTGTGTATTAAAACCATTGTATAAACGTTGAGATGTCCCCGTATGTTATGTTGACAGCAAGAGGAGCGACGACGACTGCTGCAGCGATAAGGGCTGCTGCCCTACTGGTCTTTGACCCCTGGATGACAGCATAGCTGGCTAACGGCGTTGTTCTGGTGGACGGATTAAAACGAAAGCAATGCGTTTAAATACGTCTAGTCGTGGGATTATCAAATGCATAAATACACTAACATTCAGTAGGGTGTTTATGCATTGAAAATAGACGCGTGAAAACGTGAGTAGTGACTGGAATATTTATTGTGTGTAATATTGCAGCGTTCGCCCGCGACCGACGGGTTGGCGCCTGTCGGTCGCCGGGGGGGAGCCGATCTCCGGCGGAAGACCGAAGCCTTCCCGCCAATAGAGTTCTGGAGGCGTTATCGTCCTCCATAAGCCGTTTGGTAGCTTGACGAGAAAGACTCGCGCTAGATCGGGGACAATCTCATCATCGTCACTGTAGTAAGCTGCTGCTGCTGTGACATTGGGCGACGGCGTAACAGGTGCTGGCGAAGGCGCACGGACGGACGGCGCGACCTCGCATGTTGTTCGTGTCGACTTTGTCGTCGACGCGTCGGGGAGCACAATCGGCCTACGCGGGGTATATGTGTCCCTTGTAGGCAGTTGGATCGGTCTATGAAATAGACAAAGGATGAATAAAATGAGTGAGATAGTAAATTGAAATAAAATACTGTCTTGGTAAAATACATTGTTTAAATAAAATGTACTTATGAATAAAATGCATGCATGTTTAAACGGTAAAATGCGTACTAGTATGCATTAAATAATACAACATGCATTTAAACGATAAAACAATTTAAATAAAACAACAATAAAAACGTGCATTTAAATAAAATGCATGCATGTTAAAAATACATGTGTTTAAATAACAATAAAAACGTGCATTTAAATAAAATGCATGCATGCATGTTTAAACGATAAAACTAGTGAAAACATGCATTACAACAATAAAAACGTGCATACTAGTAAAATATTTAAATAATACAACAATAAAAACATGCATTTAAATAAAATGCATGCATGTTATAGTAAGCACTGTTTAAATACGTTACAACAATAAAAACGTGCATTTAAATAAAATGTATGCACTGTCTTACCGTGGTTTCGTTGTGGACATGTTGTTAGAGCGATGGGTGGAGACGACGTGTTTGCGTGGTTGTAAAAGCGTGTATGAAATGTGCGCGTCGTGAAAACAGCGGTGGCGGCGGCGCATGACACTACGACTGATTTTGATTGACATGTGAACGGAGAACAAAGGGATTTTTACAAACGTTAAACGAAACGTTAAAAGTACGAAATTAAACGTTATATACGATCACTGGGGGGTCAGGAAACACGAGATGCGTATATATTAGAGAAATTTGCGGTAAAAGTCACATTTGACGATGAATGCACTGACGTGAACGTTAGCTTTTTTTCCTAAAACAAATTCCTCGGAGAGTAAACGGAATGCGTTAAGCGCACATGTGTGACATCTGTTGCGCGTGACTTAACGAGTTGGAATGTGAACGGAGAACAATGGATTTTTACAAACGATAAATGAAACGTTAAAAGCGCGAAATAAAACGTTGTATAAGATCGCTGGGGGATCAGGACACACGAGATGCATAGATATTAGAGAAATTTGCGGTAAAAGTCACATTTGACAATGTATGCACTGACGTGAACGCTAACTTTTTTCCGAAAACAAAATGCCTGGGTTGGATGAAGTATGCGCGACGATAATTGAAAAAAGATAAGGATATGAGTGTGAAGTGCGCATGCGCGTTATAGTGTAGACAATGACATTTCAAAAACAATAAACGAAACGTTAAAAGCACGAAACTAAACGTTGTATAGATTCTCTGTGGAGTCAGGACACGCGAGGTGCATCGATATTAGAGAAAATCGATGTAAGGAGAGATTTAACGGCGAATGTACCGACGTGACCGGATACTTTTTTTCGAAAACAAAATGTCTGAAATGTACGAGGCACGCACACTGATAATTGAGTAAGATGACGTATTAGGGTGAAGTGCGCATGCGTGTTATTTGGAAAAGGTATAAAACGGGTGAGAAAATGTTATATTGTATGACGCCGAACTTCTAACCGTGTATTCTTTCTACAGAGCAGCAAGCAGCAGACGTTCTTCCGCAACATGGCGGATGAAAGTCAACAAAAAAGTCGAAGGCGCCGCGTAAGCAGTCGATGAAGGCGGCGGCCAGCAGCAGTCAACCTTCGGCACTGATTGCAGCCTTGTCAACGGGGGTGTCACCACCCGTTAAGCGCCCCGTTACGCTGATCGCGGCCCCGTTGACGGTCGGCCGAAAACGGAGCGCCGAAGAGGCGCACTTGGAACAGCCCGACGAGACGGCCGCGCAGCCCCCGGTCCTGTCGCGGAGCGGTTCTATGGAGCGTGAATCGGCGGCGTCGACACGCGCCACAGCGGTGAGTCTGAGACATCTGAAGTGCGCCGTCAACGGCGTATATAGAATCCTGTCACCCGTTACGATCGAGGCCGTCTCGTACAAAGGCGAACCCGGCACCACCTATTTGGGATGTTCCCGTTGTCGCCGGAAATTACAGACAAACAAAGACGGGGCCCTGATATGTCGAACGCACGATGAAGTGTTTGTACCGAAATATTTCTTCGCGTTGCGTGTGATGGTGAAGGACGGCGAGGAGGACGAAGATGAGCTTTGGCTTACGTTGTTCGATAGCCAAATGTCTAATCTCGTCGAGTTCACGGCCGAGTACCTGACGGAATTGAACGAGGAGGATCTCCGCGATACCGTGCTCGAGTTAACCGGTACTAAAGTGGAGATTAGTGTGCGGAAGACGACTTGGAACGGGGACCCCTCGTATACAGTCCGCACACTAAAAAGATATGACGACGATGACTAATGTTCTTGTTGTTGTGTTGTTTGTAGGAAGAGGAGGAAAATTGGCCGCTACTGGTAGATTTATTGAAGCACGCCAACGAACGACAACGAATTAGAGATCGTCAGGGGCTAGAACTAAGCAAGCAGAGCTTTGAACTATTAGCCGAGTCGGCCGAACAATATATAAGAGCGTTTTGGTTGGCCTATGAAGCAAGCCTATTTCGTAGTAGTTTGATGTACTAACAGTTGTGCTTTATATGCTTTAGGAAGTGCGCTGCGTACTCCAAAAAATGCTTGCAAACAACGAAAGGATTCGCGCTCAGTACGACGAGGTTGCAACGTTCGTAAGAACGTTGTTGGAACGGGGTGTGCCGGCGGGGTCAGTAAAGATGGAGGAGGAGGAGGAGAAGAAGGAGGATGAGGACTAATCATAATAATGTGTTTGTAGGACGCTCTGATGCAACACACCAGACGTGAGTGTATGAGCGACTTCCTACACGCGTTGCTGACGGTGATATCACGTAAAGAGTAGAACTGCTTTGTGCTGTAGGGTAGTGGCGGAGGAGTACGTGACGTTCACGTATTGGAGGCGATAATCGAGGAGGCGCTGGGCTCGCCCCGAACGCGCCCCCCTCCACCGACGTATAACGACAGCCTGGCGACGATGGGACCGTACTGGAGCGTATCGGAGGAGCTGGGGACGTGTCAACGGCAACTCGTCGTGCCGAGCCGGAGTCAGTTGATCGTACGTTACGAACGACTGGCTATGGATCTCATCGCCGAGACTATCGGCGAAATGGTTCTAGAGAAGGCGCGGGATCATTGCGGGCTATGCGAACCAAATGAAGGGTGCCCCTACGTTCACATGGCCGGCTATCGCGCGGGACGGCCGAATCGCGTCTACATGCAACGTTTCGTTAAGCCGGGCTGTATTGTGACGCGGTATTTCAACGAGGTCATGGAAACGTTCCTACGTCGATCGCTCATTCCGTGTTTTACGAGACTAGTGCATATACTAAGCGAGACTACGGTGTCGATTTCTTCCGGTGATCAGCAGCCGCAAACGGGCCGTGCAGGAGAATTGTATTTGGTCCAGTTTGTCTCCAACTGGTTGTTGGGGACGAATTGGCGAGATTACATGAATCGCGTGCAACTCGAGTCGGCCGTGCACACGTACGTGCAACGTCGGAGCGGACTGGAATGAACGAACACTAGTAGAATAGAGAACATTTGCTTGCTATCGAAACGAAGGCTTCACACTGTTGTAAAAGTACCGAATAAAACGTTGAAAATGTTCTTTCCGTTTCCGAGTTACCTAGTTAGAAAAATCACCGCTAGTTAGAAAAAACCACCACACAGTTAGAACATTCTACCGCTAGGGTTAGAAACACTAGTTAGAAAAACAAACACCACCGCTAGGATCAGTTAGAACATTCCACCGCTAGGGTTAGATTAGAAAAACCACCACACAGTTAGAACATTCCACCGCTAGGGTTCTTCCCGCTAGGGTGTACACACCACCACCACCGCTAGGATCAGTTAGAACATTCCACCGCTAGGGTTAGAAACACTAGTTAGAAAAACCACCACACAGTTAGAACATTCCACCGCTAGGGTTCTTCCCGCTAGGGAGTACTTACCACCACCACCACCACCACCGTCACCGTCGCCGTTATAAATAGCGACGCTCGAAAAATATCATTAGAGAGAATGCCTTCACCATTACCACCTACTAGATGGCAATGTCCGAAATGTGGGCGCTATTTCGCGACGCAGTCGACGTTCGAACGACACGTAAAGAGTTCGAAAATATGCGGCGACGAAGCGCTATGCGTAAAAGGTCGAGAGTGTCCAAAATGTGGCAAGCTATACACCACGCGTTACGCTATGCTACGACATCTGAGGCTGCAGTGTGGCCGTTCGTCGCCACCTAGCAGTGAATCAGTGGAGGAGGAAGAGGCCGCCGCTAGGGCGCCGCCGTCGCCCGACGATCTACAGCATGTCGTAGACGAGCACCGGCGTAGCATAGAGACGTCGGTGGCGCGCGGCGTCATACAGTCGCGTTACAACTATCGTATGACCGCCTGTACGAGTACGCGCGTACTCGAACCGCGTCTGAGGGAAATGTTTCTCGCGCAAAAGAACGCGTTTAAAATTAACATTAGTTATGGTTTTGTATTACGCCACAAGGTGTCGGGTCGGTACCGATATTTTCATTCTTCGTGTAACTGTTGCGGACGCCTCCTCGAAACACCCGCCCTAGTTACCGATAGCCGTTCATTCGAACGATTCCTCGACGCCGTGCGCACTACCGACGTACTGCAGTACGCCATCGCGCAGCGTCCCGACTCGGGATGGATCGTCGAGCTCGTAACTAACGCCACCTACTTCGTGAACGTCATCATCAATCATCCTATCGGCTGCGTTGGCGTGACGACGCTTCCCGCCTACGTGCGCCTCAACAGGTCCATCGTGTCGTTGACGAACGGTGTTCGAGGCGCGCCCTACGACGACCATCTGTGTCTCTTCCGATGCATCGCCCTTCACCTGCAAGGTCACCGACGAGGCCAAAATATCCGTCATACGAACCGTTTAACGAAAGACGCTAAACGTCTGCACGCGCGGTATCGTCGCGACACGGCGACGACCTCGAACGGCGGCGGCGTGCGCCTGAACGAACTGGATCGCGTGGAGACGGTTTTCGGCATCAACGTCGTCGTCTATCGTCGACTTACGAACGACGTCGCCGAACTAGTCCGTCGATCGCTCGAAGCGCACCCCACGACGCTGAACGTCAACCTGTACGAGTCGCACTTCTCGTACATAAGCGATCGGCGCGCGTACACGAAAACGTACAAGTGCGGGAAATGCGGCAGCGTCCTCTGGCGGAGCGCGCACGATTTACGACGTCACGAAGCGACGTGCGAAGGCGGCGTTCGTCACGTGTTCCCCGGCGGCGTCTACAGACCGACGGCGTCCGTATTCGAGCGGCTCGACGACGAAGGCATCGACGTCGGCGACGACGACCTGCGCTACTACCCGTACCGCGCGACGTTCGATTTCGAGTGTTATTTCGCCGATAACGATCTGCCGACGAATAGCGACAAATGCCGCTGGATAGCGCGACACGAACTGCTCAGCGTGAGCGTCGCGTCGAACGTGCCCGGTCACGAAGCGGCGCGCTGTTACGTCACGACCGGCGATTCGTCGGAGCTCGCGCGTCGCCTCATCGACGACCTGGAAGCGGTGAGCGCGGCGGCGTGCGCGATTCTACGTCCCCGCTACGACGCGACCTTCGAGGCGCTCGACGCGCTCGACGCCGACTGGCGGCGACGATGCAACGACGACGACGACGACGCCGACGCGTCACCGTACGCCACTCTCGCCGACCGGCTGTGGACGTACCTTCGACAAATGCCCGTATTGGGATTCAATTCGGGTAAGTACGACTTGAACGTCGTCAAAAAGTACTTGACCCCCCTGCTCATAACCGACGACGCGCAGCACACGTTGTCGGCGTTTACCATTAAACGTCAGAACAATTACATGTGCCTGTCGACGACGACGTTGAAGTTCCTGGACATAACGAATTACCTCGCGCCCGGCGTTAGCTACGATCGCTTTCTGAAAGCGTACGGTTGCTCGGCAACGAAGGGCTACTTCCCGTACGAGCACATCGACGCGTTGTCGCGTCTGGACGAAACCGCCCTGCCGTCGCGCGAGGCTTTCTACAGCCAGCTGAAACGCGAGGGAATCTCCGCGGAGGCGTACGAGATTTGCGCGACGGCGTGGCGCGACGAGGGCATGACGTCGATGCGCGATTTTCTTGTGTGGTATAACAATCGTGACGTGGCGCCGTTTCTCGAGGCCGTCGATCGCCAGTTCGCCTTCTATCGGCGCCGACGTATCGACATGTTCAAGGACGCCATCAGCGTACCGGGGTTGACGTTGTTGTACCTGTTCAACGACCTGCCGAAGTCGATCCATTTCTCGCTCTTCAACGAGCCGAACAAAGATCTGCACCGTCTGCTGCAGGCGCAGATCGTCGGCGGCCCGTCGATCATCTTCGCGCGCCACAACGAGGCCGACGTGACGTCGATTCGTGGCGCCGGCGGCGCGCCGTGCCGATCGATAGTAGGCTTCGACGCAAACGGCCTCTATCTAAGGGCGATAATGCAGGAGATGCCGACGGGCTGGTACACGCGCCGACGCGCTGAGAACGCCTTTCGAGCGGAACGCGTGCACCGCTACGGTCGTATGGCCGTGGAGTGGTTGACGCGCGTGGAGGCGGAAACCGGCGCGCGTATACGTCACCAGTTGAACGGACGCGAGAAGCGCATCGGAAAGCACCGAGTCGACGGCTGGTGCGCCGCCACGCGAACGGCGTATCAATTTCACGGCTGCTATTTTCACGGCTGCCCGACGTGTCAGGCGCACGTGACGACGAACGCCGTCAACGGTCAACCGATGACGACGCTGTACGCCGCGACGATCGCCGTGACCGCCTACCTGCGCCGTTTCGTCGACGAAGTCGTCGAAATGTGGGAGTGCCAGTGGCACGCCGTGCAACCGCCGGCGGTGCCGACGCCGCCCGACGCGTCACGATGGCAACCGACCGCCGACCACCATTACGCTCTCGACGATACTGGAGGCGGTGCGCGACGGCTCTCTGTTCGGCCTCGTGCAGTGCGATATCGCCGTACCGGAAGCGCTGCGCGACAAGTTCGCCGAGATGCAGCCGGTATTCAAGAACGTCGATATCGTGCGCGACGATCTCAGCCCGTTCATGCGCGACTACGCCGAGTCGCACGATCTCCTCACGCGACCTCAACGCACGCTCGTCGGTAGCTACTTCGGCGCGGCGATCTTGCTCGCGACGCCGCTCCTACGCTGGTATCTGGCGCACGGGCTCGTCGTCGAGCGCGTCTACCAGATCGTCGAGTACGCGCCGATAGCGTGCTTTCGCCGCTTCGGCGACGCGGTTTCGACGGCGCGCCGCGAGGGCGATATCGATCCCGACAAATCGATCATCGCCGATACATTTAAACTTCTCGGGAACAGTTCCTACGGGAAAACGATTACGCGCGTCGATCGGCACCGGGAAATCAAGTACGCGACGCCGGTCGGCGCGTCGATGCTCGTCAACAATCGGCGCTTCCGGCAACTGGACGTCGTCGTCGACGACGCGCTGTACGAGGTGGCGCTGAATAAGCGTAAAATCGTCTACGGCCTGCCGATACATATCGGCTATTTCGTATTGCAGTACGCAAAATTGAGAATGCTGGAATTTTATTACGATTTCGTCGAAGCCTACATTCCCCGTCCGCTCTTCCAATACTGCGCTATGGACACCGACTCGAGCCCTAGCCGGACGTGACGTCGACGCGCTCGTACCGGAAGAACGTCGCGAACACTACTTCCGGAATCGTTCGCTCTGGTTTCCGGCCGAATGCTGCGACGCGCACGTGGACGCCTACGTACGACGGCGCGTCGCCGGACTAGCGTGGGACGGCGGCGCGGCGGCCTGCTGCGCGCGCCGTCGCCTGTTCGATCGTCGAACGCCGGGTCTCTTCAAAGAAGAGTGGCGCGGCGACGGAATCGTGGCGCTGTGCAGCAAAACCTACTACTGCTTCGGCGGCGTCGCCGGTCCGAAGTACAGCACGAAGGGACTGACCAAGCGACAGAACGCCGATATCGACGAGCACACCTTCCTCGCCGTACTGCGCGACCGTCGCAACGGCGTCGGCTGGAACCGCGGTTTCCAAGTGAAAGACTCGTCCGTGTTGACGTACGTTCAAGAGCGCGCGGCGTTGAGCTACTTCTACCCTAAACGCCGCGTGCTCGACGACGGCGTCACTACGGCGCCGATAGTCGTCTAACTCGTAAACACTCGTCTAACTCGTAAACAACACTCGTCTAACTCGTCTACTACTAACCTAACCCCCACCACCCCCTAGGGGTAGTTTCTGTATGTATGTATGTATGTATGTGTGGGTAATAATAAACACCAACAATTGTATGCATCATTTGTACGTTTTTATTTCTTCTTCTACTACAAGCGGTGGTTAATGAGGTTTTAATAAATCGTGTACGAGACAGTCATTGTTCACCCTATCGGTGCCGAATAGGCTCTGGAACGTCGTCAACGGCATCCCGCGACATCGAAGGAGAAGGTAGGCGACGCAATATTGTCCGCACACGTTAGAGATGACGCTCTGCAGGCGCTTGTCGTTGTACGTCCACGCGTCGCCGCAGTGGCGGCGCAGGAAGGCGCGGAAGTCGGCGTGCAGCGGCGGCAGACCGTACGAATCGAAGTACTCGCCTCGTCGGTCGGCGCCGACGTAGACGGCCACCCAGTGCTGTCCCGGTTCGCCGCCGTCGTCGGTGTTGCACACGAAGGCCGTCGGGTAGGTGGTGGCGGCCGGCGGCGGTAAGTAGCGCGTCTTTAGGCACGACGCCGACGACGATACGTTTAGCGTACGTATCGAGTTCCAGACGACGCATCAGTTGAAACGTATCCATAGTTACCAGTCGTAAATGACGTTCCGGTTCCGGTCGATTTCCATCACCGTCTCGAATTCCGCGTACACGACGACGTTCACCGGACGCGCTAGCGGCGTCTCGAAATGCATATCGACGCCCACGCACCCCTGACGCACGACGTTGAAATGATCGCCGTCGCAACAGTCGGGGGTCAGGTCGAAACCGAAGATGCTGTAGCCGGCGCCGAAGTCCGTGCGCGATACGTCGTTCCCCTCGTCCTCGAACGCCTTTCCGGTCGCCTCGAAGAGATTCATGTAGCTGCGCACGTACCGGTTGTGCGGGAAGTCCGGCTGCAGCGGCTTGCTCGGCACCTGACGTCCGTCGACGACGAGCGACAGGAAGTTTATGTCGTTGTGACGCGCGTCGAACGGATTTCTAGTGTAGTCGCCGTTGTAGGCGACGTTGTCGATCATCATCAGGAAGAGGCGTTTCGGAATCGCGCCCATGTACAGGTTCTCGTGCGTGTGCGATAGCCCGCCCGCCGTTATTGAGAACGATTTGCAGTCGACGCGACGCATCGGAAACTTAGCCGTTCCCAACGCCCACGCTTTGATATGTCCCATCTGGACGGCCGGGTTCAACTTCACTTTTCGCACGTGCAGTCGAATCGCATGCAGCACGACGCGCCACCCCGGTACGGCTTGCGCGCCCATCAGCGAGAAGGCGTCCTTCGAACGCACTATGCGCACTTTCGTGTCGACGCCGTTATGTAGGTGTTTGTTTAGCATAAACGCGTCGACGTGCAGGCGTCCCATCATCTCCACCTCGTGGCTATCGGCCGTCGCGACGCGTCGCGCCTCGAAGCCGAGGTTGGTGTTGCCGAGCGTGTCCATCCGTCCGGCGGTGTCTTTGTACCACAACGACGCCGTGAGATGCGAACGTTTCGCGTCGCTACCGTAACTTAGCAACGTCTCGAGGTAGGCCCGGTACGCGTACGTATTGGTCGACGGCGTCACGAGGGTGTTGTTCAGCGACACGTCGATTTGACTGATCATCGAATGCAGGAAATTGTTGACCGGCGCCACCGCGGCCGCGGCCGCCAGATCGGTACCGTCCCCCCGCGTCACTTTGAAGCGCACGTACAGTTGAATGCTCGCCAGGTCCGTATAGTCTTCGCCCGAACCCGGCATGAGGAACTCGATAGGGCCGCCGGCGTCGAGAGTCGTCAGCGGCTGGTAGACGGTCCAATGACTACTCTCGATGCTCGTCTGCTTCACCGGTCCGCTGAACAGCTCCAGTTCGGCCTTCACGCCCTCGCACGTCGAGCCGTTCACGAACGCCATCGTTGTCGTCCGTTCGACGTCTTCCGCCTACTGACGACCGTCGCCGCTAGCCGCGCTCTCTTTATGCCGCCGCCGCCGCCGTCGCGGCGGTTTTTCTTACGTCGAGTTGATTGATTATCGTATGCAGGATGACCGTCGGATCTCCTCCGCGCGGCATCATCATCACCACTACGAAGCGCACTCGAAGGTACGGCGGCTGGTAGAACTGACCGTTCTCGAGTGCGCGCTCCATCGTCGTTACTCGTCGAATATGTCCGTTCGACGCGCTCTTTTCCGCCTACTGACGGTCGTCGCCGCTAAGCGCGCTCTCTTTACGCCGCGGGGACGGCGCTGCTGCTGCTGCTGCGTTTGTTTCTTTTTTTTCTTCTTCTTCTTTGGCGCCGCCGCCGCCGCCTGCGGATTCAATAGGCCGTCGAGAAGATCGGCGCCGGCCTCCTTCGCGCGCCTTTTTAGCGACTGTTTCAGATTGCCGCCGGCGACGACGTCGCGCGCCACGTGCATATTGGTGTTGAGCGCCCGTTTTCCCAACGCCATCGCGCCCCTCTTGATAAGCGGCATGGCGCTTCGAAACAGACTCCCGAAGAGATTACCCAGACCGTGACCTCGTTGACCCCGAGCGCCGACGAAGACCGGCAGCTGTCCGCCGACCTGACGAACGTAGTAGTCCACGTACGGGTTCTTCGACGATATGTTAAAACAATTTCGATTTACAACGTCTGAAGTGAAGCGTCGTCACCACCTTCCCCTGCTCGAATGGTATCGGTTGGCCGTGATCGTCTCTTATATCGACTTCGACCTCGTCGAATTGATTCCGCATCAGCTTAACGTATTGCACGCGAACGAACGATTCCGAAACGACGTCACCGTTCTCACCGCGGACGGCGATGTTTCGAAGGAGCGGCGCGAACACGTCACCGACGACGCGCGGTTCCACGAGATCCGTGTACACGTACAGACTCTCGATGCCCGCCGACATGGTCACCGTATCGCGACCTTCGTACTGGAACGTGTACGCGGCGGGCGACGTGCTGATGACGGGTCTCGTCGCCGGCGCGGAACCGTACGCGGACGAACTCATGATCGTGTTGCTATGGATAACTAGCACGTGCCTCAGACGGCTCGAATGAGGTATGATAAATTCGACACCCGCCGACATACGTAGCGTAAAGCGGTTAGAGACGGCGCAGTATTCTAGCACGGCCTTGACCTTCCTGGTGTGTAATTTCTCTAGCGCCTCGTTGATCCTGTTGCACAACGTATAAACGTTGTTGTAGAAACCGTGAGGAATCGTCGTCTGACGATATATCAGCACGGTCGTGCCTTCTTCGTCTATCTGCGTGTAAACGCCCCGTTCGCCCGCCGCGCAAGTCAGATAGAAGTAGGCGTCCTTCTTTCTCACGTTGTACCACGTGTGCGGATACTGTACCGACACAGCGCCGCATTCCCACTCCCCCGACAGGTCGAAACGTCGCGGCAACGTCGTGACGTAGTGCGTCAACGTATTTTTGGGGTGACGTTTCATAGACGCGTTGCTCGGCAGCGTCAGGTAAAAGTCAGACGAGAGCGCCATCGCGTTGTCGTCGACGTTCGCCGACACTCATAGACGGACTCGGGAGCAGGTAACCGAGACAGCTGCTCAACAGCGCCGTCCACAGGTTGGAGTCACCTTGACCTTTCGTCAGATTGTATATACTAACGGCGATGACGAAGTACAGGACGACGACCTGACAGAGGAACACGATTTCGGCCTTAGGGCATTCGTTGCCGCAGATTCGCCATGGAACGGGTTCGGCGGCGGTTGCTGTTGTAGCGTCGATGGAGTCCGCGTTGCGCTCGTCGTCGACGACGGACGATTCGTCGGCGTTCGTTCGACGCTCGCCACTCGAGGTAGTTTCGTCGTCGTCGCACATCGTCGCGCCACTGCGCCCTGTCGATGCAACAGGGACCTTTATACGGTAAGAACGAAGATCCGTTGCATAGTCCCGCCTCGTGCAGTCGCCAGCAGCCGGTGTGACGCGTCCAACGATTCATCATAGGTCCACGAGCGACTCGGCGTCGATCCAGCTGTTGAATGAGGCCGGATATCCGCTCCATTTTACGAGCGCCTCCGAACCGCCGCCACGACGCCGACGACGCCGAAGAACCGCCTCCACGCGATATAATTTGTCTTTCGGAACGACTATGCGTTGTAGTTCCGGTTCGTAGAAGGTGCCCTCTATCGGCGTCTCGGCGTCGTCCTTGAGGCGATAAACGGGCGGTTCGGACGGGTGCACCTCTACGACGGTGAACAGCTCCTCGCTCCAGTTAGCCATGTATCCTTTTTTGAAATGACCCCTCGTCTTGCTGATACGTACGCGATCTCCCACGCGTAGTTTCGGTTTTCGTCGTCGTTCGACGTCGTCGCCACCCCCACCGTACAGTCGTTGCCATACGGCCTCCTGATTCGTCGCGTCGACACTCGCCGGCGTCCTACCGATGCTTCGGTGGTAGGCGTTGTTGTACGATCGCACGAAATCCGGTAACGCCTCTACGTAGCGCAGCGTTTCGTGCTTCGTAAAATAGCGCCACATACGCGTCTTCAAAGTTCGATTAAACCGTTCCACGACGCTCGCTTTGGTCTCCTCGTTATGCGTCACGAAATGATGAACGCCGCGACTCTTTAGCAACGTTTGCAGGGGTCGGTTCAAAAACTCGCTCCCCTTATCGGTCTGTAGCGTGTGCGGCGTCTCGTCGTCGTCGTTCAGCAGGCGCTCGAAGGCCGCGACGAGCGACGCTCCGGACTTATTCTTCAACGGAACGCACCACGCCCGCTTCGAAAACACATCGATCACCGTCAATAGGAATGTTATACCGTCGTTGTGCGTTTTCAGTCTAGTCAAGTCGACCAGATCGGCTTGCCACTGCTGGTTTCGACCGCCCACGATGACGCGACGTCGTTTGAAATGACGTCTAACCGGTTTGTGTAGGGTATAGGCGTCCTGCGACGCTAGCCACCTCTCGACGGCCGGACGTCGGAGCTTCGACGCCCGGTGCAACGCGTCGACGCCTCCGTAACTCCCCACCCGTTTCGGATCGAGGTACGCGTTATTCTGCTCCTCGTCGTCGTCGTCCTCGTCGACGTTTCGTTGCTGTCGAGGCTTTCGTTTTGGACGACGACGACGACTCCACCCGGACACCATGACGACGACGACGACGATGATGATACGATGATACAGAACGCGATAAGCGCGATGATGAAACCGACGGCGACGACGATGATGATCGCTCGTCGTGACGTCATCACGACAACGTATCCCACGCCGTGACGCCCAACGAAGCGGATCTGCGTTTAGGTTCGCCTCGCATCCGAGTACGACGTCTCCACTCAGTCGGCGCTGCTGATGAACTAGACGTCGACGGCCTCGTCATCCTCTCTTCTAGTAGCTGCTTCCGTCGTCGCTCCACGTACGAACGATAGCGCGGGTTGCCTACGAATTCCATAGGGATATTCATATCCTTCATGTGCAATCCGAACTCCCGCCATCCTACGGGCGCCGTCGTCTTCGATCTCGTTCGCATGAGATCGTTTACTAGATCGACCATATTACTCCCCGCGATCGCTTTACCGTCGTACACGAATTCACCGCGATCGTTCCATCGAGACAACGGATCGGCTTTCATTTTTTCGATCAGCAGTCTCGTCTTCTCTTTCAACGTTTTCGGCATACTGGCTACGATTTCGCGCTCTATCGTCTCCGACGATGGTGGCGCCGCCGCCGCCGCCGCTGCTGGCGCCACCGGTACCGCGGGTGTCTCGCCGCTGTTCACCACCGACACGCGTACCGGTTGCGCCGCTCGAACCGCCTCTATCGTATTGTACCGACTCAGCAGTTGATTGTACGACGCTACCTTTTCTCGTTCCGATAAATCCGAACGTTCTAGAATGTCCTTCATTTCGCTGTCAAGACTACTCAGCACACGTGATCGAGGCGTGCTCGACGACTGATCGACGCGTGGCAGAAGGCTTTCCACCAATCGTGGATCGACCAACGCCATCTTCTTCGCGTACTGCATCAATTACCGCCGGCGCCGCCGCCGCCGAACACCTGTCTGAGCAGCGGCAAGATAACGGTACTCGCTAACTGCGCTAGCAGGGCCGTCAAAAAACCACTCGCACCCTTTTGCAAGATGACACGCTTCTGCTTACGCGTCACGTGTTTGTCGACGAGTTTACGCAGGTGATCCCGGTATTTCGACAATACGCGTTTCTGTTTCGGCGACAACTTCACGTTCCCTTTCAGAATGTTGTACGCGCAATCGCACAGACTACAAATGAGACCGGTGTCCGCGTGGGCGAGTAGCGCTTTTCGCAGAGCGATGTTCCGCCTATGTCTCTCCAACAGCTGCAGGGCGACGTTGTGTCTCTTTATTTGATTCGTCGGTCCCGCCACCTTCGGTCGTCTCTTCGCTCCCGTCACGCGCCCCGTCATAGCGACTAATAAACGTACGCCCCGTCGTCCCTCTCTTCTTATAGTCCGCCGACGCCGCCACCACCACCACCACCGCCGCCACCCTTCCGTACGTACACGTACTGAAGGTGATCGTCCGGAAATATGCACGTACGCAAACGCATGTCCTCTTCCGTTTCCTGTTTCAGATCCACGAATAGATACCCGTACGCCGACGACGTCGCGTCTTTGAAAGCCTCTATCATGTAGTTGACCTTTCCCGGGTACATCTGTTTCGCTAGGTGACCTACTTGACCCGCGTCTCGAGGACTCTTGAATAGCACTATGTATTGAGCGTTCAGGCTGATTGTACGGTTTTCTTTCCCTTTCGGAAACATGTTCTGACGTAATTGTACGACCGACGTATTACAATGATGACTTTTTTTAGTAAATAGTACCGTCACCCGGCTATCGGTCTCCTCCATGAGGTCGTCGAGTACTAGAAGCGTTCTCGCTTTACCGTCTAAACGTTTCGGATCCGGCAGGCCGTCTACGAACTCTATTTTCGAAGATATAGACGCGTAGCCGCTCTGCCACTGTCCGTAACACCACAGGATTTTCTCCGGCGGCGGATCGATCATAGTGTCGTAACGTATCAAACGCTCGACGAACGTCGTCTTACCGCATCCCGTAGGACCGGCTACTATACACGTAAAAGGATGCTTCAACGACGGTCCGTTCATTTTTCACGACTGAACGACGAACACTTTTTTACGCGTTTTTATACTCATCGCGCAACTCCATCAACAGTTTACCGAGCGTGTTCTTCCCCGGATCGCCCGCGATTCCGCTACCCCAGAAACCCTCCTTACTCGCTACCCATTCCACCAATTCGGCGTCCCCGTTCGCCAACAGTGCAGCCTTTAAATCGCTCGATCCGTGAAACTTCCTCTTCAACAACATCTTGATACATTTCACCCTAATGTCGGTCCATTTGTTTCTCATTCTCTTTAGTCGAATGTCGTAACTGCGTCGTTTCGCTGCGTAAGAGCTTCGCGAACTTTTGATTATTTCTGCGCATTCCACGTCCTCGTAGAATATCGCTTTCCTATACTGATAGGCGTGCTCGACGGATCGAAAGCCTCGACCGAACGCCGACAGTCGACGCATATACATATTCGACAAGAACGACCGCGATCCACCAAACCTTATAGGCGACGACATCGTACCGACTACCGATCACCCGCTACCGCCACCGCTTATATACCACCGACACTAATAAAAAGTTGCGACTAGGGTTCAAACCTTTCGATCCCTAGGCGAACACTCTCCTAAGACCGTCGCCAAGGGTTTTGCCCCGGTTATATCTCACCGCTAGGTGGCCTCTCGAATCTACAAACGCATTACGTCAGCGTTGAGGACTACGTTAAAAGTACGAACGTTGCAAATAAAAAGTTGCGACTAGGGTTCAAACCCGGAACCTTTCGATCCCTAGGCGAACACTCTCCTAAGAGAGCTATACCGTCGCCAAGGATTATGCAGGGTTTTGCCCCGGTTATATCTCACCGCTAGGTGGCCTCTCGAATCTGCAAACGCATTACGTCAGCGTTGAGGACTACATTAAAAGTACGAACGTTGCATGGTTTTAGCGTGGTTAGCGCGATAAACGCATTATTGCTTACGTCAGCGCGCTCTAGGTACGGCGTTGATCGCTAGGACTAAAATACTCTCTGCACTCACCGCTAGGTGGCATCTCTCTAGTGTACTGTCAATCATCCAATTAGTATCAAATTACATCGCTCATCAATCACGTTTTTTATAAGTAGGTTTCCCAAACTCATTAGTGTCAAACACAAAGCCTTTGATCTTTTTTTATACATAGGATTTGTCTCGCATTATTGCTGACTCAGCGGTGTGCTCGAATCGTTTAGTGGTCATTAAATTCTTTTTTATAAGTAGGCTTTTGAGATCGTACAGCGCCTACTATCTACTCACCTGGTAGTGGTACCCATGTTGGTATTGAAAAAGCAGCATATTCTGGATAATTTCTCAACTCTTCCAAAGGTTGATGATCTTTGTAATGGACACATACTATACTTGTATATTACCCCGGGGGTGTGTAGCAGAGCCAAGACAGAGAGACAATTGCGAGCACATTTTCCATCAATCTATGCTGAACAAGGCTCAAATACCTTAAATAATGCAATTCAGAGAACTGTATCACAAACTATAGACAATAAGTTAAAAAAACTTAGTGATTCAAATAAATTAATCACATTTTCGTGCATATGCAATCAGAAGTTTGACTTGCACATTGACATTTCTCAGGAAATCCAACCAAATACCAGCCATGCTAGCACTGAACAGCCCACTGTTCATCATTGTCATCAAATGCTCTGTTCATTCAAATCAACTAAGCAAGAACAGTTATTTGGCTTTGAAAGGTAAAAATAACTGCATTTTGTATATTACTGATTTATTTTTAGGATAGTTTCTGTAATTTCAGGTGTGGACTGGGAAGAACTTTGGAAACAACACCTCAAAAGCAGCACTGTTATTGGATTTCTTTCAGATTTTAGCTATGAAAGTGGCTAACTTAATCCTGGACGGCTGTAATTAATATTATTAACACTAATTAGTTAATACTTGTATCTTATATTGCAGTTTTGATTAGATCTTTTGAAAGAACTAATTACCATATATCTTCATTCCAAATGTTATGGAGATATCTTTGTTATTAAGGAAGTTACATGCTTTTTTGAGGAAAAAGTCTCATTTTCGGTCACACAGCTGTAATGCAAATGTATGTATTTGTAGGACTAAAACAAAGGCCGATTCCTGAAAAAAAAAAAAAACAATAACTCCATTAATATTCAACATAATTAAGTGATTTTGGTATCATTGTTTATTTTTTTTAAAGCTCTTTTCACCAGTGTTATTTGTTTAGACATTGGTCAAGCTTGACATTTTTTTCCACATACCTAGTTTCAAGGTTTACGACAGTAAAAGCACGTTTTCTAAAGTATTGCCATGCACTGTCAATCATTGCATACACATAATAAATGTTATTGTTATATATACACAAATTATTTACCATATCACATTATCTGTTTGCCCAGAGTTTGAATGGTTCCGGCGAAACACATGCAGTGGGAGAAAGACATGGAGTGAGAGGAAGAGGGGTAATTAGACGACAGGGTGCAGCAAGAGGAAGGGGTGTGGGGAGAGGGCGTGGCAGAAGATCGAGGCAGCTATCACTGTCACTGAACAGGACGGACTGCACTCGCATGGCGAGGTTACGCAATCAGAGACAGGAGCAACTGCAGGTAGATATTTTTATCACACAGCACATTTTTAATAACAATTATAAATACAAGTGACAAAATATTTAGGGTAAAGATTTTATATTCATGTTATTATCCAAATGCTGTGCAGGTACATAATATCACAGAATATGCTGATGTACCAAGTTTGAAACTGTGAACTATGCTTTTTATAAAATAAATTACATAATCAACCAATTTTGATCAAAAACACAGACATAATAATTTACAACTTATCATTCCAAATGCACTGCAAAATAAACATTTCATTTAGACACGACCCATGCATAATGTAATTCACACATACGCATGCATGCACACGCACGCATACACACACACATACATACACACACATAATTTGCCTGGTGTTATTAAAAGCTAGCTACATTGCAGAATTTGAGCTTTCCAGAAATTACAATTAATAAGCAGGGATTGTTAATATTTAGTTACATGATATTGCCTTTTGCAATCCTTCTAGGCTGACATTAACGAACTTGATGAGGGGCAGGCAAAGGCGCTGCTACTGAAGATGGTGCTGCGAGAGCCAGGCCTTGTGTTTGATGTCATGAGAGGCACCGAACAAGGACCAGTGGGGGGTGGCGCTCTGAACTGGTGCTCATGCGGCCACTGCCGAGAAATGGCAACTAATGTAGAGCGGCTGTGCTGCAACATGCGCCCAGACAAATGCATCAGTCTGCGACCGGTGAGATGTGTACTTTTATAAGATATGAGGGTGTATGATAAGGGTGTGAATCTCTATCTCCCACATCTTTTGAAATCACCATGTCATCCAACATGCCATGTCTAATTTCCACAAATTGTTATTACTGACCTCCTTCTTCCTGCCATACACCTATGTACAATTTGTAAAACTATTTTCTGAAATTACATATTTGTTACTACCTATATTGTATATATTTTTTGCAGACAAAGTCATATCATATATGTGTTTGACCTACATCCTAAATACATATCAGTAGGTCTAACCATTACAACAAACAGATGGATAACAAATTCTTTGGAACCTTGTTAATCCCAATGATAATACACAGAAACATCAGCATGACGACATAATTTCACAGGAATGGAAAATGCTAATATACCCGGTTTTCCACTCAAATCCAAAAATATGTATTCTGCGTCTGAAAGTCCAAATCCGATGACAAACCCAGTTTTACTAAAAAAACTTAATCATCACACATACATAATCATGTTTCATTCCAATGCACACACACACATCATCATGTTTAATTTCAATGCAACTGCTACGACTTAAATGCATAACATGTACTGGTGTATACATTTCTTTTCACGAAATGGACTTACTCGTACTGGATCCCAGTTTTGACAATGGTGGGACGCTACAGAGCGGACGTGTTTGGCGTGCCAGCACAAGGAGACAATGATGCCATGCAACATTATGCTTACCACCAGTTTGTTTTCTGGCGACATGGCAAACTGGGAACAGGTAACCGACATGTCATTCCCAGCTGTTGTGTGTGGAAGATTAGGCAGACATTTCCGAGTGCAAGTGGACAGTATGCTGGGTTCAAAGTTCATAGATTAGGTTGAACTCATTACTTTTTAAGATTATATAACCACACATTATCAGGTAACCATGATAATTTCTAAATTAATTGATAATAGTTTGTTATTAAATAACTAAATGTCAGTTATTCATTGACAACTTCCATCTTAGGCATGTTTCTTTTTTCCAAATCGGGTTTGATGCCTCGACACTAGATCTGCTGTTGGGGGCGCAGGCACTGCTGCTAGTGATGGTGCAATGTTGCGCGGGTCATCAGGTTTAAGTCCACGCATCTTGCGTTTTGGTAGTGGATCGTCAGTGCATGCATGGATGATCTTCTCATGAAGGGACACTATGTACACATACTGTTTCGGTTCTCGCTCGGGGATAATAGTCCACTTCTTTCCCCGTTTGTTGTAGACTTTGCGGTAGCTGTAGATTAATAGACAAACTTAATGACATGTGTCATGAACTTGTGTTGTTACACAGTATGGCATTTGCAATTTTTATTTTATTTTATTTAACATAAATATTTCAAAACATGTAAATATTTAAAGTAACTTTTTTCATGTGCAATATGTTAGCATATAAAAATGTTATGTAAATAGCTGAATTGTTGCAAATAAAGTTACTTTAACTATTACATATGAATGCATAATGTACATATGCTATTATTATTATGCTTTGTATTGTTTATGTATAGCAACACAATAAATACTTTTCACTTCAAAAAAAACTGTCTTCTCAACCATTACTTCCTCGATCACAGGCATTGATTGTTAGAGTCGTCACCAACATAAATAAATCCAGTGAACAATTAGCCCTATAATGGAATGGCAATAGTCATTATTATAGTGCATAACAAAAATATTGACATGTTCATGTTGTTACATGTATACCTGCATACTTACACAATGTGTCCCTCTCGATTTCTTTTCATTGGTAAATCTTTGTGACTCTGATAATCAATCGCTGCCAGTAGGTTCCGTGCCCGGTATACCGGGAAGCTGCAATAAGTAATTTCATCTGATAAATTTATGATTCATGTTGCTTCCCTGTGTGTTTTAATCTACATTATCTGATGATGGCCTACACTCATCTACAACAAACCAAGCACAAAAAGAAAAAAGTACAAAATACTCTTAAATATTCCTTCCATTTCAGTCACTGGTGTGACTGTGTGCATGTGTGTGTTAAATATCCCAAATCAAACGTTATGCACTCTGAAGTACCTGTTTACCTGCAAAGCATATCTAACTCCTGGACAATTTCAGGCTCTTTAAAACATACAACTACACCCTTTAGTCTGACCATGAAACTCCAACTGCACCACCCCTTTTTAGGATTGTTTCTTTATTTATACCATAAGCGCCACCACAGAGAGGCCAATTATTCATCAGATATGTCATCAGTAAATATCTGTTAAAAATGTATTGCCAATTCGTAGTTGTCCAATGCTCCAAGGAAATGAGCAAACAGAAATAAACTAGTCGACATCAAGCATCTCAGACGAGAGACGTATATTGCTTAAAGTTAGATTATTGATATATAGATACCTGAAGGCAAATCGCTTCGCTGCATACATGAGTATGTGGTTATGGAACGTTTCCAGTATGCCACTATGACTGTAAGAAGAAACCATCACAACAACAAAATAATCGAAACAAACAAGTGTTTCCCTTTGCTGCTCTATGTGTTTCAATGTGTAGTTTTACACATGTTTTGTTTGTGTAGTTAGTTGTGCAACTGTTACATACTGGGCTAACACATCCATGGTGAAAGAAACCATGGGCATCAACTATAACGATTACAGTGGTGCCATCTACCCACCACCACTCAATTCTTTCCGAAAGACCCTCAAGTAAAGCACAGCGTTTGAAAAACATGTTAGTTCATAAATATATTAAGCTAAAAATCTGTTATGTTTTCCTAAATAATTTACCAAAAGTTAGTGCAAACTACAGCGGTGTAAGAAAACAATTAAATATTGTTATAGAGGATTGGACCCAGCACTATGTAGGAAATGCACTTATAATATTACAAAGTTAGCAAATTATGCCACATCAATGTCACCGAGATTTTCAGTGATAATGTGCCCAAAACATATAATATTACAAAGTTAGCAAATTAACATATAAATACATATCTCACCGGAAATTGACATAATACTTCAGTGTGTTCAAAAATCGTTTGTTTAATACTACACGTCTCAGGGCAACATGGGCAGGAGAATCTGGTTCAAACCATTCCTTGTCTCTGTCTGTGAGTGGTTCATGCTCACAGTGGGGTGGTGCATCGCCTTCACTTGTCTCTGTCTGTGAGTGGTTCATGCTCACAGTGGGGTGGTGCATCGCCTTCACTTGTCTCTGTCTGTGAGTGGTTCATGCTCACAGTGGGGTGATGCATCGCCTTCACTTGTCTCTGTCTGTGAGTGGTTCATGCTCACAGTGGGGTGATGCATCGCCTTCACTTGTCTCTGTCTGTGAGTGGTTCATGCTCACAGTGGGGTGGTGCATCGCCTACACTTGTCTCTGTCTGTGAGTGGTTCATGCTCACAGTGGGGTGGTGCATCGCCTTCACTTGTCTCTGTCTGTGAGTGGTTCATGCTCACAGTGGGGTGGTGCATCGCCTACACTTGTCTCTGTCTGTGAGTGGTTCATGCTCACAGTGGGGTGGTGCATCGCCTTCACTTGTCTCTGTCTGTGAGTGGTTCATGCTCACAGTGGGGTGGTGCATCGCCTTCACTTGTCTCTGTCTGTGAGTGGTTCATGCTCACAGTGGGGTGGTGCATCGCCTTCACTTGTCTCTGTCTGTGAGTGGTTCATGCTCACAGTGGGGTGTGCATCGCCTTCACTTGTCTCTGTCTGTGAGTGGTTCATGCTCACAGTGGGGTGGTGCATCGCCTTCACTTGTCTCTGTCTGTGAGTGGTTCATGCTCACAGTGGGGTGGTGCATCGCCTTCACTTGTCTCTGTCTGTGAGTGGTTCATGCTCACAGTGGGGTGGTGCATCGCCTTCACTTGTCTCTGTCTGTGAGTGGTTCATGCTCACAGTGGGGTGGTGCATCGCCTTCACTTGTCTCTGTCTGTGAGTGGTTCATGCTCACAGTGGGGTGGTGCATCGCCTTCACTTGTCTCTGTCTGTGAGTGGTTCATGCTCACAGTGGGGTGGTGCATCGCCTTCACTTGTCTCTGTCTGTGAGTGGTTCATGCTCACAGTGGGGTGGTGCATCGCCTTCACTTGTCTCTGTCTGTGAGTGGTTCATGCTCACAGTGGGGTGGTGCATCGCCTTCACTTGTCTCTGTCTGTGAGTGGTTCATGCTCACAGTGGGGTGGTGCATCGCCTTCACTTGTCTCTGTCTGTGAGTGGTTCATGCTCACAGTGGGGTGGTGCATCGCCTTCACTTGTCAACCACGTGTGGTTGTTGGTCACATGGTGTAGAATTCTTCACCATTGGACCCTATGATTTAAAAAAAATTCACAACTAATTACGTTATCATTAATCGAAACTGAAATTACTTGCTTTTTGTATGAACCACTGTGAAATGCCTGGAGTCTTCTAGTGTAGTCATTTCAGCAGTGGAGCCACATGATGGAAACATGTGTTAATGCAATTCAACACTACTAGCCTTTTTTACACATAGTACTGCTGATGTATGAGTGTATATAACCAAGAAAATATATTACAGAGCCTTCAGCCTTCTCGCAACACTACCAGAAATGGTTCGCTATGTCTGATGCCCATGTCAACATCAGTCCATTTCCCTTCTCTTGCCCTACCTTCAGAACAAACAATCATTAGCTTATTGTTGATAACGTCGACTGATACATGAAATAATATAACATCACATTGTCACTTATTATTTTCTTTCTTTTTTAAAGTTACGGATATGATTCATACATAAAACTATAAATTTATATATGTAGTATGATTATAAATGATTTCAAACATAGTATTTTTAATGGCATGAAAAATAAAATCTTTCCCATATGGGTAACAATTTTTTTTTAATTACAATAAATTATCAACGTGCAGAGCAGTTACGTGTATTCCTTCATTCCAAAATGTTTCCTCTAACTGCCTGAATCTTCTTGCTGAAGTTTTTTGACCCATGCCAAATATCCCATTGATGATTGATGTCAGTGAAGTGTTTTTCTGTGGTCAAAAATAAAAACATTTATAGAAAAAACATTCATAGTTTACTTCCCAGTCACCAACTTTCACAATATGGACTACTCGCAGTGCACATCACATAATAGTCAGACAGAGTCTTTTATAACATCACACAAAGTAATACAAAATAACTTCCTAGCAGACCTATTAAATCGAACACCACCTAAACTTCTGTGGGAATTATTCAGCCATGCTGCAATTAATGCACAAAGACTATTTGTACACAAACATCCACCACTATCTATAGTTCGACACAGCAGCACATGATTCGAAACCGGGTTCTCCCGATTGAGAGTCCAATGCTTTAGCAATGAGCTACTGCGCTCCTCTTACATATGTATATATATATATATATATATATAAATATATATATATATAAGTGACCCATTGAAAAAAGAAACAAAATGTATATTTTTTCTTGTAAAGAAAATGAAAGGTTAATTTTATTTCATTCGTTTAGAGGTAGATATTTCTATACATACATTTAAACATACTCACTGAACATGCCGGCAAGTTGTGGATGAGCATCTGTAGTCACTTCTGCCACAGTCATGTTGACATCTTGAAGAAAGTTTAAAGACCTCTCCAGGGCTAACTTTTCTATGGCAGTGGACTTGAGCTGGGTCGCCCTCTTGTCCACAACAAGGACAGACACCAAATCCTGTGTTGTCTGTTCCAGCAGACTATATGTGCAGTACTGGGCACAATGACCAGGACTGTCATTGCGACCGTCGCCTAACGGGACAAGAACTAACATTTTGTGTGCCACAAGTAATGAAAGAATCGTGACATAATCTCTAGTGAGGTACATGTTCATGTAGTCTTACTTATTGTTATACTGCATGATCAATGAAATCAACTATGTGACACCCATGCTGAAAATAACATTACTATTAATAGTATGTGTAAATGCACTATAAAAACAATACAGAATAATTTAAAAAAACAGTACATTCATGATATTGCAATAAAGGTAAAAAAATGTACAGGTATAATTATAAAAAAAGGTTTTAACATTATAACACTGTGTCTAGGATGTTGTTCTAATGTAAAAAAATTCTAATATACTTGATTTACACTATAAGTTTAACATTGGTACGTTTACGAAAGATGATTTTAAACATAAATACACACCAGACAGATGCAAGGGTTTTCCACGTAAACGTGACAAGACTTCTCCTTGCATCCCAGCCCATTAAGTCTCAATGCAGGGCACACAATACAGCCCCTGAACTCTATTGAACATTGTTTTGGACAATGTTCCAAGCTTCATAAACTTAACCTAGAGGGCAATCTTCTGGTAGTTATTGCCTGACAAAATCAAATTCATTGCCAGGCAAAAATCACCAGTATGAAAGCATCTTGAAGCAAGCCTGGGTTGTGAACACTACTTGTGTCCGACGTGACAATTTGTACAAATCTGAAAGAGTGAATTAACTAACAATCTACTGAATTAAACATGATGCAATAAAACAATGCAAACACACCCATAGTGAGGTTTTTCAACGTGACCAAAAATAATTCCAATTGCATCCACCCTTTGATGTTAAAAAGTCTAGTTTGTCTATTCTAGTACATTGCTTTTCCCTCAAGTGGAACTCTGACTATTCTGCTTTACAAGTAAATGGGGCGGCTCATTTGCACCCCCACCCTAGGGTCTTGATAAAGCATACACTTTACACACGCTTGTCATACTGTGGAAAACCAACAGTTATACGCAACAGCTGTATATGGAGTTCAGACACAGTAGCAAACTGTAAATCATCAGTAAACATGTCTACAATTGTTTGTGCATGCATGTGTGTGTGCATACGTGTGTGTGTACATGCATCATGTTTGCATGCATGTATGCATGCCAGTGTTTATTACAGCTGTGTGACAAGTGCTTCTTTGTTGAAAGGTAAACTGTTCAATGCAGTAATTTATTAAATTCAACTTACCCAGGTTATGTACAGAGCTGTCCCTATTCGGACACACTTCAACACGTAAGGTGTGGAACCCTTGCTGCATTCTGGTGGCATTTTGGTCAGGGCCAATGTTTTTAAACAATCCTCATACGCGATGCACAATTCTTGCGCAAGAAGATGTTTACCATCCCGCTCCTGGACAACTCCAGGCAGTGGCTCAGGTCACTTCTCACTTCCCTGGGCAGTGGTGAAGATTTGTTTGTCAAGTGCAATACAGTTGGCCTCTTTCATGTCTTCTTTGGTTACACTACAAACACAATATATCCACACACAAAATGATGGTTGATTTCAGATTGAAAGAAATATGCAACTTGAACATTATTATTATAATTGCTACTAAATACGAGCAATGCATCACCACTGACATTACTGTGGCTGAAGCTTTAAATATTGTTGTTCTCCTCTTGATTCCCTGTCGTCAGGGGTGAGGGTGGCCTTGATTCCCTGTCGTCAGGGGTGAGGGTGGCCTTGAGGGTGGCCTTGATTCCATTCCTCAATTTCAGTTTTCTTTTCTCTCACTTATATATTGATCAAATATTTATTATTACATTATTACTATCACTGTATTCAATTAACTATTTTTTGGATGGGCTGGTAAACAAAACACATGGTTTTATTATCAAGGCTAGTGTAAGTCTTAGTCCACCGCCAATTACTGAAATTGTAACACCAATTGCGCTAAATTTATTTTCTTCTAATTTTCCATTTTCTTCCATGTTACATTGACTAAGAGTAATGTGTACCTTTCAGTGACACTGATGTCAAGCTCGTATGAAGCATCCTCCGTGTATTGTGATGGTAGCCATGAATCATCATCATCGCCCTCCTCACTGTCGTCATCACATGACAGAGAGCTACAAACAAATATTTATTAAATAATTATAAGTTTAGTTCACAAAAAAGTGCTACATCTGTTTAACCTCCACAAATTAGTATAATGGTATGTCATAACATTAACTTCTTTTTATTTCTTTTTGTTTTAATGTCAACCACATAACTCGTGTAAAACTGAAACAATGCATGCATAATACAATGACTTATGTTACATGTAGAAATTAGAGTAGAATATCATACCGCAACATTTCAGCGAAGCAATACTAACATTTATAAATATGCAAAGTTATATGAAAACTTACCCAAAGGAGATATGCATGATGTCTGGCTACTGTGATGTGTCTGCCACTGGTGAAGGTAGTGATGAAGGCCCTGCCACAGGTTGGGATGATGGTGAATCGGCTGCTGCTGAGTTTGACAACACAGGGACAACCCCACTCTCTGCAGTGAGTGTGCTGCTCTCACTATCATCACCTAATGGACTGGCAAGCTGGTGCTCAAGATTGACCACATCTCTTGGTGTTGAGGTCATTAATTTTAACCTGTCATATTTGTCGTACCTGCGTAACAGTCATAAATAATTTCTTTTTATTTATGTAAATGTGTTGATTAGACACATAATGACCTATAGGTAAATTTTAAACACCAAACATTATTTATAATACAGAAGTATTAAATAATATAAAATAGTAGTAATATGTTACTTTTTAACTGTTTAAATTTTGTATGTTACCTTTTTTCCAGTAACCAATTGAACTGGTCTTCCTGTGAATAATAGTGTAATAATGAAGTTGAGGTTCTCTGTAATTTCACTTAACGTAATGTTATACAAAAACAATCTGAATGTAAAAACCTGTGCTTATTTCTCTACAGCTTAATTGCCAAGGTGTGTACCAGTAATTGTCTGATATGCTTAACTATCTCATGTTACTTTCAGCATGAGGCCATTTGCTGTGAGGGTCTAACATTACAGCCCATCCACAGGCATCCTGTTTGACTATGTGACAATAGAGGTGTCAGTGGGGCAATACACAACACAGGGTCAAAGGATCCTCTAACTGACACCAAGGTGTCAAAATCTCACAGAGTGACAGCACAATGCACTGATGCTTGACTATGTGTATACAGCTGTTAGGTGAACATGACCTCGAGATAGTTTCTAATTCATTCTGATGATATTAATGAAATGAAAACTGCTGCAATTTTAGTGTTATTTGTAAAATAAAATACATATGACCCATTTTATTTTTTAATGATATTTTATTTGCAACAACATATTTCTGTTTATAATACTCACCTTCATTTTTAAGAATAAAATTAGCACATCACACCCACTAGGACCAAACTTATGTAAAGAAATGCCATAAAGTATCATAATTAGTTTGTCAACAAGACAAAACATAATGTGTTTTAATACAATGTTTTACATGTAATTGTTCATGTCATGCATATGTTATGTGTACTAGTAGGCTGGTGTGAGTGATACAAAAAACGCATGAAACCAACGTTTTGCTCGGTAACTGGACAGAATCCCTTTCCCTTATGGAAAAATTGGACAAAATCCCCTTCATAATTATTTTGGATGATACTTTAAATATAATCATACATGCCTACTCGAAACTATTTTTTGGAATATCTAAGGGAACACATTTGCCAAGTTGCCAACACTATTTTAATAATAAACACAATAATTGTTCAATATCAATACAAATTAATGCTCAAAACTATAACTTCGGTTACTTTCCAAACTTTCTCAAAACGGTATTCACAGTTTTAATTTATTACTCTGACACTGTTAAAAACTCAGATTTGCTGAATCAATTATAATTGAAGCCATTAATTGCTATGGGGATCATCCCTGTGTAGGAAGCCATGCAATTGCTATTGGCCATCTGTATTCATATGGAAGGACCTGTTTAAATACCTGCATGGAAGGACTGTTCAAATACTGAGGAAACTAAATGAGCAATCTACAGCCATGGAAATAATATAGAGACAGAAAGGCGGCCTCAAGCTACTACTAGATGGGCATATGTACACCCAGAAGAACAAGTCCAAGACGACCATCCGATGGGAGTGCTCTAGCCGTAGATGTCTCGGCTGTAAGGGAGCAGTTACCACTGATCCAGAGAGTTACCGGACATTTATCACACAGTCATGATGCCAATCCAGATGCAGTCTCAGCCATTAAGCTATGTGCCACGATGAAAGACCAGGCCGTTACATCCCGAGGTACACCAACTCAGATACTGACAGTTTTTGGTTGATACAAATGTCTTATTTACTGATGTGTCTGTGATTCTTTTTGTGGTCAAGTTGTCTTCCATACAAGTCTGTGGAGGACACCCTGAAGGGTGTTGGACACTGCATCGGATGGAAATTAATTATACTTTTGCTGATTTGTTTTATTTACTGATATGTCTGCAATTCATTTTATGGTCAAGTTGTGCTCTATACCATCATTTGCGTTTGCTTGAAATGTATTTATATGTTTTAGGTGATCACTAAAATATGTTTATACTCAATGTGTGGTCCTAAATATTTTTTGTCACACACTATACATTCCAAATCCCCTCAGGGTTAATTAAGGGGATTTTGTCCAGAGGGGATTCTGTCCGGGGGGGATTTTGTCCGGAGGGGATTTTGTCCTGGATTCGTTTTGCTCAGATGTGTTGGAACTATTTAGATAAAGCTTTATTAATTTCAATTGTTTACACTCAGCAGTCGTTGTGTATAGTCATGCAGAAACATGTTCTTTTGCAACATATCATACCTACTTAATAGATACATAAATAATAACAATAAATATGCTACATCATTTGTAAAAAAATGTACTAAGTTATGTCGAAATAACTACTAGTAGTCACCTGCAAAAACAGAGGTAATAAAAGGTTGTTCTGTAAAAATTTATACAAATTAGTATTATGATGTTGACATAAAAAACATGTGAGTGACTGCTAACAACAGTCAGGAAACAAAGTCTTTTAAAGATGTTCATGCCATTGCCAGTTTTGTAGGTGAATTAATATTCAAAAATAACACTCTTATAACGGATGGTGACATTTCAACCAGGTTTATTAACAATTGTAGCTGCAGCTAGCTGACATTTAAATAACAAAAACGTTGTCTTTAACCCACAGGCACAGACTCAGTCTCAGATGGAATTGAACAAATTGACATAACATTTCCAATATGATGTTGGCACCGCATGGTATTACGCGTTGCACGAAGTTACGACACGACAATAATTATATCCAGTACCAGACAATAATTTTGTCGAATAGATGGGCGATGATTGAGCTACGTAATGTACTTCATATTCCATTACCTTCCTATATTCTACCGGGTTACCATTCTACCTAGCTTACGATTACGCCTAATTGCATTTATGAATATGAAATTTATTTTAAATTAATAATTATGGTATGTTGTGCTAGCAAATTAAAAGTAACTAAATATTTAACCTTGACCAGAATAGCATATGACGTTAATATGACCTAGATAATTGACCTTGAATGAGCACTGATTTAATTATGTTGACAAATTACTTACTTAAATTATTTATTGTAACACATGGACTTCATAACTTTATAAATCATTGTAATTGATCACATATACATATTGACCATAATTTTGGGCATAAAATGGCATATTAAAGTGTGAACCATTAATTTGTAAAAAAAAACTTGACCTCTAACCTAATTGTCTATTATTAATGTCCAATTTATTTTACTGAATAATTATGGTATGTTGATCAAAATGAAAGTTCAAATATTAACTGTTGACTATTGTGACATTGCTATGACATATTTGACTTATTTACATTTGTAAACATTGAGGTGTCCCCGACACAACCATTGTTGTGAAGAAACACAACAGCATTGCTTGAATTTAACACAATTTATTATGCATTCCAATATCTTTATAATTCCCTGCATAGTTAAATGTGATAAAATGTTCACAGTAGACTGCAAAGGTCAGTACTACAACAATTATATTTAATTGTTTTGTTTATTAATGTCTCACACGTCAACATGAAGTAATGTTAACATGTTGTTCACAGTAAGCAACTAGTCAGCTTCACAGCACATACAGGGAATTACAGAAGGAGGAACAGAGTACATTGCCGACTCAGTGTAGATATAATCCGTTCACTGTTTCATATATTCATGCAAGTGAAGTGTGCCAGTGTTCACAGGACACTGTTGACCGAGTGTATATAAAATCCGTTCAATACGTCATACAGCAAAACAAGTGAAGTGTGCCAATGTTCACACTTGTCTTCACTGTACTGTTACTCTTCATACATTTGCAGCAGAATCCTTCAACATAAAATAGAAGAAAACTGTATTAATGTATGTGTGTGATACAAATTAATGCAGTACCACTAGTGTTAATAAACATAAGAGCGTATTCCCAAAATAAAATAATTACAATGGTGTCACTGGACTTTGTTTTTTGTAAGGAATCTTACATTACAGATTATTAAGAAAACTTTGTAAAAGCTGGCATTGAGTACTGTTGTAGTACTATAATTAAAATATCGGCGACATTTTAATTACTATTTCTTATTATAAACAATAATAAATGTTAAATTAAAAGGACATAATTACAAAAGTGCAGATGGCACTGGATTTAATATTAAATATTAAGTAATAGTAATTTTCATTAAAACATTCCAAGATGGAGTCAAACCCATTGACCCTAGACCATCCCTCACAACAGCTAATTACGTGACACAAATAGCCCAATCACGATCACGTTGCCATTTAAATACCACATATATGCAATTCCACAAATGACAGTTAATACGTTTTTGCCTGCCGTGCCTGGCCTTAAATTAGGAAGCTAACATATTTACACAGCTATTTAAAAAAAAATTAATACCATGGAACAATGACATATCTATAGTTACTTTTTGTGCACAGAACATATCAGGATTTAGGTGCAAACAGCTTGGATTGCTTGGATGTTGCATCGTAGGAAATGGCGTGATCAACACATTCGAAGCACATGCAGTCTACGCTAACATTATCAGGCCCAGTGCTACATTTGTAAATCAATTTAAAACTATGATTTTATTTCACTATAGCTTGAAAAGTATACATTTTAACCCGTATAGCAAAACTGTCATGATTTGTATATCGCGTGCCAGTCCATCATAATTATGCAACGCCAGCGTGGTGTACGTGCCGCTGAACCGGTCGCGCGCAGGCTACAAACTACGCATTTCAACTTTGAACGCCAAACAGCGTGCGACAGGCCTGCTTTTCCACGGGCGATTGCACGCTTCCACGGCGGTCCACAACCATAAAATGCATATCATATGAAGGCATATGTATTTTTAAATGGCTAACACTTGACAATTACGCTACATTATTAATGTTAACTTGTTCTATTCTCATCGCCTCTATGGTTCGTTCTTATTAAGTGCACCGCACATATCCGTGTTCGTTGTTTTTCACTGCACCGCACATCCGCATTAAACGTTCAAAACCATCGCTGTCTCATTCTTTAGAATGCGCGGTGCACTGAAAGGTATATTTATCAGATAGTACTGATATGTATCGTATGCATATTCCACTAGTCGGCAGTTGTGACAAGATACTACAGTTCTTGCCGTAGAAACAACGAAACCGCGAATAGTTCTGTTTGTGAGCGATAATATAGTGTTTAGAATGCTCGTAATGAACGAAACACTGCTACACTTACACACAGTACTACAGACGGAGGTTCTACCAAGATTGTAGTTAAACAAACATACTCAAACTACATCATCATGGCCAATGTGGAAATACGATGCACATACACAGACTGTGATTACAAGACTGAAAAACTACCGGTCGAGTATGCCATGCAGCTTCTGGCCATGCACAACACGTCGGAGCACAATGCAGTGCCGCCGCCCACCCAAGCCACCGCCCCCAAAAAAGCGAAGGCAGACCGCCCGCCCATTGACATGGGCATTACGACAGAGCGGTGGGTCTACTTCCAGAAAAGGTGGAATACGTACAAGATTGCAACAGGCCTCACCGGAGCGGACATACAATGTCAACTTATGGACACCTGCAGTGAGCAGCTCCGCTACGCGATGTTTCAGGACAACAACGACATCGAGCAACAGCCAGAAAAAGATATTCTCGACTCCATACACAGGCTAGCCGTCAAAGCCGAAAACGTTATGGTGTCCAGGGTCGCGCTCAACAACCTTCAACAGCAGGCTGATGAGGAAATCAGAAACTTTACTGCCCGGGTGAAAGGTCAAGCAGATCTGTGCCAGTTCACAAAAAAATGCACGTGTACAAAAGAAGTGGGATACACCGACGATATGGTACGTGACGTGATCATCCGGGGACTGTATGATCAGGACACACAACGCGAGGTCCTCGGCATGCAGGAACAGGACATGGAACTCGACGCCTTGATCAAACTACTGGAGGCCAAGGAGATCGGCAAGAAGACACAGGCCTCCATCCTCGGCGATACAGGCGCCGGCATATCCAGGTACAAAAGGGACAAGAACCCATCGCAAATCGACAACCAGAACAGGCATTTTAAATGCCACTACTGCGGTAGAACCGGCCACGGAACTAATACAAACGGGCGTACGTCCAAGGCTAACAGAGAGGCCAACTGTCCAGCTTTCAACGCCACGTGCAACAAATGCTCATTGACAGGGCATTTCTCTGCCGTATGCCGCAAACAGACGCCTCGAAAGTCGGACAAGATCGACAAACCGGGTTCGCCGCTCAAGTCCGGCAACATGGAGATGAAAACGCTGAAATTAGACGACACCGAGGGCGCTGCAGACCGATCCATGCCCTCCGTGTACGAAGAGATGTGCGAGGCGAAAGACTCACACTCTTGCGATACTCGAGCCGGCCGGGCTCGTGCCGGCAGCTCACAACCTTCCGGCACTCGATCTGGCAGTCGTGCTGGCGGTCGGGAAAACAACGGGGAAACAGACGACATCGAGGAGATCGGCCTCGTCACCAGCATCGCCAGCCGCGGCAGCAACAAGTGTGGCAAGGAAGTCGTCATCGAATCGCAACAATTCAACAGACTCCGTGGTTGGATCGAGAGGCCAGTCAAAGGCCAGCCCACAGTCACACTGCAGGCCCGTGTTGTGCCATCAGACTATGCCCACTTTGGCTATCACTTCAGTAAACCGGCACGCACCTGTCAACTGCGGGTCATTACTGACACTGGCTGCCAGTCGACCATCATCAACACGGAACAGGTCCACAACATGGGGTAGAAGAAGAGCGACCTCATTCCCACCCGACTTCGGATGCAGGCCATAGACACCAACCCCATCGAAATCATCGGGGCAATCATTCTCCGCTTGTCAGGATTGGACCGTCATGGAAACTCGCACGAGACAACCCAGATCTGCTACGTCTCTAACAAGATCAAGGGAATGTACCTAAGCGAACATGGGTGCAAACAGCTTGGGATCATTCCGGAATCCTTCCCATCAGTTGGCGCTGTCGAAACAAACAACGATGCCGCAGCCAGCTCATCTATGCCACCACCATCCACCAGGGACAACTGCAATTGCCCGGGGCGTACGATGCCTCCGCCACTGCCCACGTCCATCCCATTCCCTCCTACAGAAAACAACAGAGGGAAACTTGAGGAGTGGATTAAAGACTACTACAAAGGCAGTACTTTCAACACATGCGAGCATCAACCCCTCCCCCTCATGGAGGGACCACCAGTCCGCATCATGGTCAACTCGAACGCCTCACCTGTCACCATTCACACACCTATATCGGTTCCTCTACACTGGCAGGAACAGGTCAAGGCCGACCTGGACAGAGACATCGCACTCGGCGTCATCGAGCCTGTTCCTGTAGGTGAACCTATGACATGGTGCAGCAGGATGGTCATCACCAGAAAAAAGAGCGGGGGGCCTCGACGCTGCGTAGACTACCAGGCCCTCAACAAGTTCTGCAGCAGAGAAACACACCACACCATGAGCCCGTTTCATCAGGCGACGCTCTTCCCGGCAAACATGAAAAAGACTGTTACCGACGCTTGGAACGGCTACCACTCAGTCCCCATCCACGAGGAAGACCGTCACTACACCACATTCATCACTCCATGGGGCCGATACAGGAACAAGACCGGAGACGGCTACACTCGACGATACGACGAAATTGTTGCCGACATCCCGAACAAAACTAAGTGCATCGACGACGTAGGCATATGGGCCCCGACAATCGAGGAAGCATTTTTCCAAACCTGCAACTGGATGGATATATGCGGACGACACGGTATCACTCAGAACCCGGAAAAATTCCACTTCGCGGAAGACACGGTTGAGTTCGTCGGATTTGAGATAACGAAAACAAACATCCGGCCCAGCGACACATTCATTCGCGCGATCCAGGACTTCCTAACACCGCGGAACATCACCGACATAAGGTCGCTGTTTGGAATGATTAACCAGGTCAGTTACTGTCAATCGTCGTCCGAAGAACTACGCCCATTTCGCGAACTTCTGTCACCCTCAACCCCGTTCTACTGGGACGAGACCTTGGTTGCTGCCCTTGCACACGCCAAGAGCGAGATCATCAAGACCATCGCCGAGGGGGTCAAGATCTGACTCTGACGTTCGCCAGCAATCGGTATACACACAACGCAGAGGAGAACTATGCCCCTGTAGAAGGCGTGGCCTTGGCCGTCGCCTGGGCACTCGACAAAGCCAGGCACTTCGTCCTGGGCTGTAACGACCTCATCGTTGCCACCGACCACAAGCCCCTCCTCAAAGTGTTGGGGGACAGGAAGATGGAGGACATAAAAAACCCGCGCCTCTACAACCTGAAAGAGAAAACACTACCGTTCCCATTCAGGATCACCCACGTACCTGGTAAACGCCACTTCACCGCTGACAGCCTGTCCAGATACGCCTCTGGAGACCCCAATCCTAACAAGATGGACCTACCAGATGATGCACATGCGGCTGGCTATTCATCGGTACCGGCTGAACTTTGGTGGTACCAGGGGCTGCGCTGCATGGGCAACGAGGGGAATTTCAGTCACGAGGTTGCCGCACAGGAGGAACACCTAACATTCGGAGCCATGACCACACTATCGTCCATCGAATCGGTCACGTGGGACAGCGTCAGAGAACAGACCACCAGCGACCCCACCATGCGACAGTTGCACGTCACGACCCTAGTAGGCTTCCCGGAAGACAGCAGGCACATGCCAGAACTCACCCGGATCTATTATCAGTACAGGGCCGACCTCTCCATCACGGCGGGCGTAATAATGTACCAGGACAGAATCATTATCCCGCCATCACTCCGCGACCAGGTCCTGGAAACACTACACGCCGCCCACCAAGGTGTGACGTCCATGAACGCCAGAGCGAAAGCATCGGTTTTCTGGCCGGGAATCACGATTCAGATCCAAGAGCTGCGCAATAACTGTCAGGCGTGCCACATAATTGCTCCCAGCAACCCCAAGCCGCCTCCCACACCCTCACCCGACCCAGTCTACCCATTCCAGATGTTGTGCGCCGATTACTTCTGTTACAGCGGCCACAATTACCTCGTCATCGTTGACAGATACTCGGGTTGGCCCTACGTGTGTCAACTAACGGGGGGGGGGGCCGCCGGCACTCGTCAAGAAGCTACGGGAATTCTTTGTCACATATGGTATCGCCGAAGAGTTGTCATCAGATGGCGGCCCCGAGTTTACGGCTGAGCTCACCCAGCAGTTCCTCCGAGACTGGGGAGTTGCTCACCGCCTCTCGTCGGTAGCCTTCCCCCATTCCAACACCCGGGCCGAGATCGGGGTTAAGTCAGCTAAGCGCTTGATCATGGAGAACACCGGGCCACATGGCGAGGCCGACATCCCGGCATTCCAGCGAGCCATGCTCACATGTAGAAACACGCCTACGCCACTTGACAAACGCTACCCGGCTGAAATCGTTTTTGGCCGCCAAATCCGCGACTTTATACCCGTCATGCCAGGAAAATACGAGCCATATGATACCTGGACAGACACAGCCGCCAACCGGGAGAAGACTCTCCTGGAACGCCATGCCAAGGAGGTGGAAGCCCTCCTCCCCCACACTAAGAAACTGCCTCCTCTGAAAGTGGGGAACAGCGTCCGCATCCAGAACCAGACTGGGAATGCGCCACGACGCTGGGACAAGTCTGGACAAGTCATCGAGGTACGGCAACACGACCAGTACGCCATCAAAGTCCACGGGTCTGGCAGAGTCACCCTTCGCAACCGCCAATTTCTACGGCGCTACGTCCCGTACGTGGATAAGCCATGCCCACGCCGTATCACGGATGACATCCCCAACAGGTCCGCTGACATAAGGAGACTGCCCCTATCCCTACTTCCCATGGAGGACCTGACACATGATATCTCCACACCACTCGGCAGCGACGCCAATCGCTCGCCGCCGACCCCGGACACGGCAATGTTCAGAAAGTCGCAGAGCACACCAGTGCGCCGACAAGACATACGCCCCAACCCGCACAGCCTCCACTTTGAGCCCGACACAGGGAATGAAGATACTCCGGTGGCCTCACCAAGATCGTCCGCCGATGAACCGCCATCCGCGGGACCGAACCGGGAAACTGCACCGCTACAGAAGCTCGCATCGCCGCCACCGTCAGTACTAAACACTATGTTCCGAGCGGACAGACCAAGGCGGCAGACACGCTTGCAGACCCGCTTCAAGGACTATGTGGTCGGTAACGAGTGATCGAGCAAGGTACTCGAAGAGTTCATGCGTCTCCCGTCACAAGAACTCGGGGCGAGGGAGGACATTGACAATTACGCTACATTATTAATGTTAACTTGTTCTATTCTCATCGCCTCTATGGTTCGTTCTTATTAAGTGCACCGCACATATCCGTATTCGTTCTTTTTCACTGCACCGCACATCAGCATTAAACGTTCAAAACCATCGCTGCCTCATTCTTTAGAAAACACAGGCTACTAACGGGATGGAAATATATTATACCATATTTTTAAACGATTGTTCACAACATCAAAGTTTCAATTCACCTTCCTCGTTTGTTGTGGTCGGAAAACTCCCGCGAAACTTGCTATGATGTAGATCAGTCTTTCATTGGTTCATGTAATCATCAAAATACGACGTAAATTCATTTGCATAATGTTGCCAAGTGATTTTGTCCAAAAACATCACAGGTTTCTGGTCTAGAATGCGAGGACAAATTTACGGTGCTGCCCCTAGCGGAATGTGATGTACCTACCACTGGTGATGCGAACAACTCAAGTAGATAAACTTACGTGTCAAGCAGAACTTCTGCCACTTTATGATAAGATTTCGCATTTAGGGCAGTCTTCAGGCGATCCCATCGTACCTTCTGCTCTTCCAAAATTATCCGTGTAGTAGACCGGAATTTGTCACGTTCTTTTTGATTTTTCTTCGCCGCTGAAGATAGTACTGCACGACAGAACCTTTTCTTACCCGCCATTACGCTCGAATGTCAACAACTATGCAACTTGCGTCCACGTGATCACATGATCACGTACCACGTGATCACACATATCAGTCTCATTAGTAGTCGGATTTAGCCACGCCTACAACGGCTTTCGAAAGAGACTCGCAGTCGATGTAAACAAGTGATATGTGCACTGATCATTAACATTTCATAAAACAAAATGGTTCATTAAGACATCTTTGGGCAGTAAGTACGATATGATAGATATAATGTATAACTGTACTGTATAGCATGATTTTACAATAAAAAAGCCACGAAGTGCGACTGTCCCTTTAAAAGATAGGGATTTCCACCGAGGCGCGCCCGGGTTAAAAGATAGGCCATTTTTACCCCATGTTAAAGGATAGGGAATGTTCCCCATGTTAAAGGATAGGAGCTATTATAGTAAAGGTATACGACGGAATTTTTAATTGGAGGTATAAATTGTTACCCCAAATTATCCTCTAAAACCTGTCCTCCCAAATTTCCCTATGTTAAAGGATAGGGAATTTTCCCCACGTTAAAGGATAGGCTCGTTTGTGAAAAATATACCGGACATCATTTGAACGTCTCACACACGAGATTGCTTGGCCCGTAGGCCGAAGCTCCGCCAAAGGACCGAGCCCTTATTTCGTTGACGATGACATGTCTAAAATGTGGTGTTATAATAAGGCGTAATTCATAATAAAAGGATTATAAATTCAGCGGAGGTCGTTTTATCTGAAGTAATGTATACGAAATCTAGACTACATATAGAATTATGTTATATCAGAACCAATAGCCTCGTTTTTAGAACAGAGCGACCATCTTGGAATTAGACCTTTGGTATCATTTCCGTACGGTAGTACCTAAATTCGTGTCTCTTATAAAACCCGTACTCGAGACGTGTCTGGACATGTTTGTTTGTTGCGAGCGTGAGCGCGCGCACCCTGGATGACGTCATTAAACTGCTACGCTCAGTAATTTTGTGCTCGAGGTGATTTGGTCAAACAGGTAGTGATTTGGTTAGTCAGCGTTTTGAATTTGCGCATTTGAATGTAATCCCATCATGTGACGTTAGGGTCAGTGACGTGTTATAGCGAGTGGAAAATTCCCCTGTAAAATATAACCCATCATGTAACGTTAGGGTCACTGGCGAGTCATTCTAGAAGTTTCTTTGGTAATTTTTTAGCACACTACAAAACTGACGCTACTAACCGGTATAAACTGGTATAAACTCGTAATGAATGTTATAGGGAGTGGAACATTCCCCTGTAAAATATAACCCATCAATTGACGTTAGAGTCAGTGACGTGTTATAGCGAGTCATTCTAGAAGTTTCTTTGGTAATTTTGTCAGCACACTACAAAACTGACGCTACTAACCGGTACAAACTGGTATAAACTTGTAAGGAATGCTCTGTGTGTTGGAAGAACAGCCGGGTATCAACATATAACATTTATACTCACTAGCCGTATCTCACTTGAGTCGCCACTTGAAAACTTATTCCAAACTGGTTCCAAACTGTTTTGAAGTGATACTCCCTGTGCAATGTCGACTCTCGGTGGCCTTGACACCAAAGTTGTCAAACCTCTTTTTCGAAACAGGAGCGTAACAAAGTGAAACGTTATGATAGAACAGTACAGGAACATAATATCCTTCCAGATAAGATGTACCAGTATTTATAAAGTTTACCGTATTATATATATATATATATATATATATATACACACACACACACACACACAGAGATATACATATATACATACATACATAGATACATACATAAAGTGTCGAACAATTGTATAATATCAATACTTGGTTGCAAGACTCCGTTTCGAAACAGTGGCGAAACACTATAAAACATATGGTTCTGGCTGTAATGGAGGGTGATCTGTAAAGAACTTTCTTTTGTCTTGTACACGATTAAACTTTGCAAGACTCTGTATCAATGTCTAATCTCTGGTTCTTGTAGTTATGGAGTGTGACATGTAAATACGTCTGTGTTGTACACGAATAAAAGGAGCAAACCTCATCTTGTGTCTTTTTCATAGTGTAATGCAAAGCATACGTTGGGAACCTTACTAATAGCCTTACAATTTACAAGGCAATTGACCAAGATACACAGGTAAATTCAGGCAAATTCAGGCAATCGACCAAGATTTCAGGCAAATTCAGGCAAATCGACCAATATATCAGTCAAATTCAGGCAAATCGACCAATATTTCAGGCAAATTCAGGCAAATCTACCAACATTTCATGCAACTTCAGGCAATCGACCAAGACTTCAAGCAAATTCAGGCAAATCTACCAAGATTTAAGGCAAATTCAGGCAAATCGACCAATATATCAGGCAAATTCAGGCAAATCTACCAAAATTTCAGGCAACTTCAGGCAATCGACCAAGATTTAAGCCAAATTCAGGCAAATCTACCAAGATTTCAGACAAATTCAGGCAAATCGACCAATATATATCAGGCAAATTCAGGCAAATCTACCAAGGTTTCAGACAAATTGATGCAATCGACCAAGATTTCAGGCAAATTCAGGTAAATCGATCAAGATATCAGGCAAATTCAGGCAAATCGACCAATATTTCAGGCAAATTCAGGCAAATCTACCAACATTTCAGGCAATTTCAGGCAAATCGACCAATATATCAGGCAAATTCAGGCAAATCTACCAATATTTCAGGCAAATTCAGGCAATCGACCAAGATTTCCGGTAAATTCAGGCAAATCGACCAATATATCAGGCAAATCGACTGTTCAAACGTAAAGAACGGAATGGCTCTTGGAACACGGCGGTCTAAGTTTGGTTTCTACAACTCGTTTTATACCTGCCTATTGCCGTGGAATTCCGTCGAATCGGTGAAATCTCACGCGACAACCCGTCCATTTGCCTGAAAGAGGAGGGATGCCTCGCGATAACCCGTCTATTTGCCTGAAAGAGGATGGATTTCACGCGATAACCCGTCTATTTGCCTGAAAGAGGAGGGCTTTGACGCGACAACCCGTCTATTTGCCTGAAAGAGGAGTGATTTGACGCGATAACCCGTTTATTTGCCTGAAAGAGGAGGGATGTCATGCAATAACCCGTCCATATATATCCCTCCTCCTCCTCGCTTTTAGCGTTTCAGCCTGGCAGATTGGTAAATCTCTTGCCTGATTTTGCATGTGTATCTTGGTCGATTGCGTGAATTTGCCTGAAATCTTGGTCTTTTGCGTGAATTTGCCTGAAATCTTGGTCGATTGCCTGAATTTGCCTGCTTATCTTGGTGATTTTGCTTGAATTTGCCTGTGTATCTTGGTCGCTTGCCTGAATTGGCCTGAAATCTTGGTAGGTTTGCCTAAATTTGCCTGAAATCTTGGTCGATTGCCTGAATTTGCCTGAAACCTTGGTCGATTGCGTGAATTTGCCTGAAATCTTGGCCGAATGCCTGAATTTGTCTGAAACCTTGATAGATTTGCCTGATATATTGGTCGATTTGCCTGAATTTGCCTGAAATCTTGGTAGATTTGCCTGAATTTGCCTGATATCTTGGTCGATTTGCCTGAATTTGACTGATATATTGGTCGATTTGCCTGAATTTGCCTGAAATATTGGTCGATTGCCTGAATTTGCCTGAATTTGCCTGAATTTACCTGTGTATTTTGCACCATATTGGATAAGTATCACATTTCCGCTTCCTGTATTATTGCGTTGGTTAATTCCATACCTTGTTCCTGTTGTACGCTCTCTTGCCTCGACTTCCGTTTTGAGATAAGTCTGTTCAATAAATGTTCTTGTCGTTATCGAGTTTTTTCCTTCTATACTGGCGTGGTGGCAGCGTTTTCACTACTAAAGTGGATAGATACTCGTATAGCCAAACAAACGACACGACGAATGCTTACTTTCTGTACGCAGTAATTAACACTGAACATTGAACATTGCCGGCATTTGCATAGACGATTGAGCTACACGTCAAACGCGACAATGGCTCAGTCACAGAGAGCTCCAAAACAGTGGTCTCTTTCAAAACACGAAACACTGACGTCATATGAGAGCTGGCGCCAAAACCTTGAATATACTCTATCATTGGACGCGAATTTCGCACCATTCCTACTCGAACAGGTAACATGGGGAAAGAAAACTAACACTTCTCCACTCAGAGGCTTACTTGACGATACCGAAGACAAACCAGGCTTGGTTAGGCGAACGGCACAACAAAAAGTCGCGCACTTAGAATTAATGCTTGGACAGATTGCCAACCATCGTCAAAAACTCGACATCCGTCAACTCCATATGGCAGGCAATCAGACTTCACTTCGGGTTTCAGACAAGCGGCGCTCACCTCATAGATTTCGCCGACATAAAACTTGAATCAGACGAAAACCACGAGGACCTATTCCAACGCCTCCTGGCGTTCGTTGATGATAGTCTGCTGACAGTGGGTGGCGGTATATCACACCACGACGAGTTCCAGACCGTAGATGAGGACTTATCACCGTCGCTAGATAACATGGTTGTATTGAGCTGGCTTAGACTTATCCATCATGAGCTACCTAGACGGAACCGAATTGCGGAGCCGCACGCTAGCCAGTCTTAAATCAGAGATCTCTCAGGCCCTGGGGTCCCTACTGGACGAGATCCATTCTATGTCAGAGACACAATCCTGAGACAGTCAACCTACTACCAACCACGCACACGCTCTAGGCCCGCTCGCCCACAAAGCTACCAACGAACCCAACGAGCGAAACAATGCCCACTCTGTAAGCAGGCTGGTAGACCGATAGTAAACCACTATATAAGCGGTTGCAAGTACTTGCCCGAGCAAGACAGACTGTTCATGACTAAGGCACGCAACGTGACAGGACTAAACTGCGAAGACAGCGGAGACGAGGAACCACCGGTGAATGACGGTTACGTCAATGACGTACAAAAAGTGTCGGCGACTTGTCGCGTAAATACGAAACAGTCTCCATTCTTCAAGGCGTTCCATCGTCACCACCCAATACGTCTTACCCTCGACACTGGGGCCGAAACCAACATGATTAGTGAGATGGTGGCCAGGTCAATTGGTGCAAAAATCACCAAAAGCTCCCAGCTCGCAAGACAAGCTGATGGTGTAACCCACACTTAATGTAGTCGGAGAAACAAGGCTCGTGTTATCGCTGGATAATCTTGACCTACACCTCGATGCCCTTGTCGTTAAAGACTTGGATGTCGATGTACTTGCGGGAACACCATTCATGACAACCAATGACATATCCGTTCGTCCCGCCAAAAATCAGATCAGCATTGACGAAACTGTGATACACTACGGGATGGAGAACGTCAACCGTTCCCAATATCACACGATTCGCAGAGCGCAGGCCTACGTGTTGCGTGCGCCACCCGCGTCCACTACTGTTTGGCCAGGCGACTACATAGAACTGTCTATTCCATCAGCACTCGACGATCTTGTAGTGGCGTTCGAACCTCGTAACGATCATCAGTCAACATTGCACTACCAAGATTGGCCCCAACCTGCCATTGTTGAGGCAGTCGGAGACAAAATCCGTTTACTAAACACGTGTTCACATCTCTTGAAAATAGGACGCAACTAGCACTTTTGCCAAGTGCGTGGTACCACAGCATGTGACACCAACTACGTGGAAGACATCGTAATCAAAAACACAAGCACACACGCAGCAGACGTGCAATTTCCAGACACTATCGAACTAGACAGTGGCAACCTCTTGTCTGACGACTTGCGCAACCAGTTCCGCAATCTGCATCAACAAATTGACACCGTGTTCAACTCGAAAATCGTTGGATACAACGGGCATGCGGGCCCATTCACAGCAACTGTAAACATGGGACCAGTCCAACCACCGCAGCGAAAGGGGAGATGTCCACAATACGCTCGCGACAAACTCGTCGAACTTCCGGAAAAAATTGATGATTTGGAGGCGGCCGGTGTATTCCGTCGTCCAGAAGATATCGGGGTGGTGGTCGAATACCTTAACCCATCATTTCTCGTACGCAAAGCTAATGGAGGATCACGACTCGTCACTGCCTTCACGGAAGTAGGACGTTACAGCAAGCCGCAGCCTTCTCTCATGCCAGACGTGGATTCGACACTAAGATCCATAGCTTGCTGGAAGTACATCGTTGTTTCAGACTTGACGAATGCATTCTATCAGATCCCTCTATCGAAGGACTCACTCAAATACTGCGGAGTTGCGACTCCCTTTCGTGGAGTTCTCGTATACACACGATGTGCCATGGGCATGCCCGGCTCTGAGACGGCATTGGAAGAACTCATGTGCCGAGTCTTTGGTGATCTGTTACAAGAGGGCGTCGTTGCCAAGTTGGCTGACGATTTGTACTGCGGGGGCAACTCGCCACAAGAACTACTAGACAAATGGAGTCGTGTCCTTAATGCCCTTGCTCGATGAGACTTACGACTTTCAGCAAAGAAGACCAGGGTTTGCCCCAAATCAACGACCATCCTAGGCTGGGTGTGTTCAGAAGGTACACTACATGCCAGACCTCACTTCATCGCTACTCTGGCATCGTGCACACCGCCACAAACCGTTCTGGGACTTCGTTCCTTCGTTGGAGCATATAAAGTGTTGGGACGCGTCATCTCTCAGTGTTCCAAAGTACTTGCACCCCTCGAGTCGTACATTGCGGGCATGAAATCACAGGAGGCATTGACATGGACTGATGACATCCGCGAGGCGTTCCGTGTAGCCCAAAACACACTCTCCACCGACAGATCGATCACATTACCGCGGCCCAGTGACCAATTATGGATCGTTACCGACGGTTCGGTTAGCAAACGTGGCATCGGATCCACACTATACGTTTCGCGAAATGGACAGACCCGTCTTGCCGGGTTTTTCAGCGCCAAACTAAAGAAACACCAAGTTACATGGCTACCCTGCGAAATCGAAGCGTTAGGCATTGCTGCAGCAGTCAAACACTTCAGCCCGTACATCATACAATCAAAGTCGAAACCGTGTCTACTCACCGACAGCAAACCGTGTGTGCAGGCCATTGACAAACTATGCCGTGGCGAATTTTCATCTAGCCCTCGCGTGACTTCGTTTCTGTCAGTTGTCGCCCGATACCAAGTCACAGTGCGCCACCTGGCGGGTTCATCAAACATACCATCCGACTTCGCAAGCAGAAACGCACCGGAATGCCATGAACCACATTGCCAGATATGTTCTTTCATATCGCAAATCGAACAATCTGTCGTTATGAGTGTTGCTGTGGAAGATATCATATCCGGCTCCACTCGCCTTCCGTTCACGAGCAGGTCCGCATGGCTCTCTACACAATCAGAGTCCTACGGCGCGTCAGAGCTCACCTAAAACAAGGCATGCGTCCATCCAAAAAAGTAACCAACGCCAAGGACGTAAAACGTTACTTATCTACTACAACGTTGGCTCGCGACGGCGTCATCGTTGTCAAGTGCGACATACCATTCGCCCCAACCAAAGAACTTATCGTAGTTCCACGACAAGTGTTAGATGGCTTACTAACAGCGATCCACCTAAAGCTGAGCCACCCATCAAAACACCAACTCAAACTCGTAGTTCGTCGCAACTTCTTCGCATTGGACATCGATAACGCGATTGAGCGAGTGACCGACGCATGCCATGCATGCATGTCACTAAAAAATATCCCGACTACACTCATCGAACAAACAACGACCGACGCTCCCGAAGCGATTGGTGTTTCGTTCGCAGCAGATGTTATCAAGCGTACCCGACAACTCATATTTGTCGTCCGCGAAACCGTTAGCTCATACACTTTTACGTGCATCATCGAGAGCGAACGCCATGGCGCGTTACGTGACTGCCTCGCTCGACTCTGCACAGAGTTTCGACCCCTCGACGGGCCCCCTGCGATCATCCGCGTGGATCCAGCCCCAGGGTTCATCGCTCTCGTGAACGACCCAACTCTGCTACGTTTGGGTATTCGTTTGGAGATATGGAGTATCAAAAACTCTAACAAAAACCCCATAGCCGAGAAAGCTGTGTCAGAGGTTGAAGATGAGCTGCTACGACAGGAGCCTGGAGGGGGACCGGTGTCACCTCTTATACTGGCAATTGCTACCTCTCAATTAAACTCCAGAATCCGCGGGCTCACGCTCGCAACAAACAAACATGTCCACACACGTCTCGAGTACGGGTTTTATAAGAGACACGAATTTAGGTACTACCGCACGGAAATGATACCAAAGGTCTAATTCCAAGATGGTCGCTCTGTTCGAAAAAACGAGGCTATAGGTTCTGATATAAAATAATTCTATGTGTAGTCTAGATTTCGTATACTTCAGATAAAACGACCTCCGCTGAATTTATAATCCTTTCATTATAAATTACGCCTTATTATAACACCACAATTTAGACATGTCATCGTCAACCAAATAAGGGCTCGGTCTCTTGGCGGAGCCTCGGCCTACGGGCCAAGCAATCTCGTGTGTGACAGGTTCAAATGATGTCCGGTATATTTATATATATACAAACGAACCTATCCTTTAACGTGGTGAAAATTCCCTGTTCTTTAACATAGGGAAATTTGGTAGGAAAGGTTTCAGAGGATAATTTGGGGTAACAATTTATACCTCCAATTCAAAATTCCGTCGTATACCTTTACAATAATAGCTCCTATCCTTTAACATGGGGAAAATTCCCTATCCTTTAACGTGGGGTAAAAATGGCCTATCTTTTAACTCGGGCGCGTCTCGGTGGAAATCCCTATCTTTTAAAGGGACAGTCGCACTTCGTGGCTTTTTTATTTTTATTGCAAAATCATGTTATACAGTATACATTATATCTATCATAGCGAACTTACTGCCCAAAGATGTTTTAATGAACCATTTTTTTTAATGAAATGTTAATGATAAGTGCACATATCACTTTATTTACATCGACTGCGAGTCGCTTTCGAAAGCCGTTGTAGGCGTGGCTAAAATCCGACTACTAATGAGACTGATATGCGTGATCACGTGGTACGTGATCACGTGATCACGTGGACGCAAGTTGCATAGTTGTTGACATTCGAGCGTAATGGCGGGTAAGAAAAGATTCTGTCATGCAGTACTGTCTTCAGCGGCGAAGAAAAATCAAAAAGAAGGTGACAAATTCCGGTCTACTACACGGATAATTTTGGAAGAGCAGAAGGTACGATGGGATCGCCTGAAGACTGCCCTAAATGCGAAATCTGATCATAAACTGGCAGAAGTTCTGCTTGAGACGTAAGTTTTTCAACTTGAGTTGTTCGCATCACCAGTGGTAGGTACATCACATTCCGCTAGGGGCAGCACCGTAAATTTGTCCTCGCATTCTAGACGAGAAACCTGTGACGCTTTTGGACGCCATTGCTACGGCTCCCGCCGAGATTGGGGGATTCCCCAAAATCACTTGGCAACATTATGCAAATGAATTTACGTCGTATTTTGATGATCACATGAACCAATGAAAGACTGATCTACATCATAGCAAGTTTCGCGGAAGTTTTCCGACCACAACAAACGAGGTAGATGAATTGAAACTGATGTTGTGAACAATCGTTTAAAAATATGGTATAATATATCTCCATCCCGTTAGTAGCCTGTGTTAGCCATTTAAAAATACATATGCCTTCATATGATATGCATTTTATGGTTGTGGACCGCCGTGGAAGCGTGCAATCGCCCGTGGAAAAGCAGGCCTGTCGCACGCTGTTTGGCGTTCAAAGTTGAAATGCGTAGTTTGTAGCCTGCGCGCGACCAGTTCAGCGGCACGTACACCACGCTGGCGTTGCATAATTATGTTGGACTGGCACGCGCTATACAAATCATGACAGTTTTGCTATACGGGTTAAAATGTATACGTTTCAAGCAATAGTGAAATAAAATCATAGTTTTAAGTTGATTTACAAATGTAGCACTGGGCCTGATAATGTTAGCGTAGACTGCATGTGCTTCGAATGTGTTGATCACGCCTACGATGCAACATCCACGCAATCCAAGCTGTTTGCACCTAAATCCTGATATGTTCTGTGCACAAAAGTAACTGTAGATATGTCATTGTTCCATGGTATTAATTATTTTTTCAAATAGCTGTATAAATATATTAGCTTCCTAATTTAAGGCCAGGCACGGCAGGCAAAAACGTATTAACTGTCATTTGTGGAATTACATATATGTGGTATTTAAATGGCAACGTGATCGTGATTGGGCTATTTGTGTCACGTAATTGGCTGTTGTGAGGGATGGGCTAGGGTCAATGGGTTTGACTCCATCTTGGCATCTTTTAATGAAAATTACTATTACCTAATATTTAATATTAAATCCAGTGCCATCTGCACTTTTGTAATTAAGTCCTTTTAATTTAACATTTACTATTGTTTATAATAAGAAATAGTAATTAAAATGTCGCCGATATTTTAATTATTGTGCTACAACAGTACTCAATGCCAGCTTTTAAAAAGTTTTCTTAATAATCTGTAATGTAAGATTCCTTACAAAAAACAAAGTCCAGTGACACCATTGTAATTATTTTATTTTGGGAATACACTCTTATGTTTATTAACACTAGTGGTACTGCATTAATTTGTATCACACACATACATTAATACAGTTTTCTTCTATTTTATGTTGAAGGATTCTGCTGCAAATGTATGAAGAGTAACAGTACAGTGAAGACAAGTGTGAACATTGGCACACTTCACTTGTTTTGCTGTATGACGTATTGAACGGATTTTATATACACTTGGTCAACAGTGTCCTGTGAACACTGGCACACTTCACTTGCATGAATATATGAAACAGTGAACGGATTATATCTACACTGAGTCGGCAATGTACTCTGTTCCTCCTTCTGTAATTCCCTGTATGTGCAGTGAAGCTGACTAGTTGCTTACTGTGAACAACATGTTAACATTACTTCATGTTGACGTGTGAGACATTAATGAACAAAACAATTAAATATAATTGTTGTAGTATTGACCTTAGCAGTCTTCTGTGAACATTTTATCACATTGAACTATGCAGGGAATTATAAAGATCTTGGAATATAATAACTTGTATTAAATTCAAGCAATGCTGTTGTGTTTCTTCACAACAATGGTTGTGTCGGGGACACCTCAATGTTTACAAATGTAAATAAGTCAAATATGTCATAGCAATGTCACAATAGTCAACAGTTAATATTTGAACTTTCATTTTGATCAACATACCATAATTATTCAGTAAAATAAATTGGACATTAATAATAGACAATTAGGTTAGAGGTCAAGTATTTTTTTTACAAATTAATGGTTCACACTTTAACATGCCATTTTATGCCCAAAATTATGGTCAATATGTATATGTGATCAATTACAATGATTTATAAAGTTATGAAGTCCATGTGTTACAATAAATAATTTAAGTAAGTAATTTGTCAACATAATTAAATCAGTGCTCATTCAAGGTCAATTATCTAGGTCATATTAAGGTCATATGCTATTCTGGTCAAGGTTAAATATTTAGTTACTTTTAATTTGCTAGCACAACATACCATAATTATTAATTTAAAATAAATTTCATATTCATGAATGCAATTAGGTCAAAGGTCATTTTTTTAAACAAGTTAGCTTCAAGTTAATTAAACAAGTCCATGCTTTAATATGCTACTTTATGGTCAATGTGTACATAAATATTCCATTCCAACAATTTATAAACATACCAAGCCCATGTGTCATACGTAATAATTTAATTAGGTCACTTGTTAACATGTATAGGTCAACGGTCGTTAAATGTCAAATAACTAGGTCATGTCAAGGTCACAGTACAAGGCCAACATTTGTGGGTCATAGCTTTTCACTTTACTTCGATATCTTCATTAAAATTGATTATGTAATGTTTTGCCTATTTTCAGTTCCAACATGGTGGCAGCACTGTCCGCACCAGATCACAAGAAATGGACATGAATCCTATAGACACAATTACCCTTTTTTCCGACACTAAAACGTGAATTTACTCTGTTAATAATAGAGATATTTCAAAAATTCAAAAAGGGTTATAAACTACATAGCATGCTTAAATTATTATATAACAATTTTGAATTTTTTTGTAATGTACCTACCAGTGGCAGTGACCAGACATTACATCGTCGTCGTGTTTTGTTAACAGTGAGTTCCAAGTGAACATGATGTCGTACAAATTATATTTTAAATTTGAAGTATATTTGATGCCGATAGATTGGTTGCATTTATATAGAACTTCCCCCGTTCGGGCATCATCATCATGTCGTTCACTCTCACACTAGGCCGGGGCTAGGCCTAGACTAGGCCCAGGGCCAAGGCGTAATCGTAAGCTAAGTAGAATGGTAACCCGGTAGAATATAGGAAGGTAATGGAATATGAAGTACATTACGTAGCTCAGTCATCGGCCATCTATTCGACAACATTATTGTCTGGTACTGGGTATAATTATTGTCGTGTCGTAACTTCGTGCAACGCGTAATACCATGCGGTGCCAACATCATATTGGAAATGTCATGTCAATTTGTTCAATTCCATATGAGACTGAGTCTGTGCCTGTGGGTTAAAGACAACGTTTTTTTTATTAAATGTCAGCTAGCTGCAGCTACAATTGTTAATAAACCTGGTTGAAATGTCACCATCCGTTATAAGAGTGTTATTTTTGAATATTAATTCACCTACAAAACTGGCAATGGCATGAACATCTTTAAAAGACTTTGTTTCCTGACTGTTGTTAGCAGTCACTCACAATGGTCAAATAGCATAGGATTTTAAATTACATGTTTTTTATGTCAAAATCATAATACTAATTTGTATAATTTAAAAAAAAAAAACCTTTTATTACCTCTGTTTTTTCAGGTGACAACTAGTAGTTATTTCGACATAACTTAATAATTTTTTTTACAAATGATGTAGCATATTTATTATTATTATTTATGTATTTATTAAGTAGGTTTGATATGTTGCAATAGAACATGTTTCTGCATGACTATACACAACGACTGCTGAGAAATACAACTGCAGAGGTTTTTAAACATAATTACTTGTGCACACATTTGTGTATCAAACATTTAAAGTGTAAACAATTGAAATTAATAAAGCTTTATCTAAATAGTTCCAACACATCTGAGCAAAACGAATCCAGGACAAAATCCCCTCCGGACAGAATCCCTTCAGACAAAATCCCCTTGGACAAAATCCCCCCGGACAGAATCTCCTCTGGACAAAATCCCCTTAATTAACCCTGAGGGGATTTGGAATGTATGGTGTGTGAAAAAAAATATTTAGGACCACACATTGAGTATAAACATATTTTACTGATCACCTAAAACATATAAATACATTTCAAGCAAACGCAAATGATGGTACAGAGCACAACTTGACCATAAAATGAATTGCAGACATATCAGTAAATAAAACAAATCAGCAAAAGTATAATTCATTTCCATCCGATGCAGTGCCGTGTTTTGTGCCGTTTCTGCAATACACACCAGAGGCACTCTGGGATACCGCCAACCTCATGTGTAGACATGTGTTAAACATGCAAACTCCACAATACACAACACTACCCTTTCTAACGTACATGTAATATTTTAAAACTGATTCTTGTGTATTGTAATAATAAATTGGTTACGTAATTGTGATTTTAGCAATAACAACAATAACATAAAAATTAGTTTCCTAAAAATTCATTAGAAATGAGAAGACATCTACAGAAAACTACAACTTGAGACAGCCTCAATGCTCAAACTTGGACAACTATTGACCGTTCACGAGGTAAGCACTTGCGGTAAGGTAAGAACTAAGAATAAGATCACGACAGATCGTCAAAACATCTTTATTGCATTGCATATTGTAACATACATATGGATACAACTTCATTATTTCTGGTTAGCATCACTCACACAAAAAAGCCGAGATCTGTCCTCGAACAGGCCGAGATCACTCATCGAACAAGCCGATATCACCCCTCGAACAGGCCGAGATCACTGCCGCACAGGCCGAGGTTACTGACCGAGTTCACAAAAACAGGCTGAGTTCACTTGGACCGAGATAGCGAAAGGCCGAGATCACTGGGTACCGTTAGAATGGCTGAATGAGCGTTCAGTTGGTGTCCATGTTACACCCACAACTGACGTGCTGCCGGTGCTGGTAATTAATTTCCATGTTGAAAATAAATATATATAGTTACGTCATTATCTCCTGGTGTCTAATTAATAAAATTGTACGTTTCTACACGATATATAACAGGAAAGAAACATTGAATTTGAGAATGTCAGTTTGAATTTTTCACAAGGTTATCACACATTGGTTAATTTTTTTGCCAACTCGTGAACATATTGCAGCAACTAGGTCTAGCATACATGACAGCGATCTTTCTTTTTGTATTACTATTAAGCTTATTAAATGATATTTAACACGTTTAACAGTCTACGTTGCGCACGTAACTGTATGCCCGATTTGTTCATTATAATGTTTCTTTCTTTGACCGCGACACCAAAACCAAATCAATTTAAAAGTTCGCGCGCGTCGAAATGACTCACGGGTAATTTCAAATGCGTGGAGCTGGCCGGTGCGGATTGAGTTTATTCGCGGGTTTATTCAGTAGAGTTATATAAAAATATCGTTACTTAAGGGAGGACCTGGGGCTGGATTTGGTCAAATTTGGTCAAAAACGGTGATTTCGAGTTGTTTACATATTTGCGTAGAAAAATTATTCAACTTGCCTTGTGTGCACATTGTTATTACGAAAGAAAATATTTTATGTCATAAAACATCATTTTTGTGGCATGCCCCATCGTTCCAAAGTCTTTGTTTTAGTGAAATGAAGCGTATAATGCGACATGTTTACATATTTTCTAGCGATGTTTATACGTCGCCATGCCGGTCAATTACAAGATGGCGCATACCGTTGGAAAGCGTCACTTTCGTACTGTCTTATGGGAGCAATCTTCTATAAATATTTCCTACCACATCCGGGTTATCCCGGGTGTAAATGAGCACCCCTAGCGAAACCGCGCAAACAAAGAGCACAACAGCGGCCCTCATTGGCCACAGCGCTCACTTCCGCGGCCTCCCGCATAAATTATTGTTCTGCATAAATTAGTGTTTACGCATTCGTTCGACAAAGTTTTTACGCTTTCTCGCGATTGATTGATAAACGCAGCAAAATGGCAGACAGTAGAAGGAAAGGAAAGGAGTACTACGGTGCAGGGAAAATCCAGCGACGCAAACAATTGCAGTTGGCGCGTGAATCGAAGGCAGAAGTCGCTGAAAGTTCCGTTCGGCAATCGAGTGAATCGACGTCGTCAGATGCTATGGCTGCCCTGGCTAGTGACAGTGGTGACAGTGTTCCTGTCAGTGTCACTCCAACAGCACAGGTATAATACCGTTTGTATGTACACTTATATAACCGATTTGTAAATAAAGTGAAATGTCTAACAATAAGTGACGACATTTATTCAGCATTACTGTCAAAGGGAGCACGGTTAGTGGGACTAACCTGGCAAGGCCCAGGCCAGGCTGCCAGGGGTAGGGCCTTACCCATCCCATGCCAGCTAACTGAAATAATGGCAGGAATCATGAATAATTTATATATGCTATTTTAAATCTATACCTACATTTTAATATGCAGTAGTTTACTGGTGCATTCTATCATGGTAATGTCATGCATAAATCGACAATGTAAAACATACACGGTGATACACCTATATGTTATAGGTCTTGTGCTAATTATGTCACTCAGCTTGTAATAATTTGAAGTAAAGTTGAAATCTAATACATGTTCATTGTTTATCCCACAGGTTCCGTCGACTTCACATACGCCAACTTCTGCAACTCAGAAGAAGTTTGATTACCAGCATCTTCTTCGTGAGACAGCCATTCCGAGAGAGGATGAGCCCGATGACGAGTCCAACCCTGATCCAGATGATACCGGCAGTGACACCGTCTCGACAGTCATCGCAAGGGTAAACGAGCTGTCTGAGCTCGTCGCAGGGCTACCGTGCCCATCCTGTCGAAGCACCAGTCTTGCCGTCCGTGCCGTCAACTGTGGTCTTGGGTTGGTGTGTCAGTTGCAGACGTACTGCACATCATGTGATGACACCATCAACACCACGCATTCGTCTGATCGCATCGGTGGCACTGCTGGACACTTGCCATTTGTAGTGACACGTGCTGTTGTGGCAGCATCGTTAGACATGGGTGTGGGCCATAGTGGTATAGTGAAGCTGTGCAGATACCTGGACATGAATACAGTCAACCAGACCACCTTTGCCGTCCACAGTCAAGCCATCGTCGATGCCAGCATGGTGGTTGCTAACAACATCCTCACTGATGCAGCGAAGATCGTTCGGCGGGTGTATACGGATCCGTCAGTTGCCGATTCATCTGTTACCAACAGTGATGCCGACGAAGAAGTCATCGACTTGGCCGTAAGTTTCGACGGCTCCTGGATGAAGCGTGGACACACTTCAGCATACGGCATAGGATGTGTGACAGACATGGTCACAGGACTCGTCCTTGACCTGACTGTGCTGTCATCTTACTGCCAGGCTTGTTCGTGTGCAGAAGCTCGGTGTGGGGGCCGAGACACGGCCCAGTTCCAGACATGGCTGGCACGTCACAAGAACTGCAACAAGAACTATAACAGATCATCTAGATCTGGTGGCATGGAGGTTGAAGCAGCCGAGATCTTGTGGGGACGTTCCCTTGACCGTGGGTTTCGATACACAACGATGGTGTCAGACGGTGATGCGAGAACGTTCAAGCATCTGACAGAACAGAAAGTGTACGGCGATGACGTGAACATTGTGAAAGAAGAATGCGTAAATCATGTCGCCAAGAGGATGGGGACAGCACAGAGGAAGCTGGCGACGCAGACAAAGAAGGCAGGCGTGACACTTGGTGGTCGGGGCCATGGAAAGTTGACACTGGGAACAATCACACAGCTGACCGGCTACTATGGCAAGGCGATCCGGACCCACCCAGATGACCTAGATGGCATGCAGAATGCTGTCTTTGCAACATTCGACCATGTTTCATCAACAGATGAGAAACCAAAGCATGACCGATGCCCAACGGGTATAAACAGCTGGTGTTTTTACCAGCGCGCACTGGCTGAAGGGAAACAGCCAGGTGATCACCGCAGCAACGTTCACACTCCGCTGTCACCAGAAGTTGCTGCACACGTAGAAGAAGTCTACTTGCGTCTCGGCCACCGTGACCTTCTAAGCCGCTGTTTGCGAAGTGCCACGCAAAACCAAAACGAATCACTTCATGCCAAAGTGTGGGCCAAGTGCCCCAAGACGGGCTTCGTGGGACTGCAGCGAGTGCTATTTGCTACCTGCCTCGCTGTGGCCGAGTTCAACAGTGGTGCCCAGACATCAGTAGAACATCTGTATGGTGCTATGGGCATGACGACTGGACCACAGCTGATTGCGTCGGCAGAGAAGGCAGACCGGAAGCGACTCGGGCTTCACTCAGGCAGGCCGAGTCGCGAACGAAAGAAGCGAGACGAGCACGCAGGATCTACCAGGTGGAAGCTGCGAGTGCTAGTGCATTTTATTATGCACGAGGGGCATTTGATTAGAGTGTCTGTGGACATTGACCCTGTGAACATTAGTTGGGTGTGAGACATGCATAGGAATGTGCCCACACAGTGTATATACACGTTCATTTTGAATGCGTTTTTTTCAGTTACAGACATTCTGTAAATGTTCAGAAATAGTTTTTTACAGTTATATCTGAACTGATGTGCTTGGAACTTTATGCTAGTATTATCTAAGGATTTCAACATTTCAAGAAAATCTCTGGTATTTTGTTATTGCTATGCTACTAGAAGTATGTACATCAACTATGTATCACGTTTTTTTCCAGAATATATATTAGCTACATTCACACTTTATACTATGCATCATTGAATTACATGATTTATATTGGAGATTATGTAAGAGAGATCAGTTAGTTAGTTGTGTGAATTATTTCAGTCATGTATGCTATGTATTTAATATGAAATGTGTCGACAAAGTATACACGTTCTTTGAATGCCATTTTCTCAATTATACATTTTTGGCATAAGCACTGTGTTCAAACGACTTTTTCTCGGCTATTTCTCAACAGATATGCTTGAAACTTCACAGGTTGTTAGGTAATAGTATTGTGTAGGTAATGACAGAAGCATTTGAAGGAAATCCTACACAGTATTGTTGCAATATCCCATGGCTACAAATTACCACCAATAATTCTGATCTCAAATACACCCACGTAGTAAAAAAATTAATTAAAAAAAAGTATCTTCTAAACCAAAAAACAAAGACTGTTATTACCTGTAGGGTAGTCTACTCTAACAGTGTTTTTTTTTTTTTTTGAAATTGGTCAACTGATTATGCTTTAAAAAATTGTGTAAAGAACTGACATTTATATCCAAGATGGCTGCCGTTCGGGGGGAGGAATACCCTCTAAAATCAGAAAAATATGCACAGCCTATTTTTTTAACAAAACTAACCCCAACTCACAACTTTCATTCAGTAGAGTTATATAAAAATATCGTTACTTAATTAGACATACATATAATTATTATAATCTTTATTCTGACTCAAACATGCACCAGATGTGCACATGACGCAAAATACATACGTTTCAAAAACATGCATATACCGTTTATGGTACAATTGAGTTGAAGGTACCATTCAGTTTACCACTGAAGGTCCAATGTCAACGTTCAGTATAGTAAATGATGTTTTCAAATATGGCTGAGACTTGCCAGTTTACTATTGCGGCTCGACTGTATCCATGCAGTGGTCTATTCCGTAACATTTCAAAGGTAATGAATTGTACTTTTCAAATACCATTAACAATACCACTGACACCAACTGATTTATCACTGAGTAGCCCAGTGATACTGAATGGTATTTTCAAATAACATTGAGAGTCCTAATGGTATTAAATGATATTTTCAGATATAGTTAAGAGTACCACTGAGACCTACTGATTTATTATTGAATGGTACTGAATGGTAAGTTCAGATACCATTGTGAGTACCACTAAAACATGATTTATCATTGAATGGTCCAGTAGTACTGAATGGTATGTTCAAATACCATTGAGAGTAACACTAAGACATACTGATTTATTACTGAATGGTATTAAATTATATGTTCAAATACCACTGGGAGTACCTCCCACTGAAACCTGATTGATCATTGAATGGTCCAGTGGTACTAAATGGTATGTTCAAATACCATCTGGGAGTATCACTGAGACATACTGATTTATCACTGAATGGCATTGAATGATATGTTCAACTACCATTGCGAGTACCACTGAAACTTGATTGATCATTGAATGGTCCACTGGTACTGAATGGTATGTTCAACTACCACTGAGAGTACGACTGAGACATACTGATTTATCAATGAATGGTATTGAATGATATGTTCAACTACCATTGGGAGTACCACTAAAACATGATTTATTATTAAATGGTCCAGCGGTACTGAATGATTTTTTCAAATACCACTGAGAGTACCACTGAGACACACGAGTTTTTTATTGAATGGTATATTCAAATACCATTGTGAGTACCACATAAACCTTATTTATAATTGAATGGTCCAGTGGTTCTGAATGGTATATTCAAATACCATTGAAAGTACCAGCGAGTCCTACTGATTTACCCGTGCATGGTCCAAGGGTACCGAATGGTATTCAATGGTATTTAATGGTATACCATTGGCTCTTTATTGTAAGGGTATATATATAAAGACGGATTGCCACCCTGCTGTCTATAGGTAGACATAATAAACGTGCATAGTTGCAAAGTTGCATGGGAAGCAGTAACAAGGTTACGTTCCCATTTTAAAACGGTGTGACAGCGGTTCGAGTGCGTGCGGGACCGAGTATAAAAACGAATATACGCAGGCAATATGCGGGCAACAGCGAAGGACACTTCCGGCGGAAGGTCGTCGAGTCGTGGAGCAATCTCGTGGCGAGCTAGCCGAATCGGACTAACGGTACGAGTCGGAGCGAGCGCGACGAACTTTCGCTTTACTACGCGGCGAGACGATGCACAGGGAAGTGACAATTCAATGTTATAATTAGATATTCAGTTGCCGGCCAGACTTCATTGAATTGTCTCAATATATAGTTATGTAATTGAGAGACTGGTGTTCTCTATACTGGGGATGGTATAGATTCCCGTTGTATGTAATTAAGAGTATGTTGTTCTCTATACTGGGGGTGGTATAGATTCCCGTTGTATGTAATTAAGAGACTGTTGTTATCTATATTAAGTTGGGGATGGTAGTAGTATTTTGGTCCATCTCATACTTCAGATAAATCTGCATGAAATGCGGTACTGAAGATGCTGACTTACTTCCGGTTAGGAGCGCCCCCTTAATGTGATGAGGTCATATCCCTTAATTATCGCTCACCCCCTAGCGAGTGTTGTATCTTAGTGCGTGCATGTCTGTGCATGTAAGGGGTTAGAGAGGGAGATTATTCGGTGCCTCTTATTAGAGGGGTGGGTGGGTGTCATTGTATGTATGTGCGTGTGTATAACAAACGAACAAAAAACATATTTTAAAGTTTTAAGATTACGCTATTTTATTTTTCGTTTAAATTGTCTTCATATTCGCTCTCGTCTGATGCATCAGACAGTCAGACTTCCTTCATCCCCATTGTCTATGTCTGTGTATTGTTATCATCATCGTCGTATGGATATGGATCGAAAAGCCGTAGTGTTTCTTTGATATGATGTAGCATAGCCCGGAAGAGGTGATCGTGTTCTTTTTTTATTCATCGTATCTTAAACGGATATAATCCTTTAAACCGTGCACATATGAAAACTGACTGTATTGAGTATAAGTAACATTATTTTCATATGAGGGTTATTTAAAATACACCATCACTGACACATCTATTTGTTGATAGTCATAACGACGATACTTACATTTAAATTTTAAATATGAAAGCATTTCTTTTCAGACAAAGGCTCTTGCTGTCACAACAAATATAGAGTTAATGAAAAACTTGCGTAACATATAATTTCAGGCAAAGAGAGATTACAACATAACAGTTGGTAATATTATACAACATCTGCGTATTATACTCGAGTGTGTGTGAGTGCACACTTTTTTAATGTATACGAGAATTCCATTTAGACAACAAAAACCGATTTGAACGGTTGGTCATCACATCTGGTTTTCACACACAACCAACCACTCAGTCTGGTATAAGTGATATATATATATATATATCTTGAAAAATGTACTTTTTTCCTCAATATTATCAATTTGAAACACTGAGTTAATGATATTAATGAATAAATTAATCATAATCTGTAAACAAAAAGACACATTCAGTTACTATGCCATAAGTAATATTCATCTTGAAGAATATAAAAAAATTCCTCGGAATTATCAATTTGAATCACTAAATAGGTTAATTATATCAATCAATAAATTATCGAACTTTTAACAAAACGTTATTAATTATATAAATATAACTCACGTTATATCAGCCTCTATGTCATCGCCTTCTTCTGCTTCTTCTTTCTCTGTCTCTTCTTCTTCGAGTCCATCGCTACATCCCTCATCATGCATTCTGTAAATTATACAAACAATTTAATACTCTACTTTTAAAATATAATTCACGAGTAAGCCATTAGTCCACCCATGCTGTGAACGAACCAAACTTAAAACAGTCTTAATAAATTATGTACCAACAAAAAAAGAATGAATTACTTACCCTATACACAAGTCACGCGGTCCTGTCTTCCTCCTGTACAGCAGCACCAGTAAGCGTATCCATAGCCACCAGGCAGTGTGGCACAATGAACTTTGACACACGCCTACCGCGGTAATTAAAAACACATATGAAACAAAAACGCTCCCTGCTGAATGCGTTTGCCAGGTATCTAGTTGCTGTTTGCAGCGCTGGATATGGCTGGAGGTTTCGAGTTACTGCCTAGGGCGTGAGTTATTAATCAAGGTGTATAAAGAACGTGGTCTGCTAGTTGATGTTGTAAATAAACTTCACCGAAGTCATCCATTTTCATTACCAACCGTTTCTGTAATCGTTTTTGTCCCAAAGCAACTCTCTCGTTGGTAAAAAAAATTTCGTTTCTATTTATACAACCGTTTTATCAAGTTAATATTGCTTTGAGAGCAAACATACGAAGTGAAAAGGTGCTTAACGGAACTTAACGGACACACACAATGAGCTTTTATATAAACCACTCTCGCACGTAGGCAAGTCAATTGTTTCTCCTAAATCAACACAACGCGACTTCTCATTCAACATGGCGACACAGCACAGCGAATAATCGATGACTTTCTCCGAAATCTAGTAGGCGGTAAGTGGAAATTTTGTTTTTAACCGTCCCCTGACCATAGTCACTTGTGCAAGTCAGGATAAATACGTGTTTTATCTATCTTGTAAACACTTTGCACGAAAAATCCGAATTGATGGCAAAGGGTATATTTGTGACATTCATCGTCATCAAAGAGGTCAAGTCGCTTACAAATTCGCTCTGCGTATCTCGTGACCGACTGGAAAGGGACATAAATTTGGGTTTGTCTCTTTGACAACCTGGCTGCCAGAACGTTGGGTTTCTCAGCCGCCGCATACGCGGCCATAAAGAATCCCAACGAACGCAGCTTTATCAAATCTCCGTCGGGTTCGGGCGAAAGTGACTATGAAAAAAACATCCAACGCCCGCTTTGACAATTATGTTCTGTCATCCCCGGAACTCATCCATTCCTAATTCTGCTTGCAGGAAGCAGCCATCTTCTCTGATCCATTTCAAAGCAACTTGACATAGGTTCATGAACAGAACATTCTCCGTCAGTCAGAACAGATCACCACGCCCCCCAACTCAGGCGAAGTAGGTCCAATGAACTTTCATGAAGCTCTCGAGGCAAATGTGTTTTACTTAAACCGTCAACAACGCCAACAACGTTACTTCATCGTCCATCCTATCGTCCTATTAAACGATCAACATGACAGTCCATATGTTAGGAGAGAACTGACCTTCTACTCTCCGAATACTGCCAACGAAGACCAGCCAACGACTGACTTGACCCAATGTATCATATGTTGATGAATGTCATGATCATCATGAAATGAGAAAAGCCGTGTGTAGACTCGACGAAATCCGTGATCATGCAGAAGATAAGATAAAACAATAGACTTTTGAAGAAGCCATGGACGCAGCTTGTCTTCGTTACGTGACCCATGGTCTCTGTCAGTATTCGACATGACAGAAGGTTATGCCAGTGACGTTGATGCCTCTATGATCGAAACCTGGTGAAGGCTCACATACGTGGCTGAGACCTGTGTTCTGCTGTGGACATTTAAAAGAAAGAAAAAGTACACTCGATGTCATCTTAAATTCTTTTAATTTTCTACAGATAAGCCATGGTCTTCAATTGATCCGCGAATCTTACCATGATGATGATGATGATGATGACGACAACGAAGATGGAAACTCGGCGTCTGTCGTCAGAGCATTAGCGTCCGACGCCAATGTACGACGGAATGTCACTTCTTGATTGTCACGACCTTCACCGCCGTTTATTTCGTAAAAGTATTCAGAAGAAATCGCTATCATTCCGATCACGTCAATCACGTGAAGCGATGCGTATCCATACGCCACCACGTGACACGTCAGAAACATCCCTACCACGTGACGTCGTCTTCGGTGTTCTTATGGAAGCATCATCATTCGAACTGTCTTCTTGTGGACACCTAGTGTGGCGGTCATTTATCCCGTTGTCGTCCTACATGTCAGAATCGTCACCTCTGTCGTCACCGCAGGACTGTATCATCGCGGTTGAAAATGCGATGGAGAAACTGTCCACATTGATCCACACACCGATGACAAAATCAGGGGCCGTGCGACACGCGTGTCAGGAGGTTGTTAAGCACATTAGTCGTGAAGAATTCTACGAGTGCTTAGTTGATTTAATCATATCAGTGTCACTCTGAATCAGTGACGTTAACACATGATGAACATTCGAACTAATACTGTTATGACCAAGAAGGACACTCTTATACGAACGTGGTATATGAATTTGCTTTATGTTTGACAATAGTATATATGAACTTGCTTTATCTTTACTTTCGGCATTGATTGTGTACCTTTTAAATTACTTTTTGGGACTACTTTCGGTTCTCTTTGACACTAGCATATACATATTATATGAATTGTTTTATCTTTTCTTTCGCCATCGTTTGAATGCCTTATAGCTTTAAAATTTTTGGGCGTAGTTTTGATATTACTGCTTGTTTCGGCTTGTTTCTATATAGATCAGCACCGTTTTTGATTGACATCAAGGTACCATCATTATCATAAAATCTGACCAATGGCGAGGTGTTAAGTCACCCGTAAGTCGTATTATGCATTCACGAGCCGAATCCGTAATGACCCGTAAGCTCACGATCGCTGGCGAAGTCATAAAAAACCCGCAAGTCATGACACTATTCGCTTGTATCTGTAGTCAATAAAATACGTACATTATTGTGTTTTTCTTCTTAGTACATACCCTTTGCCATCTTAATGACTGTACACTCAACATTAAGTCGTGAGTCTAGCATAGGTACATATTTAATCTGAATTCCGTACAGTTACCACCCCTTAGTTCTTTATAACCGACATGTTCCGCGTATGAATACATATACAAACATGCACACATATTGACCACGCCTACACTTTCCGTTCATTCGTTCATCCATGGCTAGTCCATCAATCATCTCCACACACATGACACATTCACGCATGCGCACTTAGTACATATCGTTCATTGGTTTCTTCTTCCCACTCTCGCGTATGAATATATGTCCACATACGGATGAATACATATCCACTCTCGCATACATATATATAGAAACGTGCAAGGGACACCTTTTATTCATTTGTAGTCATCACCTGCATCATGAAGCACCATCCGCGTCGACACTGCGAAGATGTACTGGAGTCGTATGCAGATCTGCAACGACATCAAGACGAGAGACGCCCACCCAGTACCAACCCAACACCACAAATGGCGACATCATGCGATCAGACAACACCATCGATAAATCTACACAGCTACTCGATAGCACCACCATCTAGCGACGCCATCTAGCGTACACTCGAAGAAGAAGTACTGCTGCGAGTGAGGCGGCAGAGGGCTCACCAGGCGGGACAATTTACTCCGTCACACAAAGACGTTATGTGCCAGTAGTAGTAATAATAGTAGTAGTAGCAGCAGCAGCAGCAGCAGCAGCAGTAATAATAGTAGTAGTAGTAGTAATAGTAGGATCATTTACACGCATAAGACTTGTGACCGAAAATTCATTAGCCGTGATAACCTCTCCAAGCGCTCGAAATTACAAGATAGACACGTCTTAACGATGATGAAGACCCCATCGAACCTCCGCCTCAACTTCCCTTCGCTTACAATCATTCGATGGATCCACTCGATGTTGTTCATCAGCATTGGTTAGGATTCCGTGACACGAGGTAATTTCCAGTCCAGGTACGATTATAGGTTAACGTTGATTATAGAGCCACGTTTGAAGATCATGTTCCACGAACAGTACTATACCTTCAAGATCAATCTCATCCTCCAAACCGATATCTTACAGTGGGCTATCAATCAACGTGAATCACATCATCCAATAGGATGCGTGGGCGTTACACTTCCGGTCTACGTCAAGAACAACAAAGCCGTCATCGATCTCGAAAGGGAACGCACCCGTTCTAAGAAGTACAACGATAACCGCTGTCTCTTCCGCTGTGTGGCTCTGCATTGTTGATGCGATCGACGTCACTTGGAACCTACGGCGAAAGCCCTCTACGAGAGATACAATCAAAATCTAAAATATACTCGAAATACTGGAGAGAAACGAGCGCAAACATACGGGGGGTGTACGGAAAATCTTCCCAGGTGGAGTGTACTATTCGACCCCGTAAGGGTTCGAGTCTTTGGACGACGAAAACATCCGTATTCCCGAATACTTGCGCTATTACCAATATCTTACCACGTTTGATTTCGAATCTTGGTTTGACATGTCACAACTTCCATCGGAAGCGACAAAGTCCATTTGGATAGTGCGTCACATGCCACTGAGCGTTAGCGTAGCATCGATCGTGCCCGGACACGTGCAAGGGCAATGTCTCGTCATGGAGAGAGATATCGACAAGTTGGTGGCGTAGATGATGGACATCCTTCGTGCAATGAGCGACGCCGCGTGTAAAATAATAAAAGACGATTACGAGGACGTGTTTCAGCAATTCATAAAAGCACAGTCGAAGTGGGACAAAAAGGAAGTCGAGGCGCGATCATCCCTTAATACGGGTGAGGACAAAGTGTCGCGACAAAAACCGTCGAATCCCTACAACACATTCACGGGACAATAGTACGGATGGCTTCGTCAAGTACCCGTCATTGGCTTCAATTCAGGCAAGTATGACCTGAACGTCGTGAAACGTTTCTGGTGCCATCGTTCCTGTCCACGAAAAAAACAGAAAACGAAGAGGAGAATAAAGAAGAGGAACGAGATGAAGTAACCGACAAGGAGGATGTTGGTTCCTCTTTTGTTATCAAACGTAACAACGCCTTTATGTGTATATCGACAGAGCACCTGAAATTCCTAGATATGACCCATTACATAGCACCTGGATTCACCTACGATAAGTACTTGAAAGCGTATGGATGCGAGGTCACGAAAGGTCATTTCCCGTACGAGTACATGGACTGCTCGGAAAGACTCGACGAGCCTGCTCTTCCTCCGAAAGCGGCCTTCTCCAGTCGATTGAAGAATGATGGTATATCGGAAGATGATTACGCCACTTGTTAACAGGCGAGGCGGGAGAACAACATGAAGGCGTTGCGAGACTTTCTCGTTTGGTACAACAACAGGGACGTGGTAACATTCTTGCAGGGCACCGACAGATAGCTTGCATTCTATCAGGTCCCGACATGTTCAAGCAAGCCGTCAGCGTATCCCTTCTCAACCTAAACTACCTGTTCAACGACCTTCCACAGAAGATCTACTTTACTCTCTACAACGAAAAGAATTAATCAATTGTCTTCAACATACATCACGAGAAAGAGGTCACCAAGCTACGCCAACACGACTACGGAGACGACGCTCAAACATGTCAATCCATAGTGGGGTACGATGCGAAAACTCTCTAATAGTACTTAATGATGGAAGCATGCCAACGGGATGGCACACGCGACGACGGGAATAGAACGACTTCCGGCCCGAAGCAGCGCAGTTTACAGGACAGATGGCTGCCGAATGGTTGACATGGGAATCGAAACGCACCAGACCAACGGACGAGAGAAGAGTATAAATAAACTTCTAGTGGACGGTTGGTGAAGCCAAACGAAGACAGCCTGTCAGTTCCACGGCTGCTACTACCACGAATGTCCGTGCACCCACCGAGAGGTCAACGAGGTCAATGGAAAACCAGGGCCCCAATCCTCACCGAAACACGAAAGAATACCGCGAACCTTCGGCACTTTGTCAAGGTCATCGAGCTATGGGAATGTGAATGGCCAGGAGAAGCGAGGCGGTCGTTCAGAAGTTTTTGGACGCCACCTTTCCTCGACGACGTCACGTGGAATGGAAGATGACGCCACAACTGATAGTGACAGGTGTGCACAACGGAACCTTGTTCGACATGATCCAGTGCAACCTTTGCGTACCGGAAGAATTGCGCGCGCACTTTGCTGAGATGCAGCGCATCTTCAAGAACGTCCACCTGACGCGTGACTATCTCGCAAGAACACGACATCATGACAACCCCGCACCGCACCTTCATTGGGAGTTATTGCTGTGACAAGATCTTGGTGGCCACATCTCTCTTGCGATGGTACCTAGAGCATGGACTCGCGGTGATGCATATCTGTAAGGTCGTCTAATACACTCCGAACCCCTTCTTCCGACGATTCGTCGAGACAGTGTCCGCGGCGCGTCGCGAGAGAGATATCTACCCAAACAAGGCCATCACTGCGGACACGAATAAGTTGATGGGTGATTCCTATTACGGCCGCAGTATCACCAATGCCGATCACCACCGTGTCGACACCTATTGTACGGAGGCGAGGACATCACTCATGATCAACGATCGTTGCTTTCGACAGCTCGACCTCATCATCAACGATGTCTACAAGTTCGAGATGAGCAAGAGAGGTGTCAAGTACGCCTTGCCTATACACATGGGCTACTTCGTCTTGCAGTATGCCAAACTGCGCATATTGCAGTTCTATTATGATTTCATTGATAGGTACCTGGAACGTCAACAGTTCGAGTACTGTGAAACCGACACAGATAGCCAGTACTCATTTTTCGCCGGCGAGTCCGTCGATGACCTCGAGACCCCGGAACTACGAGAACATTACTTCCGGCACGAGAACATTGCTTCCGGTCTGTGCAGCAAGACGTACTTTTGTTCCGGACCCGCTGACAAGTACAATACGAAAGGTTTGAACATACGTCTCAAAGCCGTAGACAAGCAGGCTTTCCGCCGGAGTGGAAGTGGAAAGAACCGTGGATTTCGAACGAATCATTCGTCCACGATCACCTGCGTGCAGGAACGCACAGCCATGACCTACTTCTACGCCAAACGCGTGGTCCACGAGGACGGAGTGACTACGGGTCCCGTGGACGTGTAAAAGGTAAAAGTCACCGATTATTCGTCATAATCGATTTTCGACTCGCGATGAAAACATCCTTTCACATGCATCGTCGCGGTGCCGACGGGATGCGGTAAAAGTACTTTTGTGACGCGTATGCTACGTGACACCGTCACGATGATAGATCCGCCACATGAGAAGATCACGTGGTGTTACGGAGAATGGCAACACGTTTAAGCTACGATGAATGTAGCCAACGTCCAGTTCGTGGAAGGGTTACCGAGCGTCAACTTGTTCGATGCGTCGACGAGGAACCTCGTGGTCATAGACGATCTGATGGCGGATACGTACGAACGGGTCACGACCTTGTTCACGAAAAAAGCATCACAAGAACACGTCCGTACAGTATCTCCTGCAGAACCTCTTTACGAAAAAAAGGAGAGTCGCACCACCAGTCTAAATTCTCAATATATGGTAGTCTTCAAGAATTCTCACGATGCCTCGCAGATAGGTCACCTGGCAAGACATATTTATTCAGATCGTGTACAAGACGATTTCAAAGACGCCACGTTGGTACCTTATATTTATGTCTTGGTCGATCTCAGACAGGACACGCCTGAGGATATACGTGTACGCACGACCATCTTTCCAGACAACGGCATTCAGTACGTGTACCTCCCGAAGGTATAAAAGGCCGAGCACGCGCCCCGTCTCTTCATTTACACGATGTCTGAGCACACGAAGAGACACATTGTCTGCATAGGGCGTTGAATAGCTACAAGCGTACGAAATTGAGGAGAGCTATCATTGCCAACGCCGATCTTCTTTGCGCATTGGCCGAGTGCGCCTACAGCATATTGAAAAAGAACGTTCCCTTAACCCCGGTACAGAGGCGACGGTTGCGAAAGTATAGAACGAAAATACGCGAGTTGGGACGAAGAGGCGTGCCGGCGGCCAGGGGACGTCAACTCTTGTTTGAAAATAACCAGGTCGGTGAAGGACAGACCGGAGGTTTCCTGTCGGCTTTCCTAGCCACATTTCCCAGTGCCGTCTTTCTTCCACTACTCAAAGAGGTGCTACTCAAGGCGTGATGGAACACGCGTGGAAAATGGCTTTGGTGGACCTGCGACTCCTGGACAGTCTTCCTACCACCACACCTGCGCCATGGATAGCTTAGGAAAGAAGTCCAGGTCCTCGATGACGATATGTCGGCCATTCTCCACAGAAAGGGTCTCACCAACGGGGACAAGGTCGTCATGTATAACTGGACAACCGGCGCCTCCGGCGGGGTCGGCGGCGTCGGTGGACTTTCACACCACAACAGAGTTCACGGAGGTCATCGAGAGCGTTCCCAAGATCTTGTATCCCGAACTAGACGATTGATGGAACGTCTCAAAAGAGATATCGCGTGGACCGTGCGCGGTGAACTCATCTACGAACACGTGCCGATTGCCGGAAATAACGGAAGTGGTGGATCTCGTGAACGATCTGTCACATGCGACGGCGCCTGCTTCCATCTGGTACAAAAGAGCAACTTACGCATCGATATTTATTTCTGCCAAGACACGCAACGTTATCTACGACTTCTGGTGAGATGGAAACCCTACAGATCGCTCGTCTACTCACAATGGACCCGCAGACTGAGTCGATCGTTCTCGCTATCGTACCCAAAGACAAACTACACGCGATGACGATAGACCCTTTCCAGGGTGCCTTCGCACGACGGAAAGAAACCGGGCGAACATTGGATTGCGCTGTACCTGGATGGTTATGGACACGGCGAATACTTATGCTCGTACGGCCTACCACCGCAACACGTCTAGTTCCGCACATTCATGAATAAACATTGCGTTGAATGGATTCGTAATTCTAAGAGACTTCAGAGTTCTCTGTCTAAAGTTTATGAAAATGTTGTTGTTGCTTATCTCATGGTTCGGCTTGTCGATGAAGTCTTTTGCGAATTACTTCGGCACTGTTTTAGTGAGAAACGATTGCTGTGTGTTTGATCGACTTAAACAATTGAGATAAGATACACCGTAGTGCCCTGTTTCGACACTGATTTATGTGTATTATATGTTTAGTTTCGGCACCGATTGATGACCGATTTTTGTGAGTAGGTTTGATATTGCTGCTTGTTTCGACTTTTTAGGTATCGATCGACACCGTGTTTCATTGTATCATCATTATCATCGATCGAGCCAATGGCGTGGTGGTCAAATTCCCGTAAGCTCACGACCGCTGGCGAGGTTGTAAAAATACCGCAAATCATGTCAATATCCGCTTGTAACTTTAGTCAATAAAATACGTGTTCACACGTATACTACCGTGTTTTGTTCGGTTTTTATACGCGCATGCACGGGATAACACACAAAAAAGATAGATGACCTTTACACAAATACACATACATGCAATGACACGCAAAAATAGAAAACCCTTACATAGACACACACACAAACACGATGTTACACCCCATAAAAGGTAGTCATCAACCGTCCACCACTCCTCCCTTCCCCCTTACATGCACACACACGCACCAAGACAACGTCCAACACTCGCTAGGGGGAAGGGCGATAAAAAGGGATGTGACGTCATCACATTAACTAGGCCAACAGTCCCCAAGGGTCGCTCCTAACCGGAATTGAGTCAGCATCTTCAGTCACTCACTTTCACACATACTCATCTGAGGTTTACCCCGCCCGTCCTTTCTCCTGTCACATTCTCTTCCGTTCCATTCTTTCTTGTCGCTTTTTCTCTTGTCACCTTTCCTCGTGTCCTCGTCCCTTTTATTGACTTTTTTCTATCACATTTACTCTCACTTCATATTTCCTACCATCACATTTTCTTCTCTCCTCCTCGTCCCATTTTCCCTCCATCCTTCTCTACGGTCATTTTCTCCCATGTCACCTTCACGCCTGTCACGTGTCCTGTCGTCAAGTCTCCAATTTCTTCCCCTCCAATCACCTTCCCTCGTCTCAGTCTCCTTTCCTATGTCTTCTTGTCACTACTCCGGTCCTTCAATCTCACAATATTCCCAACTCCCTCCTTGTAGTCTATCTCTATTCCAGACTGCCTTATTTTTGTTAGATTATATTGCGCCCTTGCGAATACGTGGGACACTAGCTGCATAAACAAACTGGATTTCGCCCGACTATCGCCCTTGCTTAATTTTAACAACAATGCTACCTAATCAAGGTATCTAGCAGGTACTGGCTTTAAAATATATCTTATGTTGCACGACACTTTCGATACGATTGTTAGTAGGATGTTGCGGTTGAATGTTTTTCCAAGATATGGAGATCGACCTGTACCTTTTCTTTGTATGCACCATGGTCATCCGAGACGGAGACAGCAATATCTAGTTTGAGGCCACATGCGCCGGGACAAGTGTATTCAGCGACGTAGCGCATGTCGACGGACCATAGCAACTGTGGGCGCTGTGCCGTTTCCAGTTATCTTGCAATCTGCACACTGGAAGGCCGCCCGTGATGGTGGTGTGAGCTTGTTGGCAGCCAGTACTCTAGTCGATAATCTCATGATGTATGTGTTTATAGTTCAAATGTAAAGAACGAAATGAACATGAAGAAGTGGAAGTAATGGATTTGGATGATTCCGACTGAAAGATAGAAATGGAATTGTAAAATTGTCGAATTCTACCTGTCTATTTTCGTGAAATTGTGGAATTCTACCTCGGTGATGCAATAAGGTGGCAAGAATTTACGACGTTCTCGTGTTCATACGCTAAACTTCTAAGAAGTTATCTCGGTAATTTACTAAGGTGGCAAGAACTTACGACATTCACGCGTTCATACGCTAAAATCCACTACATTAGCTCGAATTTACGACATATACGCGTTAAAGTTTTTTGACAAGTCTAGCGTGTTGGTTGGCTAAATTGTTACAAAGTTACCTCGGTAATGCACTAATTTTATCTTACCTTGTCTATCTGCCCTAAACACCATTCAAAGAAGCAAAATCGACACGTTCAATTGACAAACATGCTACTTATACGAACTGGTGACCCTAAACTGATACGTAAGCGACCTGTCATGAAACACCACATACTACGTGGCGTTGTTTGATAGGTCAATAGGTCAAGCTATGACATGAATGATGGGTTACCATACGAACTGTTGTTATAGTAAACCGGTATACGATGATAGAAAGTTTGTATATATGTACGGTAAATGGAAGTAGGGCTAAAGTTTAAGGAAATTACGAAAGGGACTATGATGCACGGTACTTATACTAAGAGTAAATTGACACAAGATAATGATTGTACGTTTTATTAGGATACAAAAGAAGACAACAATTATTGACAGGTCACCATCCATTACTGCCAGCATGGTTTCCCTCATAGTGTTTCGCCACTGTTCCGAAACGGAGTCTTGCAACCAAGTCTTGATACTACATAATTGTTCTTATGTCAGGTCGGATAGTTTAAGATCTACGTCTAAAAAACAGTCAACCAGTCTTTAATCACTGCGGTTGAATTGATGTCATAAATAGCCTCATCATAGTGTATGTAAATTAGAATGACATCGGACAAGAGGCAGTCGTTGTGGAATTGACTACGATTGTCTATCTCACATCCGGGGCATTGTCGTCTTGAGAGTTCAACAACGCTACGTGGTATGTAACGTGCAAGCGTCTTCTTCATTTCTGCCACGGGAAAGTCAATGGTAAATTTCGGATCAGCGGCTGCAGGAGCGGAAATTGTGACATTGGCAGCGTCGGTAGAAATTGTGACATCGGTAGTGTCCGCGGAAGTTGTGACATCGGCATGGATGGCAGAAGTTCTGACATGGGCGGTGTCGGCGGACGTCGTGACATCGGCAGGGATGGCAGCAGCGAGAGGCTGAAACAGGGTACGGACTCTAATGTAACACTTCTAGGTATGTGACGTTGTAATTTGTGTAGGTACCGAGTTTTCTTTATGGTGAGGGACACACGAGTTCCCATCAATGAGAACTCGTCGGCATTCACATCTAGGAGAAGAGCCATACACCGGTCGAATAAAGTCAACGATATGCATTGACTCGTCGCTGTCTCAACAAATCACATTCGAACCGCGAAATGCATGTCGGAGGCCACGTAACGGTGTCGTTCGCATTGCAAATGACCCCTATCATCGACAGTCATACGCTTCTTGCAGTATCTGTACCCGATGTAGAAGGGAGTAAGCTGGCATACTTTGTTGATAAGGAGACCCCTGATCTTGATAACGGCGTCGGTGCTTACGCTAACTTCTAGAGTTGCCACGTCCACGACCTCCGATTCCGACGGCAGGGAAGGGCGGTTGGTTACCGGAATGATCGGTCGGCTCATCGGTTCGTCCTCATCGCTCGAGTCTGCTGCATCGCGAGGGCGGTAATAGGGTGTCTTCAACATGATGTTATCAGCCATGTTGTGATGCGAGTAACGACCCGACTGGCAGAGCGTCGCATTTATATAGGAATATGAAGGTCACGTTAGCGTGCCGAAAGGTCACGTGAGCGTGCCGAATAAGCACGCACCTCAGAGTAATGTCTGCAAGCAGTTGTCGCGCAAATCGCACGATAGTTTTCCGAAAGTGTTTCGACCGTTTTTGCAGCTACATCCAAGACCCCGAAATATTTCATTCGATGGTACACTCTCCACCGGTTCAGCATTTTTGGTTGCCAACAATACGGCTCTCAAATCCTTTGATGTATTGAACTTTCCCTGCAGCAAATGCCGCATCCAGTGAACACGGACGTCGTTCCAACCAGATCTCGTCTCTCCAATCTGTTTGCTTTTTCGTTTAGCCAAGTGCGCGTGTTTTGCTGCTTTGATGCGCTCTGCGCATTCGACGTCGCCGTGGTACAATGCCTCCCTGCATTGATAGGCGTGCTCGACCGAATTGTAAACCCGACTGAATGTTTCGACCCAGCATGGGTAAAAGTTTGACAAGGGAAAGGAAAGGCCACAGAATATTCAATGCGTTTCGGTTTCACAGCGACCTCCGGTTTGTGTTAGGGTTCCGATTCCGGTGCGTAGAAGCTTGACTGTGACTGTGGTCGGCTGACAGACGGTGATGGTGATCGGCTGACACACAGTGACTGTGGTCGGCTGCCTGACGCCGCGAACAGTCGGCAACACGATTCGTTTACGTCGCTATTGCTGAAGGCCGCAGGAATGTGGTAGTTGAGTGTTTTCAACATGATGTTAGCCATGGTGTCGTCGTGATACGAACAACGACCCGACTGGCAGAGCGCCGCGTTTATATAGGAAGATAGAGCACGTGAGTGTACCAAAAGGTCACGTGGGCGTGTCGAATAAGCCCGGATCTCAGAATAGAAAGTACATGTTCATTGAATTTCTGCAATTTTCACCAATTCCCTGCCATTTTTCATGAACAAATCAAAACTGTATGCAAGCGCGTGATGTAAAAATAACTATCGTACCTATCCAGATAGCCGTCAGTTTGAGTGATTTAACAGAGAAGTTCCTATTTTATAATGATTGTTAACTATACGTAGGTTTTAGAAATGTATACGAAAAAGAATAAATTTCTAACTGTGAAATAGTATGTATTACACGTTATATTTATAAGTTGTTGCCTATGTACTCTAAACAAATACATAAATATTATTATAAGCAAAGTTTAATGTTAATGTGTGTCCCTTTTCGGTTGTGAATGCCAGGTTATGAATTTTAGTATTATACAGTTACAACACAATATTCTTGTTGTCAAACACTCACTACCTTAACTATATATAAATTGACTATATATGTTACACATTCACTGTTAGACTGTATGCTACACTCTTAGAAATGTACCGTAAACATTACGGTAAAATGACTGGCAGCACGGGTGCCAACGGAGTACCGTAAATTTAACGGTATATGATTTACGGTTGTACCGTATTTTTTACGGAATAATACTGTAGAATATTGATGGTGTACCGTATTTTTACGAAATAATACTGTAGAATATACTGTAACATATTTACGGCGTACCGTATTTTTACGGAATTGTGCTGTAGAATATACGGTAGCATTTTTACATCGTACCGTATTTCTTACGGAATTGTGCTGCAGAATATATGGTAGAATGTTTTCGATGTACCGTATTTTATATGGAATTGCATTGTAGAATATCCCGTGGAATTTTTATGGTGCCATATTTTTTACAGTAGAATTTTTACGGCGTATGGTACTTTTAATGTAATGGTAGACAGAACAACTCTGACCTTGCCCTATATGAAGAAAACATTGCACATGGACTGCACTATATATATATATTATATGTATGTACATATGTATGCACATCACATTAATATAAAAATAAAGCATTGATATATAAACTCTGCTGACGCTTAATGGCAATACCCTGAGCTCATCTACTACAGGAAGACACAGAGCAAAGGTAATTTATTAATGGTACCAACAAAAAATACATGCATATTGAGCAGATAGCCAAACAGCTATTCAAGAAAACCGATTATTAATTAACAAGAAAAAAAATAGCAAATACTGGGTGGGTTTATCCCACAATATAAAATGACACCAGCATAACAATTATAATGCTGTCAGAGTTCAACTTTGAGCAGACCTATCAGGCATGCATTTGAAATGCACAACATTTGTGGAAGATTAACAAACCCTGTAGGAAATATTCAGAAGGAAAGTGTTAAAACGTTTGATGTTGAAGACAAAATATGCCATACACAACATGCTGATGTCAACAACAATGTCCTCTGTGAGGCTGGCCACAACAAGCTTGTCCAGGACCAGCATCATGCGTTTCACAGTCAACAGAGACACTCCTGTAACAGATCAAGCTCAAGCTAGTAAAGTACAGCATCAAGCTACTTTATAGAGGGTCCGCTACAAAATATGTAATATTGTGAATTATACATTTCTTTTACAAGTCACCACCATGCTAGAAGACCACAGATGTTTTCTGGACTATCAGAAAGCTATTTCTGACAAGGCAGTGTCCAAAACTGTCGAAAGTTTTCAAAAAGGTTAGAAATTGTGCGTCAAAAAATCACTTAGTTTTTTTATTAAGAACCTCAAGTGATTATATTATAATTATACTGAATATGCATGCCATCCCAATGAGCTCAAACATTTAAGTGTTATTCGACGCTCTGGAACGCGCTACTGGGGGATCTGCGTTTGATCGAGTGTGTGAACACTTTTAGAGTGCGTCTTAAGACACATTATTTTAAACTTGCTTTCAATGTCTAGTTTTATGTGACATCATCATATCAGTTTTATGTGACTTCATCATATCATAATATTTATTAGTATAATATTTTAGTTGTCTACTATTAAACTAGTACATTATCTCAATAATTATTTAATAATAATTAATTATATTTATACATTAGTAAATTATGCAATACCATAGAAAGATGGCCTGAAAGAAATATGTTACACATTGAAAGCGGGTTTGGAATGGTGTGTTTTGAGGCGTGCTGTGAAGGCGTCCAGTGAGGTGATCAGCCGTAGTTCCTCCGGAGGCGCGTTCCACGAGGTGGTCCAGCTCGAGAGAGACAGATCGCTGGTCGTATCGCACCGGGTTGTATTGTGTCATGGTCTGGGGGGGGGGGCGCGACCTTCTGATCGTGGCGACTGGCGTGGCACATGGCGAGTGGTCAGTGACGCGGTGTACGGGGGTATCTGGTTGTGAGGGACGTTGAGGACAAGGATCACCGTTATACTCTGTGCGCCGCTTCACCGGTAGCCAGTGAGAAAGTTTGGGTCCTGCGGTGATGCTCTGATGTCGGTCGTTGCGCTGGATCTGTGGAGTTATTCTGACCGCGGAGCGCTGGACCATCTCCGGGAGATGCATCAGGCGGTCAATGATACTGTGGAGCACCGCGTTGCCGTGGTCTATACTTGGCGTCACGAGCGAGTGCACTAGAATCTTACAAGCTGTAGTTGTGTGTCTTGCACGTAATTTGGCGATGCGGATCACTTGGAAGTACGCGACACGCGATGTGTTATCGAGTGTAACGAAAGCTGATCTAATTATATTTATTACTATTTTTTTAATTGTTGTAAGTAATGTGTATTGAATTATAGCTTTAGATCATGATTGTTTAGCACAATTTTATTTTAGCAACTCTATACGCGATGTGTGATCGAGTGTATGGAAAGCAGATCTAATTCTATTTATTAATATTTTATTGTATATTTATTTATTATTTTTAATGTTAATTAATTATCCACAATGTCATACCGTAATTGTTGTAATTTGTACTGAATTATACTTTAGATCATGATTGTTTAGCACAGTTTTACTTTAGCAACTCTACACGCGATGTGTGATCGAGTGTATGGAAAGCAGATCTAATTATACTTATTAATATTTTATTGTATATTTAATATTTTTAATGTTAATTAGTTATTCACAATATCATACCGTAATTGTTGTATGTAATTCGTACTGAGTTTAGATCATGATTGTTTAGCAGTTTTATTTTAGCAAACTTTAAGTTTAATGTCTTTATAGACGTTTTTTTATTACTCACATTTTGGTAGCTCTGTTAATCATTATATAAGTATTAGTATTTTAGAAACATTGTTAACACCATTGAACAGAGTTGTACTTTGGAAATGTGTGTCTAAATAAAGTTATTATTATTATAAAATCTTCAAAATATCAATGTACGCCAAATACTCCTTACCGTCAAAACGAGGCAAGGTGTCTCAGGCAATGTCGGCAGCTGCTCCACTTCTGATGCCGAAGACGTGTCCTATGACCATATAAATAATGGTAATAAATATACATTAACAAATCATTTAATTAATTAGACAATACTGGTTAATTAGTGCGCAACTTTGACAGACCGACACATTTCAGTAAAAGGCCATAATGTCCATAATCATGAAGATATTTGTATAATTTATACAAGCAGTAAACCACATTAATTATGGTAATACATATACATTAACCAGTCATTTCACATTAACAGTAACTTAATTAATATGTTAATATTGGCTAATATTAGCACACTAACGACTAACATTTCGAAGAAAGGCTGGAACGACCATCATTATGAAGACAGTTATATAATTTATGCAATGTTTACAACCACATTAAACATTATAATAAATATACATTAACCAGCCATATAACATTAACAATAACTTTATTAATAAGTAAATATTGGCTAAATAACTCAAAAGATCAATACATGACAATGAAATACAATATTCATACTCCTAATTCACTGTGTCTATGTGTGACTGTGTTATGTCAGTTTGGATGAATGCTGCAGGCTCTGTAGAGACCAGTAATCAATTGTCAGTGCTTCATAATGTAATGTTCTACATTTTAACATGACCTTCATGAAGTAATGTTATAAACTGTTCACAGTATTCCATCACTGAATCCAAATGCAAGATTGCTTTTTGCGTTACTCCCCATGGCCCACGGGAGTCAAGCCATGAAGAAGAAGTCTGCTCTGCTCATCTGTATTTTTGTGATATTGGAAGTTGATTGTCTCATAATTGCCAGTAGTAGGCTGCAGGATCTGTGGAGCAAGGTTCATATTTTAGTATCCTGTAAAATAATGTTGTGTTCTTCAACATGATGTCTATAAGTAATGTTCGTGTCATGTTGAATGGACACTGTTCAATGTAGAATCAGATATATAATCAGCCAGATTAAATGTGTGCGTATGCAGGCAGGTGACAGGTGTCATATTCAGACGACTCTGTGGCTCGGTACCTTCAGAGTTAACTGTCAGACACAGATCAGCGTAAGATAAGTGTTATTGCATGTAATTGTGAACAGCATCTGAAATAAAAAGCCTTAAATTGAAAAGGCCATCGTGTATCATATAATGTGAAATATATCATGAAATAATGTTCATATCCCTGCCTCTTTTACTCAAGAGAGCAGTGTGAAATTCTATAATATGTCACATAAATCCATAATAATTGTGATACTTGAGAGGTATAACTGTGGTGTTTAATGTATCGCATGCTGTCACACAATTAAACAAATAATGCTACAACTGATCAAGCCTCATGGCGTTTAATATTTATATTACAATATACAGGTGTACTTTAAAAATGTTGTGCAGTGACTGTTTGTCATGAAACCTTTTAAATTTTAAAACAAATTAAGTCGAATAATTTACGTATTTTTTGTATAACAAATTGTTGATTTAATAGGTAACTAAGAACAATAAATTATAATTATTAAGTCTAAATAAAAGCATAACCGTAAAATCGACATGTATGTCGGAATCAGTCGGAACAACGAATTTGTCCACTCTGAGTCGATAAATAAAACCTGTAGATGCAAATAAACACAAAATCATTCCTGCCAATTCCTGCCCAAACTGTTAAAATTGCAAATGAAGCTTAGCTATGTCGTCAAATCGACAACAGTTCGCTTAATTTTGGTCAAATTGTAAAAAGAAAGCGACGAAAATAAACTCTAACTTACCGTCTACACGAATCCCGCAACGAATGACGTATACCACCGTTAAAAGCGCGCGCAACGACGGGTTAAAACGAAACGCTACCAAGAAGCCGAGTAAACGGCACAGCGCTTTTGCAACAGAAATGTGGCACGCGAAAACATTGCCAGGATGAGTGCTGCTGTCTTGCACTGGCCACTGTTGACATCAGCTTGCTGGAGGGCGGAGCTTGAGACTGATTTTCCTTTTGGAATACACCTTCAGGTAGCGCTTCAAGATGTAACGTTTGCATTGCTTACCTAATCCTTCACCGACTCTAAACTACAGCCACCAATATAACACCAGACAGAAAAGACGAAACGCAGCCTTTCCGAAATAATCTGAATTCAAAGCTGATTAATCCCATTTCAAATCGAGGCTTAGTAATATCTTCTGCTACATTAATTACTTCTTCTCAAGCCTGCCTATACGGCTAGACGCGCTCATGTTGTGATTCGATGTGATTGAGTTATGTCACTGATGGTTCTCCTACAGACTAGAGTGATAAGCTAGGCTGGCCCACTGCAGCGACCATGCAGGCCGTCTGTAAGGCAGAAAGGGTTGTACCCATTGCAGAACACATAGCACACCACTGTTTGACATCTATGACATGTAATAAATATTTGGCAGAGGAAATGTTTCACTTGCAGATGTGTCACTGTGCTCCTTGGATAAGATGACTAATGGTTAATTAATGGGGTAGGCTGTAGCCACCAGTTTAGTCATTTGGGGGGGGGGGGGCGCGACCTTCTGATCGTGGCGACTGGCGTGGCACATGGCGAGTGGTCAGTGACGCGGTGTACGGGGGTATCTGGTTGTGAGGGACGTTGAGGACAAGGATCACCGTTATACTCTGTGCGCCGCTTCACCGGTAGCCAGTGAGAAAGTTTGGGTCCTGCGGTGATGCTCTGATGTCGGTCGTTGCGCTGGATCTGTGGAGTTATTCTGACCGCGGAGCGCTGGACCATCTCCGGGAGATGCATCAGGCGGTCAATGATACTGTGGAGCACCGCGTTGCCGTGGTCTATACTTGGCGTCACGAGCGAGTGCACTAGAATCTTACAAGCTGTAGTTGTGTGTCTTGCACGTAATTTGGCGATGCGGATCACTTGGAAGTACGCGACACGCGATGTGTTATCGAGTGTAACGAAAGCTGATCTAATTATATTTATTACTATTTTTTTAATTGTTGTAAGTAATGTGTATTGAATTATAGCTTTAGATCATGATTGTTTAGCACAATTTTATTTTAGCAACTCTATACGCGATGTGTGATCGAGTGTATGGAAAGCAGATCTAATTCTATTTATTAATATTTTATTGTATATTTATTTATTATTTTTAATGTTAATTAATTATCCACAATGTCATACCGTAATTGTTGTAATTTGTACTGAATTATACTTTAGATCATGATTGTTTAGCACAGTTTTACTTTAGCAACTCTACACGCGATGTGTGATCGAGTGTATGGAAAGCAGATCTAATTATACTTATTAATATTTTATTGTATATTTAATATTTTTAATGTTAATTAGTTATTCACAATATCATACCGTAATTGTTGTATGTAATTCGTACTGAGTTTAGATCATGATTGTTTAGCAGTTTTATTTTAGCAAACTTTAAGTTTAATGTCTTTATAGACGTTTTTTTATTACTCACATTTTGGTAGCTCTGTTAATCATTATATAAGTATTAGTATTTTAGAAACATTGTTAACACCATTGAACAGAGTTGTACTTTGGAAATGTGTGTCTAAATAAAGTTATTATTATTATAAAATCTTCAAAATATCAATGTACGCCAAATACTCCTTACCGTCAAAACGAGGCAAGGTGTCTCAGGCAATGTCGGCAGCTGCTCCACTTCTGATGCCGAAGACGTGTCCTATGACCATATAAATAATGGTAATAAATATACATTAACAAATCATTTAATTAATTAGACAATACTGGTTAATTAGTGCGCAACTTTGACAGACCGACACATTTCAGTAAAAGGCCATAATGTCCATAATCATGAAGATATTTGTATAATTTATACAAGCAGTAAACCACATTAATTATGGTAATACATATACATTAACCAGTCATTTCACATTAACAGTAACTTAATTAATATGTTAATATTGGCTAATATTAGCACACTAACGACTAACATTTCGAAGAAAGGCTGGAACGACAATCATTATGAAGACAGTTATATAATTTATGCAATGTTTACAACCACATTAAACATTATAATAAATATACATTAACCAGCCATATAACATTAACAATAACTTTATTAATAAGTAAATATTGGCTAAATAACTCAAAAGATCAATACATGACAATGAAATACAATATTCATACTCCTAATTCACTGTGTCTATGTGTGACTGTGTTATGTCAGTTTGGATGAATGCTGCAGGCTCTGTAGAGACCAGTAATCAATTGTCAGTGCTTCATAATGTAATGTTCTACATTTTAACATGACCTTCATGAAGTAATGTTATAAACTGTTCACAGTATTCCATCACTGAATCCAAATGCAAGATTGCTTTTTGCGTTACTCCCCATGGCCCACGGAAGTCAAGCCATGAAGAAGAAGTCTGCTCTGCTCATCTGTATTTTTGTGATATTGGAAGTTGATTGTCTCATAATTGCCAGTAGTAGGCTGCAGGATCTGTGGAGCAAGGTTCATATTTTAGTATCCTGTAAAATAATGTTGTGTTCTTCAACATGATGTCTATAAGTAATGTTCGTGTCATGTTGAATGGACACTGTTCAATGTAGAATCAGATATATAATCAGCCAGATTAAATGTGTGCGTATGCAGGCAGGTGACAGGTGTCATATTCAGACGACTCTGTGGCTCGGTACCTTCAGAGTTAACTGTCAGACACAGATCAGCGTAAGATAAGTGTTATTGCATGTAATTGTGAACAGCATCTGAAATAAAAAGCCTTAAATTGAAAAGGCCATCGTGTATCATATAATGTGAAATATATCATGAAATAATGTTCATATCCCTGCCTCTTTTACTCAAGAGAGCAGTGTGAAATTCTATAATATGTCACATAAATCCATAATAATTGTGATACTTGAGAGGTATAACTGTGGTGTTTAATGTATCGCATGCTGTCACACAATTAAACAAATAATGCTACAACTGATCAAGCCTCATGGCGTTTAATATTTATATTACAATATACAGGTGTACTTTAAAAATGTTGTGCAGTGACTGTTTGTCATGAAACCTTTTAAATTTTAAAACAAATTAAGTCGAATAATTTACGTATTTTTTGTATAACAAATTGTTGATTTAATAGGTAACTAAGAACAATAAATTATAATTATTAAGTCTAAATAAAAGCATAACCGTAAAATCGACATGTATGTCGGAATCAGTCGGAACAACGAATTTTTCCACTCTGAGTCGATAAATAAAACCTGTAGATGCAAATAAACACAAAATCATTCCTGCCAATTCCTGCCCAAACTGTTAAAATTGCAAATGAAGCTTAGCTATGTCGTAAAATCGACAACAGTTCGCTTAATTTTGGTCAAATTGTAAAAAGAAAGCGACGAAAATAAACTCCAACTTACCGTCTACATGAATCCCGCAACGAATGACGTACACCACCGTTAAAAGCGCGCGCAACGAAACGCTACCAAGAAGCCGAGTAAACGGCACAGCGCTTTTGCAACAGAAATGTGGCACGCGAAAACATTGCCAGGATGAGTGCTGCTGTCTTGCACTGGCCACTGTTGACATCAGCTTGCTGGAGGGCGGAGCTTGAGACTGATTTTCCTTTTGGAATACACCTTCAGGTAGCGCTTCAAGATGTCGTAACGTTTGCATTGCTTACCTAATCCTTCACCGACTCTAAACTACAGCCACCAATATAACACCAGACAGAAAAGACGCGATTTTTTTTCCGAAACGCAGCCTTTCCGAAATAATCTGAATTCAAAGCTGATTAATCCCATTTCAAATCGAGGCTTAGTAATATCTTCTGCTACATTAATTACTTCTTCTCAAGCCTGCCTATACGGCTAGACGCGCTCATGTTGTGATTCGATGTGATTGAGTTATGTCACTGATGGTTCTCCTACAGACTAGAGTGATAAGCTAGGCTGGCCCACTGCAGCGACCATGCAGGCCGTCTGTAAGGCAGAAAGGGTTGTACCCATTGCAGAACACATAGCACACCACTGTTTGACATCTATGACATGTAATAAATATTTGGCAGAGGAAATGTTTCACTTGCAGATGTGTCACTGTGCTCCTTGGATAAGGTGACTAATGGTTAATTAATGGGGTAGGCTGTAGCCACCAGTTTATTCATTGGGGGAAGAGTTGTGATCTGGAAATGAGATTAATCTGAGGTTAATATCCCAGTTGGATTATCCTAGGCTGTGGACAGTCGGGTGGCTCACACGGGTCAGAGGTGCCAAGTCTATCCATTTGGCGGTAGAACATGTCCTGTTTCTTCATTCTTGGGGCAATCTCACGGCCTACCGCTTTAATACCAAAATCTGCCGTCAGGTCGATAGTTCACGGTTATAAAGGAATTACAAATTGTTAGTCCAATTATACAGCCTAACCAACATTTCACGTTGAAAATGCCATGAAATAAATAATAAGTAAATATATCCTAACTTTGAAACATTATCTGGCCATGGCCGGAGTGGTTCCCTATTCTGCATGCACTTCTCATTACGACTGAGGCTCATATATGCACAAGATCCTCATCTATCGCCAACACATCATGAAAAGCGGTAGATCTACGGCATTTTGTGAAGAAGTACTTGGCACATTTGTGTGTCTGACTTGAACTCTCAACTCTGGAGGCTCGTTAATTTGCTGCCAATATTTATTGTGAAACATCAAATATGGTATATTCCATGTGTAGCTTACAGCTTTTGCGACTTGCGATCTGTAGTAGACCAGGCAGCGTCACCATTTTGTTCAGACGTTGTTTTACATGGCGTTTAAATAGTACGATATACTTGGCGTTTACATGTGGTTCAGTGTAGCACTACACATTGTTATAAGCATTTACGAAAAAGTATTTTATGATTTACCTAATTAAAAACTTTGGCCTGATGTGGGCCAAAAATGTTTATGGAATCGTGACTTAAACTCTATGTTTGTCAGCCAATTAATGTTTAAAATTGATAAAATATGCCCATTTAGTGGCGAAAAAAGAAAGCACCAGGGGGTTACTCATGGAAGGGGATTCCTTAATGTTTCTCTTCTATCTGAAATATGTTTAACACAACGCTTGAAAGGTGCAATAAGATGATATTTAGCAATATTATGTTTAGTCAGTTGATATAATTATGTATGTATATTTTTATGAATATACATACTGATTTTTTGGGATAAAATGAACATCGACGGAGTGGGGTGGAAGGGGCGTACGTAACCATTCTATATGAAAAGGAGGGAGTTTGTTCCTAGTTTTTCATTTATTAATTAATATATTTAAGTAAGCTCCTAACAATGTTCGTGATTTTAAAGTTAAGTCCGCGCTTCACGTTCACATGGTAAACAATGCATCCAGTGTCAAGCAAGTTTTATTAGCAATTTCGCCAAAGCGGTTCTAGTTGACCACAATTCCCTTTGATGTCCAATTTCCTCAGGTTCAACGCAGAGGAGTTCCAGTTACAAATTACCACGCTGGCTAATTCCTGGTATAGTAGCAGCAGGGGAACATATTCCCTCCCTTTAACGTGTTCTGTTTATGTCTGTGCTCGTGGGTCAATTGTCCGAAAAGCTGCACTTGAGTGAAACTTTGTTCTATTGAGTTTACAATAGACCACACGTATACCAAACATGCAGCAGCACTACTTGTGTGGTACATTATGAAAGTCTAAGCTATTTTGACCGACGCTTCATCGACAAAAAGGAAAAGGTGTAGTAATAACATTTAATTTAGTCAGTGTTGCATATTGAAGACACGCTTGCGCAACGGATCGACATGTGTTATACATCACTAACAGTAGTATAAATGCATCGATCCAGTGCATTTTTAGACAAGCTAAATAATTTACCACTACAGTCAATGTGATTAATACGAGCTTCGGTTGCGAGCAAACTGTCGCTCACAGCACTGAGACATAAGCATTGGCCAGACACATCTGGACAATGTCACCATTGATGTTGCCTCTGCGCTAAGCTGGATACAGCTATCCCTTCGGAATACAACAGAGGGGGTCGCAGTCAGGTCGCAGAGAGCCTATATCCTAATAAGGGAATATCCCACTCTGGTAACCAGGCAGTGACCAGGCAGTAGCCAATCACTGCCCAGTATCTGAACTGGGAAAACTCAGTCTAAATTCCTCTGTCACAGAGAAAGTTTGTTTGCTCTCTGCTGCCCGTTTTCTATTGTACCCACCCTCCTTCCCCAACTACTCCAGCTTAGTCGCCCTAGTGTTTTGGATGGTGGTTTCTGGGCCGCACATTTATTCCGCTTAGATAGTTAATTATTGGCATTCAATTCCCCATCGACAGATATGTACGACTCATCTACGTTTGTAAGGGGATTTGCCTTTCGCTATCTAGGTTGACGGCAATGCCCATTGTCTTGTCTTTACCATTTACATTACTATTGACTACAAGTAATTACAGGGCATTGCCATTTTCCACCCTTATTTCGTGACTCTCTTTCTCTTCATAAACCTAGCAACGCGCAGCAGATTCCATTACACATCACATCCTATAACTACACTATAGATGAGGCGAAGAGCAGTGAATAAAATACTCATGCCGTGGCTGTTCTGACGTTTACATTTGTGTTCAACTTAAAATCCCATGAGAAATTAAACTTTGTACATTCAGTCATAAGTTCATATATTTGTGTTGACCACACACTGAACTTAATACCGATATTCTCAGCTATTTGCAAAACCCAAATCCTCAACATGATGAGGTTAACGTACAATATTGGAAAAAGAAGCAGCAGCATTGCTCTTGGTGTGAACTTGTATTTGTACACTATTGACCTGTTCGGAGATCGCCAATTTTTGTGACAGCGCATGTGCGAACATGAAATGACGTGGAGGCTTGCGTTCCAAACATAAATGTAAACAGAATAATGTATAGCAAAAATTGCTTATTTTTCATTGTGTTGCTACCAGTTGATGTAACGTATTTATATGTGGCCTGTGATATATGAAGCCACATTTGACCGCATATATCGCAGTCATTCTTGTCACGGTTTACTTAAATTGAATTAACGCTATCACGCGGCTATGCAGTGTTACCCAGGATACGAAATGAACCGATCTCCAACAGGTCAATAAACGGGGTCAGGACACTGTTAGACGTCCTGCTTGGTTACAGACGAAAACAAAGTGCAGTATATTTTTAAGAAATGATTTTGTACAATATTCACTTGCTCTAACATAAGTGCATTTGAGTATTCAGATTTCTAGATGTGATTGTAGAAGCTGTTGACAGTAAAATGGTGTCTTTTTAGCTGATTTTACTAAGCGGAAGGGTATTTGGCAGCAATTTGGCTAGTTGACACTTTAGCCGGATTACTGCCTGCATCCATTTGTAAATATTGACGGGTGTCATACATACTGGCATTTTGTAAGAGCTAGAAATATTAGATTTTGACTAAACTCGACCAGCATGTCAATGAGATGATGACAACGGCAGGTGAGAAGTTTAATACAGTAATACAATCAGACAAAACGTTAACATGGTCGCCAATGGGAAAACTATCAGTGTGCTGACCCCAAACAGTCGATTAACCTATTGCATGTTTCTCCCACATTACGCCACGCACAATTATGATAGAATTTTACACGCATGTGCTGAAGCGCGGCAATCGTGGTTTTAATCTTAGCCGATAGGTGTCGTACGTGTATTACTGCGAATGTACCGTAATTCCATTTTGCGGGGAGACACCGTAAATATTAGAGTAGATGCACGTTAATTATACGGTAATTTCTAAGAGTGTAGTGTTTGTTTACTGACACAACTTCTGCAGCAATTTAACCATGCAAATAGTTCATCTTTTTCACAAGTCCCCCAAATAAACAGAAAACACTCGTGGTCATTCAACAGTGACAAGTGTACTGAAGCAAATAGTTCCAAATGTCTGGACCAAATTACTACCAGTTGGATAGATTTAGTACGCGTGCTTACGCAGACAACCGCCAGTTTGACCGATTCACCACGCGTACCTACGCAGATAGCCGTAAGTTTGACTACTTTACAACGCGTACCTACGCAGATAGCCGTCAGTTTCAAGATTGTTTAGAAAACGCTAAAAACAACACTGTTTCGTCTGGTGACATATCTTGATGGTCATAGTTGTATATTCAGACACTGCAGTAACACATACTCGTGGTTCTTAGGGTTGGCACTCAACTGAACTTTATTTGCATATCAGCATATCACTACTCACATACTTCTCAAGTCAACTACACTATACACATAGTCCACCACACAGACATGCATATATAACATTTCCCTCCCGGACTAATAATGAAAAAGTCTACCAGTATTACTCACTAGTATAACTTCTTCTGTATGCCTACAGCAAAATGATCTACCCGAAAAACATAGTAACATATTTATGTACTACCAATGCAATTCAACAATACAATAACATTTAACCATGTTACTTATAACTACACTAATCTAACGTAGAATCACAAAAGTATTTCACCTCGCTACTTTTGCTAATCTAATGTAACGTAGACCACAGTGATTCACGTATCTCTGTTACACTACAGATCTAGTCTATCTGGTGCCGTTCTCACACGAGAAGACCTTCTCAGGTGTGTTTCATTATCGACCTGAGTAGGTGGCACCAATTCTGCCTGAGTCCTATCATGAGCTGCTTGCTGTTGGGGGGCGTCATACGTCAACTCGTTGTCGTTCCTCTGATTCAGTGATGGCATAGAGCCCACTAAGTAGTCATGATGATCAGTCACTGCAGTCAGTGGTAACTCTGTCAGAGGCATGTTAGTCGAGTTGACCCTTGAACTTAACGGATCAATCCCTTAGAAACAATTACTCCATATGCCAACGGACCACACCTTGCACTTATAGTTCCTGGCACCCACTTTTCTTTCCCGTGGTAATCTCGAACCCATACCATGTCTCCTTCCCTGAATGATCTCAGATTTTGAGAACCACTGCATTTGTTTCTCTAACCGTGTGTTTTCTCGTCGGTTATCTGTTTAACCCTGTCAAGTCGTGTACGCAATTGTCTACCCATGAAACTTACTGCTGGAGTTTCTCCTGTGAAAGCATGCGGAGCATTTCGATATGCCAGGAGGAATTTATCCAATCTAACCTGGAGTGCGTCCCCTGACGATGACATAGCTTTCATAGCCTTCTTTACTGTTTGAACAAATCGTTCAGCTTGCCCGTTCGAACTCGGGTGGTATGGCGGGGTAGGTTTATGCAACACCCTCAAACTATCCAGGATGTCTTTGAACTCCTGAGATTTAAACTGTGGAGCATTATCTGAGACCAAAGTCTGGGGGACTCCGACTCTACTGAACATGGTTCTCAGTGCCTTCACTGTCGTTTCACTGGTTGTGCTGTTGACAAATACAACTTCTGGCCACTTCGAGAACGAGTCAACTACAATAAGGAGCATTTCCCCTCCACAGGACCAGCATAATCAATGTGTATGCGTTCCCCTGGTCGCGATGCAGGTATCCATGGATGTAATGGAGCACTGGTTGGATTCCTCTGCACCAATTGGCATGACTCACAAGCCTTAGTACATGCTTCAATGTCTGCATCCATGCCTGGCCACCAGACATATGAACGTGCGACACCCTTCATTTTCACTACTCCGATATGTCCTGTGTGTAGCTCATCTAGAATTTCTGCTCGAAACTGTTTTGGAATGATCACCTTCATTCCACACAACAGCACATCATCATCGAGAGATAGTTCGTTACGACGACTGAAGAACGGTTGTAAATCTGCCCGATCAGTTGGCAACTTATCAGGCCAACCACCTCGTGTGTACCTCATCACCTGTGACAACAATGGGTCTTTCCGAACTCCACCCTTGATCTGTTCGTTAGTGACAGGAGTAGTAAAGGAGGTTAAGTAGCGGGGATGTTGGAGTCGGAGGAGAGCAAGATCAAGAGCAAAGTACCCGGATGTAGGTCAAGGTCAAAGGTCAAGTACCCGGATGTAGGTCAAGGTCAAATAACGCCACCTAGCGGATAGTTGATTAACTAAAATATTTCACGCCAAAACTATAACAGCGCCACCTAGCGGATATATCATTAACAAAAACAGCGCCACCTGGCGAACATTTTCGGTACCAAAATAGGTTGACCCGCAGCGCCACATAGCGGAATTTTTCGAGAACAACTATTCAAGTGGTGCCACCTGACGAACAAATTGTTAACTAAATGTTCGAGTACTGCCCAATTTCGTGTGTCTTAGTTTGACCGTTAGCGCCCCCTTGCGGATTTTTGTGTGAACTAAATTGACCCTAGCGGATATGTCATGAACTACAAGTGGTGCCACCTGACGGACAAGTTGTGAGGTAAATGTTCGAGTACTGCAAATATTCGTGTCTCTTGCACTTTCCCGCCAATTATGCAAATGAGTTGAACGGATTTTGCTCCCGCATGTGCAATTGACCAATCACGAGCGAGCTGAGCATTGTGGGCGTGGCTAGTTATGCAAATGAGCTTGGAAAAGTATTTCCCATGTTAATGCATAGGGAATTTTTTCCCATGTTAAAGCATAGGGAATTTTCACCATGTTCAAGGATAGGAGCTATCGGTAAACTGTTACGCACAGTAATTTTGTACACGAGGTTGACTTGGTTAATCAGATAGTGCTTTGGTTAGCCATTGTTTTGAGCTTTCGTGCTTGAATATAAGCCCATCATTTGGTGTTATGGGCAGTGACATACTATAGCGAGTGAAAAATGCCCCTGCTAACCAGTATAAACTGTTATGAACTCGTAATGAATGCTCTGTGACTGTGTGTTGAAAAAAACATCCGTGTATCTGTCCCGTGTTAAGGCATAGGGAAATATACGAACTCATCTGTTAAAACATTCAAACTACCAGCTATCTGTGTAATATTTTGGTCAAACTGTTTGTCATGTAACAGTATTCGTCATACGAGATTTGCACTTACCAACGGTCACAGTTGAAAGTCCGCATACAAACGGGTACAAAATTTCACCAGGTGGCGCTGTTTTAGTTAATTATATATCCGCTAGGTGGCGCGGTTATATTTTTGGTGGGAAATATTTTAGTTCACCAACTATCCGCTAGGTGGCGCTGTTTCAGTTCCAAAAAATTCCGCCAGTGGGTTCCGCGTGACCTTGACCTACATCCGGGTACTTGACCTTGACCTTTGATCTTGACCTACATCCGGGTACTTTGCTCTTGATCTTGCTCTCCTCCGACTCCAACATCCCCGCTACTTAACCTCCTTTACTACTGACAGGTAACACCCCAACACTAAGAACGAGAGCCACATCTTCATCTGTAGATGTACCTGGATCCTCGTTTTGTGTGGGTAGCCGTGAGAGCCAGTCCGCATTGGCATTCTGCACACTGCTCCGGTAGCGCATCTCATAGCTGAAACCAGACAAATACATTGCCCAACGCTGGATGCGTTCTGCTGCTACCGCTGGTATGTCCTTTCTGGGACTGATGATCGCCGCTAGTGGTTTGTTATCAGTGACAAGAGTGAACTTCCTGCCAAAGAGAAAAGGATAGAATCGCTTCACACCAAATATGATTCCTAGTCCTTCCCTCTCAATCTGTGAGTACTTCTGTTCTGCTCTCGTCAACGAGCGAGATTCAAACTGAATTGGTCGCTCCTCTCCATCAGGCATGATGTGAGAGAGCACCGTTCCGACACCAATTGGCGATGCATCATTTGCAACTGTCACAGGGAGATTGCTGTCAAAATGCATCAGAAACTCTGACTCACCTAGAGCACGTTTCACTGCCAGAAACGCGTCATCCATGTCACCTGTCCACTCAAACTTCCTATCCTCCAACGTGGTGAGAGGGTGGAGTGTGGACGCAAAATCTGGAACAAACTTTCGATAGTAGTTTGCCATGCCAATGAATGACCTCAGTGAACTCACATCAGTGGGTCTGGGTGCATCACATATGACGGCAATCTTATCTGCCGATTTGTGAATACCCTGTGCATCAATCACGTGACCCAGGTACTCGAGAGAATCTCGGGAGAATTCACATTTCTCCCGATTCAACTTCAACCCAAATTCTGTCAGTCTTTCGAACACCCTGCCAAAATTTCTCAAATGTTCTGACACAAGGATATCATCTAGATATACCTTGACACCTGTCAATCCTTGCAACACTTTTTCTATCGCATTCTGCCAGATAGCTGGCGCAGTTGTGATTCCATAGACTAACCTGTTCTGTTGGAATAGTCCATTATGCATTGATATGGTCAGGTACTGCCTAGATTCCTCAGAAACCTCCATTTGGTTGTACGCATTTGCTAAGTCAAGAGTAGTTAGTCAGGATAAGTACGAGTTACGCTGGATTGCCCTGGAGGAAATTCCATGTTAAAAGACACGGATTTCCCCCAGAATTAGGAGCTGTTATCGTAAAGGTATTCGACGACTTTTTGAAAAAATTAAATATACCGAACAGCATTTGAATATGTCACACACGAGATTGCATTGCCCGTAGGCCGAGGCTTCGCCAAGGGACGGAGCCCTTATTTGGTTGACGATGACATGTCTAAAATGTGGTGTTATAATAAGGTGTAATTTACATAATAAAAGGATTATAAATTCAGCGGAGGTCGTTTTATCTGAAGTAATATATACGAAATGTAGACTACATATAGGGCTATGTTATATCAGAACCTATAGCCTCATTTTTTTTTCGAACAGAGCTTGGAATTAGACGTTTGGTATCATTTCCGTACGGTAGTACCTAAATTCGTGTCTCTTATAAAACCCGTACTCGAGACGTGTCTGGACAGGTTTGTTTGTTGCGAGCGTGAGCGTGCGCACCCTTTATGACGTCATCAAACTGCTACGCGCAGTAATTTTGTACGCGAGGTGATTCGGTCAAGCAGGTAGTGATTTGGTTAGCCATCGTTTTGAACTTGCGCGCTTAAATATAATTTCATCATGTGACGTCATGATGCAGTGACATCATTAAACTATAAACTGCTACGCGCAGTAATTTTGTATGCGAGGTGATTTGGTCAAACAGGTAGTGATTTGTTTAGCCATCGTTTTGAATTTGCACGCTTGAATATAATTCTATCAAGTGACGTCATGATGCAGTGACATCATTAAACTATAAACGGCTATGCGCAGTAATTTTGTATGCGAGGTGAGTTGGTTATACAGGTAGTGATTTGGTTAGCCAGCGTTTTGAACTTGCACACTTGAATATAATCCCATCATGTGACGTCATGATGCAGTGACATAATTAAACTATAAACTGCTAGGCGCAGTAATTTTGTATGCGATGTGAGTTGGTTATACAGGTAGTGCTTTGGTTAGCCAGCGTTTTGAACTTGCGCGTATGTAAAGTAATCAGACCATGTGACGTCATGATGCAGTGACATCACTAAACTGTAAACTGCTACGTGCATCATAGGTCAAACATATTGGCTAGTGTTATTAGGTAGTGGTTAAATTCGTGTCTTTTATAAAACCCGTACTCGAGACGTGTCTAGACTTGTTTGTTTGTTGCGAGCGTGAGCGCACATTCCCTGTATTACGTCAAAGCTATCATTGTGATTTGGTTAGCCAACATTTGTAAGAACTATATTGAACTGATGGTGTAAACTGGTATAAACTGGTATTGAACTCTCTGTGTGTTGGAAGAACAGCCGGGTATCGACATATAACATGTATACTTACCAGCCGTATCTCACTTGAGCGTCGTTTGAAAACTGATCGCAAAACTGGTTCCAAACTGTTTTGAAGTGGTATTCCCTGTTCAAGTCTTATCTGTGTTTCATCTGCATCTAGAGATCAACAGTATTGTTTCAACCTTTTATCATGCTATCATTCTTAATCCACACGTATGTACGTATGTAAAGAAGTAAACACAATCGATGCGCTGTGCGCGAGGCGCTATGTGCGAGACACGATGTCAACTTGGCGGCCTTGACACCAAACTTATCGAATAAAGAATTGGTTGCAAATATGTTTTTCGAATCAGGCACGTAACAAAGTGAAGCGTTATGATAGAACAGTACAGGAACATAATAACCTTCCAGATAGGATATACCAGTATTTATATAGTTTACCTTATTAAGGGTCAAGTGTATAAAGACCCATTACAACGTTTTTATCTTTATTCCATACTGTATTGTTTAATGTCGTGCTTCTTCAGTAAACTTTCAAACTTGCTTCTGTTATAAAACATCTAACATGGTATTGGTAACCGAAAATGGACCCATAGAGATACACATACATAGAGACATACATAAACACAGACATAGAGACACACATACATACATACATACATACAGACCACCCAACATTAACTTTCAACATGTAAGCATACCTTCAAATACACTTTTAAACATACAACTTTGCAAACTTTCACTGACAAACGTTCAAACAAACGTTCCAACACACTTTTAATCCTGTTTGCAGATTGATTTGAACTGGTATTCGATTCACAAGTCTGATATTTGTTGCAATTCGTTCGTGTACTTTCTACTTTGAGGTCTGTGCTTTCGGCACTTTCACTAACTATATAAACGCGAAGCTCTACCCGTCGGACCATCATTCGTATCGCAACGACACCACGGCTAACATCATCATATTGAAGATATCATATTACTGCCCTCGCGATACATCAGACTCGAGTGATATGGTTCGAACGACCGTTGCCGATGAAGAATCCCTACCGACCCCGAGACAACTACCACCATCGCGAAGACCCTTCACCTGCCTGGATTGTGGGGGATCGTTCACACGGAAATGTAATTCCAAGCAACATATCACCAGCGGATGTTGTGCCCGCCGGAAGAGGACGGCCGAGGAGGCCAAGTTGGAAGCGCTTGTGGTGAGTCATGCTTTATATTGTTTTACTATATGCTTACACCTAAAATGATCTTTCGGTGTCTATACTTCCGCTAAAATGGTATTTCCGTACCTATATTTCCCCTAAAATTACGTCCCCTCTTATTATTTCCTATATGGTTGGACTCGTCTATTACTTGCTAACACCCGGGTACACAATATTCTGTTACGTCTTTCCTTCCAAGATTATGGCTTCCCCTACATTGTTCTTCATATCAACATCTGGCAACGTCTTAACTCCCTATACAGTTGCGTCCACGGGTAATATTTGTCGACAATTAATTTTTTTGTATCCATATAACTTGTCACCTTATTTCCTATCACGTCTTATCATTGTTTCCTACATATCCTTGTATCAGCGTACTCTAGCGACGGTGTACTATTCCCATGCAATCTTTAATACTTTTTAATGTTATTGAAATATTCTTGCAGGGCTACAGTGAAGTTCCGCTACCAGCAAAGCAACAACGAATGGTCTCTGTGTCGACAGAGACGACTAACGACAACAGAACAGCATCGATACCAGCTTTCGTTCCTAACGACGTCGCAACTACTCACGCTGTCAATATCACAACTTCTACCCATGCTGCTAATGTCGCAACTTCCGCTCCTGACTTTGCTGGTCCGAACTTTGCCATTGATTTCCCTGTGACCGAAATGAAGAAGACGCTTGCACGTCACATAGCATGCGGCATCTTTGAACTCTCAAGACGTCAGTGCCGTGGTTGCAAGATAGACCATCCTAGTCAATTTTATCACGATTGTATGTTATCTGACGACTTTCAAATTTGCATGTACTTTGACGAGGCTGTCGAGGTCATTAATTCAACTGCAGTGGTGAAAGACTGTTTGGGTGTTTTGTTAGACGCAGGTGTGAAGCTGGCCGACGTGACAGTCGAACAGTTGTGTAATGTCAATACGTGGTTGCAAGAAGCCGTTTCGAAACAGTGGCGAAACACTATGAAACATATGGTTCTGGCGGTAATGGAGGGTGACCTGTAAAGAACTTTATTTTGTCTTGTACACGATTAAACTTTGCAAGACTCTGTGTCAATGTCTAGTCTCTGGTTCTTGTAGTTATGGAGCGTGAAATGTAAATATGTTTGTGTTGTTCACGAATAAACTGTGCAAATCTTATCTTGTGTCTTTACTTAACCAAACTAAGACCAACGACTTCCACGAATCAAACTTTGACTAGCGAGATGCACGAACCAAGCATTCAAACAAACTTGTCTGACAAACGAAACACCAAACACTTAGACCAACGAGTGGCAAGATACAAATTTGTCTGACAAACGAAACACCAAACACTTAGACCAATGAGTGACAAGAACCAAACTTGTCTGACAAACGAAACACCAAACACTTAGACCAACGAGTGGCAAGAAACAAACTTAACGGACAAACGAAACACCAAACACTTAGACCAACGAGTGGCAAGAAACAAATTTGTCTGACAAATGAAACACCAAACACTTAGACCAATGAGTGACAAGAACCAAACTTGTCTGACAAACGAAACACCAAACACTTAGACCAACGAGTGGCAAGAAACAAACTTGTCGGACAAACGAAACACCAAACACTTAGGCCAAAGAGTAACAAGAACCAAACTTGTCAGACAAACGAAACACCAAACACTTAGACCAACGAACGAGATATCACACGAGAATATGGATGAAACATTACATGAGAGAACGGACGAAACAACGGACGAGATATCACACGAGTCTATGGATGAGATATCACGTGAGAGTACGGTCGAGACAAGAGACGAGACAACGGACGAGATATTGCACGAGACTGCGACTAGTCGGACAAACGAAACACCAAAAACTTAGACCAACGAGTGACAATTCGACGGGTTACCACGTGAGATTCCACCAAAAGGGAGCAAATTCGACGCATTGTCGCGTCAAATCCCCCTTTTTGGAGCAAATTCGACGTGTTGTCGCGTCAAATCCCTCCTTTTTGGAGCAAATTCGTCAGTTTATCGCGTGACATCTCTACCAAACTTAGCGAACGAGACTACGGCCGAGATATTGCATAAGACTACGGACGAGACATCGCATGAGACTACGTTTTCCAAGAATCATTCCGTTCTTTACATTTGAACAGTAAACACGTACATCATGAGCTTATGGATTAGTCAACTAGCTACCAACCAGCCTACATCAACATCATCACGTGCAGCCTTCCAGTACCCAGATTGCAAGAGACATTTCACACATCGAGACAACTTGAAACGACACAGTATCCTCAGTCGATGTGCACTGTCTACAAACGTTACATTGCTGAAATCACTTGCCCTGAAGCTCACTACGACATCTGTGTAACACCAAACACTTATACCAAAGAGTGACAAGAACCAAACTTATCGGACAAACGAAACACCAAACACTTAGATCAACGAGCGACAAGAACCAAACATCACATACCTTCATGTCAAGAGACGGTCATCTGTTCGGATTCACATCCAACGAGACGACCATATGACTCGTATGAGGTATCGCTTCTTTTAACGGAAAACATATGTATATGAAACATCCGTCTTTACAACGTAACAATTCTATATTTACAAATAGTGCGAGTGATCAGACACGATACGACCTTCTCGAGAGTCAAAAAAGAAAAGAACGGAATCGTCGGAAGTATGGTATATACACTAGTTTTCGGCGTCATCTCATTTGCATAACCAATCAGACCGAACGTACATCACGTGACTTCCCTTAACACAAAAACTGTGCACGTTCATGAGAGAGGCGACATCCGACGCCACTCAACGGGCACCAATGTAATTAGTCAAGGGTATTACCATCTACCAGCCATGATAGATCTCTATTCGTTGACACACTTCCCGGAATACCGGAAGCGTAGAGGCCGCCATGACAGTCAAGTAATTTCCGGTGCGACGTGACTTCCGACGCAGCGTCCCTAGTAGAGGCTGCCATGACAGTCAAGTAACTTCCGGTACGACGTCACTTCCGGCGTAGCGCCCCCTAGTGGATAATCGGAGTACTACGTCAAATGATGGCGCCAAAAAGTTGGGGTTAATCTCGCGAAAATTTATACAACCACCTTGGTGGTTGTTTAAATTTTCGCTAGATTAACCCCCTCTTTTTTCTCTATCTAACCTATTTAGATATTTTTACCAGCTAGATGGCGCCATCATGTGACGTAGTACTCCGGGAAATCAATGGTAAAGTTCGGACCAGCAAAGTCAGGAGCGGAAGTTTGCTGGTAGCGGACCTTCACTATAGCTCTGCAAGAATATTTCAATAACATTAAAAAATATTAAAGATTGCATGGGAATAGTACACCGTTGCTAGAGTACGCTGATACAAGGATAGGTAGGAAACAATGATAAGAAGTGACGTGATAGGAAATAAGGTGACAAGTTATATGGATACAAAAAAATTAATTGTCGACAAAAATTACCCGTGGACGCAACTGTATAGGGAGTTAAGACGTTGCCAGATGTTGATATGAAGAACAATGTAGGGGAAGCCATAATCTTGGAAGGAAAGACGTAACAGAATATTGTGTACCCGGGTGTTAGCAAGTAATAGACGAGTCCAACCATATAGGAAATAATAAGAGGGGACGTAATTTTAGGGGAAGTATAGGTACGGAAATACCATTTTAGCGGAAGTATAGACACCGAAAGATCATTTTAGGTGTAAGCATATAGTAAAACAATATAAAGCATGACTCACCACAAGCGCTTCCAACTTGGCCTCCTCGGCCGTCCTCTTCCGGCGGGCACAACATCCGCTGGTGATATGTTGCTTGGAATTACATTTCCGTGTGAACGATCCCCCACAATCCAGGCAGGTGAAGGGTCTTCGCGATGGTGGTAGTTGTCTCGGGGTCGGTAGGGATTCTTCATCGGCAACGGTCGTTCGAACCATATCACTCGAGTCTGATGTATCGCGAGGGCAGTAATATGATATCTTCAACATGATGATGTTAGCCGTGGTGTCGTTGCGATACGAATGATGGTTCGACGGGTAGAGCTCCGCGTTTATATAGTTAGTGAACGTGCCGAAAGGTCACGTGGGCGTGCCGAACGAGCACAGACCTCAAAGTAGAAAGTACACGAACGAATTGCAGAAAAGATCAGACTTGTGAATCGAATACCAGTTCAAATCAATTTGCAAACAGGATTAAAAGTGTGTTGGAACGTTTGTTTGAACGTTTGTCAGTGAAAGTTTGCAAAGTTGTATGTTTAAAAGTGTATTTGAAGGTATGCTTATATGTTGAAGGTTAATGTTGGGTGGTCTGTATGTATATATGTATGTATGTATGTATGTATGTATGTATGTATGTATGTATGTATGTATGTATGTATGTATGTATGTATGTATGTATGTCTCTATGTCTGTGTTTATGTATGTCTCTATGTATGTATATCTCTATGGGTCCATTTTCGGTTACCAATACCATGTTAGATGTTTTATAACAGAAGCAAGTTTGAAAGTTTACCGAAGAAGCACGACATTAAACAATACAGTATGGAATAAAGATAAAAACGTTCTAATGGGTCTTTATACACTTGTCCCTTAATAAGGTAAACTATATAAATACTGGTATATCCTATCTGGAAGGTTATTATGTTCCTGTACTGTTCTATCATAACGCTTCACTTTGTTACGTGCCTGATTCGAAAAACATATTTGCAACCAATTCTTTATTCGATAAGTTTGGTGTCAAGGCCGCCAAGTTGACATCGTGTCTCGCACATAGCGCCTCGCGCACAGCGCATCGATTGTGTTTACTTCTTTACATACGTACATACGTGTGGATTAAGAATGATAGCATGATAAAAGGTTGAAACAATACTGTTGATCTCTAGATGCATATGAAACACAGATGAGACTTGAACAGGGAATACCACTTCAAAACAGTTTGGAACCAGTTTTGCGATCAGTTTTCAAACGACGCTCAAGTGAGATACGGCTGGTAAGTATAAATGTTATATGTCGATACCCGGCTGTTCTTCCAAAACACAGAGGGTTCAATACCAGTTCATACCAGTTTACACCATGAGTTCAATATAGTTCTTACAAATGTTGGCTAACCAAATCACAATGATAGCTTTGATGTAATACAGGGAGTGTGCGCTCACGCTCGCAACAAACAAACAAGTCTAGACACGTCTCGAGTACGGGTTTTATAAAAGACACGAATTTAACCACTACCTAATAAAAATAGCCAATATGTTTGACCTATGATGCACGTAGCAGTTTATAGTTTAGTGATGTCACTGCATCATGACGTCACATGGTGGGATTACATTACATACGCGCAAGTTCAAAACGCTGGCTAACCAAATCACTACCTTTATAACCAACTCACCTCGCATACAAAATTACTGCGCGTAGCAGTTTATAGTTTAATGATGTCACTGCATCATGACGTCACATGGTGGGATTACATTACATAGGCGCAAGTTCAAAACGCAGGCTAACCAAATCACTACTTGTTTGACCAAATCACCTCGCATACAAATGTACTGCGCGTAGCAGTTTGATGACGTCATCCAGGGTGCGCGCGCTCACGCTCGCAACAAACAAACATGTCCAGACACGTCTCGAGTACGGGTTTTATAAGAGACACGAATTTAGGTACTACCGTACGGAAATGATACCAAACGTCTAATTCCAAGATGGTCGCTCTATTCGAAAAAAAAACGAGGCTATAGGTTCTGATATAACATAGCCCTATATGTAGTCTACATTTCGTATACATTACTTCAGATAAAACGACCTCCGCTGAATTTATAATCCTGTTATTATATAAATTACGCCTTATTATAACACCACATTTTAGACATGTCATCGTCAACCAAATAAGGGCTCGGTCTCTTGGCGGAGCCTCGGCCTACGGGCCAAGCAATCTCGTGTGTGACATATTAAAATGCTGTTCGGAATATTTTACTTTTTCAAAAAGTTGTCGAATACCTTTACGATAATAGCTCCTATCCTTTAATATGGGGAAAAATTCCCTATCTTTTAACCCGGGAGTCACCCCGGTGGAAATCCCTATCCTTTAACATGAGGAAAAATCAAAATTTCGTCGTATACGTTTACGATAATAGCTCCTATCCTTTAACATGGAGACAATTTCCTATCCTTTAACATGGGAAAAATTCCCTATCCTTTAATGTGGGGAATAAAATTCCCTATCTTTTAACCCGGGAGTCACCCCGGTGGAAATCCCTATCCTTTAACATGGGAAAAAAATTCCCTATCCTTTAACCCGAGAGTCACCCCGGTGGAAATCCCTATCCTTTAACGTGGGATTTCCCCCGGGACGCTCCAGCTTACACGCTGATTAATCTATCTTTTAACATGGGATTTCCTCCAGGGCAATCCAGCGTAACTCGTACTTAACCTGACTAACCACTGTCAAGTTTTGAGAATTTTGCTCCACCAGCCAAATCTGCAAGAATATCGTCAATGTGGATATTCGGCGGGGACAAAGTTTTCAACTGCTGGTTAACTGTCGTCTTATAATTGCCACACAGTCTAATAGCACCATTCTTCTTGGGCACAACCACCACACCTGTTGCCCAGTCACTACTTGTAACTGGTGAAATCATCCCTGCTTTTTCAAGCCTGTCTAACTCTTGCTCGACTTTTGGTCGCAGAGCATAGGGGACCCGATACGGCTTAGTGTACACCGGGTTAGCTCCCTCTACTACTTCAATGTGTGCTTTGATACCTTTCAACAACCCCAGTTTCTCAGCTAAATCCGGAATTTAGCTCGGCAGTGGAAGGATGCGAACTATTTTCGCATTTCTTTAGTGACAAAATCGATAAATTCTTGTCAAGCTTATAACTTATCCATAACCTACAACAGCCGAAGAAATCACACACAAATTTGCTACCACGAACAAAACTTGTGTGCTAGATCCTCTACAAGCTAGCCAGCGGAAAGACAATGCCACCAGTCTTATGTCCATTGTAACACTGATCACGAATTCATCTCTTGAAGATGCTTAAGCAGGCTATTGTACGTCCTTTGTTGAAGAAGCCATCGATTAACAAAGACGTCTTGGATAACTGTTGTCCAGTGAGTAATTTTACACATTTGTCTAAAGTAGTTAAGAAAGTAGTGGCGTTTAGAATATCCCATTCAGGGAATGAAAGACAGCTACCAATTGCCGTATCGAAAACACCATTCGACAGAAACGGCTTTACTATACGTTACAAATGCCATGAAATCTGCCGTGGACAACAAACAAGGCACGTCACTGGTTCTCGTCGATTTTAGTACAGCTTTTGAGACAATTAACCATGCCATCTTAATTCGATGACTACGGTAGCGCTACGGCTTTGTTAGACTGGGTGGTCTCTTACCTGTAGGGATGGACTCAGCGCGTCGTAATTAGTGACACATTTTCGGGTACAACTCCTCAGACGTCATGCAGGTGACCAGCAAGGCTCCGTCCTAGGCCCACTGCTCTTCTCGTTAGCTGTGCAACCAATTGGCGACATCATCAGAAAACATGGCCTTTGCTACCACCACTACGCTGATGACTTACAACTCTACTTCCACCTTGATCTCAGTACAACCGCTTACGCTGCTGTTTTACGTCGAATGGAAGCATGTCTAGATGACATAAAACATTGGATGGCACGGAATTACATGTGCATGATTGACAGCAAGACCGAATACATTCCAGTGGTGCCTAAGTCGGGCACTGCACTTGTGGGTGGCATCGTAATACGTGTTGCATGGTGACTGCACGATTGCAGCTTCACGATGTGTCCGGAATCTCGGCGTCTACGTGAACAGACACCTAAACATGAACAAACAAGTGTCACAAACAGTTATTGTGTGCGCATTCCACCTACGCCACATTAATCAAATCAGCCGATTTTTTTTAAAGGAACGTATAGTCAACGCCATAATAACATCGGGGCTGGACTTGCAACGCAATCATATACGGAACATCTGCAAACAACACTGCTCGTCTGCAACGAATTCACAACTCGACCGCACGTCTGATATTGCATCGCCCGCGGATTGATAGTGCTGCTCCGCTGTTGCATGATCTGCACTGGCTACCCGTTGCTCGCAGAATCGAGTTCAAAATATTTGTGTTTACCCACAAGGCATTGCATGAAAAGGCTCCCGTCTACTTGCGTGATCTCGTGTGTCCTTACAGACCGCAAGATCACTGCGGTCTGCTGACAACAACATGTTGTCTGTAACGCGTACTCGCGTCAAAGCTGGTGACCGCTGCAAGTCTCTAGAACACTCTAGAACCTAATTACATTAAATCTTCAGATACTCTTGGCAGTTTTAAACTAAAACACATTTATTTAGAATATCATCCTAGACGAATGCTAGTAGTTTGTTTGTGACTGTCCTCAGGGATCTAGTGGACTTATTTATATTAGTAATATGTTATAACTATTTGTTTATTTATTTGATTTTATACTGCTATATTTTAGTGATTAACTTATGCATTGTAATTTCTTAATTATTATATTGTACTGTGTTTATTTTAAGTTAACATTTTACTAAAATATTCCAAATATTTTGTTACCTTTTACTTAATTTGCTTATTAATATGTTTATTATTATTGTATGATACAATGTTTAGCTTAAATGACTGTGTTAGTACTAATATTTTAGTTTCACGATCATGACGCATGATATATTGTAAAGCGCCACGAATAATTGTCGATCTGGCGCTATAACAAATTAAATACATTATTATTATTTACGACACGTACCTACGCAGATAGCCGTCAGTTTGATTGGTTCACCACGCGTACCTACGTAGATAGCCGCCAGTTTGACTGATTCACCACGCGTACCTACGCAAATAGCCACCAGTTTTACTGGTTTAGCAGAGACGTTCCGATTTTATAACCATTGTAAGCTATACGTAGGTTTTAGAAATATATAGGGGTCTGTCAGTACGTGTAATGACTTATTTAATGATATGATTGACCTATTTCGTAGCATCTATTACTTTTTTTTTCAGCTCACCACATCAAAGGCACGAATTTAAGCACTACCGTACGGAAATGATACCAAGGGTCTAATTCCAACATGGTCGCCCTTTAAAAAAAGAGGTTTAAGTGCTGCAATGACATCGTCCTATATGTATTCTACATTTCGTGTACAGTTCTTCAGATAAATCCGTTGAATTTATAATCTTTTTATTATAAATTACGCCTTGTTATAACACCTCATTTTAGACAAGTCATCATCAGTCATACAAGCTCTCGGTCCTTTGACGGAGCCTCGGCCAACGGGCCAACCAGTGTCGTTTGTAACTATGCCCTATCTTTTAGAATGGAAGAAAGCCAGGATGTTCAATGACGCTACTGAAATGGAGGGTGCCTCTTGGCGCGGTAAAATCCGTTTGGTATCGGACCGGAGGAACCGGACCTATTTATTTAACATGGGACTGGAACTATGTTCACTCTGGCTTTGCGTGGCTCCAGCCTCCGACGTAATTGACGCGATATACTACTTCATATCTTCATTACTCAGGTTGGTTGCATCAATACTGAAGATCCCAGTATCATCCAATATCAAGAATGCGCGACATAAACCAGACCTTTGTGTAAAGGTGGGTGATGAGTCTCGTCCTCCTCGACAAGTGCTTCGTAGTTCTGACCAAGAGGAGCTACACGTATGGAGCACTTGATCATCTTTGTTGACCTCGCCGGAAGTAGTATTGGGTTATGGTCACATACTCTCACTCTGCTGATCATGTCATCTTTAGGCAGAGTCTGCTGATAGAGAGCAAGCAGAGGTGTCCCAGAAGAGCTGCTGTTCTTACTGCTATACTCCCCGGGCATGATATCATTGATGTAGCGCAGGATATTAGCTCCAGTTACTCATAGAACGTGTTGTTTTCTGCGCTTCATGTCTGTGTCGGTGGGCTCATCGACAACGAAGAAACCCATATTTCTGAATGTATCGTGAAACATCGTCACGTCTGCCTCAGAGTAACCTCGATAGGGTATATGCTTAATCCGTTGGCAGCTGAAATCCGTATGTATGGTGCAACATCCACCAGCTTCTCCTTAGTAGCAAAGTACTATTTGAAGCAAGACTCTGTTATTGTGGATACCTGTTGTCACGAGATACCCCAGCTGATGCCCAGCAGGGAGGGTATATTTGGACTGATTGCCTAGCAGCAACCTATGGAATCTAATTAGCATATAGAGTAGTGGGCGCTGCCGCCGCTGTTAGTGTAGTGAATCAGTCTAGCCTAGGATTCAGACCAGTGCAGCTGTGTATCCAGATAATAACGTATTAAACATATTCTTCTCGACGTGTTGTTTGTATGTTATATAATACATAGATACGAGCAATAACATTACATGGTGTCAGGAAGTGACTTACCGTTACGTGTTAATTGGATTACGTTATCTGGATGATCGCTGAATTACCGGCTCAGCGGGATTGCGACAACAGTGCCTGATAAGATCAGCAAGACTGCGTTAAGTGTGAGGCACACTGTGATGACAACGCCTTCGTTCAGTAAGCTGGCTACGCCACCGTCGCCAACATCGCCTCCACTTAATCGTATTGTGACAACGTACAACAGCAGTATTCCACCACCGCCGCCGTTGAAAATCGACGCACTAACTGCTGCGAATTCTTGGCATCTATGGAAAAGCGCCTGGATAGAATATGAAGTCGCCACAGATCTGGATGAAAAGACACAACGGAAACGCGTGAGTACGTTGTTGTCAGTGATCGGCCAGGATGCGAAAGACATCTGGCAGAATCACCCGTGGAATGATCCTGCACATCGCTACGAAGTAGAACCAGTTCTACAAATGTACGAGAACTACTGTACGCCAAGGGTGAACATGCCGTATGAGAGACACATCTTTCATTCTCGTAAACAGCGGGCTGGGGAAGATGTAATGACGTGGTGTAACGAGCTGCGGCGAATCGGAACAAACTGTGCGTTCGATGAGATCACGACGGATGAAATTTACCGTGACCATCTTGTTTCGAGTGTTATGGACGAGAGAATCCAAAATCAACTCCTCGAAAAATGCGACGTAACGCTGAAGAAAGCCTTAGGCATCATCATATATTCGGAAGTGAAAGCTGAACGAGCTAAGGCATGGAATTCCGTCGGTGACGCAAATGTGCATTCGATGAAGAAAAACACAAGAACGAGGCTGTTCGCAAAGCATTGAAGCGAGGCAGATCACGCAAGACCTCGAGAAAAAATGTATGCGAAAACAAGCACAGTTGTGAACTGTTCGTTTTGTGGAAAGACACATGAAAGAGGCAAATGTCCAGCATGGAGACAGAAATGCAGAGTCTGCCAGGGCCTGAACCACTTCGCCGTTAAGTGTCCCAAAATGAAAGTCAGAAGAGACGTCAAAACAATCGGGACAGAAAAAATATGGCGTGAGTAGTCTGATAGACGATTCAGCTACTCGACACTCCGTTAACCGTGTGGACGGACGGCAGACGGACGCTGGATACATAACGCTTGGTATCGGGTCGCACAAGGCGCAGTTCGAGTGCGATACCGGATCCCAATGTAACATCCTGCCGCTGAGTGACTATAAGTTAGCTACAGGAGATACTAACTTGCAGAATCTGACACGAGTCACAGACACACTGACTGTGTATGGAGGGACGAAAGTTAAAGTGATGGGGATCACAACACTTCAAGTCCACAGAAACGGCCGTAAACACAATCTGCACTTCAAAGTGATGAGCGGTAACCACCGCCAACCGCTTCTCAGCCGTCAGGCATGCTTTGGCATCGGTGCGCTGCAGTGGATTGATGTGGATGCCATTCAGCCATTAGAGGAATCGCCGGAGACCCCGAGCGTAAACAACGTTGATGCAAAGCAGGTAACGAAGATACCTAGCTTTGACACCGCTGACATACAGCACCAGTATGTAGATGTTTTCAAGGGACTTGGAAATTTACCAAGCCCGTACCACATCAAGATTGACAGAGGCGTCAATCCTGTCGTACACGTCCCTCGACGAGTACCAGTGCCTCTGAGGGACAAGCTGAAACATGAGCTGCGTGAGATGGTCAACGATGACATCATCGCGCCAGTCAGTGATTCGACAGATTGATTTTCCACCTTGTTGCTCATGTCGAAGCCAGAAAAACTGCGTATCTGCATGGATCCACGGGATCTAAACAGAGCTATCAAGCGAGAGCATTAGCAAATGCCAACGATAGAGGAAATTGCCACACGACTAAGCGGTGCGCGTATCTTCACTGTCATAGATGCCAAAAAATGCGTTTTGGCAGGTCGAATTGGATGAGGAATCCAGCCGACTCACAACATTCAACACGCCGTTTGGACGCTACAGATGGAAGCGTATGCCATTTGGCATATCCAGTGCACCGGAAGACTGGCAGAGGAAGATGTATGAGACCATCGAAGGATTACAGGGCATCGAAGTAATCGCAGATGATTTTCTCATCACGGGGAAAGACGACGACGAACATGACGTCAATCTGCATGCATTCCTCAAGAGATGTCGTGAGAGAAACTTAGTCCTCAACGCGGAAAAGGTACGCTACAAGCTAAACGAAGTCAGCTACATGGGATGTCTGCTGACAGACGAGGGCATGAAACCTGACCCAAAGAAAATCGTGGCCATAATCGAGATGCCAATGCCCGCGGACGTAGAAGGAGTACGCCGCCTAATTGGTACAGTGCAGTACCTAGGCAAGTTCGTGAAGGGATTGACATACCTCACAGCTCCGTTGCGTGAATTGATACGCAAGGAAAGCGAGTTCACGTGGAACGAGTCGCACACCAAAGCAGTGTGTGCTATACACGAGAAGCTCAGTAACGCCCCAGTGCTGCGTTACTACGATATGGATAAAGACGTAACAATCCAGGCAGACGCGTCGCAAGCAGGCTTGGGAGCTGCGCCCATGCAGGACGGCCAGCCGATATGTTACGCAAGCAGAGCCATGACGGATACCGAACAAAACTGCGCACAGATCGAGAAGGAACTGTTAGCGAGAGTGTTCGCGTGTGAGCGGTTCAACGACTACATATATGGTCGAGATGTAGTACACGTGGAGTCTGACCACAAGCCACTAGAAACTATCTTCAAGAGAGAAATACACATAGCACCGAAGCGACTGCAGCGCATGAGATTACTACTGCAGAAGTATCCACTCGAAGTGAGGTAAAAGAAAGGATCGGAAATGTACGTTACGGATACATTGAGCCGAGCGTACAACCCGGAGGCTAAACGAGACACTCGGCAAGATACGAATACCGATGTCAATAAAGTTGACGACTTAGACGAGGTGATGTACAGCGACAACATCATGCTACCTGAAGATAAATTGATCGAGCTGCAGCACGCCACGAAGGAAGACGCAGTGTTGCGAGAACTCGAGAAGGCCATCAAGTCAGGGTGGCCAGCAGCGAATACCGGTAAGGAAGCACTAAAACCTAACGTGCAGTTCAAAAATGAGCTGTTAGTTGAAGATGGATTAATCTTCAAGGGAGACAGATTAGTAATCCCCCATGTGATGTGACCGGGAATGGTTAAATTGATACACCAGGGCCATATTGGAATAGAGGGATGCCTGCGCAGGGCGCGCGAAGTCATCTATTGGCCCGTTATGAACGCTGAGGTGAAGGACCACATCAGCAAGTGCGACGTTTCCCACGCACACCGACCGGAACAGTGCCGTGAGAAGCTGCAAACACACGAGTTCCTCCATCTGCCATGGGCCAAGGTCGTAACAGATTTGTTTGAGCTCGACGGACACCAGTATGTCATACTGGTAGACTACTACAGTAATTTCTTCGAGATCAACGAGCTGAAGAAGACAAAGACACAGGCTGTTGTCAATGCTCTACTGCCACACTTCGCACGTCACGGAGTTCCTTCAATTCTGGTCAGTGACAACGCTTCACGGTATGGGTCACAGGAATTTGCGAAATTTGCTCGTTAGTGGGGCTTTGTGCACATAATATCAAGCTCGCACTACCCGCAAAGCAACGGGAAAGCGGAGAACGCTGTGAAAATAGCTAAAGCTTTGCTCAAGAAGGCCAAACTGGATGGAAGCGACCCACTGAAAGCTATTCTGGAATGGCGCAACACACCAACAGAAGGCTTGCAAAACTCGCCCGTGCAACGTTTGATGTCACGCCGGACTAAGGCACTGTTGCCGACGCGAAACAGTCTACTTGCACCAAAAATCCAAGGAAGAAATGTCAGCGATGCAATCGAACGACGAAAACGAAAGTACCAACGACATTACGACACCCACTAAAAGCCGCCGAAAGAGCTAAATGTTGGACAGGCAGTCCGGATGAAACTGCCTGGACGCAACACTTGGAGTTTGGGTGTATGTAAACGAGCATTAGGACAGCGATCATACACCGTGGAAGTCGAAGGACACACCTATCGGCGCAACAGACGACAGTTGAGGGCAACCAACGAATCGGCGTTGCTCATGATGTAACGCCAGACGTGGGAGATTCCGTGGCCCGTGCAACGATCTCCAAGCCGACCGGTCGACGACAACCGGCTGTTGTTGTTGACATTCCGTTATCGCCTTTCCTCGCCCGAACACGCCGCGGGGGACACCGGGCATTATGCCGAGGCGAGACGAGCCAAGTGCAAGACGCATGACACTTCGAGATCGTGTTGACATTAAGCCACCACGACGGCTCGTTAACGAAATGTGAATCCCGAAACTGAAAAACAAAACAAAAGAATTTAAAACAAAAAGGGATGTCACGAGATACCCCAGCGACGCCCAGCAGGGAGGGTATATTTTGACTGATTGCCTAGCAGCAACCTATGGTCTCTAATTAGCATATAGAGTAGTGGGCGCCGCCGCCGCTGTTAGTGTAGTGAATCAGTCTAGCCTAGGATTTAGACCAGTGCAGCTGTGTATCCAGATAATAACGTATTAAACATATTCTTCTCGACGTGTTGTTTGTATGTTATATAATACATAGATACGAGTAATACCGTTACACCTGTGCACCAGTGTCAAGTAGACATCGGATTTTCACTTTCGCAGTTGCGTTTCTTGAGCAGAATATATGCCTGTGGCGTGGCTGATCGCAACAGGCCTCCTTGATTTGACAGATGTTGTGTTGGCTGGGCTTGGAGACAACATCCTCGTCTTGCTTGTTCACTGCCGTTGTCTGACGTGGGCAGTTCGCCTTCAGATGGTCAGGTGACTGACACACACAACATAGAAGAGGTCCGTCTAGCTTACGGCGAGAACTGTCATCACGTCGCCCGGTGATTGCCATGCACTGCTGTCCCGCAACTGGTCTGCCTGTTGTCTGACCAGTGCCCGCAGGTCGATGTTTTCGATAAACCTCGCAGGTCGAAGTAACCCAAGTTCGGTGACTCCAAGTTGAGGTGACGAAGTTCTCTACGGAGGCTTTCGTCTCTCAATGCCTCAGCCATGCAGTCTACCTTTCAGTGCCTTTTCTTTTTCTGTCATGCAGGAAAGATGGATCCCACTGTAGCATTCGATCGTACGTACAGCTCCAGAAGGGACAACGAACATACCACCAAGCTTTCTCCTTTGCACCGTAAGGAGGAAAATAAGCGCGTTTCTATCTGTGGTAGGATCGAGGTCTCCATCTACGAAAACACTTAACAGCACTTTAAATATTGCTTCAGGATTACTTGACGTGTCGCTACCATGCCCAAGAATCTCCTGGCGTGCTCGTTCACTCAAGTTTTCAACAAGTAAGGCAGCCTTACTTGCCTCTGGCAACTGGTGTGAAGTGGCCAGTGTTATATATGTATGTCTATGTGGTGGACTATGTGTATAGTGATGCGTAGGGGTACACGTTGTAGTTGAGAACTATGTGAGTAGTGATATGCTGATATGCAAATAAAGTGCAGTTGAACCACGAGAATGTGTTACTGTAGTGTCTGAATATACAACAGATAATTGGCGACGAGGCGGATGGGATGGTATCAACTCATCGAAGTGTTGAAACAGGACAGTTTCCTGATACTGTGAGTGAAACAGTTATTTGAATTTGACGTGTGAGCTGTGAGGGAAACAGCCGAAGAAGACGCACGCGTGAGCATGGCAGACTTCACCGGGCTAATGGCGCCTAAACTCTGCCTAGCTGGGTCAAACGCGAAGGAAAGTTGGCAGACTTTCAAGCAGCAGTTCAACATGTATTTGCTGGCGTCAGGGAATACTACGAAGAGTAACGCAGAGAAGATTGCAATGTTACTGACATTCGGTGGTGCAGAATTGTTGGTGATTTACAATTCGTTCGATTATAACATTGAAGGCGCGGCAGCAGAAATACCGACAGTGAAAGTAGTACTCGAGCGATTTGACAACTCCTTCGCTCCGAGGACAAACGAACTGATTGATCGGTATAAATTCCGTTCGTGCAAGCAGTCATACGATGAAACGACGGCGTCGTACATAGCGCGGCCATGTAATCTAGCAAAAACGTGCAATTTCGGCGACGAAAAGGAGAACTCGTCTACGGATGCCACGATGACAATCTCCAGGAGAAATTATTCCGCGAAGAAACGCTGACCTTGCAGAACGCGAGACAGATTACCACAGCCCACGAGGCAGCGCGACAGAACATGAACTTATTCCGCGGACAGCAGACGCACGATGCGCCGACGGCTACCGTCAACAGGGTGACGAAGGTCAAGACCGACAAAACAGTTCCGCCGCGGCAGGGCAGCGCGGAGATGCGACGGGTCGTCCGGGGACAGGGCCAAATGAAATGCAAGTTTTGTGGCCGAGAACATGCTTTCGACCGAAAGCAATGTCCAACTTTCGGTAAGCGTTGTCACATTTGTGGACGGGACAATCGTTTTGCCAAGATGTGCCAAGTGCAGGGCAATCGTGAACGAGTGCAGGGCAATCGTGAGCGTGGTAAACACAAGAACACTGAGCGACAGCGGCCGGTGCATACTGTGTCTGTGACAGTCGATACTGACGATAGTCAGAATGATGTTTCAAATGTGTTAGATGTGCATGCACTGCATGATTGTGAAACCGATTGCACGATTGTTGATGCATCTGCTATCATTGTATATCCGACTGTAAATAATGTTGTGTTAGCCATGGAGCTTGACACAGGGTCTGCAGTATCAATGATTCCTGTTGTCAGTGTTGATGTGTACCAGTCGAAGTTTTCAAACTGTCGGCTCCAGCCTAGCAACAAAGTGTTCCGTAGCTTCACAGGGGAATCGGTCCCATGTAAGGGCATGTTCAGTGTGAATGTGCAGTATAATGCACAGAATGTAGATCTGATGCTGTATATTGTCCCGGGCAGTAGACTGGACAGGGATCAAGTTTCGACCTGGGTCAGGGTCGGTGTGCCTCTCACATGAATGTCAGCTAGATGGGCTAGTCAGTAAACATCAAGGTTTGTTTGATGGGAAACTGGGGTTGTTGAAAGGTATCAAAGCACACATTGAAGTAGTAGAGGGATCTAACCCGGTGTACACTAAGCCGTATCGGGTCCCCTATGCTCTGCGACCAAAAGTCGAGCAAGAGTTAGACAGGCTTGAAAAAGCAGGGGTGATTTCGCCAGTTACATGTAGTGACTGGGCAACAGGTGTGGTGGTTGTGCCCAAGAAAAATGGTGCTATTAGAATGTGTGGCAATTATAAGACGACAGTTAACCCTCAGTTAAAAACTGTGTCCCCGCCGAATATCCACATTGACGATATTCTGGCAGATATGGCTGGTGGAGCAAAATTCTCAAAACTTGACTTAGCAAATGCGTACAACCAAATGGAGGTTTCTGGGGAATCTATGCAGTACCTGACCATATCAACGCATAATGGACTATTCCAACAGAACAGGTTAGTCTATAGAATCACAACTGCGCCAGCTATCTGGCAGAATGCGATAGAGAAAGTGTTGCAAGGATTGCCAGGTGTCAAGGTATATCTAGATGATATCCTTGTGTCAGGAAGAACTTGGGAGAACATCTGAGAAATTTGGGCAGGGTGTTCGAAAGACTGAAAGAATTTGGGTTGAAGTTGAATCGGGAGAGATGTGAATTCTCCAGAGATTCTCTCGAGTACCTGGGTCACGTGATTGGTGCCCAGGATATTCACAAATCGGCAGACACGATTGCCGTCATATGTGATGCACCCAGACCCACTGATGTGAGTTCACTGAGGTCATTCATTGGCATGGCAAACTACTATCGAAAGTTTGTGCCAGATTTTGCGTTCACACTCCATCCTCTCACCACGTTGCTTTAGAAGGATAGGAAGTTTGAGTGGACAGGTGACATGGATGACGCGTTTCTGGCAGTGAAACGTGCTCTAGGCGAGTCAGGGTTTCTGATGCATTTTGACAGCAATCTTCCTGTGACAGTTGCATGTGATGCATCGCCAATTGGTGTCGGAGCGGTGCTCTCTCACATCATGCCTGGTGGAGAGGAGCGACCAATTCAGTTTGCATCTCGCTCGTTGACGAGAGCAGAACAGAAGTACTCACAGATTGAGAGGGAAGGACTAGGAATCATATTTGGTGTGAAGCGATTCTATCCTTTTCTCTTTGGCAGGAAGTTCACTCTTGTCACTGATAACAAACCACTAGCGGCGATCATCAGTCCTAGAAAGGACATACCAGCGGTAGCAGCAGAACGCATCCAGCGTTGGGCAATGTATTTGTCTGATTTCAGCTATGAGATGCGCTACCGGAGCAGTGTGCGGAATGCCAATGCGGACTGGCTCTCACGGCTACCCACACAAAACGAGGATCCAGGTACATATACAGATGAATATGTGGCTCTCGTTCTTGGTGTTGGGGTGTTACCTGTCACTAACGAACAGATCAAGGGTGGAGTTCGGAAAGACCCATTGTTGTCACAGGTGATGAGGTACACACGAGATGGTTGGCCTGATAAGTTGCATTGCAATTCCGCTTGCGCCGTCCTTTCTTCATCTTCTAGAGCAGACGATTTCTCTTGTTCTGCTGTAAATGCGGCCTGAACAACACTATAATATGTCCACCTTCTACACTAATTCTGGTAATGTCCTTTTCGTCACACATGTAAACATCTGCAGGAAGTCTTCGTGATGGCCTCTCCACTAGGTAGGGATTCTCCACTAGTAAGCCGACCCTAGCTCGCCTTCCATACGGGGTCAATACAGAGTTGGTTTTCCCATAGGCGACCATGTTAACGTTTTGTCTGATTATAAGAAAACGTGACCTATAAATGTCTTAAACTTTTCACCTGCTGTTATCATCATATCATAGACATGCTGGTAGATTAAACAAAATTGCATACTTCAAGCTCTCGTAAAATGCCTGTATGTGAGACACCCGTCAATATTTACAAATGCCGGCAAGCATTACTCCACAAAGAGGTCACACAGGCAAATTGCTGCCAAATATCCTTCCGCTTATTCAAATCATCTAGAAATCCACCATTCTACAGTCAACACCTACAATCACACATGAAAATCTGCATACTCAAATGTACTTATATCACAGCATGTGAATTTTCAAAAAAAATCATTTCTAAAAAATACAGTAAACTTTTCTTCTGCAACCAAGCAGGAAGTATAACTAGAACATGACCCTTTACCAAACGATGCGGTAGGTAGGGACTTGAACATGCCAACCACACTTCCGGGTACCAAATGTAGCTTCGGTGCATCGAGAGACAACAACGATTCATTGTTTCCAATGCTTTATTTACTGGCATGTTTCTAAAATTTGTAAACTCCTATAAATTTCAAAATTTCTAAAATTCCTACAACAGAAACAAACAAAAAATACAAAACAGCTAAAACAATTACAAATTCGCTAACATCTACAATACTTTAGCAAGTGAAAAAGATTCGCGCTTGCGTACATGTTGATATTACAGATACAACATGCATAATGCAATCAATGTATCCAACATTGTTCTCAAGTAGCAAAGCTACAAATACATATATAACACAAGCATCATTGTCTTAGCAAGGGAAATGCATTCACATTTTTGTTTACAACAATGTTGCTAACTATAATGTACGTAACACCTTCTGATACTTTAATAACAATATACCACGATACTGTGAGAGTTTTACATACTAACATTAATGCAGAGAAGGTACAAGGATGATCCAGTGGGAATTCAAATAATATTCTATAAATCCCTGACGCTTACCCAACCACAGCTACATCAACATGTGTAGTAGTAGGTCAACGAACGTACATCCTCCTATAAGCCAGTACCTGAATAACAATATACTATTGATGTTCTCCTATAAGAACTAACCGTTTAAGAAGCATTGCGTTTACAATAGAACATATTGGATTAACAATGTTACATTCGCTTTATTCTTAAGACTATCCATTAGGATTCAATATAAGGCACATATATAATATTCAATATACAGTTACAGGGAACAACTTGTCTGTGATATATTAAACCCAAGCTACTGCATTTGTTGCTGTAGCCATGCAGTGTAGGCACTATAAAGCCAGGTCATTAACACTGCTGGACATCTCTACTACCCCATTGTGGGCAAGCTGTTCACTATCACCCTGCTGGCTTGAACCGGCCAGAAGATCATTTGTCAGGCCTTTGCTGGGAAGCAATGGATACATGTTTCATATGTTTGTCAACGATTGCTAAGTTACCTAGTCACAATGTTTAATGTAATAATATGCTAACATAGTATATGATGTATACTTATAATTTGATTGAATAGTAATAGTAATTACAATGTTTTCTCTTTTATAATTAAATCCTAGATCAAGTATCTTTCTTTCCCTAATCACCAGTACTCCTGAAAGCTAGTGAGAGTACGTAAAACAAGTCATAACTCTAAATATTAACTAACACTATTGATCAAATTAACCTACATCAAATGATGCACAGTTTCTTCATACTACATATGGTAAGATTATAAGAAAAGAACAGAATTTTGGTTAATAAATTATGTGACACTCACCAGTATGATAAGTATGGTGTCCTGCTCAGGTACGTCACATCAAAACACTACTACATGGCAGATTAATAAACTAGTAAATCATTTAAAATGTATGAAATGATATAATTTTACTTATATACTTACACAATCCACCAAGATAAGGGAATTATGTCTTACAGATAACATGATAAAAAACACACATTATAATATGTCTATGGGTGCTGCCACCTTGTGATGGGCACATACAGCAAAGTGTGCCCTGTCACAATATAGGGTAAAACCACAATAAAGATTCGTCCGAAAGAGTAATACCGTTTTGGTGTGATGTGTGAATTTTTTTCGAGCACTTTGACATAGCACATGTTAGTCCAGTGAATACTGAATGTATTTCTGCATTAGATCTTTCTCGAGGTGGCAATAAATATACGCTAGTCGCTCGCGTATTCGCACAGTGACTATTTTGTAGCGAGCACCAATATTTTAAAATCCGTCACCAGATTGGGGCGAAATTAAGGGGTGTCAGGTTTGAGTGGATTTTTTTGAAAAGTGAGGTGTGAGAATTTCACGAGTTTTCCACAGCACTTGTGTCAGTGGAGGTTAAATATGCTGTGAAATTTTCAAGAAAATCGTAAGAAAAATTTTGCAGGAAATGAAGGAAACATTATAATGGCCGCCTATGTAAAATTTAAATGTGATCTTAACCTATATGTTCCAAATATATTAGTAACTTAATGTTGGTGTAAAGTTCTTATAGTGTTTGGAAATGAGAAGTACAAATAATTGGGTCACTTGGTTTGATCAGTTGTGGGACTATTTGCATGCCTTTTATTTCGTGAAAGTGATCTTTAAACGATGTCCTAACGATCCTGTACATTACTAAATGGCCACCGTGTGGTCCCATTTCATACTACGTTTTCACCCAAGTTGACATTCTTTTTTTTGTAGCTCTTTGGTAATGTACGACGGATAGCGGGGAACGTGGTAAATGGAACCACGGCGGACCACGTGAATACCGCGATTCGCCATTTCCAGTTGTTGATGCCGAAGGATGCCTTCTGCCTCTACCAAGCCGGAAACTAAGGCCTCTGTGGAGGTCACCGATTCCATAAAACAAGTTATTGTTATAGTGGAAAAGAAAGTTCGTAATCTAGAGAAGAGGAAGGTAAACTTTGACCTGTTTTGCAGTATTGGGAAATAGACGATCTTGAAATTGCGTAGCGTAGCGATGAACTCGTAATCACTGAAAAACACGATTTGCCCTGTTTCGATCAAGTAGCGAACTTTTAAGATTGTTTGTTATAATTGTTTAATAGTTTATTAAGTGTACAGGTTAACCAGTGTACTTGTGATACGGTTGATTTTTTTTTAAGTTTACTAGTTACGAAATGAAAGAATTCCGAATTTGCGACGAATCGTTGGCTGTCAAAATGGCCGACGCCATTTTTCGCACGTGTACTTCCTAGTTTCCTAGTTGTTTCCAGCACTCGGCAACGTTCTATTAACTGACTAGTCTGTATATATTGTGGTTACAGTGTTATGATCTTATGAGGTCTCATTCAACTAGCCAGCCTTTTTCAGAACATGATTATCGCCCAGCCGACCTTTCTATGCTAGCACTGAGGGTGTTCACTGCCAGGGTGCTTGTCGTCCTCAGAGGTTCTTTTACGACCCAAATTGAGACGAGTCCGCTAAGAGTAATCCAACAACCCTCTTGTCTTGGATCAGTTGAGACATATTATCGGGATGTTTCCCCCAAATAAAGAGTAGTTCCTTCTGTATTTGAAACATAGGCCTACCCAGAATGAGACATGTTTAAATGGCCCAAAATAGTTCCACCTTGTCCTCCTACTGACTACTATTAACTAATTATTAAGTTACCCTTAACTAAGTCAAGACTTAACTCTTACTGAGACTAAGTCCTAACTAGGCTAGCAATGGTGTAACATTTTGTGTAAAATGAAAGTAGTTATTTCTGACCTTGACAGGGTTTCCGCCAGAAAAAATAATTTGGGTACGGAGTTAGTCAATTGTGAGACCGCTGAACTGACAGGCTAAGTCTGCCACGAGCGCCGTGAGGGCCCTCCCCCAGAAAAAATTGGATTTCTAGATGCTCAGAGAAGTGATTTCCCGGCATTCGGAGTCGGAAATCCCGCCCGGCATCTTGTTGCATTATTTTTCTTCACCATGAAACAATGAATACTCGAAAACATCACGAAAAATGTACAGTCATGACAGCTCGCCGTATTCTTTACACTAAGCCTACCAATATACCGGTACGCCATGTTCTATCCTGAGGTGAAGGCTTCAGTCCCGCAGTGAATACCACATTTAGCCAATCACAGAATAGCTAGCATAAACGTGTTGGCACGGGCTCATTCTTCACCTTTAAAAACGTCATCAAGTATGAGTTTCATTGCACAGAATATTAAATAAAAATTTTAAATCTGGATTTATTTTGCGTACGTATCTGTACCCTAGAATTATTTTTGGGTACATAATTTTACCCTGCTGGCGGAAACACTGCTTGAATGCTAGCAAAGTTAGCAAATTGTTCAGTTTAATTTTTGGTACTCGTGCACTTTTTCATGGAATTGCCAGTGTCATAACTTTGCTTGAAATACAAATGCTGAAATGACAAAAACGTTTCTCATTAGTCATCTTTGGTGATGCAAAAACTGTATCAAATCAATTCAAATAATGTAATATTTATGTGATTTTATAAATTACATACTACTGTAGATACATTTATGCAATCAAAACTTGATAATTTATTATTTGGGTAGGTTCCAACGTAACTTAGAATTGCCCATATATGTTGGTAAACTCGGCCCGCAATCAATACAGTAGTCCCTCTCTTCAGCGGACACATCTGTATCCAAGCATAAGTGTCCCGACATGGCGGGTGTCCGCTCATCGGAGGAATAGGCATCTTAGTGCTGGAGTTCAGACCAGTACAATGGACACATGGTATAGATGTGGCAATATGTCAATGCATTGACTGATAGGAATTAAGCATTATATATATATGTGTTTATTATTACCGAGATGTATTAAAAAATAAAGAGTTGGCCATGAAGTACGTCATATCGCCTGCCCGGCACCATCCGCCCGACTCTCTCTGTCGATCTGTGATTTTCCTCAACCGTGCACTGGTCACTCACTCACTGCTACTAGCCTACGCAACGGTATCGGCCCGGCGTTGCAGTAGAATTTGCTGCGCGTATGGCAGCATTCAACAAAAAATTTTGAACAAAACATCTCCGTTACAACATTTTATAAAGTGATATTCTCGAACGATTTAGATATTCTTTAGCTAAAATACTTTGTAAATAATTCGCAAGTTGACGATTTTGGCTGCCCCCTACCGGCTAAAATAATAACCTAGAAATGATCAACCGAATATTTAAATCAGTTGCTACATGCAGCAATCGTTAATTGTCTCACTTCATTTTTCATCCAATTTCGAAAGATTCATTAATGCACAAATTATGCGTCACTTGATAATGTGTTCCACCGTTTCATGCGCTGACAACCAGTTCATCTTTTCCAGGCACTGGTAATATTTTGCGTAGCGCAGCATAATTTGATGATGCTTGTTTATTATTTCACCTCAGTTTAGGCTTAATGTTGGGCTACGTTGAAAATTCAGGTGAACCTTTTATACATCATATTTGTAAATCTTAATTGCAATTTACAAGATGAAAAGGCGATGCCATGCCGAAGCCCTGACTGGGGCTGGAGGCAAGAACGGGGAAGCCATCATTCATGGCATCGCCGGTGGCAAACGTGATTGATAACAGCACAAAATTAACATTCCCTTCCTCCACATTCAGTCTGCCTAAAGTTTACAGACCGTAATCAAAGGAACTCTAAGTAGTTTGGACAAACACAAAGATTACAACAAGGACGACAGGCTCGTTGTTACGGGTACACGTGTACTTGGTGTTACCACTGACGCACACACCATTTTTTAAACTAATTCTGCAAAAAATCATTGTCTCATCAGAGGGACATTAACACAGTAAAACAGCCCGTACATTGAGGAACTGCCCCAACATAGCAAGTGTCCCCTAGTCAGAGGGTATGCTGAAGACAGGGACTACTGTAACAGCCACCTGACAGCCAGCTTCAGAATCAAATCTAGAGTGAAGTAGGGATACATTCTGTCTCTATTTCTGTTCATCAAGATCAAGCCAACAGCCATAAATATTTGTAGAAAAAGTAATGTGCTGTTTCACATAAAGGGGACACGCTGCGGGATTTTTGACGATTTTTGGTGACATTTCGTTTTCAGCGTATTTCACTAATAAAACATCTTAACTTCAACTTCTAATTCATAAATGTTCATATTTATGTGTCTGTATGTGAAATAAATGCTTTATTTGATCACCAGTGTTGATGAGAGTTCCTTTGTCTTGCGAACAAAGCAGAAATTAGGCGTATTTCACTCCTTAGTTATCAGTACTTTGCCTTACTGGAGGCTGCCATGTTGGATTAATTTAGCTCTTTCTCCCGGCTGCAAGACAGGCTTATCCGCGGCGGGAAACACTCATTAGTATGCAGCCATTTTCTAAACAAATTCGGCAAAAAATCTTCGAATTAATGAATACTGTCCGTCTTAGGAGGGACATATAACCAAAATATCCTGTCCACGTACACGAGGTGTCCCCTCATCAGAGGGACATTGACACGGCAAAACGGTCTGTACATTGACAAACTGTCCAGACATAGCGGGTGTCCCCTTGTCAGAGGGTCCGCTGAAGAGAGGGACTACTGTAATAGTGTAAAATTAATGGTCATTATATTGAATATTAATTTCAAATCGTGGTATCATACATTTATGTAAATAACCTGGTAAATTTTATTGATTCTTGTTTGTAATATGTTTCAGCTGAAGCTAGATGGCTACCGCCAGAAGTATGCTGATGGGGAAGAACTCAATGCTGACCAGAAGGTTTGCTCAATATTTAATTTACAAGCTGGGTTAATGCAATCATTTTTACAACCATTTTCATACAGTTACTTTCTAGTAATTTAATTCCTTAAAGGAAATAAAAACAAGGCATTAGCTCAAATCTGTTTTCCATGTGTACAGAAAGTTTAATATTGCATGTAACATTCGAGAACATTAAAAAAATACAGAAAAATACATTTGTAGCATAAATTCGATTTTAAACCCGTCTGTGTAGCGATTCCCGCGGAAAATAAAAATTTAATGAGCTAGGCAATCACGTGGTATCTTAACGTCACGCATGACTCGCACTCGCAGCAGGCCGACCCTTTCTATGCATTCAGAGCATGTTTACATGGATAATGTTGGGGTCGAAACGAGCGTCAGAATGAGTTGTTATGCAATAATCCGATGTAATACAAACACTAGTCATCATAGAGGAACAAGCAGTTATCTTACGGTTCCACATGAATTCAATTTTATTCAAAACAATGAATGCGAATGAGCCTACAAGTCGACTAGGTTTCGCCGAGCTTGGCCCTGGGCTCGTTTTCAGAATAATTATATCGATTGCAACCAACGGGAGATAATGTACACCAACACATACATACATAGCAAACATATATTGTATCCAGCTACAGAAAGTAACGTGTAAAATCTCATAATATCACTAGAATATCGATGTATGAAGGAGTTGTACAAATTATCATAACAACTGAAATCAGTCAGCGTATTTCCGTCGACATTTTTGGCATTCAAATACAAATTATTTTTTATTCAAATGCAAGTGTTTTTGTTTCAAATGCAATTGTTTTTTATCCTGAAACTCAAATGCAAGTGCAAATACGACATTTTAAAATGTATTTGCATTTGAGCCCAAGCCAGTCATTGATGCATGAAGTTGTATTTCTGGCGATACTGTAATTAAACCGACATGTTTACATTTCAACTCATCATAACGGTCGTTTATCTGATGGTATCAGTTTCGTGTAACATCAACAGTGAAGACCAACACATCTCCTGATTGGTTGACTAAAAATCATGACAATCAACTATCTTTACAGGTGTGGGTTTTCAATTTGCCGTGGCCTGTGTTTGCGAAAATCATACCATCACGATGCACCGTCGGCATGCATTTTCGCTAAATCGCAGACAATCTTCTCTGACTTTTCCCGTTATCTGGTGTCGTCGGTATGGGTGGTAATTTTCTTTCTCTGTGTTGCCCTGTCCATCACCACATCTGCATTCAGACCCACAATTTCCATGGCTCTTCTGCATGAGTCTTTCCATCTGGTCTTTAGTCGTCCTCTCCTTCTTCCTGGTATCTCTGCATTTAGTACTCTTCTCATTATGTGCTCCTCTTCCCTTCTCATCACATGCCCATACCATTTCAATTTCAGTCGTTTCTCTGTTATGCTTGTGTCACTCTCATTGCTCCTCTAATGTCCTTTCGTTGTTGCCCAGGTCTCTGCCCCATACAGCATTGCTGGCCTGAGTACTGTTTTATAGATCTTCAACTTCACTGGCATCCTCCTGTTGCACTGTATCAGTCTGATGTACTTTTCCGGTATATTCCTTTCTCTCGCATATCTCCTCCCTTGGTACCTGATCATATGCTTTCTCCAGGTCTATAAATACCACTCTGATGTCCTTCTGTGTTTCTCTATTGTTTGTTTGAGAATGAAAAACGCATCTGTGGTACTCCTGCCTGGCATAAACCCAAACTGACTTTCATGTATGTCTGTGCATTCTCTCATCCTCTTGTCTATGACTCTCCTATATCTTAAAGGTGTGCTTCAGGAGTTTGATCCCTCGGTAGTTCTTACACTCCTGAATGTCACCTTTTCGCTTGAAGATTGGGACCTTATGCTCTGTCGCCAAGCCGATGGCATGTGTTCTGAAGTTGCCCATACATTTCCAAGTTTCTGTTGGTATTTCATCTGCTTCTACAGTCTTCCCACTTTTCATCCCTCTGAGTGCTTTCTCTGTTTCTTCGTCACTGATACTCCATATCATTCCTTGATTCACATCCCTCTCCTCGGTTTCTACTCTCGGGTTTTCATCATCAATCAGCCAGTTAAAATATCGGCCCCATCTCTCTTTGATGTCATCGTCTTTCATCAATATTTCTCCCGTTGCACTTTTGACTGGACGTATCTGGCCTATGTCCTTTCCTGTATGGTCCGTAGCTGCTGCTATTCTATAGATGTCTTTCTGACCATCACTGGTTTCTAGGTTGTCATACAATCTCTACTGCTTCTTCTCTCAATCTTCCCTCCACCTTCTTAGCTGTCGCTTTCAGTCTCTTGTACTCTGCCCTGTCTATCTCTTCTCCTGTTCATTTCCAGCTAACTTGCAGACGATACGTTTATTAAATAAAGGAATGCTTTTAAAAACTATACCATTGTGAAGAATATTATGGTGTCGTTCCAGTGATTAAATATGTATTATTTAACGTGGACTGAACGTTGTAAGGGCTGCGTGATTGGTGGCATGTCATAGTTTAGTACTAGGTCTGGCCAGATCCAACAGTAACACATAATATTTTGTTACTAAGCACATTACAACAGGGATAGAAATATGAGTTACATAATTAATCAACAAACATTTTAAAATATTCCCACAATAGATTAGAGATTTATTTATTTAATTTTTTTGGGCATCAAAGAAATTCTACTAGATACTGTTCAATAATAAGCTGAATCAAATTTTATTATTATTGCATGACAAACACAATGTTTTATTTGATTAATGATGCTTTGTGTTTTGAATGAAGGGCGTGTATACATAGTTGATGTAATGAACTAGTGCATGAAATTGAAGTTCCTGTTTAAAAACGTTTGCTAAGTATATTTGTGTTAAGGCCAGACACCCCAGGTGAAATGGTCTTTTTTGAACATACCTTTGTATGCATACTATCAATAAAGTTCACTTCTATGACAATTACATACCTCTAAGTGAGTTTTAGTCATGGATCAAGCATGTCGATATCATGTAATGAAATCCATTATGCAATCTTTGACAGCCATTTTCTCAAAAACGTTTTTCTTCAAATTTCTGCATTTGGAAACGGGATATCTCTTGGAATAATTATGCTATAAATAATGTTTTCAGTGTAATTATAACTATATATGGATTCAATAAAAATAGCAGTGTTTCCAAATTTGCCAATATTTGCTCAAAATGGTGGCCATTTTGTTTGTTACCATGAAAACGGGGGTCTGGCTGAAAAACGTTATATATATATTTTACTCAGTAAGACCCATTTCATGCATTGGGCAGAAAAAATTGAACTGCACAAAATAAAAAATAATCCTATCTACCTGCTGTGTCTGGCCTTAACAATATACAAAGCCCACTTTCCTATTGCTATGTTTGCAAGAGAATCTTGGTAATAGATCAAAAGTAGTTGATTCTTATTCATTAATTGCCTCTGTGCTGAATCGGCACTCAAATTATCTAATCCTGCGTGCTTTGCCAGCGATGCAACGGGGCAAGGACCAGGGCCAACTGCAAGTGCTTCGTTGTTTTGACCCTTCCTCGTGGCTATAGACGGCTACGTGATTGTGATTATGACAACATGCCCGACTTTGCGAATAAAACGAAAGTCACTCAAATTATAAATATGATGCCACCTTACAGAAAAAAGTACAATGAATTGTTATCTAGACAGTATCTGTAAGGTGGCGCCAGCAGCGGCATTATTACCATATTTTGCTGATATCTGCATTAGCTTCCCGTCATATCATGTAACTTTACTGTTTTGTAAGAAGGACTCGGGAGCAGAAAAATGGAAAAACAGCAGGCCGAGACAACATTCCAGCAGATGATGCTCTACCCACTCTTCCAGAAGATCTTGGAGGAGGAGCAGGTGCTAGCAGAATGGAAGGAGGACTACATCATCAAGCTGCCCAAGAAGGGCGACCTCAGCAACTGTGCCAACTACAGAGGCATCACACTCCTTTCGGTAACTGGCAAAGTCTTCAATAGAATAAAAGATGTCATGGACCCCTTACATGAGCAAGCCGGCTTCAGGAAGAACAGATCCTGTGTGGACCAGATTGCAACACTGCGAATCATCGTGGAGCAGTCAATAGAGTGGAACTTCCCGCTCAACATCAACTTTGTGGACTACGAAAAGGCCTACAGTGTTGACAGGGAGACCCTCTGGAAACTCCTCAGACACTATGGTGTGCCTACCAAGCTCGTGAACCTCATCAGGAACTCCTACGAAGGAATGACCGGCAGGGTTCTCCATGGAGGACAGTTCACCAGGACCTTCCAGGTAAAGACTAGAGTGCAGCAAGGATGCCTATTGTCGCCATTCCTCTTCCTCCTGGCCATTGACTAGTTCATGAAGACTTCCATGGAACAGAGATGAAATGGCATTCAGTGGACGCTGTGGAAGAATCTGGACGACCTGGGCTTTGTAGATGACATAGCCCTACTCTCTCACAACTACCGACAGATACAAGACAAATGCGTTGGCAAGCACATCTTCGCAATTAGGCCTCAAGATCCATAAAGGGAAAACAAAAACCCTCCGCATAAACGCCACCAACAGAGAAGAAATCACGCTACAAGGAAGTGCCCTTGAAGAAGTGGAAGCATTTACCTACCTTGGAAGCATCATCGACAAACAGGGAGGAACAGATGCTGACGTCAAAGCAAGAATTGACCAAGCCAGAACAGCCGTCCTATAACTCATGAACATCTGGGATACCATATCCATTGCACTCCACACTAAGGTCAGGCTCTTCAACTCCAATGTCAAATCTGTCCTAGTTTATAGGTCTGAGACTTGGAGGACAACAAAGGCAACCACCAAGAGGCTGCAGACCTTCACCAACAAATGCCTGAGAAGAATACTTCGGATTCATTGGCCAGATAAAATCCGAAATGTGGATCAGTGGCATAGGACCAGTCAACTTGTGTGGAAAAGGAAATCAGGATAAGAAGAAAGGGATGGATCGGGCACACACTGGAAACCAGACAAACCTCACCAAACAGCGCTGTCCTGGAACCTGCAGGGAAAGAGGAAAAGAGGTCGACCATGAAACACCTGGCGCTGAGAACTTGAAGCAGACACCAGCAGAATGGGCTACACCTGGAATCAACTGGAGAAATGACCCAGGACAGGGGACGCTGGAGTCAGTGGAGAGCAGTTGTTGGCAGCCTATTCCCCAGTAAGGGTGACAGGCAAAAGTAAGAAACAGTAAGAATGACCCACATAGAAAAGTAACCTTGGTATCACTTTCCTAAACGACATCATTGTGATATAGAAAAGGGACCATGGGGGTCACTTTTGTATTATAGGAAAGCAATGTGGAGGGGTCACTATTCAATCTCACGATCTACCCTCTTCTTAGGTCATCATTTATTGCCTCCATGTGAATGACCTGTTATAATGACTATGTGTTTAGGAAGCAATCGGCCGTTACGATGGTGTCATACAAAGCTTGGAATTGGCACGAGAACTTCAGAAACAGTTTGCTGGCATCACATCAGAGGTAGGCGATTTGTGACCCATCTTAATGAAATGAGTCGAATGTTGGCAAAACTGGTTTTCCTTAAATGCCATTTATGTAAAAAAAAATTGTAAATCCACAAATTTTTAGATTTCTCCTGGAAATGATTATTTAATACTCGTTTTATTGATTGTCACCACCTCTACTCTCTAATCAATAATGTTTTATGTATTCTAATGTAAATTTTGAGGAGCTGTGTGAAGTGTTCTGCTCGATTTCCCTAAAACAAAGCCGAAAATGCCGCTAATTGCATGTGTTCTTTGCCACCTTTTTGGGGATGATCCCTAACAAATCAGATATCCCCACAATTCTTGACATGTCCTCTTTCCAAATATGGACATAGATATGCTAATAACTGCAAACTGTGACCCTCAGAAGGCGAAGAAGACACCCTATCTAATGCCAGATGTGTAAACAAGTTTGGATCACGTGGTAGCAATGGTAACCACGTGACCCAGGCGGTTTCTTGCATTAGTTAAATAATGAGGTCATTTGAATAATTCTCTGTGCATGCAGGTGCACTGTTTATTTTCACCACATCACTGCTGTCACTGCTGACCCAGATAGTGGTAAATAAAGGAGCTAACAATGGCGTTCAGTTTGGCTTCGAGGAAGCTCTGTCTAAACCCAGCCGAGGAGGTTGCCCCTATTATGGCATTCGTTAAAAAATAAACTATTTCTATAGCTGTCATCCAGTATACTGTGACTGGTTGCTACTAATTTAAGGCAACAATGTGACAATTGCTGAATAACATGGCCAACTTCGACCAGCCACCAGCTTCTGTGGCACATATGCTCACGGAAACAGCCGAAGGCAATAAATCTGAGATGTTTCGTGACATTTTTTAAAAACCTGTTCATATTACCTTTAATGGTAAGATCAGTAACTTCTTGAAGAGTTGGTCTGTGCACTCTTTATGGAGTTGACACAATTAGACCAGTTGCATACTTTTGTAATTTGATTAAAGAACTAAACAAGTGATTCTTTAGTCGCAATATAAACAAACTGGTGAAAAAGTCAGATAGGTTCTAGAGGTAGGTTGCTGTTGCCAGTATGACATCCTAAAATGTGCATGTTTAAGTAGGTCAAATACAAAGTTACTGTATTTGGTGTGTATTTGATCAGATGCATTGAATATGAACATAAATTAGTTCTGGAAAAAACAAATCCTGTTTCAGACAATATTTTCAAAAAATGATACGTATTTCTGTCGCTATTGATGTTTCAGTCGGAAAAGCTGCAACGCAAGCAGGCGAAGCGGGAGAAGTTAGAGCGGCAGGCAGCAGAATGTCGACGCCTCAAAGAACTGCTCCAATTGCAGAATCTCTTGGACAGTCTTGGATCAGAAACGGCACGGTCAGATTTTATCAGCGGCAACAATGGTGCTGTGGTGAGTGTTTAACAGAACATACACACAAAATCACAGCACCTATCATAAATTGTCCAGTGAAGCAAATGTAGCCAGCCACGTGTTAATTTAGCAAAGATAGACTGGAATAACACACTGCAAAATAAGACCGCAACAGAATGCTGGAATATATTAGAGTGAAATTAAGTGCATAGTCGACAAATTTGTACCCTTCAAAAAAGGTTCGAGAAACAAGTCGGAGAACTATAGACCAGTGAGTTTAACATCAGTGATTTGCAAATTATTAGAAAGATTAATTAAAGATCACATGGTGTATTTTCTTGTTAAACAAAACTTGATCAACCCATCTCAATATGGTTTTTTTAAAGCAAGGTCATGCTTAACAAATATGTTATGTTTTATGGAAGACATCACTAAGTGGGTAGATGAGGGATCACCAGTAGATATCGTCTACTTAGATTTTCAAAAAGCTTTCGACAAAGTATCACATCAAAGATTACTGCTGAAACTAAAGGCCCATGACATAGGAAATGGTATAATAAACTGGATAGAACAATGGCTGATTGACAGAAGACAACGTGTAGTAGTTAATGGGGAGGCTTCAAACTGGAAATCGGTATTGAGTGGGGTACCACAGGGATCAGTATTAGGACCTATATTATTCTTAATATATATCAATGATTTGGATGATGAAATAACAAGCAAGGTGTTGAAATTAGCGGATGATACAAAAGTGTTTAGAAGGATTAAAAGTGATGGAGATAGACAGCATTTACAAGATGATCTTGACAGGTTGATCAAATGGTCTGAAAAGTGGCAAATGCTGTTCAATTTTGGGAAATGTAAATGCCTCCACACAGTACATGGGAATGAAGAGGTAGAATATACAGTGGGGGGTACTGTACTAAGTACTACTGTAAAAGAAAAGGACTTGGGGTTAACCATTAGTGCTGATATGAAGGTTTCAGAGCAGTGCGGAATTGCAGCTTCAAAGGGAAATCAAATCCTTGGATTAATTAGGCGAAACATAACGTATAAGAAAAAAAGCTAATAATACCGCTGTACGAAACAATAGTTAGGCCTCATTTAGAATATTGTATTCAAGCGTGGAGGCCATATCGCAGGAAGGACATAGATATGCTAGAAAGAGTACAGAGGGAGCAACTAAAATGATACCAAAACTGAGGGATCTTAGTTACGAAATACGCCTAAAAAAATGCGGTTTAACAACACTAGAGACCAGGAGATTGAGAGGAGATCAGATAGAAGTGTTTAAAATATTGAATCGTTATGAAAATATTGATAGAAATAAAACTAGAGGACATGAAGTTACATTAGCAAAGGAGCAGAGTAGATTAGATATAAGAAAGTTTTCATTTTCACAAAGGACTGTAAATGAATGGAACAGATTATCTGCTGATTGTGTGGGTGCTAGTAGCGTGAATATGTTTAAAAATAAAATCAACACACCTCAGACGGGCGGGATACACATAGATAAAAGGGTCGGACTCTCGATAAGCCAAAGGGCTTCCTTGTCCACCTGCCACCTAGAGTTAATTCTCTGGGTGGCAATCTTGTTAAATCTTGTTAAATTTGGTCCTAATAAAACATCCAATTCTGATGGTTCGTTTTTGAATTACAGTTATTTTCTCAATGACATCAACAACCATGAAAACTATAATATAATTTGTAATTTACAAAATAGTTACCATCTACCGATCGTATTACCGACATAATTTTTCTGTTCTAGTACAAAATTAACACACAAAATTATAAAAAAAAGCAAGCTCTTTCACAAGTTTGTCTTCTTTTAATAGTAGCAGTGTGATAATACTAACGAAATACTGCTAAAATAAATTAATAAAGTGGGGTACGGATGGTGTTCGATCAACAAGATGGCTGTACATATCGGCAAAATGAAGACGCTGCTGATGGCACATCTACTTCGTATCTCTGCATCGAAAAGTTGCACAAACAGTGTAGTTGGACGATAATATGGTCTCTGTGTTCGTTATCAACATTACTGATGTTGCAGACATCGACACCAGGGGACCGTTTGAGTAACATTCTTAAGAGCTCTTAAGCCTGATTTTTCTCCATAAAATGTGTTCTCCTTTCCTAGGAGCAAAAATGAAAAACTGCATTTCGCTAACAATTCATCCTGGATACGGTCCATAAAAACAGTCCTAAACATTTTACAGTTAACTACATAAAACTATACATCATTTTAATCCTTATGGTGTCTTCTAGCTATTAGAGTCGGAAATTTGTATGCACTTTACATATGGCTCCTATAACAACCACGAAAACGGCCGGTGACGGCACATTTTCAAAAGTATCTCGTTTTCGCTGGCCTTGCTCAGATAATACGTCTCCTTTTAATATTCGTGATGAAAAACATTGTTAATCACTTAATGGCTTGAGAAATATTTGCAATGAAACGTGTATTTAAAAAAATACATTTGAGATCAGATTGTGCCCAACAGCAGGAAGATTGTTTATTTCTTAATGTTTTTTCGAAGTTCTGATTCACTGCGACAGTTACTCGGACAATTTAAAATTTTGGCAGACAAGTAGGTTTCAAAACTAACTTGTTCAGCAGACAAGTGAACATTTTTTTTTATTTCTATGGCTGCATAGCATAAAAAATGGACACGGGTCCAAATTTAATATAATATTTGGACCTGGGGGTATAGTGTATATTTTAAAAGCGGTTAAACATTTGGGCAGTCACTGATCTCATAGGTCCATATTTTGCTGTGATGTTGCAAATGCAAATACGTTATACTTTTTAAACGGGGACCTCCACACACATTTGAACATTCACTAATCTCATAGGTGGACGGTCCATATTTTGCTATGATATTTGGACCTGTGGGTCCAAATATGTTATACTTTTTAGTCCTTTGGACCAAAGGTCCAAGGGACTTATGCCATCATTCTGCATCCATTCTCCATGCGCCGTTAGCTGCCATATCTCAGAAACTGTTCAGCAACTTTTTCTCTAATTTTGCATAGACATATCTTAGGTACTGCCACTATGCACGAGAAATCTGAATTTTATCGAATCATTCTAACGGCCCCCAGGGGTCAAACTGGTAATTTTCATATTTTGCCTATTTTTTCAAAAACTCTTCAGTAACGTTTTCTCTAATTTGGTATTGACATTCCATATTGTAATGCCGCTGTACACAAGAAATCTGTAATTGATTGAATCATTCGAACTAATGGCCTCGATACTACAGTGCTTCACGTTTGAAAAACCCAGGCGAGTGATAAATCGCTCGCCTAAATATGCCAAATAATTTAACGCAAGCGATTTATTAGTTTAATTGTTATCCGCTGGGTGGCATTCCTGTTTGTTTGGTGACGCCACTGCCCAAATATGCCAAAATGCAATCAAGGCTAGTCATTCCATTTAGTTGTATCCATTATGCAAGATTAATTCGGGACATCAAGCGTTGGCACTGATTGAAAGGTTGCATGGTGATAAAACATTTGAGACAGGAAGTAGTAGCGATGATATCACAGAAAATGACTGCAGTGTAACAATGCTGATGATTAAGTTGTTTTGTTTATGGGACGGACGATAGCTGTCGGCACCGCGGCTACCGCTGCACACCTATCACCCGAGCAGAGATCGTGCCAATGCTAATTTACGTGACAAGAACAGATTTTCTTTCAAACAAATGGGTGTATATTTTGTCACTAGAGAGCACAACATGCAGCAGGTCTGGTGACACAAGTGATAATGACAATTATCGTGAGCGATAAATCGCTCCCTATATGAGCGTTTAGTGCGGTAGGGAGCAAGAGCGATTAGTGCGGTAGAGAGCGATTAGTGCGGTAGGGAGCGAGAGCGATCGCTCGCCTAAAAATAATGCACTTATACTGTGGACTGTTATGTAGTAAAAATAAAATACATTTGTACACCGCCAAAACCAGCAGACTGTTTAGTAGCCATAATATAATGTGTCCACTTGATAGTTATGTATCATAATGTTCATAAATCTATGTGCATGTATACAATTTTCATCTATTGGATAAAATGTGCGAATGTGTTTAATGAAGACTGGTGGTCGTTGTATTTGCTCCATGTCTCAAAAAGAATCCTGGGCCCGAGGTTATAAAGCGTACTCGGTGCTCATACTCAACTCCATGCTCAGACTCGAGATTTCATGCTCAGACTCGAGATTTCATGCTCACCAGAGAATCCGTTCTCATGGTGGTTATAAAACTTCTTGAGTACGTGCTCAACTGAGTACGCCGTCTTGAGTACAAGAGCGAAAGAAAGAGCTTCTTAGATGCAATGACGCTGTTTTATTCAAATACACAAGCGGCCAGATGGAATTCTCATTGGCGAAGATAACAAACCTACATTTATTTATAAACAACATCAACTTCCGATTATAAAACGATGACAGGCGAAGACCTTCGCCATTATGACGTTTTTATTTTGTGGTGAAATGCGCAGAGGAACATCGATAAAATAATGCCAAAGGAACATACCTCACTGCACAATGGAACCAACATGGTACAAGACAATTCAAACGATAAAATTTCGTAAAATCATTAGTAACATGATTGCAAGATTGGTCACGCTGTATTGTTTCTGTAATTTTGTATCAATGACAATGTATCATTCATTGACATTGTATGTCAGTATGATGACTGCGGGTTGGACGGTGTTGATGTTATCAGATTGCCATATAATATTGGGAATATATGATGTTACGTTGTTTATAATAAATAAGTACTATATACACAAGTCGTTTTGACTTATATTATCTTGTCAATCTGATCAACTGTTATTTCCTAAGGCTATGGTAGCACACACGTTATTGATTGAATTCATGTTCTTGGCATAAACATTGTTACATTGTAAGTCTTGAAAAGTACTTGCAAGGGAGCCGCCATTATTTATTTGCTGTGCTGGAGGATTCGGGAGACAAACAGTCTAATCTGAAATTCACCCCACGTCCAATTATAATTATTATATCGTTGCGTGTCCCAAATTCGTGCGTTATGCAATTCAGTGGCATTTAATAATAACTTCATATAACAGTTTCAATAAAAAAATCTAAATGGTTATTTCTTTTTTGAACTAAATCCATGTTACACAATTAAATAACCATTTGTTTTAATAAATATATTAATATTACTGTACATGTGTAAGCATGAAGAAAATATGTACACATAAATAATGTCTATTGTACTTTAGATAAAAATAGCTTACTATAGCACTGTATCTAAACGTCCGATTCGAACACCATCTCGACTTCTCTGAAAGCAAGTCAGCTATGCTGCAGTTACTGCAGGAAGACTATTCTTTTTCTCTATATCCTCCATTGTTTATAGCCATGTACTGATGTACACAGCTGAATGAACTGATCCAATGTGGAATAAACAAAATGCCCAAACTTCGAAACAGCATCCAACCAGTTTCGAAACTGAATTAATTAAATTGAAAGTCCAATTTTGTAACGCTGCCGTTGTGCCACAAATATGACACAGTATTGTGCAAGAGTTTTGCAGATCTTCATTTATAACCACATTTCATGATACTTTATTATAACGTACTCGATAGTATTCATCAATGTAATAATTAATAATGATATAAAATATTATGGTAGTGCCAAAAGTAATGTAATGATATTTTGGTGTACAACTATGCGTTTAAAAGGATACATGCCAAACTGTACAATAGCAACACTTTTAGTTGTATCTAAATAGTTTGCACACACAAAGTTATCTATCCTGTACTTGTCTGTGTGCAATAACAATCTCAGTCAGATGTTCAGCATGACCTTTGGCCTCTGTATGGCCTTTTAGTACAGCTCTCTTCCACTCACAAAAGCAAGACTTCATTGTTTTTATAATTGGCATAGTTTGTCTAACCTCAGTTTGGAAAAAATGGTTTACCCTATTTATTAGACAGTTATAAACAATAAGTCGTTTGTAATTTCAACCTAGTTAATTTTTGGTTGCCTTGTAAATATGATCATATTAATTGTCTAATTGTACACCTTGAAAACAATAGTTTACGAGTGTCCATTGCACTGATGCTGTATATAATTTATTATATGAATTTAATTTATCAACTTATCCAGGATACATTGCATATTTTGTGTATAGTCAACTTCCAAAGGAAGGGGTCATACTTTGTGTGTTGAAAGCCTATCCTTGCACCCGCCTTGTGTAGCAAAATAATTAAATATCCTGACATCCAGCATTTGGTATGGCTACAAGTTATATTATCAACATTTGTTTATTCTATTAATACATAGACAAATGACAATATAAATAATATAATTAATCTGTACTATATACTACATTCCATTACTCCCAATTTAGAAAAAAATGGTTACATATAATAGTATTTACAGTTTGAGGCAATGGCATATAACATGGCTGTATTGGCAGGTTAATTTTATGGCCCCGAGATTGTAGTTTGTCTTATTGTGAATGTACACATGTTGTATCGGTGTTGCTTAATGTTCGTATGGTACTTTATTAATCGTCCAGCTAAACGAAACTGTTTTGAAGAAACGCTTTATAAGAATCGCTCGGCAGCTGATTGTGAAATTGTATCGGCCCCGTCGTCGAAAAAGGTGCACAAAACATAAACGTTGTAACATTGTGTCGTAGTGTTTGTTTCCCGCTAGATTTGACAAATGTTCAGTGAACTGTGCAGTTTGAAGCATAAAACGGAATCTTTCGCTAATTTCGTGTGGAACCACTTCTTCAAATGGATTGATTACATCTCGGAAGCGACTCGGATGCTGATATCCAGTTGCTGTCTTCTCGTAAACATTGAACTTGGACAACGAATTAGACTAATTTCTACATGAGCTGCCATTTTTGTTTGTTTGAGTACGGCGTTGAGTAAGGTCCTTAGCATACTCAGAATTTAGACGTTTCATGCTCAAGTCTGGGAATGATTTCCTGCTCAGAAAGTTTTATAACCTCTGAGTATGAGCATGGCGTGAAAACAAGGCTTGAGCATGAAATTCTGAGCACCGAGTACGGCTTTATAACCTCGGGCCCTGAGTTATTTTTAACCAATAAACTCTTGAAACTCTTGAAAACACAGCCTGTGAGTGCGGGAGGTGCCATCTGTTTTTTTAAACAACCTTTAACTGTGCTACACGTGAGATTGCAGCTCACCAACTCTTCTGCAAGGTTTCTACAACCACTGAACATCGGCCTAAATAGCAGAGTATCGGGATAAAATTCAACAGTATTTTTAATAACACAAACTAATATATAGAATCTTCACGAAATGGTCTACTTGAATAGTTTATTTCCAGTGTATCTTCGCTGGCATGCGTATAATCTCCACTAAACATGTCAACATTTTACTTGCATCATAACCTTTAATGATATGTAACTATGATTCACCAAAAACCATTTGATTAATAATTACAAACTCACAATATAGTCCAAAGAACTTCAGGCCTCTTGGCCCATTTTTAAATGGGTACACAGTTAGCCACTTACTAATCTCATAGGTGGGGGGTCCATATTTGGCTATGATATTTGGCCTGTGGGTTCAGATCCAAATATGACTATTTTAAAGGGATTCTTTGTAAGCTAATATACATTTGAGGTGTACCGTATCAAAACATATTAATTTCCCATAAGTAATTTCTCTGCTACTTATGTCTTGCATGTTTATGCATAATTTGGGTGATATCTGCGCAAAAAGCCGATAAACAATTGTGTTTACGCGAATCATTTTGAGCTTGTTGCCACCTGGATGATTAATTCTGCAGCCCGAGTATAATGAATATTCATGCACGCGCAGTGACCCACACAAAGACCGTTGACGTCACACACACAACTAACATGTCTGATTCCGAGGTGAGTCAAGCAATGGCATTGTAAATAAGCAATTTGTAGACATGTATATTGACAGCTATTTTTATCAGTGTAGGAAGCGTATGCATTGTTTATTTATCTTGCTTCCCAATGCCGTCAGCCGAGTAACGTTTCGATTAAATAGAATTATAACGTGTGCGGACAGCTGCAGTCGGTGTCAGTAGCCGCCGGGCTGTCACTGACTCTGTCAAGCCTTTACTACAGTAAATAACATAGCCTTAGACAAGGGTCTCACCTTTCTAGTTAGTAAAACTGCATTGTCTGGTATTTGACATGCAGTGAACGAAAATGCACACTAAAATATCAGTATATGCAACCATAGAAAGAGGATTATCCTGGTCGTGGATGTAATTTGTTTGCCTAAATCTGTGATTTGGGTGTGTTTACAGGTCTTGCCTTTCCAAATTCCAGTTAGCCGTTTTTGAAAAGTCCCTGTTTCCCCACTTATTTGAACCGAAACATAAAAATGTGAGATTCGTATGTTCACAGACTACGATTGTTAGTAAACCTGGCTTGCATGTCATCATTCAATATTTTAGGTTTGTTAAAAAGTACACAATACCATGTTGCCACCAGAATTTTGGACACTAGCAGATCTGCACTCTAGTGTACATAAGTTTTTATCCATGAATATATTTTGTTTAATCTAATAATAGATCAGATCAAGTTGCTCTGCTTCATGTGACTAGCACATTTGATAATACTCTGTAATAGTACTCGCAAAAAACAAATTAAACATTTATTTTTGACATGTTACTGTACACTTTTCACGAGAATGCCTCATAGGTATAATTATATACAACATTAATTATTAGAGCAAGAATAAAGGAAAATATACAGTGCACTCTGGATAAGGTTGAACTTCCAGGGACCCATGACAATACTGATAAATGGAATTTCTGATAACTCGAAAGTTATCAGAAGGTCCCCTTATTGGGACTTTGCCCTGGACCGAAGAAAAGATTGACTTAACTTAGCAAAAGTTAACTTATGTGAGTTCAAGTTATCTGGAATGCACTGTATATGACCAATGCATACAGGTAATTAAGTAGAAGCAATTAAAAGTTGGCCAAAGTAATGGATTGGGATTTTAGTCTGACTGAATCAACATAACAAGGTTCTCTTGTATTTCTTTATCATTTAGCCAGCTGTACACTTGGTGATAAGTCCCATAATCCAATATCTAAACTGAATTAATCTGCACGGTGTTGAGTTAACTCATATTTAAGCTCAGTTTCCTAAATTAAACTTTGTTTATTTGCAGGAACATTGAAAATAGCCGAGCTGATAGAAAGAGGAAATTGAAGAGCTCTACTTAACAGTGCTATTAATTGGACAATGGGTCACCTGACATAAGATGATATGTGACTTTGTTCTGCCCCATTCTGTTCTGTGCGACATCTACTGGGAAGTTGTACCTCACTTCGAGTTTCAAATGGATGTGTGCATCTGATAGCTTTGTGTATCAAAATGCATAGCAGTGCTATTAATAGGACAATATGTTAACTGACACAGTAGTGAAGGAGATGTCTGACTTTGTTCTGCCACATTAGTTCCGTGTGGCTTCTGCTGGGAATATGTACATCACTACGTTTCAAATGGATTTGTGCATTCGATCGATTTGTGCATCCATTCTGTCATTATGTTGCAAAGTAGGACTACACAATAACATTTTTACTTTCTTATGCTCATGATTGGATTGTGTTCTACAGCATATTCTTCAAAATTTGTTGAAAGAAGTTTGTGTTAAGTGAACTATACTGGGAGTAGTGTATAAAAAGGTGTCGACAAAATTGCTTTTACAATAATTTTGAAAATTCATAAAATATCAAATGTTCCACAATATTCAAAATGTTTTAGGGATCTTCTTGAGCTAAGTACACCAATGATGACTGAAAACAGTGTTTTAAAATATACGTTACTTTTAAAGTTTTGTAATTTTATAACTTTGTTTCCATCATACAATGGCCATTTTATTTGTTATCGAAACAGGAGTTCGACAGAAACAAATTCGATATCTTTTATTCTAAATGATTGGCAGAACAAATAATTATTGCACTCCCAGTACAAAATAAAACATGTTTTATACTGATGCAATATATTTTAATATTTTGTTGACAATAATTATGTTCTTTATAGATCTACATTTTTCAAACCTTATGTAGATAGGAAAGTACCTAACCATCTATCCAGTTTTAATACCGTAAATTAATTTAGTGATGTATAATGTATTTATATTGTTTACGGAAATAGCAGCTGGATTTATAGTGCAAATCAAATGGTTTCATTATTGAATGTTTCTCGGCTTCAGTAAATTTATGTTATCTAGTTTCATTAAAATTTTACTTCAAAATGTTTAGCCAGGTGTACCTAGTGAAAAAAGAACATGATAGTACCATAGTTTTTAATATTCCAACAAAAGCAATGCCAATCATTCAATATGACATCGGCGTTGCCATCGGCATTGCCATCGGTGGCTTCGTGCATGGAGAGGTGGTGTTTTTTTCTTTTAAATCAATCCGCCTGTCATGAACTATTGCTATGTTCATTCTCCGTTTATTCCATATATTTTCCTTCTTTTCTTTGCTGAATCTGTAACATAAACAGTAGCTGGTCCACGTTTAATGTTTATAGTTTTATCGGTCAGGACTCGTTCGCATGGCTAATCCACATACACACATGTTGATGATGTATTTCTTGCATCTATTAAATTGGCGTAGCTAATCGAAGTCTGACGGACAGTCCCGAATATTCATGAACATGCCTTGTACTGATCGTGAAGGTGGGCCCAAAGTAGAAACTCTACGTATGCGAAGTTATTTTTTCTATATATTGTCAGGGTCATTAGTGATTAATAAAACATAATTCTAATGAAATAAAGGCATAAAATAATCATATTAACAGAATTACCTAATCATTGTGTGCATTACAAAGAGATTTAAATTCTCAAAGATTCCATTTAAAAGAGGTACAATTGTTGGGCACTCACTAATCTCATAGGTGGAGGGGTCCATATTTCACTATGATATAGGTCCAAATCCAAATATGTTATAGTTTTTACAAGGGGGTACAAACGCTTGGCTCTCACTAATCTCATAGGTGGAGATCTATATATTTGGACCCACATGTCCAAATATCAGCAAAATATGGACCCCTTACCTATGAGAATATTGAGAGCCCAACATTTGTACACCGTTTTAAAGTTTAATATATTTGGATTTGGACCTATGGGTTCAAATATCATATTTACCCGCTACTACGAGATTAGTGAGTGCCCACACGTGTACATAATTGGATTGGGACACACGTGTCATGATTGAGAAGATGTAGACATGCAAACAATCACATGATTAATAAATTCAATGTTGCAATGCTCCATCACACTTATTCAGCATGCAATTGATTCAAGGACTTATAAGCAGTCTATAAAAAAATCCTTGGGACATAGCTTACTATATTAATATTTAGAAATATTGATTAACTAAACTAAATCAAAGGCTTCTGAGCCAGGCATAAAATGTCCTATGGAAAAATCCTGATATGAAGGGTCCAAATATCATAATAAGACTGTCCTGCGGGTCCAAATTCCATATGAGATTTTGACCCAGGATTTATATTAGAAAAAAAAATCAAAAACTATCCCAAAAAGCAGCCTACAATAAATTCCTTGGGATATAGATTACTATGATAATATTTGACTATGAAATCGTTGACTTTGTACATGTTGACATTTGGAAGGGTGGGTACTTTTATTTTAGCGGGTCCAAATTTAATGATATTTGGACCCCACGGCTCCAAATATCACCGGATCCATATTTCATATGACACCGTGTTCAATTCATAATTGAATTGGAATTGAATCCCACAAAGTAAGATGAATTGAATGAATTGATCGAAACAGAAAGAAAATTTACGACGTTTTCTATATACGTTGACATGTATAAACTACAAGATATAGGTAAATTGTAACGTTTTCGGATGTGTCATTCTGGCCAGAGACAAAAATAAAACAACCAACTGCAGAACTACCAGTATTTATATATGCACAAAAGGATTTGTCACCAGACAAAACACGTGCTGTCTTTGTCTAGCAGTTTTTTGCTCTCTCTCAGTCCCTATGTACCCCAGTTTTATTATCAGCATAGAACAGCTGCTAAGTGCTAATTGGAATCACCAGTAATTGACTAATTCAAATTACGCATTATTTTATAAACATCAACATGCGTAAAAACAATAATTTACAAAATGGCTACATTGTTATTATTGAATGGACTGTTCCGTTCCAATATAAAATCAACACCCGAAATGTTGAAAGACAGCAACCTCTTTCACAAATATGTGTTCCCTTAGTGTTATCAATGTGATCTAGGTAGCAAAATAGCACAAAAATAAACACATTAAACAATGTGTGGACGGTCCAAGATCAAATAGATGGCTGCATACATATACTGCAAAAAGATGGCAGGTCATCTGCTTGATATCTCCATGTCTAAAAGTCGCATTGACATTGTAGTTGGATGATAATAGAACTCTGTGATCGTTGTCAACACTGCTGATGCTGTATACATCGATTTCTGACTTGAAATTAACAGAAATTGATCTCGGTCTAATTCGCCAATTGCCGTGGAATGTCGGGAGTTCATTGTGACGAATACAACTCAACTTCTTTCCAAATAAACTCTTAATTCACAAACGCAAACTGCTTTCGCAAGATGGCAAAAGCACATATACTCTTGACCTTTACATAATCTAGGTCACCAATTTTACCTGGCTAATTAGTGTAAAAGAAGGATATGATCGAGGTAAACAAAAGGTTTAGGAGAAACAAGTTCAGCGGGCAGTTTTGAATGGCCTGCGCATAAGAGGGGGGTGGGTGCTTTTGGCTGCCCTGCGCAGTAAAGAGTTAGACGTTTCCTTTGTTGCATCGTGTATTCAAAGTTGGTTGACGCCAATTTGTTGCCAGTCAGACATAAAATTGGATGTGTCTAAGTTAATCTTCTGTGGCTTCATTCCACGTACGATTTGCTTGACGTTGCACTCTAGTCACATTCATTTATCCTTATCAACTTAAAATCCACCAAATTCGTTGTAATTTTTGGTCTCAAATGATACTTAAAATACACATGCACCTCGCGGTTCGCTTCTGCCATTGTTGGTGCTCAGAAACTGTGACAAATCGTGATGATTTTTAACAAAATGTTGAGTTAACTCCATTGAAGGTAAACAGTGCTGCTGTTACTGTGAAGCACATGGCTGCCTTGATTTAGCATTACTGTAAAGTCACGAATAGATGCCCCTAAACGCCCTGTTTCCACTGAAAATTCACATTTTGTGTAATAATACGTTTCAAAAGTTGCAATGGCTTTTATTTTGTATATGTAATATTACATATCAAAGTCTGAAAGGGTTAAACTAGGTGTGGACGGTGCCACAATCAACAAGAGTTAAACTAGGTGTGGACGGTGCCACAATCAACAAGAGTTAAACTAGGTGTGGACGGTGCCACAATCAACAAGAGTTAAACTAGGTGTGGACGGTGCCACAATCAACAAGAGTTAAACTAGGTGTGGACGGTGCCACAATCAACAAGAGTTAAACTAGGTGTGGACGGTGCCACAATCAACAAGAGTTAAACTAGGTGTGGACGGTGCCACAATCAACAAGAGTTAAACTAGGTGTGGACGGTGCCACAATCAACAAGAGTTAAACTAGGTGTGGACGGTGCCACAATCAACAAGAGTTAAACTAGGTGTGGACGGTGCCACAATCAACAAGAGTTAAACTAGGTGTGGACGGTGCCACAATCAACAAGATGGCTGCGTATATACGGGGAAATTAAGATGTCGATGATAGGTCATCAGCTGGATATCTCTGTGTCTAAACATTGCACTGACATCGTTAAAGGATGGTAATAGATCTCCTTGATGACAGCTACTAAACATGTGACCAAATTGATGTCCAAATTTGGTTGATTTATCAATGGAAAGCTGTCTTATTGACCAATCTGCTAAAAATTATGTCAGTGGGCCGACCTTGCAAATCAGAACCATGGTTTCAAATATTGCATCGTCAGTCTGCCGCTGAAGTCATGTTACAAGATGGCGGAATCATATTCGGCAACTTATTCACTTTTCAAAGTTTACTTCGGATTATCTAATGTTTCTGCGCCAATATTTAAACAAATGCCTGACAGTATTCATTAATAAGGTTATAAATTATAATTGTTCAGATAGTTGGAACGACTTGAAAATTCAACAACTTGGCAGCGGTAATGAAAGTGGTAGTGGTGAGCCTGCTTAAATTGACCAACCTGCTAGTCTGATGTCGGAACAGATCATAAAAATAAAAGTTCTCGATAAATTGTATTAATTTTTATGTTATTTGGCAGCTAACATGTGTGACTACCAGACACAGGGCAACAGCAAGTGTTTTTGATGTAAATATTTTTCATCCTCTCAAATGCAAGTATTTTTTATCCTGAAATATAAAATGCAAGGATAAATGCAACATTTTCAAGTGCATTTGAACCCAGCCTGGTGCATGAATGTGCAAGTCATCAGAATGATACGCTACAGATGATTTATCATTAAAATGTGATTTCAAAAATATATTAAACTTTTTACATGTATATAGGGTAGCTATGATTTCAATTGATTTAAATGCAAAGATAGAAAGGGTTTTTTCTATGGTTAGGTTGTTTGTATTCTCATTTTGTATTAGTGTGTGATTTTGTTTTAGGCTCTGAAAGAAGAGGAACTTAACAAATTAGATGAACTTTACCAATTGATCAGTCCATCAAGAGAAGTCAACTGCAGGTTTGTTCGTTTTCTGTAGTATGAGAATGCTGTGAACGGGCCTGGAATCAGTTACATTATGTACAACGTAATCTGTTGCTATTGCATTTGAAACCATTACTACTGCATTATTCATGGGAACTATTTTGCTTTGATTTAACATTTTTGACACATGTGTACACTTATTTTGGTATGTTGCTAGTCTGGTGTGTTGTGCAATGTATTACGTCTTCACTCACTAGTAAATTAGTTCTCAACTATAACTATTTATTTATGCAATCGTCATTGATGTATCAGTCTTGTTGCAGTTATTGGTCTCTTTCTCACAAAGTCCAATCTGATATGTTCTCTAAATATGGACCAAATTAAAACCCTGATGCTGAGTAAATTTTGCAAGTAGCCCCACGCATTTATGCTATATCAACTGTATTTTGCCTCATTGGCACCCTTTATTTTCTTCATTGGCTGTTGGAACATATTTTTGGAGCTATCACAAAAGAAGCCAGCATTACTCCAAATTGTGGGACTCCTTTGAGTTCCATAGCTCATTTTAGTTTCTAGGGTTTTTCTAAATGAGTTGCGGGATATGGCTTCCCATGCTTGAGAAACGTTGACACCTGTGAAGTTCAGAGGGTTGCAGACAACAGGTACAAGAACTCATTAAGGCAAAGAGGTGTGCTGCCTTTTACATGAAATGAGCATGAGCCAATTAGATGTGCTCTTTCTCCATGAGTCCAGTCACCCGCCAGTGTCCATAATCCACCATTATATGTGTGATATATTTTGTATCCTTAGACCTTTGCAGATATATGCTAATGTATTACTGCCTGTCTTAATTTTGATAATAGCTTTGTTCTATATATACATACTCTTCTTAAAAAAAATTCAGCGATATTAGGGTGGCCAAAAAAAATTATTTTTGAAATCAACCATGCATATGGGCTAAAAAGGTGAGGTTGAGTGAGAAAACAACTGTGTTAAAATATCGGAGAAAACCATTGAGAGGAAAAGACCTCAAAACACCCAAAGTTTTTGTAAAATCGCACTATAAGGATAAATTTAAGAACACAATATCTCAAAATCTACTTAACCTATTTTACTAAAATTATCACTGACCCATGAATCATACAAGTATCACCCCTAATAAAAATTAGCTCAATACATACCTTTTTAATGAAACTGATTTATTGCACTCCAGGATGAACATTTGAAATTTCCGGGCAGAGCATTTGTAATAAGGTAAACATTCACACAATCCCACATATGAAAAGTGCATAGCAGAACAGCTGTTTTGCCTTATTAAAGATCCATCATCCTCGTTTTTGTAGTCTGAGGCATCAGCCCACGATGTGACTCTGACTTGGAAGATGAGCTGGCGCTGCTCTTCGTTGTCTGTGAGAGCCAGGTTGAAATCCGTCGCCAGTTTGACGGCTCTCTCTGCACAGTCGTTTACAACACGTAAAGCAGAGACAGTCTTCACTGCGTTAAGATAGTCTTGGCGGCTGGGCCACATCTCAGGTTTGCTGTTGAGAAAGCTGCGTTCAATGTTGAGAGCAGTGAAGAAGTTGAGTGAACGTTCCGTTGCAAAAATGACAAGGTGCACTTCATTGAAGGAGTCTGTCTTCTTCGACTCCACCCGCCGCAGGTGATTCTTCTTTGCAGGTCTCCCAAAGGCGGCTACAATTGCCGTCTTCTTGTCTGCAGAGACACGGTCAGAGAAGAGCACCAGAGAGTAGGTCTTCACTGAGATACCAGAGATGGCCCCTCATCTTCATTGCTGCTGTCTGTGCAATCACACCATCCACTTCATCCAAGTTCTTCAGGTCACGAAGGAGGCAGAGGTCGTTGATAGGTGCATGTCTGCTGCTGGCTGCATCTACCCATGCTCTGATGGTAGATGGTGATCGTGAGCAGGCAGATGCACTGTAGAGCCTGTAGTTCGTGGCTAGTAAGCTCGAACTGTTCACGGAAGGCGAATGTCTTCAAGCAGTAGACCCCTTTCACCATCCATCGAGCACGGTAGTAGGTGCCTGGTGGGCTGAACTGGTGTCTCAAGTCACGTGCACCACCCAACAAGATGATGGCCAGAAGGATGAACTCGAGGTAGTCCTGTCGTGGGTGCTTATTGCGAAGTTGTTCTGTTAGGAACTCACTTGCTGTAACGTTATGCCACTCCAGCCATTGCTTCTCGTGTGTAGTCAAGGCACAACCAGATGACCTAGTTGTTTCACTGTCCAGAGAGTTGTACTTTCTTTGATCAATGAATGGCCAGTTCTCCTTGAACCGACTGAAGAGCAGGATAGTTGGACCCTTCGACACAAAGAATAGATCGAAAACTGCAGTGGCAATGATCTCCAGTATATGGTGTCAGCATGCGAGAAAAAGGATTTTGTGTGGGTACCAGTGTTGCTTACTGTTGTGTCAAAGCATAGTCCTGCGCAGAAACTGGACGATAGCGTTGCCCATCTTCGCTCCGGTGCCAGATGAAATTCGTGGAATACCGAGCAAATTTTCGACCCCTTTCCCTGACACTACGATGGGCATGCGATCTGATTTTTTACCTTGCCAGTTAGGTAATAATTTTCCATCGAAATGTGCGACGAGAGGTACATCAGGGTTGAAATTCTCTCTAATGGCCTGTGCGATGGCGACGCGGCCATCTCTACGTGCTATGTCGAGTGATGTTCTACACAGATTGAGTTTTGACACATCAATGCCAGCAGCCATCAATGCAGGTGTCACAATATGCATCGCTTGACATGATGCTTCACGAAGTGACCTACTTCACATGACTGGGGTGTGCCAATGTTGTCCTTGTGTGGCCCTGGTCGTTCACCCTTTGCAACAGCACGCCGATAGAAACCCCAGCTTGAAACCCCAGCTGGGCATTGATCGTGATGTGGCTCATCATCAGTCGCCAGTGCATGGAGGAAGGTGGCAAACACTGCGTTCCTCATACCGTTCAGATCATCTTGGTGGCTTCGTATGGCATTGCCATAGTACTTGGTCAGTTTTGTGATTGTAGCAGCCGTCAGCTTACCGTAGCCCCTTCCACCTGTGACAATACCTTGTCGACCCTCGGCTGCAACTTTTCTCAAGGCAGTGCCAAGCCACTTTGACACGTGGTTGACGCACTCTTCTTTGGTACCCTGGCGTCTCCGTAGATGTTCAGGGACACCAGATGGCTGTACGTCTTCGCGTCACCATGCTGTCAGATGGTGACGGAAGCCATGTCTCTGTTCCGAGCAGCACCACAGGATCTCTGCAACGGCAGCATCCATACCACCTGCAGTGCCCCCAAAGTTTTTATTACACTCATGGGCTGCCTTCCACATTCGGTACTCATCAGTATTTTTGTCCAGGTGGTCCCCCACAGTGGTGCAGCCATGGCAGTACAAGCTCAGTACTGCATAGTCAATCACAAAGCCAGTGATCAAGTCGATGACACTGCCAATGCCGTAGTAGGACTGGTGTCCTCGAGTTATCCAGGTTGCATTGTACGATAAGTTGATGTCTCTCATGTCCTCAGGAGGGTCACCAGACAGGTCGGCATACGCTTCTCTTACGTAAACAGCGCCGGCATCGAGACAAGTGGTCACTGTGTCCATAACTGCTGTGGCTATCTCTTTCCCGTGTCACATACGTCTTCTGATGGATGCAGGGTGAATCCATCCACCAACAAATCCGACGTAGCCCCGAAAATCCAACACCACAGTCCATAGTTCCTGCCACCAATCTCCTCTTTGTGGCAAATGGTGACCGATAGCCACGATCACCAATCCTGCCTGAAGACAGTGTCTCACTGCAGACATGTCCACAAGTGGTACACTCGGTTGGGAATGCTACGACCAGGCCCTTCCTTTTGTCGATGACAACAACTGTCAAAGCTCCATGGCAAACCGGGCACGGAAGGTTCTCAACAAGTTTTTTCAACGAGGCCACTTGCACAAAGAGACAACTGTCGTCTGTCACGGAACGTTGAGGTTCGCCGTCATCTTCGACATCGGGCTCATCTGTCTGTGACGAGGACGCAATCGACGGAATGCTGATCGTCAGCTCCAGCACAAACGTCCATTTCGTCAGGTTCCACGACGTCACCTTCCACAGTGACCACTCTGCTGCTGCATTAGCCACGGCGCTATCACCGGCGATGTTGGTCGGTTTACTACGTAGATTTCATCTGCCCGCTTCTTTGATCCATACGCTCTCGTCATAGTCTGTTTTATGCCGTGATCCTTCGGCATCTTGACTAGAAATTGTGTACTGACAAAATCACTGAGCTAAAACAACGGCTGCCATATTGTCTCACTTTGTTGCTATGCCGTAGCTTGCCGGAGAGGTCCGAAGGTCGGCCATTGGCCAATCAGAATCAAGAGAATGCAGATCTGCAGAGCATTGTGCCATATAAGGAAATTTCCGTATAGCATCGGCTCGCGTTCTAATGCTGATTGGCTGCATACTAATGAGTGTTTCCCGCCGCGGATAAGCCTGTCTTGCAGCCGGGAGAAAGAGCTAAATTAATCCAACATGGCAGCCTCCAGTAAGGCAAAGTACTGATAACTAAGGAGTGAAATACGCCTAATTTCTGCTTTGTTCGCAAGACAAAGGAACTCTCATCAACACTGGTGATCAAATAAAGCATTTATTTCACATACAGACACATAAATATGAACATTTATGAATTAGAAGTTGAAGTTAAGATGTTTTATTAGTGAAATACGCTGAAAACGAAATGTCACCAAAAATCGTCAAAAATCAAAAATCCCGCAGCGCGTGTCCCCTTTATGTGAAACAGCACATTACTTTTTCTACACATATTTATGGCCGTTGGCTTGATCTTGATGAACAGAAATAGAGACAGAATGTATCCCTACTTCACTCTAGATTTGATTCTGAAGCTGGCTGTCAGGTGGCTGTTACAGTAGTCCCTGTCTTCAGCATACCCTCTGACTAGGGGACACTTGCTATGTTGGGGCAGTTCCTCAATGTACGGGCTGTTTTACTGTGTTAATGTCCCTCTGATGAGACAATGATTTTTTGCAGAATTAGTTTAAAAAATGGTGTGTGTGTCAATGGTAACACCAAGTACACGTGTACCCATAACAACAAACTTGTCTTCCTTGCAGTAATCGTCTTGTTTGTCCAAATGACTACTTGGAGTTCCTTTGATTATGCTCTGTAAACTTTAGGCTGAGTGAATGTTGAGGAGAGCAACCTCTTTATTTGAGGAAATTGAAATGCAGATCTGTGGAGTTCAACAGCAGTTGCAGACTTTTCAATTTTGTTAGTATGCTGGCGTCTTGTCAACTCACCTTGGAGGTGTGTTGTACGTCAGTTTTCCGTGAAGTTTACTGCCTCCATTAATAATATCTGTGCTTGTTACATACTCAGAAGTGTTAAGGTTGGTAGATAAGACAGAAGTTTGCAAAATATTGCAAATTTTTAACAAACTCTAGCCAGCTACTGGAAAAGTAAAATGCAGTGACAGACAATGATGGGAAATACACTTGTGTTTCATGAAATTAAAATGAGGTGATAATTGCTGTTGTATAAATCTGTTTCAACAAGATGAAAATCACTGATTTGTATGTGTCCTAATAATTTCAAACCTTGTCTTCGTGCAGCTATGATGAGCAGTTGAATGAGGCATCTGAGCACATGCAGAACTATCTTGATAGTAAAGACAAAGAAGTAGCAGGGACAACCTACAGGGCACTGCATGACCTTGTAACAAGCATTGAGGAGTGCAGCTATTTTGACAGCACCAATAGAACAGCGCAGCCAGAAACGATGGAGGCACAGTCTGATGAAGGTAGGGCATAGGAGACTAGCATCTTGCACGAAGGCCAGCATTCAGCAGCAACTGCTTTCTTTTGCTATAGTTGAAGGAAGTTATGTTTCCAATTCATAACAAGTACCTTCCCCTTACGTAATAAGATCTTAAAGTTGTGGAGTATTACCTTTAAAAAGTCATTTCTGATCAACCCAAACCTTCACACCCTGAATTATGAAGGTATTTTTCCTTTTAAAAGGAGGCTGTTAATCTTTTTTTAATAAAATGTTCTTGAGAGTATAATAAATATGTATTTTGAAGGTGATGCCAAATTGTGTTTAGTAAGCCCATAACAGTGTTCACAATTTGAAAGTTTCTACCTGCGTGTCGCGGGTAGAAACTTTCAAAATTTCAAACATCTAGTTTCAAAACAAGCTTTTGGACGATTCTGTGGAAATGTGTCATTGCATGCTAAATTTGAAAATTTTTCTGAACAACCTGTTATTAGGTGATTCATGAGCTCAGATATATCAAGTGACTGGGACAATTTATTTTTATGAATTTACATAGTGTTTTTCGGACAATTTCAAAGAAAAGTAAAGATTTTAATTTTGTTCAGACATTTTCTAAATCTGACTTTAATTAACACATTTGTTTGTTTAAATAAGCTTTTTTAAGTCATTAAGTGCTATAAGTCAACTCGTTAGGGTATATCAAATGTACATACAGTGGAACCTCAGTATTACGGTCACCCACTGGAATGGACCAAAGGATCCCGCCCGTCTATGAAAAAGTGCAGTGGCAGACTCTAACGGGAATAACAACTAACGCTAAGAATTATGGGAAGTCAGCTCGGAGGAACTGAGGTTATTGTATAAAAAAAAACAATAAATTGTAACGTCCGAGTGATTATAAAGCATCATAATGAATTCGGTTTTCAAAAAGTTTGCATAAATAATTATTTATGCAAGCACCAACACAAGTCATGAATAGTGATGAAAGAAGGCCAAATGAATTACGTTTATTAAGAGATTAAGTTAGAGAGAGAAATGTGGGCTCTACATCCCAAGGCCAGGCCTGTGACTGAGCCCATACTAGTCTCCTGTCCCTCAGGTTGACAGAGCCCACATTTCGGCATATACAACATTAGCAGTATTGTTATAGATATATACAACATCATTACTACTGTAATCACAGTAGACCTTAGGCACCGTACCGTACTAACCAAGCACACCATTCATTCACCTAACTATAATCCCAACTACCTGCTGAAGAGTTACATTGTATCAAGATTTAGCCTAAACCTATAAGTGGGGCCATTACGCCACCGGTCACCAAAACATGTGACCACCCCACTACAATATAACCTGTCATGTTGAAAAAGCATGCAAAACGACCTCAAGCAATCCTGATATATTTCTTAAAGGCATCTGATGTCCATCTGCCCGCCGCCCTGATCTGTGCATCAGACTCTCCTCGTAATGCTGCCGCAGTGGCCGCCCCAATGCGAAAACTGTATCCCTTAAACGCACTAGTGTGACCTTTTTCAGCGACACATCAAATTCTCTACGTAGCATTGGGGAGCCATCTGGGTATGCAAACAGCAAGGCGTGTCCGGGACCTCTAGCCTGTCTAAACTCCCGAAGGAAAGAAGCCAGGTAGATAGCTGTCCCTGGAAGGCTTTCGCCTTTAACCTGGAGAGATTGGGGACCTTGAAGAGCACTGTGTTTAAAACGCCGGAAAGAAATTGTAACTAAGTCACCAGATAGCAAAACATCACCCACACGCAAACAACCTTGTACCATACTCCGTGACCGAGGCACCATTTCTCCTATGCGCAAGTACGCCTTGAAAGCAAGGACCATCATGGCACGGAGCATGAGGCACTTGTATCGGGATGAGAACACCGTGGGTAATGCCTGTACCAGGCGCGCAAGCACAGATAGAGTGATAGGCAGACGGACATCAGGAACAGCTCCGATACTTCTAACACCAGCTAACACTTTAGAGACTGCAAAGCAATGTGACGGGTCAGCAAAACTCTTACTTTTATGGAAGTACGCCACAGCCGAGACTGTGGACACAATGGATGCCGGAGCGGATCCATCAGCATGCAGGTGAGCAATGAACAACAACATCATGGGTACAGAAACAGGCAACATAGTGGGGAGAGATAAAGAATCATGAAACGTTATCAACTTCTTCCATGCCCGCTCATAATGCAGCCGAGACGATGGTGCAAGAGAGGCCTGCATTAATGTGGTTAAAGACTCCCTAAGCCGGCTGGGGACACGCTGTACGGGATGTCTACCGGGCTGGTGTTCGCCCATGGTGCCAGTTCGTGGAAATCTCCCACCTGTGAACGAGACAGCTTATCAGCCAAAATGTTAAAACGGCCTGGAATATGACGTGCTGCAAAGTTGATGTTAAACCGCAGGCATGCCAGTACCAGGGGATGGATTAAAGCCATAATGTGGGGTTCACGCGATGTCTGGTTGTTAATAATGGGGACAAGGGCTTCGTTATCTGTGAAAAAACATATGCTCTTATTTTCCCAAGCATTAACCCACACATGTACTGCTGCTACGATAGGGTATAATTCCAAAACTGCGACATTATGTGAACGCCATGCCACCGGCCAGAGACCACAAAACCATTCTGTCCCGTACAGAGCCCCATAACCTATTCCCCCTGCGGCATCAGTGTGCAGCTGAAGAAAGTCACCTGTCAGAAAGTTCTCATCTAAAAAGAAAGCCTTGCCATTGAAGTGCTGCAGGAATTCTAACCATACACCTAAATCCAATTTAGTCTGTCTAGTTAAGCGAATATGATAATGCGGCCTAGACACCCCCAAAGTTTGATCGATTAACCGACGTAAAAAGGCCCTACCAGGGACTACCACTTCTGAAGTGAACGAGAGTACACCGATCAACGATTGCAATTCTTTCAAAGTGACCTTCTGTTTGGCTAGAAAACTCAATAACAGTGTCCTGGCCTTGTTCAGCTTATCCTCGGGAAGCCTAGCATGCATCTGCACCGTATCAATGATTATTCCTAGGAACGAGATGGAGGTGGAAGGGCCGCAAGTTTTTTCATGAGCTAGCGGTACTCCAATTTGGTCACACAGAGATAAATGCCTGCATATCATCGTTACACTTCTCAAACGAGTTTGCCAGCAGGAGAAAATCGTCAATGACATGGATTACCTCAGTCACACCCAACTTAACCTTCGCAGCCCACTCCAACGCTGTACTGAAACGCTCGAAGATAGAGCAGGAACTAGAACATCCCATAGGAAGCACTGCATCCATAAAAAACTGGCCCCTCCACCTAAAGCCCAACAACGGTCTGTCCGCTGGTGCAATTGGAATAATACGAAACGCTGATTCGATATCTACTTTAGCCATGTACACTAGTCGTGGTGAATGCTTGATAAACTCAATGGCATTATAAATTGTTGCATATCGGACAGACGAAAACTCCTTAGGAATAAAATCATTAACTGAGGACCCTTCGGGATACGATAAATGATGGATCATCCTAAATTCACCTGCAGCTTTCTTAGGAACCACTCCGAGGGGCGATATTATGTAGTTACGGAGAGGGGGAGGCACCTCGAATGGTCCAAGAACCCGACCTAGCCCTAACTCTTTCGATAACTTATGGTCGATCACTCCAGGAAATTCATCCGCAGACTTAAGATTACGCATACCTACATTGAGCTGTGGCGGCATGCCAATACAACCTATAGAAAAACCAGAAGTGAAACCCTGCAAAAGATATTCAAACATAGTACTGTCATAGCCCTGTAGAAGTTGCCCAAGTGCTGCCGTGGAAACTGGAGAGGGTAATTTACCTTCTGTGCCAAGAGGGGGACCTACTGGCAGCCGACGGTCCACCTGGGGGACTGAAAAACGGTGGGTTGCTGGGGCGAGGGGACTTCCTGTGAGCTTTGAAGCACCGGACAACCGGGTGGGCGCCGCCGCATATCTGACACTTGTGGACGTACCTACAAGTGGCACTGCTGCACATCTCCCCCTTGTTGAACGCAAAGCATGGACCGGAGGCCTGAGGTCTGGCCCTGCCCTGGCCGTGAAAGGGGGGTCCAGTAGACAGCCGGCGACCAGTCTGTGACTGAGATGCTTTCATCCAAAGCTCCCAGCTGATAGAGTCCCAGGCCCACCCCCACCGATACCTCATCGTCCTAAAGGCCTCGTCGTACGACCGCCAGTTACCGCCCTCTGCCGCAAGACTCCTCACGATTTCCATGTATTTTAACTGCAGATAGTAGGTTGGCTGGCTGCAAGAGATACACAGACATGTACATTTGAAAGGCCTGCCCCCACTGCCCGAAAGTCAAAACAGAATCCTTGGGCTTGGCCGGGGACACCCACAACGTGGGGTTGCCAACACCTTCGTGTACAGCCAAAGCATATTCTTGTTGCTGTGCACCGGTAGGTTTGAGGAGGAGGGTTAGGTCAATGAACTCGCCTGCCCATATCTTGGCACGTAGAGCATCAGGAATATGTGAATCTAAAGGAATGGCTGTGGAGGTACATGAAGAAATTAAGTTCTGCGTGGCCTCGGACAGCGGCCCTGAATCATTACCTGGAAAAAATGTGTCAACAGTGGCCCATGGTGCATCAGCTGCGACCGGCTGCGGGGGCACCGCACAGCCTGGCTCCGCTGCTGTAGGCAGAAGTGGGACCGCACGTCTCCATTCCACCTCCGGCGCGTCTGCCGAAACAACTTGTGTGGCGCTGCCCATGGCAGCCGGCGAACCTGACACCACAGGGGTTGGACGCAATGCCTGCACCATGGCATGGATTTCCCCTAACATTCGTTCGGAGGCGATCACGCGACGTTCAATGTCCTGCTCCCAGGCACTACGCGACACGACAGGTCCATACGTGGTGTCCACCACAGCCCGAAGTCCTAGCGCATCCTCAAAGTTCTGTGGCACGGCACACTGTGGAGGGGGCGTCCCATCGACACAGGCGGAGACGAGGCGGGAGCCGGGGTTGGCACTGTACGGCCCGAAGACGACGGAGGAGCTGGAGCAGTTGTCGCGGCCCGAGTACGCGAACGCGTTTGTCGCACTTGTGAATTGCGACGTGGCGGACGGCCGCGTCTTCGGGGTGCTCTGGCTGGAGGCATGCTGCAAACACAATAGCACCTCAGAAGATAGATAAACTTTACAACAACGATCAAACGCAGCAAACATGAAACAGCAAAAAACTAAACTCAGCCTGGCAACCTTGCACTGAAACGCCACCTTAACTACCCAAGCAGAGCACCAATACTGGACACGCCCCAACCATGCCTCTACATTTCGGAATAATACCCATAGCTGACTATGCATGAAAACGGCCCCAAAACCAACAGTATAGGAACATAGAGGTTCGGTAAAGCAGCCGTGCTATAAAATTGCCCAAGCACTGTGTTGATATGCAAAAAACTGCAGCCGCAGCAAAACAGTGACACAAGCACTACAATGCATATCAACACAGACCCGACAAAAACCTGTTGCAAAATTGCCCAAGCACTGGGTTGACATGCAAAAAACTGCAACCGCAGCAAAACAGTGACACAAGCACTACAATGCATATCAACACCGACCCGACAAAAACCTGTTGTGCTACAAAAAGCAACATGCAAAAAACTGCAAAACACACAAGCACTACATTGCATATCAACACAGATCCGACTAAAGCAGCCCGTTATAAAATTGCCCAAGCACTGTGTTAATATGCAAAAAACTGCAACCGCAGCAAAACGGTGACACAAGCACTACAATGCATATCAACACAGATCCGACAAAAGCAGCCCGTTATAAAATTGCCCAAGCACTGTGCATATGCAAAAAACTGCAACCGCAGCAAAACAGTGACACAAGCACTACATTGCATATCAACACAGATCCGACAAAAACAGCCCGTTATAAAATTGCCCAAGCACTGTGTTAATATGCAAAAAACTGCAACCGCAGCAAAACGGTGACACAAGCACTACAATGCATATCAACACAGACCCGACAAAAACCTGTTGTGCTACAAAATTGCCCAAGCACTGTGTTGATATGCAAAAAACTGCAACCGCAGCAAAACAGTGACACAAGCACTACAATGCATATCAACACAGACCCGACAAAAACCTGTTGTGCTACAAAATTGCCCAAGCACTGTGTTGATATGCAAAAAACTGCAACCGCAGCAAAACAGTGACACAAGCACTACAATGCATATCAACACCGATCCGACAAAAGCAGCCCGTTATAAAATTGCCCAAGCCCTCTGTTGATATGCAAAAAACTGCAGCCGCAGCAAAACAGTAACACAAGCACTACAATGCATGTAAACGCACAGACTTGACACACAGGAATATATAAAGACTGAACATAATGTGTTAACATGCAAACAACTGGCCCAGCAGCAAACACTGACATAAACACTACAATGCATCTAAACGCGAATCCGACAAAGTAATGTGGCGCCACCACGCGAACATATAAATGACACAATGCGATCCACCGTGCACAGGGCCCAACAACACATCCCCTTCTAGCCGGAGATCTGCCTCACCGCACTAATCATCGCCCCCCGTAAGCTACGATAGAATCTAAAGTTGCCTATGTCCGTAAAATGCGTCCCATCTTTGCGAAAAACCTCGTGTATGCTATTCCAAAGGCGCTTATGCCTCCAGAAAAATACCCCTTCCGAGTCCTTACAAAACGCTTCCAAGTACCTGTTTACTTCCACCACCCGGGCGGCACCCTCTTCAAAACTAACCCCGCGCCATGCGTTCCGTCGACAAACCTGGCAAATGGCTACCCGCTGTACCCCGGAATCGATCAGCCGTCGCGCCAGACGTTGAGTGTCCAAAGCTATCATAACGGGGGTAGATGCCAACCGACCGCTGATATAATTCCCACCAATATGCAGCACCACAACGTCTGCGCGACAGGCAACAATTCGGGACATGACTGCCGGCGCCATTAAGGTGGCGACCCGAGCCCCGCGAATGCCCTCATATCAGACTTCACAGGGTCGGCCATTCACCTCAAAGTCGCCAAACAAGCCGGCCGGTTTCGGGTTTGCCGACTGCACGAATGCGCCAACCCAATAAACAACTATGCCCTAATACTAAAATCTTACAAGGGGAATTCACTGACATGGAAACGGCCAGTTACGAATTCCGTATGCAAAATTCAAAATGGCGGACAACAAAGAAAATACTCAGCTGTAAGCACTCGGCCGAACAGCTTCAGCAATCACCTTGCGCTCATGAGTACAATGACGTTCCTTGAAGACGTCTCGCCAATATGCACGATCGTAAATCAGAAAGGCAGCAACCGCGTAGATAATTCAAATCAATATAGCTCACACAACCAAAATTTGTTGATGCGACCACTCCGTCTGCTTTCACAAAACGAAGTGACCAAGAGCTCGTTGTAATCTGTGACTGCGCGCCACTACCACGCGGTGATTGGCTCCTTGCGCCAGAGACAACGAGGTAATTAGCATAATAATTAGCATCATACATTAGGCCAATCATCACTTGTCCTGCGTTGTTGCCAGCACAAAAACCCATATGCAGCACGGTGCCGTGGCCGCATATTCTCATTTAAGTGTGATCTCGGATGTAGCCTCGATTATCCAGGCTTTGTTTGGTGATGCCACCGCTTGACTCGCAACTTTACTGGGTACCAAAACACACAACCGAGTGATTTTATAAACTGTTTAATGCATGAATTCGTGAATCTAGTTAAAATATAAAATAAATACTTATTAAAGCGTGACACATTAGCCTCGATTACCCAGGCTCCATTTGGTGTTTGGTGGCGCCACGGTTTGCTGTGAACACTCAACCGGAACAAACGACAAAATGTCCAAACGTTCTTCACCAATCTAGCAGTGTCAAATGTATCGGAAACGCTTTCCACAAGCTATTGGTTCAATTGCATTACAGTTACAGTGCTTCACGTTTGAAAAAAACATTTAGGCGAGCGATAAATCGCTCGCCTAAATATGTAAAATAATTTAATGCGAGCGATTTATTAGTTTCGTTTTTATCTGCTAGATGGCGTTCCTGATTGTCTGTCTGGTGACGCCACTGCCCAATTGAGGCTAGCCATTCCATAGCAGTATCTATTACGCAATATTAATTCCATCGGGTCATTTTGGGACATTAAGCGTTGGCACAGATTGAAAAGTTGCATGCTGATAAAAAATTTGAGACAGGAAGTACTAGCGATGATGTTACAGAAAATGACAGCAATGTAACAACGCTGATGATTAAGTTGTTTTGTTTATGGGACAGACGCTAGCTGTTGGCACTGCGGCTACCATTATGCACCCATGACCGTGATTAATGATTTATGTCTGTCAAATGCCGGCCAGCCGGTAAGGATCCCGTTGAGCAATAAGCAAATTCCAAGTCATGGCTCTGGAAACGTCGGCAACTGCGTGTGAACGCTAATTTACGTGAAAAAAACAGACTTTCTTTCAAACAAATGGGTGTGTATGTTGCCGCTAGATGGCACCACGTGCAACAGGTCTGGTGATGCAAACGGTAATGGCAGTTAGCTCGAGCGATAAATTGTTACCTAGATGAGCAATTAGCGCAAGCGATAGGGAACGAGAGCTATCGCTCGCCTAAAAAATAATGCACTGCAGTTATGGTGTTTTTTGGCACTTGTCTAGTATCCGGGCCCACCTTGACATCGTTGTTATAATATTTAACAAGATTGCCACCCAGAGAATTAACTCTAGGTGGCAGGTGGACAAGGAAGCCCTTTGGCTTATCGAGAGTCCGACCCTTTTATCTATGTGTATCCCGCCCTTCTGAGGTATGTGTCGATTTTATTTTAAAACATTCATGCTACTAGTACCCACACAATCAGCAGATAATCTGTTCCATTCATTTACAGTCCTTTGTGAAAATGACAACTTTCTTATATATAATCTACACTGCTCCTTTGCTAATGTAACTTCATGTCCTCTAGTCCTTCTATCTTTCTTAACTGAGAAAATAATATTTCTATCAATATTTTCATAACCATTCTATATTTTAAACACTTCTATCTGATCTCCTCTCAATCTCCTGGTCTCTAGTGTTGTTAAACCACATTCTTTTAGGCGAATTTTATAACTAAGATCCCTCAGTTTTGGTATCATTTTAGTCGCTCTCCTCTGTACTCTTTCTAGCATATCTATGTCCTTGCGATATGGCCTCCACGCTTGTATACAATATTCTAAATGAGGCCTCACTATTGTTTTGTACAACGGTATTATTAGTTCTTTTTCCTTATATGCTATATTTCACTTAATTAATCCAAGGATTTTATTTCCCTTTAAAGCTGCAGTTCCGAACTGCTCTCAAACCTTCATATCGGCACTAATGGTTAACCCTAATTCCTTTTCTTTTACAGTAGTACTTAGTACAGAACCTCTCATTGTATATTCTACCTCTTCCTTCCCATGTCCTGTGTGGAGGCATTTACATTTCCCAAAATTGAACAGCATTTGCCACTTTTCAGACCATGTGATCAACCTGTCAAGATCATCTTGTAAATGCTGTCTATCTCCAACACTTTTAATCCTTCTAAACACTTTTGTATCATCTGCAAATTTCAACACCTTGCTTGTTATTTCATCATCCAAATCGTTAATATATACTAAGAATAATATAGGTCCTAGTACTGATACATGTGGTACCCCACTCAATACCGATTTCCAGTTTGAAGCCTCCCCATCAACTACTACACGTTGTCTTATGTCAATCAGCCATTTTTCTATCCAGTTTATTATACCATTTCCTATGTCATGGGCCTTTAGTTTAAGCAGTAATCTTTGATGTGGTACTTTGTTGAAAGCTTTTTGAAAATCTAAGTAGACGATATCTACTGGTGATCCCTCATATACCCACTTAGTGATGTCTTCCAAAAAACATAACATATTTGTTAAGCATGACCTCGCTTTAAAAAACCCGTGTTGAGATGGGTTTATCAAGTTGTGTTTGACAAGAAAATCCACCATGTGATCTTTAATTAGTCTTTCTAATAATTTGCAAATCACTGATGTTTGGGTAGCCACTACTCGAAAATGCCCATATAACCAATATGCCATATCTCTGTTAATTTTGAACATATCATAACCAGATTTGGAGCCCTGATTATAAAAATGAATGGTATATGATGTGTGAAATATGGGCACGTTTGGTTGTGTATTACCATGGCAATGAACGTTTCAAGTGAGATGGATTTTCACATCCTTGAAAATTATTCTGTATGTGTGATCATGCAACTGTCAAGAATCATTAGCTAGAGTACTCCTTTGCTCAATAAGGTGGTTTTGGGCAAGGATATCTGACTTCAGTGACTGTTGTTCAGGTTTGAGCATTTTTCAAGATGTCATGAAAAAAGCTCAAACCTAAAGTCCCATCTCACAACAGTCATTGCAGTCAAACTTCCTTGCCCAAAACCACCTTATTGGAGTATTCTAGCTAATGATTCTTGACAACTGCATGATCACACATACAGTTGTTAGCTCAGAATAATTTTCAAGGATGCATGCCCTTCTATCACACTAGAAATGTTGATTGTCATGGTGTGCACAAGCAAATGAGCCCACATTCCACATATCATGTACTATTCATTTAACTAATTAGTACTCCAAATTTGGCTAAGATATGTTCAGTACTAACAGAGATATGGCCTATGGCCGTTTTCGAGTAGTGGCTACCCTTAAACTCACAGGTCTATAGTTCGCTGACTTGTTTCTCGAACCTTTTTAGTCCTTTGGCCGAATGTCCAAGGGACTATTGCCATCACTCTGCATCCGCTGTCCGCCGTCCGCCGTTAGCTGCCGTATCTCAGAAACCGTTCAGCAACTTTTTCTCTAATTTTGTATAGACATATCTTAGGGCACTGCCACTATGCACGAGAAATCTGTATTTGATTGAATCATTTTAAAGGCTCCCCAGGGCCTCCAAGGACCCAAAAACTGGTAAAAATGTAACATTTGGCCTATTTTTTCAAAAAGTGTTCAGCAACTTTTTTTCTAATTTTGCATAGATGTATCTTAGAGTGCTGCCACTATACACAAGAAATCTATTTTATTGAATCATTCTAAGGGCACCTAAGGGGCCCCCCAAAGTGCAAAAGTGTTACATTATCTAGGGATGTGGTTTTGAGAAGGGCCCTTGAGACCACCCCAACAGTAGATTTTGTTTAATGTGCCACAAAGTCAACACCATGTCTAAACTCTGCAGCCTAGTGCTACTGTTCCATTGAGACCTTGACTAATATTTAATTGGTCACAGCGCCCAGGCAGAGTAGACACCCCGAACAGTAGATTTTGTTTAATATGCCACAAAGTCAACACCATGACTAAACTCTGCAGCCTAGTGCTACTGTTTCATTGAAACCTTGACTAATCTTAATTGGTCACAGCGCCCAGGCAGAGTAGACACACTTGACCCCTGTTAGACTGAACAGTTGCCTAACACTTTTTTTCTTCAAAACTATTGATTTTCTATAATTGCAAGTTGTGTTTATTTTGATGTTCATTTAATTATTATAAAATGGTGTGATTGTGGTGTCTATTGGTTAAAGATGTATTGTCTGTAGAAACCTGTAGGTGACAAACAGAAAATTAATATTCTGTCACCTGTAGGTGACAAACAGAACATTTATATTCTGGACAACTATAGAGTGAAATCTCCTACACTTTATTGATATAAAATGCATTCTACTGTTCTGTTTACGCTTGCCATGCCTTGTGTAGACACGGTACTGTGTAAATCAATTGTATCAATATAGACTAATAATTGCAGATTCACAATATAGTTGACACCTGAAACAACCAAATGTCAACCATTAGAAGAGTTGACATAGTTCCGCTATACACAAGCAAGAAATCTGCATTTGATTGAATCATTCTAGTGTCATCAGCATATAGTAGAACATACATTTTCTACATCATCATCCCTAAGGTTGTTGTAAATTTCACCAGCTGCCATGTCAAGTCCGTTATAATTGTGACTAACAGTGTTCAAAATGATTCAGGTAAATAGCAAGTAACAAAGGACACAAGTTTTCTCCTTGCCATACCTATACATCACATGAGAAGAAGGCTGACACAGCCTGGCCCTGATTTATACATGATTTAGCATTTTTTATATGTTGTATACAACTTTCAACACAATACCATTAATACCGCATGACATTATCTTAGACCACAGGGAGGACCAGTCTACTAAATGAAATGCTTTCTTATAATCAATGAAGGCACAATAAAGCCTTTTGCTTCGAGACAAATACAATTCAACCAATACCCCTATTTGAACACCTCCTGTTCTTCACCTATTACATTCGCTTTGTTTAGGTATGTGGTCAGTCTGGTGTTCTGAACAATCACTAAGGATAATTGAACACTTGTGCAGAATGTCACCCACTTGGCAGGTTTAATTGATCTATTCAGCAATGATGACACTGCTTAGGCCTCATTCTGGACACTGTCACTCACAGTGTTGTGTATTGTCTTAGTTGGTGCATTGAGCTAATCTGCTTGATGATGAATCAGTGGTGGCTCTGGTTGTGTATTACACCCAGGTGTGGAGCTAAGATTCTCTGCCTGCTATTGTTTGATGGAAACTGTGACTAATGTGTAATTGGTCACTGGCAGTAGCTTGTGTCAACAGACAGCATTAAGCCACTAGACCCCTATTAAACTGGACAGTTGCCTGTAGGTTTTAAACTGTGTCAAACAGTGAGTCTATCTTTTGCTCTCAAATAATCTGTCCTCTTAGTTTTACACATGAAGACATAATCTGGCATAACTTGATAAGTCTTTGTAGCAGCTTATTTGTACTTCCAGTGTATCATTGCAACATAACATACATATTACATACTGTGTGCCACATTTGAATGTTGTGCATGTAATATTTCCATAATGTAAAACTTCAACAGCCGTTTTCTTCATTTTCACTTTTTGATCCCTACCATGTTCAATGCTCCATAACTTTGCCAATTTTTGTAGCAGTCATATTTTTTGAAACCGTGTAAAGCATCCTACCAAACCTTTACAAGGATATAAGAAAACAATGTTACAATTTTTCCGACTTATCACTCATTTGGTCAGCCGGGGTCACATATAGACGTATTAGTCCAAAGGACTTCAGGGCCACTTGGCCCATTTTTTAAATAACGATTTAATGTTTGCCTATTTCCATTCTGAAGGAACCACTCCCTCTTCTAATGACAAATTGAAAACTGTTGCAAGCAGTATGCTAATTTGTTCTACAATTTCCAGTAGTAGTTTGGGTGGAATCCCATCCACTCCAGGTGATTTATTATCCTTCAAAACCCTTATTTTCTTAGCTACCATTTCCGGGATTACAATTAATTGTCCTAAATAGTCTGTATCTGCCCCCTTGAATTTAGCCTGTGGTACTGGCAGTGAACTAATATCTTCCCTGGTAAACACTGAACTAAAATACTCATTCAAGTCTTCTGCCAATAAGAATCCCTCTGAAATTATATTTCCAGTACTATCTTCTAGAGGACCGACCTTATCTTGAACTTTCTGTTTGCTTTGAACATACGCATAAAAACTCTTGCTGTCATGTTTTATATTACTAGCTAATTGTTGTTCATAGCTTCTCTTTGAATTTCTAATTTCATCTGTAGCTTGGTTAGGTGTTTCTTTATAAATGTTGTAGTCTTCATCATTTCCAGTACTTGACTTCCACATCATTTGTTTATACTTAATTTTTCTAATGGCTTCTTTCGATAAGTGTTTATTTTTGGACCGTTTCCCTTGTTTTTTGAAGGGTACAAAGTTATCGACTATGCACTTAATTTTACTCTTTAATATATTCCAGCATTCTGTTGCTGTTTTATTTTTCAGTGTGTTATTCCAGTCTATCTTTGCTAAATATTTCCTCGTCCTTATACCTTCCTTTGAGGAAATTTCTCCTAAACTGCTTTTTACTATTCCTTTCTGATTTGAGAAAGGAAAGTATCTTGAACTAAAACTAAAAACTTGTGGTCCTCACTCCCCATAATCTACAGAGATTGCCATTGTATATGCCTGTGGTTAAAATCCCCCATAACAACACAGTCTCGTTTGCTTACTTCCCTTATAGCGTTTTGTATTTTTTCATTCTCTTCTATGCTTATGTTTGGACTTCGATAAACTAACCGAACTGTTAACGTTGAGTTTCCTGTAACTATTTTACACCAAACAGCTTCTTCGCAATCTGCTTCTCTTTCTAATTTTATTTCATAAGCCTGGATAGATTCTTTAATGTATAAAATAACTCCACCTCCCTTTCTTCCTATTCTATCTTTTCTAAACATTACATATCCTGTCAGTCCCAATTCGGCATCTGATATATCGGTGGTGGTCCAGGATTCGGTTATACCTATTATATGAGGGTCAATATCTTCTACCATAATGTTTAGTTCATTTCTTTTGTTTACTGTACTCCTTGCATTTAAACAAACACATTTATATCCAGCTTCAGAAGAGTTTTCCAGACTGTTCTTTGCTGATTTATTTGTGCTGTCTTTATCTATGCCTGCAGTTTCAGGCTTTTCTGTGAGTCCACCCTGCGAATCTAGTTTAAATAGATGCAACCTGTCCCACCACAACAGATCGCAGCAGGTTCTCTGAGAAAATTGCTGCCCCCTTCCACTAAGATTGAGGCCATCTCTCATGTACATATCTTCCCTCCCAATAAAGTATCCCTCTAAATCTGTAAATCCCACCCCCTCTTCACACATCTGCTCAACTGGTGCGTTGTTGTACGTCTCTTGCAGTTTCTATACGTTGCCCCCCTTCCTCCCATTACTGGCAAAATTCCTGACAGAATAATCTGTTCAACTCTTGTCTTCTTTAGCTTCCTCACTAACTGTCTATACTTCTGTACTATCACAGTTGTTCCCTCCCTGTCTGCATGATTTGTTCCTACATGTACTAGTATAGACCCTCCCTTGCCATGTCCCAATACCTTCTCTACCCTGTCAGTCACATGTTCTATCCTAGCCCCCAGTAGACAAACAACGACGTCCTTCCCCTCGCTAAGTGTCTTGTCCGTCTTTCTCATAATGGAGTCGCCCATAAACACCCTCTCTTTCCTCATTGCCCCCTCAATCACTGCCTCAGTGTAGCTCCTTCTTCAGTTTGCATCTGTCTGGTTGTTGTCTTTATCCCCTGCCATCTTCTCTCCTGTCACATTGTCTTCCGATCCATTCTTTCCTGTCACCTTTCCTCCTATCATCGTCCCTTTTATCGACTTCTCTTCTATCACATTTGCTCTCACTTCCTTTCGTCCCTTCATCTTTCCTCCCGTCTCATTTTCTTCTCTTCTCTCCTCTCCCATCCCAACTTCCTTCCCTCCCTCCTACTCTACGGTCACTTTCTCCCCTATCACGCTTGTCACATTTTCTGTCGTCGATTTTCCAATTTCTTCTCCTCCAATCCCTTCCCTCCTCTCAATCTCCTTTCCTCAGTCTCCTTGCCACTGCTATTCTCCTTCAGTCTTGCAGTATTCCCACCTCTCTCCCTGTCGTCTCTCTCCATTCGACCTGTCTCCTTGCTAATTCCCATCTCCATTCCCTTCACAATATCTGTCAACCTAACTATCTCCTTCTGCAGACACTCCATCTTCCAACACCCAATGCACTGAAAGGTGAATCCTTCCTCCATGGTTTCTGCCCATGACTTCCCACAGCTGGACAATGCAAAATCTACCCAGCTGTGGCAGTGATCGCACACCAAGTGTCACTTTGCCTTGACTTGCCGCTTGCAAGGCGCCATATCACTATCAGAATTTATTTAACAACTTAACTAACTTAATCTTTATAAAGACTGTTTCCTGTGTACTACAGCACACTTTATGTTACAGATTTCAATTACACAGCCGATTATCTATCCTACCACGAACGCTAACATTACCAGTAGTGACCTAATTTAAATACAATCAATTACGTTACATTAGGCTGCTTTTTTATTTAGGTTACGCCGTCCCCTAGCGAATACGCAGGACACTATCTACATAAACAATCGCCCGACTATCGCCCTTGCTTAATTTTAATAAAATTAACAATATACCTAGCTTCGTTTGCCTAAATTTTATACCTCGGACTCAGTGGTTTAGTTAACTGCAATTTGCAAACAGTGTTAGGGTGAAGTATAGTTATTACTTTACAATAGTAATTAATTGTAATTAAACAATTACAATTGTAATTTGTTTCTTGAAATGAAGTGGAAATTGCATATTAATCATTGTTTGTATGACTATATCAATTACTATGCCAATATTGATGACCAAGAAAACTGAATAGGTGTACCGTACCATTCCCAATGGACAGTCAATGTGGGTGCTAATGTTTGGGTGCACATCTATTAGTTTTTAGTCCTTTGGGCCGAAGGTCCAACGGACTATTGCCATCACTCTGTGTCCGACATCCGCCGTCCACCGTTAGCTGCCACATCTCAGAAACCGTTCATCAACTTTTTCTCTAATTTTGTATAAACATCTTAGGCCACTGCCACTATGCACAAGAAATCTGTATTTGATTGAATCATTCTAAGGGCTCCCGAGGGCCTCCAAGGACCCCAAAACTGGTAAAAATGTAACATTTTGCCTATTTTTAGTCCTTTGGCCGAAGGTCCAAGGGACTATTGCCATAACTCTTCGTCAGCCGTCCGACGTCTACCGTATCTCGGAAACCATTCAGCAACTTTTTCTCTAATTTTGCATAAACATATCTTAGGGCACTGCCACTATGCACGAGAAATCTGTATTCTAAGGGCTCCCTAGGGCCTCCAAGGACCCTAAAACTGGTAAAAAACTTTTTCTCTAATTTGCATAGACATATCTTAGGGCACTGCCACTATGCATGAGAAATCTGTATTCTAAGGGCTCCCTAGGGCCTCCAAGGACCCTAAAACTGGTAAAAATGTAACATTTTGCCTATTTTTTCAAAAACTGTTCAGCAACTTTTTCTAAAATTTTGCATATACATTTCATGTGGTAGTGTCACTGTACACAATAAATCTGTATTTGATTGAATCATTCTAAGGGCACCTAATGACCCCCCAAAAAGGACCCCAAAACTGGTAAATTTTGACATTTTGCCTATTTTTTTTAAACTTAAAATTAAGTAACTTTTTCTCTATTTTTGTTAACTAAATGGTCTACTAGCAGCAGCTCTAGCAGGCTTTCAGTCCTTTTGTCCAACTAATCCCTTTTCCCACAACATCTGTCACACCTCACTGTGGCTGGCTGGTTAAAGTGTGACATCTGTAATTGGTCACTGGCAGAGGTTTGGGTCACTGTGTCTGGTGGTGGGAAGTGTGACTAATCTTTAATTGGTCACTGGCAGAGGCTTGGGTCAACAAACACAGCACCTTGTACCAGAAACAGAACACTATTCCCCTTTCCCAAAACATCTGTCACATTCGGAGTCTGTGTCTTGTATGGATATATATTTTTATGCAGTTGTTTTATATAAGCAGAAAGTTAATTGAAATTAGTTATTCTTAGGCCACAGAAAAGTAATTCCTGGTTTCTCATCGATGGATGTATTTAAAAATATGTGCCACAACATTTTATTTTCTATTATAATTATTCCTCTAAATGCAAGACGTGGTGCAATAAGTGAACAGTAAACCTGTAAACATTTTACTTCCATCATAACCCTTAATGATCTGTACCAATGATTCACCAAAAAAACATTTGATTAATAATTACCTACAGGGTTGTTTGATTTATGCCGGGCAGAAACTGTTTCTGTCCGGCAGAAATGGCAACAATGAGAAATACATGCCATTGATAGGCAAACGTGTTCTTTTTATAGAAAATGTCAGTTTCTTTCTGTACCTGTCTATGTGTGATAACCATTTGTCTGCCCTGCTCACAATAAACAAGAAACATCACATGAATGATAAAAGGAAGATCACTGCCACTTAACTTGTGGATTATTATTATTATAAAACTGCTCTGCTACTGCTTGGTGGACAGTTAATTAGTGGCTCAAGTTCAAATACATCAGGACGTTTTTCACACCTGCTTGGTAGTTTAGGCGGAGTAGTGTGCTGGCAGCTACTAAACCTATAGGCTTGTGTGAAAAGGATAGTTGGCAGAAGAACTAACTTCAAAGCACCATTGCATCCATTTAGCCATGCAGCAGTCACACTATCCCAATGTCTGCTGCTATCTTTGTATATATAGGCTTAATGATCCCAATACACCAATCTTTTGGCACATTGTCAGATAATAGAACTAGGTTAAACACCTTAACAATAACTATAATTAGTTCTGTGGGGTCGTTTTTAAGTATTCATTTATAACATTATCAATACCACATGCATTTTTGTTTTTGAGTAGTTTGATTTCCAAAAATACCTCATTTTGCGTGAATGGTCTGTTTATGTGTTCGTTTTACTGGGAAATCTTTCTTGGATCAAAAGGTATCTCACTAGCTGCAGTTTCACTTTCAGGTTTTTCACCAAGTTTTTCAAAGTGGTTCATATACTTATCCAGTGAAATATTTCCACATTTTTCACTGCTGTTACTTGCTTTATTAAGTATGTTCCAGTATTCTGCAGGCTTGCTATGTTTTAGGTTGCGCAAGTTTTCATGTAACTGTTTATGGTAGCATTTTGATATTTGTTTTATAAAGCATTTATACCCACTAACCAATTCTCTTAACACTGCATTAGTTCGTCATTTTTAATTTTCTTTAGTCTACCTTTTGCTCTCAAATAATAACTATGATTAGTTCTGTGGGGCTGTTTTTAAGTATTCATTTATAACATTTTCAATCTGTCCTCTTAGTTTTACACATAAAGACATAATCTGGCATAACGTGATCAGTTTTTTGTAGCAACAGATTTGTACTTCCAGTGTATCATTGCAACATAACTTACATACTGTGTGCCACATTTGAATGTTATGCATGTAATATTTCCATGCAATCCATTTTTATATATAATGTAAAACTTCAACAGCCGTTTTCTTCATTTTCACTTTTTGACCCCTACCATGTTCAATGCTCCATAACTTTGCCAATTTGTAATTTTCTTTAGTCTACCTTTTGCTCTCAAACAATCTGTCCTCTTAGTTTTACACATAAAGACATAATCTGACCAAACTTTATAAGTCTTTGTAGCAGCACAGTTGTACTTCCAGTGTATCATTGCAACACAACATACATACTGTGTGCCACATTTGAATGTCATGCATGTAATATTTCCATGCAATCCATTTGCATATATAATATCAAACTTCAACAGCCGTTTTCTTAATTTTTACTTTTTGACCCTTACCATGTTCAATGCTCCATAACTTCGCCAATTTTGGTAGCAGTCATAATTTTTGAAACCGTATAAAGCACCCTACCCAACCTTTACAAGAATGTAAGAAAACAATGTTACAATTTTTTCGACTTATCATTCATTTGGTCAGCCGGAGTCACATATCAACGTATTAGTCCAAAGGACTTAAGGCCTCTTGGCCCATTTTTTCAAAAACTGTTTAGTAACATTTTCTCTAATTTTGCAGACATTTCATGTTGTTGTGCCACTATATACAAGAAATCTGTATTTGATTGAATCATTCTAAGGCACCAAAGGTCCCCTAAAATGCTAAATTTGCTAACTAAATTGTCTTCTGCAGGAGAACCGCCCTGCAGCTCTATTTATAACTGGCTGGCTAGACACTGTCACACAGCTAATCCCTTTTTCTACAGCATCTGTCATGCTGAGTCTGTGTTTTGCATGGATCAGAGGTTGTCTTTTGTTTTATTTCAAAAACTGTTCAATGACTTATTTTTCTAATTTTTCATAGACGTATCTTACGGTAATGTCACTGTACACAAGAAATTTGTATTAGATTGAATCATTCTAAGGACACCTCAAGGTCTTCCAAAAAGCTAAATGTTCACATTTTGTCTGTTTCAGCCATGACTAGGTTGGCAGAGTGCCAATTGATTGTGTTTTACACCCACCTCACCCTGTGAAGCCTGGGTTCTTTGCTTGCTATTGTTTGATAGAAACTGTGACTAATTTATAATTGGTCACTGGCAGAGGCTTGTGTCAACGTACAACATTAACATTAAGTTGTATGTAGGTTTTAAGCTGTATCTTCCCAGTGTCAAACATTGGGCTGTAACTAATGTGTAATGGGAATCCCTACTGCACTGGTAGAATCTAAGAAACTTTAAAACAGCAGTAGACATAATTATCAATGCAATATAAAGATATGACCTAGGATTAAAATAACTTTAGTATAAAATAATATATAAAGTAAAATAACATAGGTATACTCGAAAAGGTTAGGTTATGTAGCCAAAAATTATAAGGAATATTATTCAGATGTTTTACTATACATGTTGCAGCTGTTCCATCCATCCAGTTATATCAGTATTATGTTGTTACTACTGTTTTTAACTGTCATTACTACTGTTTTTAAGTCCAAATGCATGCTATGCATATGTACCTTGTTAACAAATAAAGTTTTATCATAGTTCATCTCTTTCATCTTCCCGGTCTGGGGAGGGTGGTAGGGGCAAAATGAGAACAGACAGTACGTGTGCATGTTCTTAAACAACGTTTTACTGTGCTACATGCAAGATTGCAGCTCACCAATTCTCCTGCAAGGTTTCTACAACCACTGGAAATCGGCCTAAATAGCAGAGTATCGGGATAAAATCCGACAGTATTTTTTAATAACACATTAATTAATATTACAATATTCACAAAATGGTCTACTTGAATACTTTATTTCCAACATATCTCTTAATGATCTGTAACTATGATTTCCCAAAGACATTTAATTAATAATTACAAACTCACAATATAGTCCAAAGGACTTCAGGGTGTCTTGGCTCATTTTTACCTTGTAGATGCTTTCGTCAGTGCAGCATACCAACTTCTTCAGTACATGTGACATGATGTCAGTGTACATGTGAGAAAGTTTGTAATTCCCCTTGTCTCGGTTGATTGATGTTCATACGTCACATGTACCGAAGAAGATAGTATGCTACATCGACGAAAGCCTCTAGAAGGTAAAAATTCACATATTGGATATGTTTAAAAGAACTTGTTTGAATAGAAATGAACAATCCTGAAGAATGTTCAGCAATATACATGTAGTGTAGATTTTCAACGTGTCATGTATCGAACAAAATTCTGTGATCGATCGATATCGAAGAACTCTGGTATCAAACTAGTACTATAGACACTAATAAAAACATATAGGGTGGAGATAATGGATGTTTGAATAACTGAGATCCAAATAAATAATGTACTGTCGAGCTACCAACATTCAACAAGTGTACAGACCTGAATAACACTATAGGCTGGCATTTTTGGTCAAAATAAATAGCTGTACATATATGCCTATATGGAACACAATAGTAATGCTGAATATCATGTTTTGTTCTCCTACATTGAGCCTGTTTAAGTAGAAGATATATTTTATGAATCTATGTATACCCTTACACCCATCTATTGTTGTAGAAGATCACGTGCAGGAGGTAGCTATACAGGCAGAGTTTGCAGAGATTGATGTAACACAAGTGCCCGTAGAGACAGTACCAGTCGACATACAAGAAGTAAGCCATGGGTAACACAAATTATAAAATATTTTGTATGCTATTAGATGAGCAACTCTGTTAATCCTGTTTATAACATTAATAACAAAAACTAAATTTGTTGTGCCATAAATCAAAACAAAAGTCCATTCTGAGGCACTGACAAATATTTTATCCAGGACAGACTTCTAGTAATGCTACCCGTATTCTTGGGCATCTGGAAAGTGTGTAATATTTTCAAAATTATGCATTTATTTTATGTTCAAAAACAGTTTTATCCTAATCCATATTGCCAAAAGTGCGTGTCATCTATAAGGTCTCAATCAACAGAAAATCATTGGTGGCAATTATGTTTTTAAAAATAAATGGCAGCCATTTTATAAAATGGCCGTCAAATCAAATTTCCACATAACTTAATTACTGCGTCACCGTCATTTGGTGACAAAATACAGGTTTTAGAGGTCAGAGGTGTGATATATTTTATATTTGACTTTCTTCAACATTCATATCCGCCATGTGTTAAGATGAAACTTTTTAAAACCAATTTCACCACATCAGAACAACTACGTCATATAGAGATGTAATTTGTGTGCCAATGTATAGCTTTGTTTCCCTTTCCATATAGCTTTTGTTTCCTTTTAAATTTAAAGGGAAACAAAAACCAAATTTTTGCGGTTATGCACCTAAGAGAGTTCATACAAACTAAACATTTGCAACTACAATAACATTTTTAACATCAGTGGTTTGTTAGGGAAATATTTTTGAACAGCTGATGTTGAATTTCTGGTTTATGACGGTGGTGGGAATAAAAACCGTGCAGGCCTAATGACACCACGTCACTAGTTGGCACTTGTGTTGTATGCGGACCCTTTTGAAACCCAAATAGCGACCTGGTTTGCGCCGCTGCGGCCGTGCGTTATCGCACCTCGCGTGTAAAATGAGCTATATAGCAGCGTATGTATGTATATATATATATAATGTTGATACAAACTAGGATGCTATTTATGCTTCAAAAGTGCGCTAAGACGTAATGTTCTTAAAGGTAAATATGCCTAGGATAATGTAGAATGATGAAACTGAGGTATCAAACTTGGGCAATCTCAAGCTGTAGCAGCGAAATCGAGGTGGGTCCGGATTCGACACAAGTGCCCATAAGTCTATTCAACGGATGTTGTATGCCTTTTTTAGCAAAATATAGAATGTGATTTGTAAGATATCTTTGTACTACATATATATAAAATACATATTCTAACAAAGTTGTGCAAACAGACTTTTGGGAAAGTTGATTTCAGTGAAGTACTTATAAAACCACCGAAGTTCACATCTCGTAAAAGACGCCTATTCCCCCAAACTATGTATACTAACGGATTATCAATACCTTGGGCTAGGCAATGATATCTTTGCACTGATACAGTTTTATAAAAAGGACACAATTTGATAAACATTCTTGTCATTAATGGAAACATACTTTTGTGGCATTCCAGAAATGACTGTTTAATAATTATTGCATAGCATGCTAGCAACAAATAAAGTAATCTTTGGAATAAAAACCACCAATTTAACATCATAATGTTATGATATGATAATAATTTCAAGGTGATGATGGGGAAAAGAATCTTCAGATGATACCACTGTCACTGATTCTGTCAGCGTGGTAACAAGGCCTAGGGTTAGGGCAAACCAAGTACTAGTGGTTAAGTGGAAACCACACCTCAACTGACTAGCAGTAGTCAAGTGGAAACCACACCTCAACACGATGAAACATAGGGACACTGATTTTCTGTGAATGCGGAAAATGGGAAGAAGTTGTGTAAGTGGCATTTTGAAACAGAATTTGCCTTTTCAAATGAAAATTCTGCGATCGCAAAAAACGGACGAAATCATGGTATTTGCCTTTTCAAAAGGATCTTCCGTGATCGCGAAAAAAACGCAACCTCATCGATAATGCCTTCATTGGAGATATTTTGAAACTGTTTAATATGCAACGATGTTAATTTATTTTGGTGAATTTATGATGCAGGATTTTTAAAACGCTTAAGGCAAATCATTTCGAAGTGTCATGGCCACTGTGCTATCTCATGTAAACCGACATAAACAGGGACATACATATTCCGGTTTCGAACACAAAATGCGAAGGAATAACAACAGCCTAAGTTACACTGGCTCAAAGTGAGATAGTCCATGTGTCATAGTTGTAACAAATTCCTTTGGATGGCATATATAGCGCTATCTAAAAATTTAATAGTTGAACAAAATTATTAGTGAAATAGCAAACAGTGATTTGAACATTCATAATTGTTAATATGATTGTTTGTATAATTTACATTTGCTAACTTATGTATTAAGCACTGCTGCATTAGAAACAACCAGTCATTTATATGTAATTGTGTCACAGGAATTATTTTATTATCTACATATAAATTGAGTGTGTACGGTAGTTACTGTTGTGCAAATATTGCACAAATTGATGTTGTTAGAAAAATTAACCACACCGCAAAACAGTATTATTTAGATGCAGAGATCATAACATTAATATTTTAAATATTTCATACAATGTATTATTTTTCAAAGTTAACTTTGAAATAAAATATTTCTTTTCTGAACAGAAAATGGGCTTCTTTAGCCAGTATGCCATTTTAAAATGGAAAATGCATCATTTGACACACAAAATGCGTAATTTTAAAAATAATTTTTTTTTTTCTGAAACAGAAAATACATCGTTTAAAACAGAATTTGCCTTTTTTGAAATGGAAAACATGTCGTTTGAAAGAGAATTTGCCTTTTTCTGAAACATAAAATATGTTGTTTTAAACGGAATTTGCCTTTTTCTGAAACGAAATTGAAATTTTTTTAAACCGAAAATCAGTGTCCCTAAAAACAATCATGATTATTGACTTTTATTAGTCATGATTACTACATTAATTTTACAAGTAGTGTAAACATGTTTACTTGCTATTTTGTTGTTTTTTATCTTCCCCTCTATATTCAAGAGTGTACCATGCACCATTTTTAAAGCTAGTTTTAAAAAGTCTTAGAGGGAGCATGCCGCTGGACACCCCTAGCAACGCTTTGCGCCTGCGACTCTCTCATCGCCCACCCCCACCACGTCGCCCATCATTTTACCAAGGGGAAACACTGGTAGATATTCCAATTTTTCTGATGATGGCAACAAAATGAGTGTAGAACTAGCTGGATAGCGGTTCCAGCCATGCGCACTAGTGTGAGTGGTATTGTAAGCACAAGAAAGGTGCTGGTGATTTACATTCCATCTGGTGGCTCACGTGTCGCCATCTTGCCTAGATTTTATGGTTTAATACCTAGTTGGCCCAGGTTTATGCAAATGTGCAGTTTCTTGATTGTTATAAGAATAGCAATGTATTTTTTGATAATGTATTGTATCTATAGTATCTTGTATATGTGGGGAGAAATTAGGCAGCCCGAGGTGGTCATTTTAATAGTCGGAAAGTAAGAGATTGCTCCTGCTGGCCCAGTTGATGACTCAAAAACGGAACAGTCCACTGTTTCACATCTGGTCTATTCACAGGGAAACAGAAAACTACAGCTCTTTGTTCACTTTAGTACGGCTACTACCGTACATGGAACATTAAAGTTTATTGCAAACCGATCTTGTAAGATTCTACTGAAGGAATTGATGACATGCCGGAAACTGCTTGCTGCTCACTTTGTTGTAAGTTGTCAGCCTTCGGGATTTAGGAGGTTTCACGAGGATCCACTTTGAGACCACATTCTGAGTAAACCATGGATGTTAAAATTGTTATTGTAGTTGCAATTGGTCACTTTATAACAGTTAGGTTAAAGACCAGCAGATACACTGAAAGGTTGAGCATTCGTGATGTTCAAACGACAATAACTCAAAAAATTAATACAATTCCATCCAGCAACAAACTTGTAAAAAAGATTATTATCTTTACCTTGAATTTACCTTGAATCCTCCTCTTCTATGTAGTAGTCAAGGAGTTGACGAGGAAGGGAGTCAAATGTTGACTCGTGTAACCCTTCGCCCTATTGCGTAAATATTTGTCAATGTGTCCCTTGAACTGGTTGATGTTTTTAGACATCACTGCTGCTTCCGGAAGTCTATTCCTGTCGTTAACTATCCTTTGAGTAAAGGAGTACATGCGTATATCTAATCTTGAGTGCACTTTGGTTATTAACAAAGAAATCTGCAGGAAGAATACTCTCTAACCCATTGAATATTTTATAAACTTCCAATAAATCAGCACGCAGTCGCCTAGTCTCCAGAGTCGTGATATTTAGCACTCTTAACCGTCTTTGGTAATCTAATTGATTTAAATCTGAAATCATCCTGGTCGCCCTACGTTGCACCTTTTCTAATAAGTCTATATCTTTTTTTTTGAATGGGCGCCATGCCTGAATGCAGTAGTCTAGGTAGGTCTTTCTAAGGTCTTGTATAGTTTTACAACTACTTCTTTGGTCTTATATTTGATGGCTCCGTTAATCATGCCTAGCATCGCATTAGCCTTATTTGATGCCTTAACACATTGCTCCGTTATATTAAGTCTGTCCAAATCTTTTTCTACATGTGATGTTTCTATGGGGTTATCACCCATGAAGTAGTCGTACTGCCTATTGTTATGACCGTAATGTACACACTTGCATTTTTCTGCATTAAACAACATTGTCCATTCTGCACTCCACCCGTGCAAGTTGTTTAGATCTTTCTTAAGTTTCTCTGCATCTTTACAGGATGATACCTGACTGAACAGTATTGTGTCATCAGTAAATTTTATGGTGATATCAAAAATATTAAATTCCACAATTGCAATTTCATCTACAGTCTGAAACAATAAGCCGCACCGCTGCGTGCCGTGCTAAAGGATAGGGTGCACACAGCGGCATTGCCTGTGGTGATGTCGGCAACAACTGAAGTATGGAACGACATTAGGGCCATAATTCCATCATGCTACAAGCCATTTTTCAAATGTCATCATGCATGGTGTACGTCTATTATCCCAATTACAAAGTCATATTGTGCATGGTTGTGGTCTAACATTCACGTTCTACTTCAATAATTATGTTTATATCCAGTAGAATGCTGTTTACTAAAATATATTTGCACAAATATGTTTGGTCAGATGAGTTTTGCTCAAAAGTAAAAAGTAGGAATAAAAAGTAGAATGTACAAACTACAATAATGCGCATGCCAGAATATGTACTCATTAACCTTATTTGTACATTTATACGCAAAATATTTACTAAGTAAGGTAGGCAATGTGGGCTATTACCCAATATGATATCGAGTTAACCATTTTTTTATTCTTCCGAATGCAGTGATGGAAAGTTTCCAAGTTCGTGGCATTGACCTATGGACTCATTATTGTAGGGGAGCTTTGAACCACTTCCTGTAACTTTGTTACTACTAATACTTATCAAACATTTATTTGTTGTGTTCTGTAGAAGCAGGTCATGCTACTTAAACTTCACGGGTATTTGAGTTGAATAATTATGCCAGACAAGAAACAGTGTGCAAAATCATGATCGTACACGTTGTATCCTGTTGTTGTAAATTTGTGTTTTGATGTTGTTTTATAAATACGTTTTGACAGGCACAGTCTTTTAAAATGGCAGATAGTTAAATTTCAGCAAAAGTAACAAATTTGAAATTTTATTGCCTGAATACTTATATGTAGTGATATTGTTTAAAAATAAAAGACAGCCAAATACCACTGAAAATCTGACAGTCACCTCATAAAAGGTAGCATATTGTTTAATTATAATAAAAAACAGAACATCCTCAATCTGTATATCTAACACCACATTAGTCTGTTATAATAAATAATAACTATCCTCACACTGTTACATTAAAACATGAACTGGATAAAATTCTTTCAACTATTTAGAAAATGAATGAAAAACAACAACCAGTAGGCACATGATGTCGTCTATCATATTTGAGTGCAGTATCCTAATGCTTGCATTATCACTCACCCCCATATTCATGAAAATGTCAGGTTAAGGATATCCGCCGCTCGGAAATAGTCACAGGCCATATATCTTGACCAGATGTGGAGTAGTAATTAGTTAAATGAACAATAAATGATATGTAGAATTTGGGATCATTTGCTTGTGTATTACCATGGCAATGAATGTTTCTAGTATGTCGGAGGGGCATGCATCCTTGAAAATTATTGCTTCGTGAACAACTGTATGTATGGTCGTGTAATTGTCAAGAACCATTAGCTAGAGTGCTCCTTTGTTAGATTAGGTGGATTTGAGCAAGTATATGTCACTTCAATGATAGTAGTGAGATGGGAGTTAAGATTTGAAATTTTGTTAAGGCATCTCAAAAACTGCATTTATGCAAACCTTTCAGTATACAGATATGATATATCGATACATAAGAAAACACATTGATATATCGCCAACATTTCAATTGGACATTCTGCTTCACTTTGGATGAATGTCAACAATTGTGCAAGTACAAGATTAGGGTATTATAAAAAATAAATAAGCAAGCGAAAAATGTACAACTCCCAAACCGTCCAAAAACAAAAACAAAATTCTAAGGTCGCTAGCACCCTCACAGCTCGTCTGATCCTGATGATCTTGGTATGGTATGAAAGCTTGCACTTTTCTGTTACTAAAGCACCTATCTAGATTTCCTGGTCATAATCCATAGAACACCTATAAACAGACCTAAAATCATGACGTCTTTGGTGTTCCGTACTGTTCCGAACGATGTTGACTACCAGTACTCGGTACACAAAACTTCCAGTTGTGGTGCTGCATCTCATTTGCATAGGATTCAGACAGGTGCACTTCAGTAGTTCTTAATTTCATGCTGTAAGCTCCACCCACTTTTAAATGGTGGTGAAATTGATGTGTTTTGATTGCGACATTCACTGTGTTGGGGTGACGTCACAATAGCATATGCAAACCAGTGGTGGCTAAGGGTCAAAATTCTTTGCATTGACTGGTTGATATATGTGATTGTGACGTCACGCCAACTTCGAGACAGTCAGTTTCACCGGCGTTTAAAAGTGGGTGGAGCTTATAGGATGAAATTAGAAAGTAGTGCCTCTATTGGTAGATGGGTGAACTGTGTCGAGGAACCAACATTATTTGTCAGGGTCTAAACACCGAAACATCACGGTTGAATGTCCTTTTAGAGGTTATTTTAGGAATTATTATTGAGAAACCATTTAGTAACAGAAAGCGCAAGCTTTCAAAAGATATCAAGATCAGTGGGATCGGAAGAGCCATAAGGGTACTAGTAACCGCTAAAATGAGTGATTCGGAATGTGGTTGGAGTTGTTCATTTTTCACTCGCTTATCTATTTTTTGTATTACAATAAAAAACTTACATTCGTGAAAATGTTCATCAAGTTAGAAGAATAATTAAATAAAAAAATTTCTTAATTCACAACTATATAACTTCGACATTTCGACGGCCTTCTTCAGGAACTGATCTTCCTCTACTCGTCAGATGGCGTGGCGAGCAGGCTGTCCCACACGTGACTCAATCGGTAGCCCCCCTCATCTCTATTCATTGTAGATGTAATCTTTCTGATCCAGATGGTCTCCTTGATCCATCGCGCCCCTTTGTCTGTCTCTATCAACTACTCTTGCACCTTCCCAGTCTATGACACAGTTTTGTCTGTCCGCATGGTCAGTTATAGCCGACTTGTGTTCAGTGTTTGTTGAGTCTTTCCTTGAGTGAAACATCTGGTTGTCATGGTTTCGACTTCCTTCATATGTTCTTCTAGTCTCGTGCCAAGTGTTCTTCCCGTTTCCCCAATGTATGTCTTGTTGCAGGTCTTACACGGGATTTGGTAGACACAGTCGGTCTTCTTTCTGTCTTCCACTTTGTCTTTTGGGTGTACTAATATTTTTCTGAGACTGGTGTGGTCTGACAGTGGACGCTATATCATGATGTTTTAGTATGCGTTGTACCGGTTCTGTCACTCCTTGGACACATGGTAAAGTAACCATGCCTATGGACTTGTCTGTGTTATTCTTGTCCTTGATCTTTCTCCTCTGGTTTTGTTGTTTCTTAATTTTCCACTCTGATGTAGCGCCTTCATGATGTGCTCCTCCTCCTCCATAAACACTGTCTGTCTGTCCTTCTGTCTGTCCTCTGGCTCCGTTACGATGTTACTGCATCTGTCTAGCAATGTTTTGATGACGCCCAGTTTCTGATGTAGCGGATGGTGTGAACTAAAGTTCAGATACTGATCGGTATGGGTCTTCTTCCGATACACAAGCAGTGTGTCTAGGAACGGCAGTGACCCCTCACTCTCTTCTTCAAACGTGAATTTGATGTTGACTGTTGCATCAATGGTGTTGAGGTGATCTATCAGTTGTTGTTGACACCCTTTCCTCACAATTTCCATTACATCATCTACGTATCGCTTCCATAGTCTGGGCTGACATGTTACTGGAGCTGTCGCGATGGCATGTTGTTCCAGCCATTCCATGAATGTATTGGCTATTACCAGTGACACTGGGCTTCCCATCGCTGTGCCTAACTTCGGTAGATTGTGCCCCTGAAGCTGAAGTATGTTGTTGTTACAAGAAACTTCAACAGCTGCATAATGTCATCCACGTGTAGATTTGTCCTTTGTTTCATTGTTGAGTCCTCCTTTAGTCGTTTTCTGATGATGTGCAATGTCTCATCAATTGGGGTGTTGGTAAACAAAGACACTACATCATGTGACAAAAACATTTCATCTTGTTCAATTATCACACATGCCATTTCATTAGCTAAATGCTTGGAGTTCTTGATGTTGTGTGTGGTCTTCCCTACGATGGGTCCTAGAAGATCCGCCAGTAATCTTAATACATTGTACCCTACAGACACTGTGTAATCCACAATAGGTCTAAATGGGTTGCCTGGCTTGTGGATTTTGGGAGTACAGTATATCCTTGGTACATTCTCTGCTGTAGGGTACAGGTACTTGTATTGTTTATGTGTGATCTTATCCTCCTCTTTCAGCTTCTTTATGATGGATACCAACTTTCTCTTGTATTTGGGAGCACGGTCTTTCTTTAGTTTCTTGTGTGTCTTGTCATCAGATAACATGGTTGTGACTTTCTGTTCATATTCGTCAGTGTCCACTACTACTGTGGCTTTTCCCTTATCTGCTGAAAGAATCATTATGCTCTTTTCTTTCCTCAGTTCTGCTAGTGCTTGCCTTTCTTTCTTGGTGATGTTCGGCTTCGGTAATTTTGCCGATTTCAGAATGCTAGCCACCTGCGCTCTAATTTGGTCTGCTTTGTTTATGGGCAGCGAACGACATGCCTGTTCAGTGGCTACGACGAATTCTTCCACTGGAAGTTTGTCTGGTGTTACTGCATAGTTTAGTCCCTTACCGAGCACTCTCGTTTGGTCGTCAGTTAGTTTGTACTTTGATATGTTCACCACTCATTTGTTGAGTTGCGTGGCCGTCTGATCAATGTTACTATCGTCGCACGGCGCCGTCTTCACTGTTAGTCTTTTCAGTTTGTTTATCTCGCCATTTTTAACTTTTGAACTCTCGTTAAGCGCGAGAACACATGGCAATGTTAGTCGATTTCGTGCATTAACACTCCTTTCTGATTTTTTAAAACACCTAGTTTGTTGTTAGGCGAATTCGTTCTTTTTCTGCTTTCTTGATAATGGCTCTCACATTCTGTGTCTTGATGCAACAACTGAGCCTTAGACTGGGAGGTGTTACGCTCTCATCGCGGCAGCACAATGAAAATGCCAGGTGATGTCAATGTGATATATTCGTGAAAATGTTCATCAAGTTGGAAGAATAATTAAATAAGCAAATTTCTTAATTCACAACTATATAAATTCAACTCACTTCGACGTTTTGACCGCCTTCGATGGCCTTCTGGAACTGATCTTCCTCTACTCACCAGATGGCAGACAGATAGAAAGAAGACCGACTGTGTATACCAAATCCCGTGTAAGACCTGCAACAAGACATACATTGGGGAAACGGGAAGAACACTTGGCACGAGACTAGAAAAACATATGAAGGAAACCGTGACAACCAGACATTTCACTCGAGGAAAAAGGAAAGACTCGACAAACATTGAACACAAGTCGGCTATAACTGACCATGTGGACAGACAAAACTGTGTCATAGACTGGAAAGGTGCAAGAGTAGTTGATAGAGAGACAGACAAAGGGGCGCGATGGATCAAGGAGACCATCTGGATCAGAAAGACTACATCTACAATAAATAGAGATGAGGGGGCTACCGATTGAGTCACGTGTGGGACAGCCTGCTCGCCACGCCATCTGGCGAGTAGAGGAAGATCAGTTCCTGAAGAAGGCCATCGAAGGCGTTCGAAATGTTGAAGTGAGTCGAATTTAGATAGTTGTGAATTAAGAAATTTGCTTATTTAAAAAACTTACAGTTACACAGCGGGCTAAGCTTTGGTAATGCACGTTTTCTTTCTTTCTCTTATATCAAGGGTAATGTTGAAACACTACAAAATGCACAACAATGTACCATATTGAAAATTCAAATAGTATTTTTTTAACTCGCCTTGTCCTACCCACCACCTCACATTTATTATTTTACCCAGAGTGACACTTTATAACAAACAGTACCTACCCAATTTTAATTGTGATACACACACCATATCCATCTCCTTCCATCATTACATCTTTCTACCAGGAATATCCCAAAAATCAATCTCGGCATTCTCATCTCTGTATGCTCGACTAACCTTTCTTTCTTGCATATGACCCATGTCTCTGCCCTGCAAGTCTTTACAGGTCTTCCTACAGTGTCTTACTGATCTTTGTTTTTAACATTTCATTCCTTTGTCCAACTCCTAACATGTCACACCATTTCACCCAAGCTGATTTCCCGAACTCTGTCCTCACTTGGTTCATCGTGGCTACTGAAATTTGGTTCTTTCTTCCTACCTTACGTAATCCTTATATATCTTAATTACATGTGTCTTCATTTTTGTGATAAAGAATCTCTAACATCAACACATTTTTCTGAGTCAAATCCTATCATGTTTCTTAGAACCAAGCTGAAATTCTGGAAGATGTACATTCACCCACTACAAACACGCAGGAGGTTGAGCGATCACCACTAACAGAGACGTCAAAAACAAACATGTTAGAAGCAACCCAGGCGGGCTTTGAGGACAGCTCGTTTTTCTCCACTGTCTCAATCAACCGGCCACGACAGTTCAAGGAAATTGTTTCATCTGTGCAGGGTAACTTTGACTTCCTGCAAGAGTCTCAGATCGAATTGGAACGTAAGTCTGTTTTATAACTGGATATATATTTGTAAATTGTGGTAATGTTTTTTAAATAGCGGTATTCTCGGTCTCTAAAGCTTTAGTCAAAGAATCTCTCCATACGGAGAAACCATAAACCATTTCTACAATACTATGCTACCACATGGTCATCATCAACACTACTTGAATCACTTCAGAAATATGTCATAGTGCTACTATGTGTTATTATTAAAAGGAAGCTGTCTTTTTTGTAAAATCATGTTCTACACTATAAACTATCTATTAGAACATATTTACTGCTCAAACATGTCTTAATGAACTTTTTTTAATTTAATTGTTTCTTTTGGAAACTAACAAAGTGCCACTTTTGAAGGTATGACCTCAGACTTGAGGTCATGATGACAGGGTATTGACATTAGAAGATACCCTTGTTTGCCTAATAAACGTCATGGTACACTTATCTAACTGTTGAAAAATACCACCCTATCTGCACCTTATTTGGCACTACGATTATTAGATTTAGAGATTTGCACTGGTAGAACATTATTTTTAGGAGAGTAATCTTTTTCAGTCATGTTAATCAATCATCCACGTAGTGATTTATTGCTCATTGAGCATCCTGTGGCTCCCGCTAACGGTTAGGTTTGCAACATTTTAAATGACAGTCGGTCTTCCGAGGATCGTAGATTTTGATTCCAAAGTGTTAGACCGTCAGATTTATATGATAAGGTGAAACGGTTTGTATCCTTAGTTCCTGGAATAATTTTAGGTAAACTGGTTTAAAAAAAAATAACAAAATCAGGTTAGCCCATATTACAAATCTGAGCCAAACCATAACCAGGTGCTGGCAACCTTTTAAAATGTTGGTCAATATATGTGATTTTAATTAGGTCAGCAGGTCACACATTTTAGGCCCATATGCTGGGGGTGCAATGGGGGCTTATGCATCCCCCGCTGAGGCAAGACTGCCACTTCAGGTCTTAAGGAGGATGAAGCTAGATGTTTTGGTCGTCTCAGGGTGTGATTCAGTTGGAAGTCTCAAAGGGATCCCCCCTGGTGTTGCTGCACCGCCAATTGGCCCACAGTGGGTTGCAGACATGTTCCGCGAGACTCATTGTTATTCATGTGACGGCCGTCCGTTAGTAAACTCCTTGTTTTTCATTCACGATGGTCAACTTCGAAAACAGCTCACACACATGCTGTCCAGAATATGAACATCGCTACCTCGGATAAAACTACCAGTAAACACTGGAATTAACGAATGTTTGTCTTATCACAAGTCTTTGTCAGCCACCCGTGAACACAATCAGAACACAGTCCATCAATGAACACAGTCAGAACACAGGCCACCAGTACACACAGTCAGAACACAGGCCACCAGTGAACAGTCAGAACACAGGCCACCAATGAACACAGTCAGAACACAGGCCACCAATGAACACAGTCAGAACACAGGCCACCAATGAACACAATCAGAACATAGGCCACCAGTATACATAGTCAGAACACAGGCCACCAGTTAACTCGGTCAGAACACAGGCCACCACCGAACACAGTCAGAACAGAGGTCACCAATGAACACAGTCAGAACAGACCACCATTGATCATTGAACACAGGCCACCAATGAACACAATCAGAACACAGGCCACCAGTGAACAGAGTCAAAACACAGATCATCAGTGAACATAGTCAGAACACAGGACACCAGTTAACACAGTCAGAACATAGGCCACCAGTGAACACAGCCAGAACAGGCCACCAGTGCACACAGTCAGAACATAGGCCATTCTTTGAGAATTGCAAAGATCTAGGACTGAAAATAATTGGTACAAGAGAAAAATCAAGGAAACTATTCACCAAACAAAACCTGGCCTAAACTAATACATTGGACAGGTGCTCCCATTTATCTTCCAGGTTATTTCACATGACACTGGTCATGTGACACACCCATAGCAGAGCTATCCAAGTCTTCAGATGAAGGCTGTATTTCAGCCAAAATATTATGAATTGAAACAGTTTCTTGTGAGATAATGTGTACTAAGACCAAATAAAATAAAATAATACCTATGCATTCTTTCAAGAACAAAAGAAAAATATTTTTATGATGCTGACCCTCGACCTGTGCTTCTGACCGAAAACTTCTTTTAACAACAAACATTCAACATGATACAAAATTCAGATAATCAATGCAAAAGTCCTGAAAAGTACCCTTTTTGAATGGAAATTCTGCGATTGTCCCTAGGATTGGATGGATTTCCGCATAAATCGTTGTGAAGTGTCATGGCGCCCCGCTACGTACCTCGTTAATGTACAGATTCAGGTTTCTAACACAAAACTCGAAGGAATAACAACACCCTAGGTTACGCTGGCTCAACGTGATATAGCGTGGGTTTTGTAGTGCTAACAAGCGCCAGCTAAAATGGTTGATGGCCTATGGGATTTATTTCTTTAATATATTGTCAGTTTTGCTTGAAACATTACTTTAATTGCCCATAGTACTAGTAGATAGCCTTAGGCATGGTTTCATTTCAGTGTTTATAAATGATGCACACTGCAGCCTCTAATGTGATTTTATTTTAAAAGGTATGACGGATTGAATTCGGTTGCTTTTGTTCTTCTGTAACTGTAATTCACATTGTTGAAAGACCATTTAAATGTACAATTCCTTATTCTGTGACTCACACTGATAACTTCTGAGCTTGGTTTCCAAGGATTTAGGCGCAATAGAAGTTATCTTATTATTATTATAAAAGACCATTTAAATGTGCAATGTGTTACAGCTTGTTTTGCTCCTATTAAAGTACATGGTGGGTTGTATGGTTTACTAGAAGCCATAATTTCTCTTGGTATTTCATGTTCAATTAAGGGTAGCCACTACCCGAAAACACCCAAATAACCAATATGCCATATCTCCATTAATACTGAACATACCATAACCATATTTGGAGCAATGATTAGAAAAATGAATGGTATATGATGTGTGAAATATGGGCACATTTGGTTGTATATTACCATGGCAATGAACGTTTCAAGTGAGATGGATTTTCACATCCTTGAAAATTATTTTGAGTTAACAACTGTATGTGTGATCATGGAGTTGTCAAGAATCATTAGCCAGAATGCTCCTCTGTCAGATAAGGTGGTTTTGGGCAAGGATATCCGACTTCAGTGACTGTTCAGGTTTGAGCATTTTTCAATACGTCATGAAAAAAGCTCAAACCTAAAGTCCCATCTCACAACAGTCATTGCAGTCAAACTTCCTTGCCCAAAACCACCTTATTACACAAAGGAGTATTCTAGCTAATGATTCTTGACAACTGCATGATCACACATACAGTTGTTAGCTCAGAATAATTTTCAAGGATGCATGCCCCTCTATCACACTAGAAATGTTGATTGTCATGGCACTGCACAAGCAAATGAGCCCACATTCCACATATCATGTACTATTCATTTAACTAATTAGTACTCCAAATTTGATATGTTCAGTACTAACAGAGATATGGCCTATGGCCATTTTCGGTTAGTGGCTACCCTTAATAAAACAAATGTATTTTTAGTATGACGACAGTGTTTTCTTTATCACATTTAGATACATATAGCAGTACCTCCCAGTTTCATTAAAATGTGTCTGTTTCATATTAACCCCAGCATTGCAAGTTATAACATATGCCCTTTTATAGACTGCCGGAATTTTTTATAGACTGAAGAAACTAAAATATTACAATAGGTCTGCCTACCCTATTTTGTTTTACAATAAAATGTTTAAAAAAAAATGGTTTTCCTACCTACTTACCCTATTTTAAAAATCACTGTTACTGGAAACATAACTATATTTTATTGTGGCCTAAGAATTACATTGAATTGACCTGAAGCACATTCTTGTTGACATCTCTTTCAGATTCTAAGAGAGCACAGTCCAGCTATCAGAATACATCTCTCATTAGTGCTTCTGTTGACCATTTCACTGCTCCACAACACTTAACACAGTCGCCACTGACACATGCTGCAATGCAAGAAGCTGCAGTGCCAAACGAAACATCACAGCATTCTGCTCAACAGCAGCAATACACCGACTCATTAATCACATCTCAGGCGACCAATGACTCGCTGGTTAGTCAGCAGGGTGTATTGGACTCATACGCATCAGCCGAGCAGGGCTTTGGCCAAAATCACATGAACATGCAGGTGACAAGCTCGACACATTCATTCAGTGAGCAGGCATCAAAACTTGCTGTGCAGATGACATCAATTGACCCATCAGTGGTTTTGGCATCTGCTGATGGGCCACAACCAATTCCAATGCCAAGTGAAACAATACCTGGCCAGTCTTTGACAGTTCAGGGGTTCACAGATACACAGGGACAGGGAGACCAGCTGTCCCCCGACTCACAGGTAGGCATGCTGTAAATTCACAGCCAACAATATTGCAATATCAGTTATTTTTTCTATTGGTTTCAAAACTTAATTGCTTATGTTCTGTTCATTTTGCTGTGCCAGTTGATCAATCAGTTAAAATGTTACACACACTGATTGATCACTGGCTGCAATGCTTAGGAAGTTCAAGGCCTCTCGTGTCTGAACATTATTCAGATTATACAAAATTGAGTAATAGAGTCTTTATTCCCAGTGTGATTCATTAAAACTTAAAATATATAAATAATACATTTAAATTTGTTATTAAATTTTTATAACTTTGTGCTTGTCTATGCACATTCGTATATCAGTATTGTGACCCTACTTTATATGAATTTTGAAACTATATGTAGAAAAATGTGATTTCAAGAAAATGTCACCAAGGTTCTTTATCATACAGACAATTTTAAACAGATTTTATAATTATTAAATTGACGATTTGAGTAAGTAATTATTAAAGTTTGTTCATTAAAGTGAAACAAAAGACAATTTTGTTGGATCTATGTATCTAAAAGACTTGATAAAAACTAACCATTTGCAACTATAATCAAGATGTTGTGCCAGAAGTTTATTAGAATAACCTTGTTGAAAACACAGAATTTAAATTTCATAGACAGTGCCATTGTGATAGAAAGACTAACATTTTAAATTCCTTCTCTTCCCAATTTGCCAGTCACTGAATTAGAAACACTCATTGCTCAGTAACCAATATATTTTGGCCAAATGTTTAATCAGCTGTTTATGCCACTTTCATTGATGCAGTGATGCAAGTTGTGACTGCAACTTGTAAAGCAACATGTCTGCATGGTATGACATTCTAACAGTTGTTTATGCATACAACAGTGTAACTCGGAAGGAATGTATGTATATATATATATATGTATATATACGGCCTTGATATCCTTGAATTCTGGCTTGCAGCCTTGATTATGCTGTGCCACTGGCCTTTGTTTCACTCACTGGTAGCCAGTGCATTCCCTGCTGATTTCAGCGTGATACCCAGCTTGACTTATCTGCTTCTTTTGCATAATCCATGGCACTGCTATTGGTCACAGTTACCCACTGACCCTGGTAGTCTTTATTCACTAGATTTTTATCAAACTTATACACTGAATTTGTTGATCTCTTTTAAGGTAGCTGCACCGGGTATCATGTCAGTTGATTTCTTTATTTTTTCTTCATAGAACATTAGTGAGTGTCAGTATGAACATGTCAGGCCTCGACATTAACACTGGCCCGATGGCCTGGCGCCTTTTTTGAAGCTGTCGGGCCACCAGTTCTTATATTTTACTGGCCCGACGGGCCACTGGTTTCCGGTTCCCGAATGCCGCCGAGACGAAGTGGCGGTCACGGCATGACCGCATCGGTTATCAGATGCAGTTCGCTAGAATGCTTAGACCTGATTCAGTTATAGGACATTGTAAACGTAACGTAGATATTAATTCTGATCAGTCAATAATGATTCCAAACTCCAACACTTATCATGCGGACGACGGCGTGCAAAGCCATCGAATAAATTTCTAACCACCGGCAGCGCAGGTTTTAATGACGAGAAGAGACACCATTTTGTAAGTCCTGCCGCGTCCCTTGGACACACTCATTACAGTGGTTGGAAGCTGCCTCGACTAGTTATGCACGCTTTTTCTTCTCTAGATATATGAAAGGAATACAGCTTAAATCCAAATTTCACTAGTCACTAAAGTGACAGAAACCAAATTATAACGCTGCATCTGCAAGGCGAAGGCCACCTATTTTGGGTGGTGCCACCTAGCGAATGAACCATGAAATAGTATAATGCCTTGATTGACCTGTACATGAAAGCAGCGTCAACTAAACTACCGACTCGGACTGACTAGCTGTCGTCACACTGGCCACACTTTATTTAAACTTTGCAAATACTGTATATATGCATCTGAGTACACACTTAAAAAGAACAATATTGTTAGCTTTGGACATGTCACTTTGAACAATCAATATGTGTATAGTAACTTCTAACAACTTTGTTGGTAAAATTTTAAAAAGTCTAATAATGTTTTGTACCTCAGAATGAATGTATTTTTGATGGTAACACAAAATCCAGGCCAGTAACTTTCACAGGCAGGCCACTAACTTTTCAAATCTACTGGCCCCCTGGGCCAGTGGATTCAAAACCTTAATGTCAAGGCCTGCATGTGTACTATTAAAAAAACCAAGGCACTATCACCATATGTCACCAATCGGTCCTTTAAAAACTAGTATTTTTAGTGTGTCTGTGGAAAGTCCCTTTTCAGATTCTTGGAAACTGACAGTGTTTCCATAGTGACGATCACGTGTGCGTCAGCCCAGTTCAAACATAAATTCATGAATGCAGATCATATAGTCTGGTTATTCTCATGCCACTATGCTGTTGTATTATAATTACCTAAATGCATCAAGCTGTCAAATCACCAAATACTGGCTGTAGTTTGCAATGACACATGACTGACCCCAGCAGGTGTCAATCAATCTTGTCTACCACAACAAGTTCAACACATGGCCCTTCGTAACACAATATCATGAGACAACTTGGCAGGAAAACCTTGGGAGGAAATATCAGTAATAGAAGTGTGTCAAATTGTGTTGAAATAAGCCACATGCCAGTAAAAAAAGTCTAAATATTTCTAAGCAAAAAAACAAGCATCTGGTGACACTTGTATTATTGGTAACAACCAGGAAGTATTAATTAATGTAACTTTTTATAAAAACTACAATACTTACAAAGCCATAACTTGGCATATGAATTCGACTTGTGTTTACCCAAAATTGCACGGGATGGTTTTATGTTTGGTGAAGGGGTCGTGCCAAAAATACAGTACGGAGTTTTGCTGTCTTTCAACATTGTAGCAAAATGTTTATGAAGCTGTATCAAACTTAATATGCATGTTTTTAAAAAAACGTATGAATGTCAATAACGTTTGTACTTACAACCATAAACAAATTTTCTTTTGGGGAGTCTCAAAATGAAATAAAATGCCATTTTAAGGTGATTTATAACATATGTTTTAATTGTCTTTAAACACATTTAAATATATCTAAACAACATAAAAAATAAATTCTTTTTGGTCTGGAGTATTGTTTAGTATCTGAGGCAAACTCTGAGAAAAAATGGTTAGTTTATCTTCAAAACTTATATTAGAAATTATTAATTCAAAAGAAGCATATAATAGCTGATCCAGCCACCTTAAGGTAATTTTGGTTATTAAAATAAATATTCACACAATTTTTTTCCTGTGATTTTATTTCTTGTGACTTTTTCCGTGACTTCCTGTGACTTTATTTCCTACATTTGTCAAAGCATTCCATTGTTATGTGTAAGCATTTTGATGTCACTCCATCTTTTGTTGACCAGCTGTGGGAAGCAGTCATTGGTCCAAAACCAGTTTATTCTTGGTTAAATAGCCTTGAATTTGCCTTTCATTAGCCTTGAAATATCCTTGAATTTGATGTCTGTCATTGGGTACGGACCCTGATGAATATGTGTGGCGGCCTAGGAAAACCAGTCACATTGACAAAAAAATATGTATTTTTATTCAAGAAATGGAAAGTAACACTATTTTTATTTCCTATACTGTTTACTGTATTCAAATATTCCCACCAGAACCAAAGTTACAAGAATTTAAAGAGGGCCCCTATCAAAAATTAGTTCAGGAGAAAAATCAGTTTTAAAGTCGAGAGTCATTATTCACATGAAAACAAAACTTCATGATGGTATAACAAAATATCTGCTGCTATTACCATATACAATCCAGTGAAGCAAATGTAGCTGTGTTTGTTATCTTTAGCTTACAGAAATAATTATTAAATTCTGATGGCTACTTTTAAAGTTACAAGACTTTAAAGAGGGCACCCATCAAACATTATTGTAGAAAAAAAGTACTCATGTCAGGAATCATCATAATTCATGTCAAAATAAAATCTTGCTGCAGTATTAATATTATATCAAAATATCCAGTGCTATCACCATGTCCAATGCAGTGAAGAAAATGTAACTATCTCAGCTTTGGAACACAAACTATTATCAAATTCTGATGGTTACATTTAAAGTTACAATAATTTAAAGAGAGCACCCGTCAAAAAAGTTGTAGTTTGTTAGCAAAAACGTATATTACTAATCAACACGCAAGAGGTAGCAGACTCTTCCATGAATATGTGGTTAGCTCTAAAAAGAACTGTTGTTTGGGTCTGAAGAGAGGCGTTTGTGTTCTCATCTTGCACCTCGGGTCGTCATAAACAGTTTGACTCACCATTGACAAATCCGTTCACTTCCTCTGCCAGCTCCGGGTCAAAGTCGTCCTCGCTCGAATCAGACAAGTCCGAATCATTGTCATCATTGCCGATCGGGTGTGTCACAAAGTAGTCATTCACAAGTTCGTTGAGGATGTCCCCACTTGCGATATACTGCATGTTCACCAATGCCAATGCGTTGAAACACCGAGCAAGATCGTTCGACTTCGCCGTCTTCGGTTCATCCATGCCATGGTTATGGGCGTAGCCATCTTTGATTTTTCGAAGATCGTAAACACGAAACGAAATTCGTCCCGTAGTCTGTATTTCCAACAAAATCCGGTTCGATGACACGTTAAACTGTTAAGAAATATGTACAGATATAAACTACAGCAACATCATAATAAACTAATAATTAATCGAACTACACAAACAACTCCAATCCAACTTCCAAATAAAATTCTGTTAACTTTCACTGCGCACTAAATTTTCTTCCAACATATTCATGCGTACTGCTGCTAGGGAACTGTGTGCTGTAAATAGCTTTCAAACAGTATGTCATATATGGGCATGGGAACTTCTGTCCTAGGTTTTAAACGTTCGCAAAATAGAGCGCTTTTAATTCTAAAAGCTGTAACCTAGGACGAACTTCACGGTTACAAAAACACAAAAAAGTACAACTTTCACTTAGGTAATCAGGAAACTACTTGGTGAACTTATAAATAAGTATGTTAGCTAAAAGATCGCAGTGAAATCTCAAAATCAACCCGATGACGCAAAATCAACCCGATGACATGTTTGCGGGCAATTATGCCTGACGACTTCCGACTGGTTTTCCTAGGCCGCCACACATATATATATAATATATATATTTTATATATATATAGTGTAATCATATACATGTCAAGCAAAATGAGGATTCTAATGTCACAACCAAGAATTCTGCATGACACAGGTCGGCACATATTGGTCAATCATCGGGGCAAATACCGATATGTCGGCTGTTGGAAACTATGAGATTTTACCATAATATACCACTTTAATATCACATTCTGAGTAAACCACTGGCATTATTTTATGGATTGTAGTTGCAAATGGTTACAAAGTGCCACTTTTGTATCCACCACATAAAAAACCTTCATCTCCACGGCAGCCAAGAACAAGGAAAGACTAGTATAAAACTAATGTTTTATCTCGGTGGAACACTTCATTGAATCCTTGGATATACTTAACATCATACATACTAAAATCAAATAAAAAAACTAATATGTACAGATTATAAACAGCAACAGGAAATTTCCATATTAACGATCACAAGCTTCAAATTACAGCAGACTTCCAATTCGTGAACATTAATTTGTTGCGAAGAATATTGTCTGGGTTTTGTCAAATCCAAACTAGTATGGTGACTACCTGAGTAACTCCATAATACTGAACAAACTTACAAGTATTAGCACTATTCTCTGTTGTGGACTTGTGGGCGGAAAGTTGTGTATTGCATAATATCAACAGAAGGCCATGGGCTTAGCAAGACCATGAACAAGATTAAAAAGTCCTTTACCTTTAAGCATATCTTTTACAGCCTACCAATACAAGCTGTAAATGACCTTATATGTGTTGACAACTAATCTACTTCTCCCTTATTTGATGTCGTATTTATTTTATACTGTCAGTAGAAAATGTATTACATTAAAGTTATTGTTCGGTAGGCAGTTGTTACATCACATTACTTAATATCACTACCATAACTGACATAATATTTCTTACTGGTGTTGTTTCCACAATTGTCTTTATTTGAAAGAGTGACAAGGTGGAGTTGATAAAAATCCACTGTTACTTAGACTGTCATTTAATTTTATTGTAACTTCTTTCTGGCGCTGTAATGGTGATACATCATCTATGTTTATATTTATTTCTACTGTCTGAGAAAATGTGGTTAGGTCATTTCTAAGCTTCAAAAGAGCATGGAATGTTTTGCTGCCTTATCCTTAAACCAGCGGTTCTTAACGCCTGCAACTCGACCCAAAATTGTGTTGCCAAGCTATTTTGAGTGGGTCACCAAGAGTGTCCAGTGACTCTGAATATTCATTAATTAATTTTTTTATTGTTCTGCTTGCTGTACCAGATGCATGTGAAATATATATTATATATCATACAACATTTCAAATTTGCGCTACTTCATGTGTTTAGCAAGGATGCATTTAGTCTAGGCAAGTTATGTTCGTTTTCATGTTGCTGAAAATGCGTCATGTCTGCACAGTGATAAAATCACTGCCATTTTCCATTCAGTCTATATATGGATTATGGAAGCCTTCAAAGTACACTTTCTCTAACAAATACTGAATCAACCAGCATGTCCAGTGACACTACATAGCTACTGTCTATGATAGTGTCTGCAACTTTATTATAACTAGTCTTGTGAAGTAAATTGGCATAGGCGTAATATCCTCAAGGTTTTCTTAAAACTGTATGATCTTCCCAACTCTTTCTTCCAATTTTGCTTTCTATTTGAAAGCGGTGTCCTTTTCCTATGTCGATAAACCAACGAATGGCACTTACTTGGTGACTCTTTCGTGTTCAGCAAGCAAGTTTAATTAATGTTCGCATGTCAAATGAGGCGGATGTCAGCGGGATATGTGAACTGTTTGGGAATTGTTGCATCCAGAAACCTGTTTTGACATCGGCTTCATGGTTCTAGGATATTACATCTGAAGATATGGGAATAACAGGCTTTGTCAGGAACCATCTTTCAAAATGACGGATAGGTCAATAGTAATATATTTGAAATCATTGCATCTAAAAGAAACCTACATTTTTATGTCAACTTTGTGGTTATGTAGTCTTAAAATATTGTAATAAGTTTTGATGGATGCCATCTTTAAATAGATATGTGAATGTCACTGAAGGTTAAATGTAACATTTTTAGAATCGCTCGCTATCCACCAAGCTATTCAAAAGCATAAATTTTATGGCTCTACATGAAGTAGTTTTTACGATATTGTAACATTTGTATTAACAATCGCCATCTTTAGAAATGGTGGATGTTAATGCTGGAGAAAAAATTTGAAATTTTGATTCCTAGAGCCAATATGTAGACACACAAATTATACATGTAGGTGACACAGTTATTAAGATATGGGGAAATTGATTTTGGTTGCCGTTGTTTAAAAATGCAAAATGGCGGCCTAACTTATAGGCAAATGTAAATATTGTTTTTTGGGTTCCTCATGCCATGACGTTTCCAAAAATGTATCAGTTTGCTAATATCCACAAAAACCAACGAAAGTATATTTATCGTGACATAATGAACCTTACTATTGCCTTCACAGTGAACAAAGTTATGCTAGCAAAAGTTGTGAAAAAGTTATCGTTACTATGGAAAGTCATGTGAAATGTGATCGTTACTATGGAAATACCACGTCACTGTTTCCGATATTCAGCTCATTTACCTTTTTTAATATTCTAATTGGCATTATAATCCCTAAATTTGTTGTATCTTTGCAACATATTTTAGTGCATTGATACAATGTTGTAACAAGTTAAAAGACAGTTTTATATCCCATGAAATGCCATTGCAGTAGAGTTTTTTTAATAAAAGTGTAAACAAACCATGTGATATGCCTGAGGCTTGCCAGCCCGACATTGTTTTGTGATTCTGCTAGGAGAAGAAGCCTTTCTCGATGAACCCGAATGCGGACATATTTCGGTCGATGTACCCACAGCAAGCGATGTCTGTCACACAGCAGCAGCAGCAAGCAGTCGGACAGCTGGCAAACTCCGGGCCACCCATGCCAAGTGCACATGACAGCAAGTTCTACAGCCAGTCAATACAGTCCTCCGACTACCAAGGTATGTATTATCAACAGCTCATGAACTGTGCATATGTGCAATGGAAATCACTAGAATATACCATATGAAATAAAAGGTGTACTGCAAAATATATACCATGGGAGACAAAAACATCCATTTGATTACTGTCTAAGACATTGTTCAAAATATAAGAAAATACATGAACTTCGCTACCATCGCACACAGCATCAATGGTGTTGTCCATATTGCAAACAAATTAAAATAGGCCGTAGACTTAAGGCCAGACACAGCAGGTAGATAGGATGATTTTTTAATTTGTGCAAATTGTGAAGTTTTTTCTACTGAATGTATGGAATGGATCATACCGAGTAAAACATATATTGAACTTTTTTGGCCAGACTTTCCATGGTAACAAACAAAATGGCTGCCATTTTAAGCCAATATTGGCAAATTTGGAAACACAATTATATATCTATATTATAAAACAGTTTGTTCTCTGTTTGTATGTACACCCACATCTCTGTCAGTTTTGTATGTATCGGGCGGACATTTTTCATTTGATCTACCGGGCTCATTGAGATGATTCGTAGTTTTAGACATTTTCGAAATTCGTTCGGTGGTGGAGAACTTGAAGGGCTCAATATTTCAAAAGCTGTACGTGGAGTTCCAGCCACGGATTTTAATGTTTTTTCTATATCATCGTAAAGATAACTATGCCATTTACAAATATGTCGCTGGATGTATATAGTTATTTTTAATAGTTTTTAAGTTATTGACATTTGAAAATCCTCGGCGCTTAACGTGCACCAGGTCTACCTATTGTTGGTCACATCCGCACGCTTACGAGTAACGCCCTTTTTCGCATTTCCTATAGATGGAGCTGTGTCATTGAGCGTCGAAATTATTGCCTGTCAAGTTAGTGTTTTATAAAAAGTGAGTGTCAAAAGTTATATTGGATAATTAGGAATACAATATATCTTTATTATAGAACAGTTCGTTCTCTGTTTGTGCACCTACATCTCCATTAATTTTGCATGTATCGGGCTGAAATTTCAACCCAGCATCTGCTGTTGCTGGTTACATCAGTTAGATGGGTGAGCGATTGAGATTTCTGGCAAAAGGTTGTCCCAACAACTAGGCCAGTGACCAGTTACCATTTGTTAATGCGGGTAGGCTGGAAACATTTGGGATGGGTTTGGGGGTGTCTGCCTTTTTTCTCCAGGCAACACCGGGTAATTCAGCTAGTATAATTATAATAATTGCAAATCCATGTTCTGTATACATTCTATTATGAAATGATCAGAGCATTTTTCCATGTTTTGTTTTAATTTTAAAAATAATTTTTTGTAAAGTGAGAATTTTTTTTTTGCAACAAATATGCTTATATCTTTCAAACTACTGATGATTTTACAAATGTGCCTGATCATTTCACACAGCAGAGACTACTGAATGCAACACTGAAAACCTTATTATTTGAATACCATAATAGCAAGCCGCGAGCACTACGTCACTATCTCATAAATATTCATGAGCTAGCCAGCGCTGCACCGGAAGTCGGATACAGTCAGCCAGGCCTCGGGCAGCGTCCATTGTGTTTGTTCGACGAAGCGTTTAATGGCATCAATCAAAGTGATTACGTTGAGTAAAGACCAAGTTCCTGGGGTGAATTTCAAAGGAAAGGAGGTTGAGGAACACACCAATATACAACTCAAGCAGTGGCTAGAGTGCAGAGGGTTGAAGAAGTCTGGCAAAAGAGCGGATCTGCTGAAGCGGTATGTACACAACTGAGTGGTTATTGTTACATTTTTATAATACAAAATAGGTGGGAAGTTGGCCGCCAAACAACGGGAGATGTTAGGTTCAATGCTCCAAAATTTATTAGGGCTGTCACACAGCCTAGAGATAGGCTTGTCATATGACATATTGAAATTTGCATCTGTGTGACTGACCTGCCCCAGTCCGAGTCCAGACCAGTACACTGCATTGTGATTAATACTAATAAGCGTACGCTGTAGCCTAGCAAAGCATGTGTAATACCCTTTTCAGATTGATTACGTGATGTTGCAATGAATGAGCGCTAAGCATAAGCTAACCCAGCTAAATCCCACTATAATAATATTAGTGATCCATAAGTTAAAACAAATAAAAATTATGGTGAAAGCAATTAATTATTTTTAATATTTCAAAAAAATTCCTGTCATAATAATGCTCAGTAAAACATCTACCAACTACTTCTGTCGACAATAGCCAACACTTAAAAAGGAATTATAACAAAATAGTTTGTACAATAACATTTTATTAAATTGTACAATAGCATGGACATTGAAACAGTTTAATTATCAAACAAAGTATTGATTAGTGACCTAATTTATTACATCATATTTTACCTATACGTGTCAATTTTTCAGATGCAAAGAGTGCATTGCAGCTGGGCGACAGGATGTCATTAATGTCAAAGTATGTGGGAGACTGTTCTCCAGATGTCATACGATGACTATGGTCTGACATCAGAACAACAGACTCTACTTTCCTGCCTCACATCCCAGCTACAGGATAGCTTGACACCAGCAAACACAGAGCTCGATGCAGTCTACTGAACACCTAACATTTTGGAAGCGCCTGAATGATTTTGGCATGAACCTTTTTAGAACAGACCTGTCTGGAAACATTTCTGTTCTCACGTCATTGAATAAAGAAACTGAAGCCAAGTTGTGAAAATTGATCTAAGTCCTGATTCTGATAACCCAAATAGAAAAGCCATGGTGTAAAAACAGTAACCTCTGCGCAGCCTGACCAAGGTAATGAACAATTCATCGATCAGTCTGGTTTGGGAACTTGTCTTTCTGCTTTGTTTAGTGGGCCTGTTCCAGTATTTCATATTGTTCATAAATGGTTCCAAAAACTCGAACAATGCCAACAAATGGAGATATGTCAGACCAGTAAAGAACTTAATTTTCTTAGCATCGCCTTTGATGTCGTCAAAAACTAGAGGTGGCTTCTTTGCTTGACCGCCTGCTGTTGAAAATGGTGCACGTGCAGTGTTCAGTTCATTTCGTAGTATCATAGTTTCTACTTTGGTCTGAAGCCCACTCTTATCGTAAACTGTCTGACAACCAGCATCTGTCACGTCGACTTGACTTGCAAACACAACAGGATCAGTCTGTGTACCCATCGTGTGGCTCTGAAAAGTAAAAATTATAAATGTGCAAGCTTTGTACGTATCAATTTATTTCCTAGTGAGAATTAAATGTTCACAGAAAATTATAATTTGTTAACATTCATGTGGGTTTAAAAATCAAAACTTTTTGTTATGACTTTGTAAGTGGTTCACACATTCAGATACCCCTGGACATACCATATGAAACCTTGGTTTATAATTATTTTAATAATTATTTGTATCAATTGTAAATTTAATATGTACTTCATGTTCTGTCATTTGTAAATAAAGATACATTCAGAACTGAAAATGCAACCATTATATTTGGTTTGACTTGTTGACTGTTGTACCTTTGAGAACTCTTGTGTTATCTCAGCTGAAGTCATACTGAGCAGTGTTTCGGCAGCCACCAGCTCTTCCAGCCTATCGTCAAGTATTTTTCTCTTTGTTTGGGTAGGATCGCAAACTGTACGAATTGTGGGGTGTTTCCTTGGTGCCCGTGTGAACTTCTGAACCTGTCAGTGTAACCACCATTAAGATCAATGATGTAGGTAAAGATATCAAAGTTTTTTAGATAAATATTTTGCTAGTTTTTTAGATAAATATTTTGCTAAATAATTCAAGAACAAAACAATTTTAGTAACTGACATAATCCATTAGGCCATACTTTGTGTTAATATGTTTAAATGCATGAAGATAAAAAATTGTAGTAACTGACACAATCCATTACTTTGGCATTAGGCCAGACTTTTTGTTAATCACTTTAATGTGTTAAAATGCATGACACGGGCTTTGGCTTGGCCTTGCTCAGCCTGCTGGCGCTGCGCCTGCAGTGTAGCCGGCGTAACACGAAGTCCAACCAAACTGTTTTTTTTTACTTGTACTTACTTCCCGGGGGCAAGCTGTAGCTGGAATTGGATCTGGATGATCGGTAGTTGGTCCCTTTCCACCAACAAAATGCTTATTGCATATAAACGTCATTTTCTTGACAAGGTTGACGTTGAATTGTTCTTTCAGCCGACCACAACGGCGTCAACGCCGAATCCATTTCTCGCGTTGCGTTTTTGGTTTAGGAAAATTCAAGAAGAAAACTCCTTGCATGTCCGGTCTGTCAGCATACCGGCTGTCGCTATTGCATAATCCGTAACAGCAGTGCTTCGTGTACACCATTGTGTTGAGAAATTACTATTACAAACATGTGGAATACTGGAATGACACACCAGCTACTCGTTAAATGCCAGCAAAACTCGAGCCGTGTGTCTGACTTCCGGTTGGCCGAGTTAAGATGTGCGACCTTGACCTTGGCCGTCGCGCCAAAATTAACTCGCTTGTGGTGTGCTATTACTCCCAAAGATAACCCATCTCCAAATGCAAAAATTTGAGGTAAATGTTGAGAAAATGACAAAGAGTGCATAATGGATTTGATTACTTGATATCAGCATGCTTGATCCATGAATAAAAGTAATTTAGAGATATGTAATTGTTATAAAAGTGAACTTTATTGATAGTAAACATAAAAAGTTATCATAATCTGGCAGAAAATAATTTGTTGAGTTTTTTTGTCAAAAAAACATTAATTTTCAGCTTGGATGTCTAGCCTTAAGTGCCGACCGACATCAATGTTTGGGATACCATTTAGAGCTGCTGGTCGCGCCTTGTGGCAGCAACAGTTTTTAAGCACGTGTTGTTTTGTGCATTTCGGAACGTTGATCATCATCATTTTACTATCAACGTAAGTCTGGACTATTGTGAACGTCTGTGCATCACAGAGATCTGAACAATTTTATATTATCTGCTTTTACCTGTCTACAAATTGCGAGTTTTAATCATCTACAGCCGGATGCTTTGTGTTGAACTTGGGGCCATGACACTGCGTTACTCAGCAACCATGCTACGTAACATCAGGAACTGCATTGAAACACTAAGGCCATCTTCAACGAACTGGAACTTATTGTGGTATTGTGGCCAACACAAAACAAAGTGCGGTTGCAGGGCCGGCGTGCATAAGGTCCGTACTATCAAGTGTGTTGTTTCTGTACGGCAGGCGTCTGTTTGTAAACAAACAGACGTGAATGTGGCTAACCTTACTCCTGTACAGAGATCGCCGAGGGAAACTGAATTGAATGTCCTATTGCTGAACACACGCTCTGTTCTTGGCAAAGCATTCCTCGTCAGCGAACACATCATTGACACGGCGGCTGATGTCGCCATTTTTACAGAAACATGGTTAAAAGAGGAAGACACTGCTACAGTCATCAACCTGTGTCCTCCAGGCTATTCATTTTTCGGAGTTGGAAGAAAAGAGGTGTGGCCTTGGCATTGTACACAAAACCGAACTGCCTTTTATATCTACGAACACTACCGAATACTCTTCGTTCGAGCATCTAACAGTGCGATGTAAGCATCTGACAGTGCTTGTAATATATCGTCCACCATCGTCACCTATACCAGTGTTCTTGGACGAATTTGATGATTTGACTGCTAACCTGGCTTCTACTGCTGGTAGAGTTGTCATCACGGGAGATTTCAATCTGCATGTTGATGTTTGTTCAGCACCTGGGGTCTCCCGGTTCATGGATTTATTACAGATACATGATTTACATCAATATGTTGATTGTTCAACTCACAAAGCTGGTCACACTTTGGATCTTGTCATCTCATGGGCAACCGACCCTATCATCAGCAAAGTGTCCGTGATCAGCAGCGAAATATCTGACCACAAATCAGTAACATTCTCTATCGAGCACACAGCCGACAAGAACTACCCCCAAGCTAAACTACAACCCAGAAGAGATCTTTGACATGTTGATTGTAAAACACTGACCAGTGAAATCAATTCCAACTTATCTGGCTTTGATACATCATCCACAGATCCGGATTCCATTCTTGATATATATATACGTGTGCTGTTATTTCGGCCTTGGAAGAAATTGCTCCAGTAATGCTACGGCGGCCACACAAGAGAAGAACTCCACCTTGGTACTGCGAGGAATTACATGCAATGCGAAAGTTACGTCGCCAAAATGAGAACATTTGGCGTGCATCAGGATTAGACATACACAGACGAATATATGTGAATCATCGTAATGCTGTCAGCGCGAGGATACGGCAAGCCAAAATTCAGCATTATCAGAGTCTACTCCAAGATGCCGATCAGAATACAGCCTTCGAAGCCGTGAACAGCCTGCTAAAGGTGGAATTTTCCAAACTGCCTGACACTGATTCAAGGGAGAAATTATGCTGCCAGTTTCTGAACTTTTTTGAAGAAAACATTGCGAAAATCATGAATGAAATTGATGCCTTGGAAACAAACATGAGCGATATAGAAACTGTGACACAGAGAGTAGTTGAACATCCTATGATTGAAATGTGTGCTGCAAGTATGTGTGAAGTGCAGAAAATTATCCAGGATGCTAAACCCAAGTCATCATGCTTGGACCCTCTACCTACATCGCTACTAAAGAGCACTCTTCCTGCTCATATTCAAATACTGACTCATCTTATCAATATGTCATTCGAGTCGGCCACTGTTCCGAGGGAACTCAAGAAGGCTGTCATAACACCGCTGTTGAAAAAACCGACCTTGGATCGAAACACGCTGAAAAATTACCGTCCAGTTTCAAGTTTTCCATTCGTGTCTAAAGTCTTGGAAAAGGTAGCAGCCAAACGACTTATTCAACATCTAAGTGACAATGGCCTTCACGAGCAGCTACAGTCGGCATACAAACCCCGACACAGCACTGAAACTGCTTTAATGAGAGTGCAGCACGATATCACCAGTTACATGGCAGACTCCAGGGGTGCCCTTCTGGTTCTCCTGGATTTATCTTCTGCGTTCGATACGATCGATGCTGCTATCCTACTAAAGACTATGCATAGCCACCTGGGAATATCTGGCGCGGCACTTTCATGGTTCGGTTCGTACATGTCGGATCGTACCAGCGTCTACGGATTGGGGTGGATGCATCTGAAGAACGCCCTGTGAGATATGGTGTACCACAGGGCTCGGTGTTGGGTCGGTTGTTGTTCACTGTGTACACAGCACCAATGCAGGACATACTAACGAGGCACTCTGTGGAATATCATAAATTTGCTGATGATCTTCAGATATACACATCCTACTGTCCTCACATTTCTGGTGACTTGGAGTGCACTGTTCAGAGACTTAGTGACTGCATCAGTGAGGTCAAATGTTGGATGGTTAAGCATAAACTCAAGCTAAACGACATTAAGACTGAATTTATGGTGGCCCTCAGTCCCTATCATCTAAAGAAATTTGGACTTCCAGAGTACCTCGTTGTTGGTGGAGTCAACATAAAACCTGTTGTCTCTGTCAGGAATTTGGGAGCTCACTTTGACACTCACATGAGCATGAAGCAGCATGTTGATGCTGTTTGCAAGAAGTGTAACTACCATCTGAGACGTATTAGCTCCATCAGGGCCTATATCACGAAGCCTGTCTGCCATTCATTGGTCATTGCGTTGGTTGTTTCAAGCTTAGATTACTGCAACGCTCTGCTGCTGGACCTAACCGAATTTCACTTAGCACGTCTCCAGAAGATATACAGTAGGGCAGCCTGCCTAGTTGTCCTCACACCTATATCTTCACACATCACGCCAGTACTGGTGCTTCTGCACTGGTTGCCAGGCAGACAACGCATTGTGTTTAAAGTACTTGTGTATATTTACAAGGTGCTTCATGGTTTGGCGCCGAAGTACCTTGCACATCTACTACATCCACAAACTCGCAACCCTCGTCTTCGGCAGCTTCACGACCATCTTCAGCTTGCAGTTCCACGAGCATCAAAATCCATCGGCAAGCGAGCGTTTGGCATAACTGGTCCGGCCAAATGGAACAAACTGCCACTGACTCTACGAGATGCTCCGTCTGTGTTTTTATTTAAACGTCACCTGAAGATATTTATTTAAACAAACTTATGGTGGACAATAGCAAGATTTATTTACAGGACGTTTTAGTGACTCTTGTTAATTTATTAATCTATTTTTTATTTTGTAAATTAATTAATTTATATCTAATTTATATATTATTTTAATTGTTTTTATAATGTTTCTATATTGTGAGCACATTGATTAACTATTAGTTGGGATCGCACGGTAAAAGAACCTTTATTATTATTATTTACAGTGCAAAAAAAATTTCCATATTTTTATGCCATTGTCATGAACTATGGACCCGTAGATCCAAATCTAATCTACTTTGAACCCGTCCATTGATGAAAAGTACCCATTGTCAAGTAACGTGTACAAAGTTGAGGATTGTAAAAGTAAATCTTATCCTAAGCTATGTCCCAAGTATTTTCTTTGAACAAATCTGAACTTATTCAGCAGTTATCTAACAAATTGTAAACAATATACGGAAATTGACAATATAAAATCAAATATGTTATTAATAACAAAAAGGTGTACCACAAGGCTCAAACTTATCACCCCTGTTATTCATCATATATATCAATGATTTTGCACAAGCCAGTAAAATGTTTAATTTATGCTGATGATACCACTTTATCAAGTACACTAAACACTTTCAGCGATAACATACATCACACAAATTTAGAAACTTCAAAATAAATGAATGGCTCAAAATAAATAAATTATCGCTAAACATAGCAAAATCTAAATACATGTACATGACATTTCAAAAGGCAAACAAAAATATACAGACATTTATTCTGAAGATAGACGATATAAATATTGAACAAGTCAAAGAATTAATTTTTTGGGGTTTAATTATAGATAAAAATCTAAACTGGAAAAAGCACACTGAAAAAATATCAAATGCTTGTTCTAATTAAATTGGCATTTTAAATAAATTGAAACGTGTTACCTCTTCATATTAAAATAATATATAATTCCTTAATAGTGCCACATTAATTATTGCATCATGGCATGGGGTTTTCAATCAAATAGAATAATTATAATTCCCACACAGAACCACTTCACAAAAAACTCAACTTGTTAAAAGTAGATGACATCCCACCCCAGGTGAAATAGTGTTTTTGATTAAAAAAAATACCGAAAATGGTTTTCTGCCTTTGTATGCATACTATCAATAAAGTTTACTTCTATGACAATTACGTACCTCTAAGTGAGTTTTAATCATGGATCAAGCACGTCGATATCATGTAATGAAATCCATTATGCAATCTTTGACAGCCATTTTCTAAAAAAAAAAATTCTTTAAATGTTTTCAGGGTTGCATTTGGCATATTCAACTGTGTGCAATGATCAGACACTTTTTTAAATCATGAATAGTTTGAAAGATATAGCCATATTTGTTGCCAAAAAACAAGATTGTTTTGTATCTTACCACAAAAAAATAATAAAAACAACATTTAAAAAAATGCTCTTATCATTTCACAATAGAATCTATAGAGAACATGGATTTGCAAGAATTATAACTAAATATGGATTCAATAAAAAAATGACAGTGTGTCCAAATTTGCCAATATTTGCTCAAAATGGCGGCCATTTTGTTTATTACCATGGAAACGGAGGGTCTGGCTGAAAAATGTTCAATATATATTTTACTCAGTAAGACCCATTTCATGCATTGGGCAGGAAAAATATAACTGTTTGCACAAATAAAAAAAATAATCCTATCTACCTGCCCTGCCTGGCCTTAAATTAAAACAATTACATTTTTACTATAAATATTTACACAATGACTTACCAGTTTATTTACAAAACTGGAGGAAAATGTTTAACTAAGAGATACATAATCATGATACAAGAGTCGGGAATAAAATATACACTTATAAAATTAAACATGAATTTGCCAAGAAATGTCTTAGGCATAATTTGCCACTTACTAAATAACATTCCTGGTATAGTCAAAGAAAAGCTTAGTACATATAGTTCACAAGGATTTGCCAAGTATATTAAACTTTATTTTTTACAAAACTATCAAGTAACATGCACAAGGCAAAGTTGCTATATATGTATGCAAAATTAAGAACCGACAACCACCTGTCAACTTGATACAGTACAAAACAGTGCCTAAACGACAACACAATAATCATGTAAAGTTGCTCACACTACACACATGCATACATAATGTTTTTTTTTGTTCTGTAAGTATTTAATTAGGTGATGTATTGATTCAGTTAAAGTTTTATTACAAAAGGTGGCTCCTCGATAGCGACTACCATAGTCTTAGCGGAATCTCCTGACCCTCCTTTTTGTTATTTAGCATGCATTATACCATGTTTACCATAAGGTTATATATTTGTATTAGTTATATTTTTTGACATGGATGTATTGTATGTATTTGAAATGTCTGGGTCAAATAAATCAAATTCTTATGGCGGCCATTTTTTCAGCACGCATAACCATAGTGATTGACTGATTGTAAATAAATGTTATTGTATGTCCATTGCATGTACTGTCATAATACTCTTAACCCTTTAGCTCCTCGGTCAGCCATTTATGAACTTCCTCGTGTAAAATAGTGATTTTGGTGTCTAGACGCAAAGGTAATTGAATTTTATTATAATCAAATTCCTTGTCCCCAAATATGTGAGACTAGCCACAAAAATCGGCTTTTGTGTGGTCTAGAAGGAGATGTAGGAGATACACCAGGTAGTACTACTTTAGGGAGGACAGGAATATCATTATAGGCAAACCACACCTCTACAAAGACATTCTTGAACAAGATCTTTGTTTGACATCCTACCGGTAACATAGACTAAACATTTCAGACCACATTACGTTTGGTATGGGTAAGCGCTTGCCTTTGTTCACCAGCATTGGTAGCCATCAGTGCCTGCTAACCAGGCCTAGGGCATATGCTGCTGGTCCTGTCGTTTTACCACTGGTCCCAGAGTGGGGCCCAAATCCTCTTATCTGGTTAATTTACATAATTCTTGTGCACTGTGTTGCCAACCAACTTTGCTGGCCTCTGTTCAGTTGTAATGACCAGCTGGTGAGCACTACTCTTCCTGTCTGCGTTTCTGCTTATATTACTCAATAGTTGTTCACTGACCCCTTTTATGATGCTGGGTTTCCTGTGCATTAAAATCGATCTTCCTGGCCCAATCGCTAATCTGTTCTTGTTTTTATGGTTCGCACTCCCAATACCAGCAGTTACACATGCTGTGCACATCATTTTAATGGAGAATTAAACAGAGGGGGTGTATTTTTAATTTAGAATAGCCCGTGATCCGAACTGTAGACAGCATAGCTCGAATATTATTTTCGAAATGGGGCAATCGAGGTTTCAAGAAAACTGGCTCAAACATCCTGAATATAGCAAATGGCTCGCACGAAATCCGTTAAATGTATTTTCGGCACATTGCGGCTTATGCAAACGTTCATTTGATGTGAAAGCCATGGGAGAAGCTGCTGTTGGAACGCACAGAGCTGACAACAATTTTGCAGATAATATGAAACTTCAAAATACGAGCTGTGCAGGAACCCCAATATCGACATTATTCGGCACTGGTGTTTTATGTTTGCAGGTGGCACGTTTGGAGGTACAAGTTATGTGCGAGGGGGTGGTCCAAGACGTGGTGGCCAGGCACGTGGAAGTCGTGGTGGCAGTGGAGGCCCTGCAAACAGTTTCCCCCGCAGTGGCACCAATAATCGAGGCAGTGTTTCATCATTCAATATGTCAAGGGGTGGAGGTGGAACCTTTCCAAATAGCCGTGGAAACAGTCGAGGAGGAGGTAAGAATTAATGAGCAGGGACTTTCCTAGGGAAAAACCACGAACAAAATGTTATGGGTCATTTCCATGATCAGTGGGTCATTATTTTTTCAGCAGGATATATTTGTTTACATTATAGATGCATAATATGCAAATCAAGAAAACAACAGATGTACATTTAAGTAATATTTTATTAGATACTTTTCTGTGAACATTTTAGTGGCAGAGATCTTGTACTAGTGGGAATGACCGTGACACGCTGAACTATAGCACTAAATTTGGCACAATTGTACATTGGAATTAAAAAAAAACTATTGAGTTAGAATGCTGGACAGCCGAGTAGTTGGGGAATCTATCAGTGATAATAACAAGTACGATGACGATGAAGTGCTACGAAGAAGGCTGCATACCAAGAATGTTTTCGAGGCCACCTTAGGAATCTGTTGAAAGCTTTGATGAATAGAGAATGTCATTTTGAAAAAGAGGATGAGGACTCAGTTACTTTAAACAACAAGGTGCATGTTGGTGAGCTTGAATCGAAGTGTTAGGAGTAACATGACAGCTTCATGGAAAATGTGCTGAATTTGAATGCCTCGTATCAAATCAAATTGATTTAAACACCACATATCTCTTCAAAGCAGATTAACCCTCTCGTGGTCAGAACGCCCGAATCAACCCGAGTATGCCTCACGGCCAGAACGCCCAAATCAACCCGAATACAGGGGCACATTTAAACTGGTACCGCGAAACAGTGTCCTCCAATAACGGCAATTTATTTCGGCAGTTAGCATATAATAATATTGAAGTTTCACTGGGAAGCATCAAAAGTGAGAAATGACGGCGATTTCGGTGACTAAATAGCGCCAACCACCACGCTGTTTTGTAGTCGAACGCAGCGACACACAATTTCCGGTCCCTCTTTTACGCCACGCAGTGAATATTTTAATGGTGATTTTCAGCCAATGAGATTAAAGTTTAACATTTGCTGCGGGCATAAACATGGAAGCACCCAGGAATTATTCCAAAACACGCTTCCGCAGGCGATTTCTACGATTAAATGCTAACTTTTGAGCGGTCTATTTTGTTGTAAAGAAGTATTAATGCGCCGCGCAACGAAGCGGGTGGTGTTTTTTAGCTTTGTTGTAATTCTCGACATTGTCATTATGTCGAACTCCAGTAATTCTGACTTTGATGGGATTTTCGAATCGAGTTTATAACGAACGCTGCCATCGAAGGGGAATGTTTTATACTATGATTACGCATTTAAAATATAACACCAACTTAATAGTTCAGACGGGATGACGGCTATGATCACAAAGAACGCCATTTTGTATAACATTTTGAAAATACATGCACTCTGAAAAACTGAAATTATTTCAGTTTTATTTACCATAGACATTTAGTTAGTTTTCCATTCTGTAGCATAGTAATTTATGAACATTTCATACGCAGCATGTAACCGCTAATTATTAATGAAAAATATTTTTAAAAATGAATTGTTGAAAATTATTTAAGTATTTTATTTTTGTCAAACTTTAGCAATTCATATTTGGGTAATAAATTGACATATATGTCACATACTTGGCTAGTTACACCAGGAATTAGTTCTTCAAATGTAGTGAAAATTTTACTTGAATCGGATCAAAAATTATTTATTTATTTGCATTCATGCAACCCGAGTATATCACATGATTCACTCACAGCACATTCTCTCGATTTAATAGGATTCAATAACAGGCACATATTTGCATTAATCTGACCTTGAGAGGGTTAAGAGGTGTTTACAAACTAATATTTCATTTTTTCGGGATAAAACATGGTCTTATCTGTCAGGAAAGAAAACTATCAAGTTTCATGAAGATTTGCCTCTTCATTAACTATGAATACCTAAAAAAAGGGGTATTTTGGCATAAAAATGTTTGATGACAGCATTTCAAAGCAAAAAACAAAAATTACAGGAATATCTGAAGGCCATATTTTATATTGAATAAATACACCAAGGTATATTTGAGTGAAAAAACTAACTGTCTACTCCCACCCATTGCTGAGTTATTAAAGTGAGAATCTGGCATTGTTTTTTTTCAAAAGACTAGTTTTGGGCGATAACAGACCTGCCTACCATTCTGGATTGTCCGGAATCATTCCGGAAATACACCTAAAATTACGCTATTACGGAGAGGGATGAAAATATTACGGATTCTTTCGTTGTCACAATGGACATCAATCACTTCCGTGCTCCTCAAATTTAGCTTCACTTTATTCAACAGGTGGTAGCATATATATGCTGCTAGTTGTGACATGGTTTTTCATTTGCTGCTTCTGGTCGTAATCTGACCAATAGGAAACAACGTTTCGACAAATTCGCATTTCCGCGCTCAAACAAGACGAAGTCACAACTCACGCGACACGAAATGATGGCGGGGATCGAAACGGCACCACTACCAGCCAAGAAGAAACGTGTGCTGCAAACGTTTTTAACAGCATTCACGCAGACATTGCCTGTCTTGTCAAATTTAAAGAAGGGTGTCGGCTTTACATACTGCCGGATACGCAAAATAATTTTCCTATTTCACATGCCATGGTCACTGGTGGCCAGGATAATTGCAGGTACTGACTACGTCGTTAGACTAGTACTAGTGACAGAGTTGTAGTGTTAGTCCAACTGACTGTACTAAGACTAAGTTATTGTATTTATTGAGTTTAGTCTATCATGTTGATGACTAGCGTTGTAATGTAATGGTTTTGCCATCCCCTGGCATGACTTTGTGTTTGTCTTTGATCTAGTCAAGCTACTATACTGTATAGTCTAGAGCCTGGACCTAGGTATACCGGCTACTAATATTAATCCTAATGACACCACAAATAGCCAATGACGTGACGCATTGTTGTAATTTGTCAAGTTTTTGAAATTTACATAAAATCAGAATTACAATGTGTATAGACTCATTTACATTACAGTTACGCTTCTTCATGTTTGATTTCCATCAAAGCTGGTTATGAACATCTACCTTACCTTGTTAACTGAACACTTCAAAACACCTCATAGTTTATTAGAGACAATTATGTTTTGGGTGCAACTATTGTCATAGTAACAGTATTAAAGTATTACTGACAGTGGTGTTCTTTTCATGACAATATCTGACATGGTTCTGATCTATTACTGACAGCAAGCCTATATTCCTGAAAATCAGGGTAAATGGGAAGATGGATTACTGACAGGAAGTTTTTGGGGTAGGCAGGTCTGCGATAAGTATACTAGTCTCTCTGAAAAAAATTTAGCTAACTGAACATTATAAATATATTTTCTGCCACAGAACCCTTCCTCAGTTGATTTCTTGGAAACTAAATTTAAAGTGAAGTTAAATTCTTATATAGTGCAATATCCAGTCCTACAGATTGCTCAAAGCATTTTACGCTTTACTCCATGCCAGATCTGTTCAATCAAACACCATCTCAACTTCTCTGGGATTTATCGAGCCAGTCTGCAATTAATGTGCTGAGACTATTCGTACACAAATATCCACCACTGTCTATAGCCAGGTACTCATATAGCTGAGAGAACCGAAGCAACGTAGAGTGAATAAACTTGCCCAAGCTTCAACACTGCAGCACAGGATTCGAACCCAGGTTCTCTCGGTTGAGAGTTCAAAGCTCTAAGCACTCCACAACAACACTAAGTCAGAATTTATTTTGGGAAAAATTATGGAAACAAATTATGTTCTCTTTTGTCGAACCTGTCACCCTATTTTCTGAAAAAAGTAAGGGAGAAAAATATGCTATACAGAGCTTGACCCATTTTCATTTCACATATACAAATCATTAATCAGTGATTTGCAGTTAACGAATAGCAAAGCATTAATCAATTCCTTCCCGCAAAACGTTGCATCTGTCACACTGAATGGCAGACATTTTCTTTGTTACCTTGGAATCAGGGGTCTGGGTAAAAAAAGTTAACTAATTTTTTTACTTAGTAAGACCCAATCTATACTTTGGGCAGACAAATTGCACTGTGCATGAATTAAAAAATAATCCTATCTGCCTGCCATATTTTGCATTAATAAGATTGCTGTCCGGAGCTATAAGCTCCAGATGGTATGCAGGCAGGAAGAAGGCTTTGGCTTATCGAGAGTCCAACAATTGTCCACCTACTTATAACCCACCTTCACCAGATAGCTGTCAATTTTATTTTTGAACATATTCACACTGCTAGCATTAATACAGTCATCAGATAATTTGTTCCAGTCATTTATTGTCCTCTGAGAGAATGAGTACTTTCTCATATCCAACCTACACTGTTCCTTCACTAATGCTGCATTGTGCCCTCTGGTTATACTGCCTTCTTTCAGTTTGAAGAAAATATTTCTATCAATATCCTCATAACCAATCGTAAAAACTACTATTTAGCCTCCTCTTAGTCTTTAGTGTTGTCAACCCATATTCTAATAGGCGTCTTTCATAACCAAGATCTTTCAGTTCATGAATCATCTTAGTTGCTCTTTGTTGCACTCGTTCTAGATTATGTATGTCCTTCATACGATATGGCCTCCATGCTTGTATACAATATATATTCCAAATGTGGCCTAACTATTTCTTTGTACAGTGGTACAATCCTTATGTGATATTTCTCCTAGCATTTGGTTACCCTTTGCCACATTGCTCTGAAATTTTCATGTCAGAACTAACTGTAACTCCTAAGTCCTTTTCTTTTATTGTAGTTAGATATGTAGTGTTTGTTCATAAGTAAATTATACGAATGCCATGCATTCATAGTATGAAATGAGAATTTTTATTATTGTATATTGACATACATGTATGTGGTATTTTTTGACAGCCAAATCATGCATGGTTGTAGGAGTTTGTTCAGTTGCATGTGTCTATTGTTTAATTTCTTCTGCTTTTTATTTGGAACAAAGTAACAAATAAACTAGTCATTTGAAAGAACACGACAGTGGCACCTTTAATTAATTGTACTGTTATCTGGGAAATGTTAAAACTTATTATCTTACACATGCACATTAGCATTTTCAGATGCAGTTTTTGTTGAAATACTGAAGTTTCCCAAATTTAAATTTATCACCAGTTTGTGAAACTCTCAGTTGCATTGTTAAACTTTGATAATAACTAGAGCTGTGCGGAATAACGAGTAAATGGAATGTTGAAGGAGTTATAACTTGTTGTCTTTGTTTGTTGTGGTTGCAGTGATACGCAGTGGTGGTCCACCGAGAGGGGCTCGTGGCAGCAATGGAGGTCCAAGCCGTGGTGGCTACAGCCGCCCAAACAGTGGTGCAATGGCACCACAGTCAGCACAGCAAGCATGACACAGTGGTATTTCCACAGGATCACATCTTGGCAATGATGACATAGTTTGACACAACACTGTGATAGATACGGACAATCTCGGCACGCCTTGGTAACATGCAGACACACTGTCATTGTATGTAGTGTGGAGCCTTCCAGCAGGCTTACCAGGACTGTAGCAGCCAGTTAACAGCACTCGTTTGTGGGGAGGCCCATACAGTGATATGTGCTCAAAACACTCTTTCCTGGTTTTTGCAGTTGCTTATTAGTAAAAAATTAAAAAAATTAAGAACTATGAGAAGGCATTGTGGGAATCATGTTGGAGGCAGTACTCTATTCCTGCCTTTGTTTTGACAGTATCACTAAGCTTTTATGTGCTTTTTCAATTTGCACTCATTGCCTTATTAAGTGGCAACAGAGGTACTGGACCATGTTTTGTAGTCAGTCGTGTTGTTTTATCTATGTTCCTAATTTGCAGATTGTAATAAACCGTACTTAAAGTTTCGAGGACATTATTTGCAATTAATTGCTTTTAAAGTATATTTAATGCTTAGGCACTTATATGTCCTGTTGTCTTACTTGGGATCAGAGCAAACAGTTCTCTCACTGATAAGTCTCGTATGAATGCTCACATATTCTACAACTCTTCATTCATCCAGTGTATATAGCTGCGGTATCTAAACCTTGTTGACACTACTACACCTTGAGCAAGTCAACAAAACTATAATTACCTCCCATTTTTAGTTCTTTGGGCCGAAGGTCCAAGGGACTATTGCCATCACTCTCTGTCCGACGTCCACCGTTAGCTGCCATATCTCAGAAATTGTTCAGCAACTTTTTTTAATTTAGACAACTTAGGATACTGCCACTATGCACGAGAAATCTGTATTTGATTGAATCATTCTAAGGACCCCATAGAGCCCCCAAGGGCCCAAAAAGCTGGTAATTTGTCACATTTTGGCTATTTTTTCAAAAACTTCAACTTTTTTTCTAATTTTGCATAGATGTATCTTAGGGTGCTGCCACTATACACAAGAAATCTGTATTTGATTGAATCATTCTAAGGGCACCTCAGGGGCCCCCAAAGTGCACAAGTTTTACATTATCTAGTGATGTGGTTTTGAGAAGGGCCCTTGAGACCACCCCCAACAGTAGATGTTGTGTATTGTGCCAGAAACTGCCCTGGCCTCACTCCACTCTGCACTGAGACCTTGACTAATCTTTAATTGGTCATAGGCAGAGCAGACACATTTGACCCCTGTTAAACTCAGTTGCCTGCAGCTTTTCAACTGTATCTTCAAAACTATTGATTTTCTATCATTGCAAGTTGTGTTTATTGTGATGTTCATTTAATTATAAAATGGTGTGACTGTGGTGTATATTGGTTAAAGATGTACTGTCACCTGTAGGTGACAAACAGAAAATTCATATTCTGGACAAATATAAAGTGAAATATCCTACACTTTATTGATATCAAATGCATTCTACTGTTCTGTTTACACTTGCCATGCCTTGTGTAGACATGGTACTATGTAAATCAATTGTATCAATATAGACTAATAATTACAGATTCACAATATAGTTGACATCTGAAACAATGAAATGTCAACCATTAGAAGAATTGACATAGTTCCACTATACACAAAAAATCTGTATTTGATTGAATCATTCTAGCGTCATCAGCATATAGTAGAACATACATTTTCAAGAAAATGTCTACATCATCGTCACTAAGGTTGTTATAAATTTCACCAGCTGCCATGTTAAGTCCCTTATAATTATGACTAACAGTGTTCAAAATTCAGGTAAATAGCAAATAACAAAGGAGACGAGTTTTCGCCTTGCTGTACTTCTACATCACATGAGAAGAAGGCTGATACAGCCTGGCCCTGTTTTTTTTAAGTATTCAGTTATAACATCAATACCACATGCCTTTTTGTTTTTGAGTTTTTTGATTTGCATTAGTACCTCATTTTGCGTGAATGGTCTGTTTATGTGTTCGTTTGACTGGGAAATCTTTCTTGGATCAAAAGGTATCTCACTAGCTGCAGTTTCACTTTCAGGTTTTTCACCAAGTTTTTCAAAGTGGTTCATATACTTATCCAGTGAAATATTTCCACATTTTTCACTGCTGTTACTTGCTTTATTAAGTATATCCCAGTATTCTGCAGGTTGCGCAAGTTTTCATGTAACTGTTTATGGTAGCATTTTGATATTTGTTTTATAAAGCATTTATACCCACTAGCCAATTCTCTTAACACTGCATTAGTTCGTCATTTTTAATTTTTTTTAGTCTACCTTTTGCTCTCAAATAATCTGTCCTCTTAGTTTTACACATAAAGACATAATCTGGCATAACTTGCTAAGTCTTTGTAGCAGCACATTTGTACTTCCAGTGTATCATTGTAACATAACATACATACTGTGTGCCACAATTTAATGTCATGCATGTAATGTTTCCATGCAATCCACTTGCATATATAATATCAAACTTCAACAGCCGTTTTCTTCATTTTCACTTTGACCCTAACCATGTTCAATGCTCCATAACTTCGCCAATTTTTGTAGCAGTCATCATTTTTGAAACCGTGTAAAGCAACCTACCCAACCTTTATAAGAATGTAAGAAAACAATGTTACAATTTGTCCTACTTATCACTCATTTGGTCAGCCGGAGTCACATGTCGACGTATTAGTCCAAAGGACTTCAGGGCCTCTTGTTAAATACCAAACTAGAAAGTAATGTTAGTCACATAATTGATATATTTATTAGAAAGATGTAATGTTACGTACACCTAGGCTTCCTTCCTTATATAGTAAGGTTTGTTACAGGTAGAAGTGAACATGTAGGTCATTGATACGATCCAATATATTTCATGTCTTGGTTTTAATGTTGATCTTTGTAGAAATGCAGCTCATGACAGCAATACATTTGGATAAGGAGTGTCTAAACTCGTTCGTAGCAAATTGGGTATTCACCACCTGTTTTATATCGGACATTTTTATCAGGTCAAAATCATGAGTCTTCTTGCAAGCCAAGGAATTTTTCTTTAATCTTTGACATCTTCATTCACTGAAACATTTTCACTATACATGCATTCTTTTCACGGTGTTCCAGTCCAAACAAATGTCCACATATGGCCTCTTCCAAGGAAAGTATGTGTGGCATGATATCATCAGCAAATGGACATTGCTTGTCATTCAAGTGGCATTGCCGATTTAGCAACATGGAGACTTCAGTGGCTTGAACTTCATGTTGGAAAAACTAGATGCGCAAAGGAAACTGGCAACCTTGTATTGAGTTGGAAGAATAGTTGCCATATTCCATTCATGTGGGAGGTTCAGCTGATTGATCTCACCAAAAGATGTGCAGTATAGCCTAACTTTATAGTAAATATTTGACTTCTTGGTCTGACATGATCACCTGCAATTTGATCTAGCAGTTCTCCTTCTTCCTAGAATATGATGATTTTTAATTCAAACATGATGAAATGATAACCAGCGATCATCCATAAGGAAGAGAACACTGAATTCGGCTGCAACCCCTTCACATTCACTGACCGGTGTTCGTGGCACTCAATGATAAACAGTTCAGAGGACATACAGTCCTCTTTTATAGAGTTGTCTTCCACGTACAAACAATTGTGCACAATAGACACCATGTTGATTTATTCAAATGAAGAAGCATCTATTTGTTTGCTAATGCCTCTGCCAATGATATGGGCTGATCTAAAAAACGGCCTCACCAAAAAAACCCTCGTGTATATATATATATATATACATACATACATATATACACACATACATACAGCTACATGCATACATCGATAGATATACGTACATACATACATAGATGCATACGTACTTACTTAATCCTCTTCGTGTGGGTTCACACATAAGGCCAACACCAACACCAAATGTTGCCTGTCTGCTGCCAACTTTGTTACTTGACCCCAGCTCCTCCCGAGTGCGTTCATCTCCTACTCCACTGATCTCCTTCATGTCCCCTTGGGTCTCCCCCTCGCTCTCCTGCCACCAGGTGTCCAGCGCATGGCCATTCTTGGTACAGATGTCGGTGGCATTCTGGAGACGTGTCCGATCCATTTCCTGCTCGTTTAACATCGAGAGATGGGCTGCATGCCTGTCCTTTAATGGAGTTCCGTTGTAGAGATTTTTTTGGCCAGTTGATTCGCAGAATCCTCCTGAGACACTTGTTTTGAAACACTTCCAGCATCTGGCATATGCCTTTCGTGACCTTCATGATTCCGCCGTATATAACAACACATTCGGGACGTTGCTCTTGAACAGGCGGATTTTTAGTCCTTTGGGCCAAAGGTCCAACAGACTATTGCCATCACTCTGCGTCCACCGTTAGCTGCCATATCTCAGAAACCGTCCAGTAACTTGTTCTCTAATTTTGCATAGACGTATCTTAGGATAGTGCCACCATGCACGAGAAATCTATATTTGATTGAATCGTTCTAAAGGCCCCCGGGCCCCAAAAAATGGTAATTTTCCACATTTTGTCTATTTTTTCAAAAACTGTTCAGTAACTTTCTCTTTATTTTTGCATATACATATCATGTGGTAGTGTCACTATACAAAAACAAATCTGTATTTGATTGAATCATTCTAAGGGCACCAAAGGTCCCCTAAAATGCTAAATTTGCTAACTAAATTGTCTGCTGCAGCAGCAGCTCCATCTGGCTTACAGTCCTTTTGTTCAACTAATCCCTTTTCCTACAACATCTGTCACACCACATCACAGTGATATGGTTTTCAGAAGGGCCCTTGAGATTATCCCCTAACAGTAGATTCCTATTCCCCTTCCCAAAACATCTGTCACATGCAGAATCTGTGTCTTGCATGGATATATATATTTTATGCAGTTGTTTTATATAAGCAGGAAGTTTGTGAAATTAGTTATTCTTAGGCCACAGAAAAGAAAGTAATTCCCATTCATCAATGCATGTATTTAAAAATATGTGCCACAACATTTTATGTTCTATTATAATTATTCCACTAAATGCAAGACATGGTGCAATAAGTGAACAGTAAACATGTCAGCGTTTTACTTCCATCATAACCCTTAATGATCTGTAACTATGATTCACCAAAACACATTTGAGTAATAATTACCTACAGGGTTGTTCGATTTCTGCTGGGCAGAAACTGCTTCTGCCCGGCAGAAACGGCAACAATAGAAAATATATGTCATTGATAGGCAAACGTGTTCTTTTTATAGAAAACGTTAGTTTCTTTCTGTACCTGTCTACGTATGATAACCATTTGTCCGCAGTGCTCACAATAAACAAGAAACATCACATGAATAATAAAAGAAAGATCACTGCCATTTAACTTGTGGATTATTATAAAACTGCTGTGCCTCTGCTTGGTGGTCAGTTAATTAGTGGCTCAGGTTTAAATACATCAGGACGTTTTTCACACCTGCATTGTAATTTTGGCTCAGTAGTGTGCTGGCAGCCACTAAACCTATAGGCTTGTGTGAAAAGGTTAGTTGGCAGAAGAACTAACTTCAAAGCACTATTGCATACATTTAGCCATGCAGCAGTGACAATGTGCCAGTTTCTGCTGCTATGTTTGTATATATAGGCTTAATGATCCCAAAACACCAATCTGTTGGCACAATGTCAGATAATAGAACTAGGTTAAACACCTTAACAATAACTATAATTAATTCTGTGGGGCCGTTTTTAAGTATTCATTTATAACATTATCAATACCACATGCCTTTTTGTTTTTGATTTGCATTAATACCTCAACTTGCGTGAATGGTCTGTTTGTGTGTTCTTTTGACTGGGAAATCTTTCTTTGATCTAAAGGTATCTCACTACCTGCAGTTTCACTTTCAGGTTTTTCAAAGAGGTTCATAAACTTATCCAGTGAAATATTTCTAAATTTTTCACTGCTGTTACTTGCATTATTTATTATTATATCCCAGTATTCTGCAGGCTTGCTATGTTTTAGGTTGCGCAAGTTTTCATGTAACTGTTTATGGTAGCATTTTGATATTTGTTTTATAAAGCATTAATACCCACTAGCCAATTCTCTTAACTGTGCTTTATCTTCGTCATTTAACATTTTTTTTAGTCTACCTTTTGCTCTCAAATAATCTGTCCTCTTAGTTTTACACATAAAGACATAATCTGGCATATTTTGATAAGTTTTTAGCAGCACATTTGTACTTCCAATGTATCATTGCAACATAACATACATACTGTATGCCACATTTGAATGTCAAGCATGTAATATTTCCATGCAATCCATTTGCATATATAATGTAAAAACTTCAACAGCCGTTTTCTTCATTTTCACTTTTTGACCTTTATAAGAATGTAAGAAAACAATGTTACAATTGTTCCGACTTATCACTCATTTGGTTAGTCTCGCTTAGCCGACTATCGTCTGGCTGCGTGACTTCGCCAGAACGATAGTCTGGCTCTAAATGGCCCTTTTGAATGTTATGCCATGAGAGCTGCCACCTAGTGAATATGCGTGTGATTAAAAGGCATTAAACTACGAAAAAAGTTTAATGTCGGTTTATTTTGTGTGTGACATGTTTCAATATAAGTTTAGTGTTGAATAGTTGTTATAGTATAGTATTATGTAATAAAAATTGTATCCTTATTTAATTTGTTATTTCATAGTTGGCCTGAGAGCCAATCATCGTCTCTACCGGAATCTGGCGTAAAGCCCCCTACCGGTAAGAAACGCAGGAGCTTAATATTCCAGTCCGTTGTGACAGGCCAATGCTGCCATCTCACGGCGGCTGGATAATCGAGTCTATCATTTGGTTAGCCGGGGTCACATATAGACATATTAGTCCAAAGGACTTCAGGGCCTCTTGGCCCATTTTTTTAATATATCTTCCTCCGATTGTGATTGTGTCTGCTATTTGGCTATGATTTCGCAGCGCCTTAGTTTTGTTGTGTTGATATTTAGCCCTATTTTCCTAGCATTTCTGGCAAGTTCCTCACTTTTTCTTTGGATGTCTCCGTAGCGGTGCGACAAAAGAGATATGTCATCTGCAAAGTCTAGATCACCTAGTGTATTTGTGACTGTGCAAGTCCACTTGATGCCACTTTTCTCTGATAGTGTTGCTTCTTTCATGACACAGTCGATCCCAATGCAGAAGAGAAAAGGGGATAATATGCATCCTTGTTTCACTCCGGTTTTGATTTTAAAATCTTATGTCACGTATTGGCCGCAAATGACCTTGGACCTAAAGTTGCCATAAAGTAGTTTGATTACTCTCACAATCTTTGGAGTGATTCCATAATGCCGGAGTATACGCCAGGGAGAGAGTCTCTGTGAATATTGTCGAAAGCCTTTTCAAAATCTACGAAGTTTGTATAGATTGGCGTGTTCCATTCCTGGCACTGTTCCAGGATCTGCCTTAGTGTAAAAATGTGAAAACTGATCCCACAAGATCTTCCTATCCTAAAGCCTGCATGTTCTTTGTGCAACTGTGGATCAAGGGCTGCTGAAATTATGTCAAGGATAACCCCACCGAAAGCTTTACTAGTGATGGACTAAAGAGTGATCCATCTCCAGTTATTGCAAAAGCTAAAGTCTCCTTTCTTGGGTGTTTTAACAATCAGGCCCGTCTTCCAGTCACCAGGTATTTCTTCCGCCTCCCATATAGCTTCGAAGATCTCTGTCAAGGCTCCAGCGATGACCTCTCCTCCAGCCTTTAGCATCTCTGCTCTCGCACCGACTGCCCCTGGTGCTTTCCCTGACTTCATGGTCTTGCTTTCCTCACTCCTTCAGCAGATGATGGGTCTGTGTTGACCTGCAGTACTCTTCGCTTTCTGCAATATCTGCTTGATTGTTTGGTGCTTCTGTGTTGAGGATGGTCTCGAAGTGTGTTTTCTATCTTTGGATCTGTTCCACTATACGGATGACAGCATTTCCATTTACATCTTTCACTGGGACGTCGTTATTTTTAAGACCGCCGGTTATCTTGTACAGTGCAGCTACCAGAAACTGTTGATGCTCAATTCTTTTTCCTCTTGGAGTATGCGAAAGCAGTTTTGTAAGTCCAGCTGGAAAGCTTTCCCTGTATTAGTGATCTTTAACTTTCCTGTGTCAAATCGCCACTGTCACTCTTCTCGTCTCTTAGTCTTCCTGAGCTTCAAGGACAGCGTTGTCACTACCAGCACATGATCGCTCCTCATATCGGCTCCACGTCTGGCTCTGACGTCCTGAAGTGATCGTCTCCGCTTCTGATTAATTATCACATGGTCGATCTGGCTGACAGTGTTGTTATCTGGAGACCTCCAAGTGGTCTTGTGATTGATTCTGTGCATGAATAGAGTTCCACCTTTGCTATGTTATTTTCTACACATACATATGAGAGTCTCTCGTGTTGTTATTCGTGCGTCCAAAGGCCTGGGTGCCCATGGCCCGTTCTCTTCCTGTGTTTCCATCTCCAGTTCTTGCGTTGAAGTCTCCCACCACCATTGTGCCGGGGTGTGGTACTGATTTCTTCCTCCAACTGTTTGTAGAACTCATCGTTGATCTCATCTTCAGCGTCCTCTTTTGGTGCATAGTATATGATCACTATCAGCTTTGCAAACTTGGAGTTAAATCTTACCTTGAGCAGTCTGTCGTTGATTGGCTTCCACTCCAACAGAGGTTGTCCACCTTTCACGTTAAAATTACTACCCTCCTCCGTGTTGGTTAAATGTTCGGCCTGAATAAAGTATGGTGTGCCCTGAGGACAGGATCACTTTCCTGAATCGATCCATCGTGCCTCGCTCATGCACAAAAGTTCAACGTACAACGCAAAGTACTTGCTGAAGCTTTCCTGCTTGGTATGATGTTCTCACATTCCAGGAGCCCACTAGTGTCTTTGTTTTCGGCTTGACTCTTGGGGTGTCGGCTTCCGATTGGGTTTGGCCGACACCCTTCATGACCCCAGCTTCCTGGGTAGGTTTACTCTTCCCACCATTGACATTTTGTTCTTCGGTATTGGTTTCTGTAGCGTGCTTTTTACGTGGTGAGGGTGCTAATCTCACGCACAACCCTCCCCCTTTCTCACCCGGGCTTGTGACCCACCATGGCGGAGTTGTACGTACGTACACAATAATAATATAATAATGGGATGACTTCTTTGGCGCCAATATCCTCGGAAAATCTGAGCTAAGTGGCGCAACAAATCCAAAGGATTAAGCGTTCTCATTATCAAGTACAGAGCAAAAGTCGTCAACAGATGGATGGAATTACTAAGAAGTTAAGGAGGATAAGCAGTATTAAACAACTTGGTTTTTAGATGACGGCGAAATGAAACTATATTTGTTACTGACTTACCACCAATAGGGAGTAAGTTCCACAAAAATAGTGCAGCAACCGAAAAGGCTCAAGTTCAGCATTCGTCATAACTATGGGAATAAAAATAGCCCAGAGTCTGCTGACTGAAGCTGTTTAGGTTTCTTTGCTGAAGTATGCATAGCATATAGATATGCAGAAGTAGTAATGTAGGTTAATCACGAATTACGATTGGATTCGGAGTGGAGCAAGAGCAATGACGTCATATCTAGGTCAAGTAGTTGGATCAAGGTAAAATGTCGAGTGGCGCCACCTGGTGAATAGGTAATGAACTAAAAGATCGCCACCTGACGAACAAGTGGTGAACTAAGAAAAGCCCACCTGACGGCTAAGTGGTGAACTAAACGTCGCCGCGTGTCGTATACATGGTGAACTACAAATAGCGCCACCTAGCGGATAGGTCATGAACTACATAGTAGTGCTGCATAAATTTGTGCTTCTTAGTTTTGTGAAATGGCACCTGACGGATAGATCATGAACTACAAAACAGCGCCACCTGGCGGATAAGTCAAGAAATTAATATGGATCCTGCCTAAATTGGTGCGTCTTATTTGGGGTAAGACCACATTAGGGATTCGTCCGCCATTATCCACCGAAAGAGTGCCCTTGAAAATACCATTTTGGTGTCGTGTGAATTTTTTTCGAGCACTTTGGCATGGCACATGTCAGACCAGTGAATACTGAATGTACTACTACATTAGATCTTTCACGAGGTAGCAATAAACATACGCTAGTCGCTCGCGTATTCGCACAGTGGCTATTTTGCAGAACGCACCAATATTTCAAAATCCGTCACCAGATTGGGGCGAAATTGAGGGGTGTCAGGTTTGGGTGGATTTTTCTGAAAACTGAGTTATGAGAATTTTACGAGTTTTCCACAGCACTTCTGTCAATGGAGGTTAAATATGCTATGAAATTTTCAAAAAAATTGTTCGTCAAATTTAGCAGGAAATGAAGGAAACGTTATAATGGCCGCCTATGTAAAATTTAAATGTGGTCTTACCCCATTTATAAAAATTGGTGCCCCTTGGTGGAAAAGTTACGAACTGAAAGATAAATACAAATAACTCCCCCTGACGAATGTCAGTAAACCAAATATCGATACTGCTTAAAATCGTGCCTCTTGTTTCTTTTTACTAATTTTTCTATAAAAACGTTAAATAGGCCATTGCGCATGCGCAATGATGTCTTTTCTTATGTCCCATAGGTTAAACCAAACCAACCATAAATCATCCCCTCTACAGTCTGTACCTATAATTTCTACTCTGAGGTCTGTGCTCAAAAATGCTATCTATGTAATATTTTGGTCAAACCCTTTGTCGTGTAACAGTATTTGTCATACGAGATTTGTACTTACCAAGTTTAGCGCAGTTGCAAACTGTTTTTAAGTGGTATTTCTCGTTCAAGTCTCATCTGTGTTTCATCTGCACCTAGAGATCAACAGTATTTGTTTCAACCTTTTATCATGCTATCATTCTTAACCCACACGTATGTACGAATGTATATATTTTTCTTCATCGTTATTATTAAAGAAGTAAACACAAGCGATGCGCTATGCGCGAGATGCGCTGTCAACTCTCCGGCCTTGACATCAAACTTATCGAGTAAAGAATTGGTTGCAAACCTCTTTTTTCGAAACAGGCACGTAACAAAGTAAAGTGTTATGATAGAACATAATAACTTTCCAGATAAGATGTACCAGTATTTATATAGTTTACCGTATTAATGATCAAGTGTACACATATCCATTAGAATTTTTTTTATCTTTATTCCGTACTGTAGTGTTTAAAGTCGTGCATCTTCGGTAAAACCTTTCAAACTTGCTTCTGTCGTAAAACTCCTAACCTGGCATCGGTAACTGAAAACGAACTCATATATACAGACATAGGTACATACATAGAGACAGACATAGAGATATACATAGATACAGACATAGAGACAGACATAGAGATATACATAGATACATACCTAGAGACAGACATAGAGATATACATAGATACAGACACAGAGACATACATACATACATACATAGAGACATACATGGATACATACATAGATACATACTAAGAGACATACATATATATATATACATAGAGACATACATAGATACATACATATATACATACATAGATATATATATACACAGAGACAGACGTAGATATATACATAGATACATACTAAGAGACAGACATATATACACACATATAGACATACATAGATACAAACATAGAGATATACATAGATACATACATAGAGACAGACAGAGAGATATACATAGAGGCAGACAGATATATACATGGAGACATACATAGATACATATATAGAGACAGACATAGATACATACTAAGAGACAGACATAGATACATACATAGATACGTACATAGAGCAGACATAGAGATCTACATAGATACAAACATAGATATATACATAGAGAAATACAGATATACATAGATATATACATAGAGCAGACATAGAGATATATATATATAGAGAGAGAGACAGACAAATATATACATATATATATATATGTCTGCTCTATGTATACATACATAGATATATATATAGAGCAGACATATAGATATATATAGAGACATATATATATATATTATGTGTCTGTCTATGTATATATCTATGTATATCTCTATGTCTGCTCTATGTATATATATATATAAATATATATATGTATGTATCTATGTATGTATATATATATATATGTATCTCTCTCTCTCTCTATATATATATATCACTATGTATGCCTCTATGTCTGTATCTATGTATATATATATGTATGTATATATATATATGTATGTATCTATATATATATATGTGTGTGTGTATGTATCTATGTATGTCTCTATGTATTTATCTATGTATGTATCTATATATATGTATGTCTCTCTCTCTCTCTCTATATATATATATATACATATATATATATATAGAGAGAGAGAGACATACATATATATAGATACATACATAGATAAATACATAGAGACACACACACACACATATATATATATATATATAGATACATACATATATATATACATACATATATATATACATAGATACAGACATAGAGGCATACATAGTGATATATATATATATATAGATACATACATAGATACATACATATAGACATACATAGAAACATACGTATATACATACATTGATACATATATATATATATATACATATATATATATATACATAGAGCAGACATAGAGATAAACAACTTCCGATCCTGACTTTGCTGGTCGGAACTTTACCATTGGTTTCCCTGTGACCGAAATGAAGAAGACGCTTGCACATCATATAACATGTAGCATCTTTGAACGCTAAAGACGACAAGCCGTGGATGCGAGATAGACGCTCCTAGTCAATTTCATCACGATTGTATGTTATCTGATAACATTCAAATTTACATGTACTTTGGCGAGGCTGTTGAGGTCATTAATTCAACTGCAGTGGTGAAAGACTGGTTGAGTGTTTTGTTAGACGCAGGTGTGAAGCTATCCGACGTGACAGTCGAACAGTTGTGTAATATCAATACTTGGTTGCAAGAAGCCGTTTCGAAACAGTGGCGAAACAATATGAAACAAATGGTTCTGACAGTAATGGAGGGTGACCTGTAAATAACTTTCTTTTGTCTTTTACACGATTAAACTTTGCAAGACTCTGTATCAATGTCTAGTCTCTGGTTCTTGTAGTTATGGAGTGTGACATGTAAATACGTTTGTGTTGTACACGAATAAAAGGTCCAAACCTTATCTTGTGTCTTTTGTCATAGTGTAATGCAAAGCATATGTTGGGAACCTTACTAATAGCCTTACACTTCACAACTAAAGAGACTATCCGTATTGTCAACATCAAGGATACCAAGGGCAGTGATCATAGGTACAGGTATAGAGACATACATATACATAGATACATACATAGAGATAGAAAACATAGGACAAACGAAACACTTAGACCAACGAGTGACAAAAAACAAACTTGTCGGACAAACGAAACACCAAACACTTAGACCAACAAGCGACAAGAACCAACCTTGTCGGACAAACGAAACACCAAACACTTAGACCAACGAGCGACAAGAACCAAACTTGTCAGACAAACGAAACACCAAACATAACGGGTTACTGCATCAAATTCCACCAAAAGGGAGCAAATAGACGGTTTATCGCGTGAGATTCCACCAATTCGACGGAATTACACCGGAATAGACGGTTTACCGCGTGAGATTCCACCGAATCGACGGAATTCCGCCGAAATAGACGGGTTACCGCGTGAGCTTCCACCGAATCGATGGAACTCCACCCGAATAGACGGGTTACCGCGTGAGATTCCACCGAATCGACGGAATTCCACTGCAATAGACGGTTTATCGCGTGAGTCCACTGCAATAGGCAGGTATAAAACGAGTTGTACAAACCAAACTTAGACCGACGAGTTCCAAGAGACATTCCGTTCTTTAGATGTCTTTATATGTCTGTCTGTATGTATCTATATATATATATATATATATTTGTCTGTCTCTATGTATGTATATATGTATAGCTCTATGTATATCTCTATGTATCTATCTATGTATGTCTCTATGTATGTATATATGTCTGTCTGTCTGTATGTATATATATATATATACATATATATATATATGTCTGTCTCTTAGTATGTATCTATGTATATCTTTATGTATGTATCTATGTATGTATGTATCTGTGTCTGTCTCTATGTATGTATCTATGTATGTATGTATCTATGTCTGTCTCTATGTATGTATATATGTATATATCTATGTCTGCTCTGTGTATGTATCTGTGTCTGTCTCTATGTATGTATGTATATATGTATGTCTCTATGTATGTATATATGTATATCTCTGTCTGCTCTATGTATGTATCTAAGTATCCCTCTATGTATCTATGTCTGTATATATGTATATATATGTCTGTCTCTATGTATGTATCTATCTCTGTATCTATGAGTTCTTTTTCAGTTACCGATGCCAGGTTAGGAGTTTTACGACAGAAGCAAGTTTGAAAGGTTTTACCGAAGAAGCACGACTTTAAACACTACAGTACGGAATAAAGATAAAAAACGTTCTAATGGATATTTGTACATTTGACCATTAATACGGTAAACTATATACATACTGGTACATCTTATCTGGAAAGTTATTATGTTCTATCATAACACTTCACTTTGTTACGTGCCTGTTTCGAAAAAGGTTTGCAACCAATTCTTTACTCAAAAAGTTTGATGTCAAGGCCGGAGAGTTGACAGCGCATCTCGCGCATAGCGCATCGCGCATCGCTTGTGTTTACTTCTTTAATAATAACGATGAAGAAAAATATATACATACGTACATACGTGTGGGTTAAGAATGATAGCATGATAAAAGGTTGAAACAATACTGTTGATCTCTAGGTGCAGATGAAACACAGATGAGACTTGAACAGGAAATACCACTTCAAAACAGTTTGTAAGCAGGCTATCAACTGCGCAAAACTTGGTAAGTACCAATCTGGTATGACAAATACTGTTACATGACAAAAGGTTTGACCAAAATATTAGACAGATAGCATTTTTGAGCATACACCTCAGAGTAGAAATTATAGGTACAGACTGTAGAGTGGATTTATGTTGGTTTGGTTCAACCTATGGGACATAAGAAAAGACACCATTGCGCATGCGCAATGGCCTATTTAACAACGTCACTGGCCTATTTTTATAGCAAAAGATTAAAAGAAAAAAGAGGCACGATTTTAAGCAGTATCGATATTTGGTTCAATGACATCCGTCAGGGGGAGTTATTTGTACTTCTCTTTTAGTTCGTAACTTTTCCACCAAGGGGCACCAATTTTGATAAATAAGACGCATCAGTTTAGGCAGGATCCATATTTAGTTCATGACTTATCCGCCAGGTGGCGCTGTTTTGTAGTTCATGATCTATCCGTTAGGGGCGGCATTTCACAAAGCTAAGAACCACGAATTTTAGCAGTACTCATATGTAGTTCATGACATATCCGCCAGGCGGCGCCATTGATAGGTCACAAATTATCCGACATGTGGCGATGTTTTAGTTCACCACTTATCCGCCAGGTGGCACTGTTTTAGTTCACCACTTGGCTGTCAGGTGGCGATGTTTTAGTTCATGACCTATCCACCAGGTGGTGCCACTTGACATTGATCTAGATATGACGTCATTGCTCTTGCTCCACTCCGAATCCAACCGTAACTCGTGATTAACCTACATTACTACTTGCAGATTGTTTGGATGATAGGGCTTGATAAACAATTGTACAAATCTTTAAAATAATGCGATATCACACAGGTAGCCAAACAGATTATCTGCTGATTGTGTGTGGGTACTAGTAGCATGAATATGTTTAAAAATAAAATCGACACCTCAGAAGGGTATACATGTAGATAAAAAGGGTTGGACTATCGACAAGCCAAAAGGCTTCCTTGTCCACCTGCCACCTACAGTTAATTATCTGGGTGGCAATTTTATTAACATGTATGCATAATTACATACATAATTATTTACATACATCAATAGCTACATACATATACAATGCTTACATACATAGGTATATATAATTACATTCGGTTGCATACATACATTCAGCAACATGCATACATAAATATTTACACACACACACACACACACATATATATATATATTCATAGTTATATATTTACATACATACATAGTTGCATACAAACATACAAACATACAAACATACATACATACATACATACATGCACGCATATGTTCAGCCACATACATAACTACACACATACATATAATATAGTTACATAAATATATACATTTACGTGTATAATTTCATACATATATATATATATAGATGCATGCATACACACATAGTTAATAATAAGATAACGTCTATTGCGCGTAAATCCTTGGAAACCAAGCTCAGAGGCGCATCAACCCAAAAGGATTGGTCAATCTCAAAATCCATAAGCAGTATTCCAGTTGTCAACAGATGGGTCAAGGCGCAAGGTTGTAAAGATAAATTTATAAATGACTATGGAATTTTGTAATATTTTCAACTGATCTAACACCAAGAGGGAGCATATTCCAAAGAGTTGGTGCAACAAAAAAAAACCTTAGTTCCAATGTTAGTGTTGACTCTAGGAACAAAACGTAGGTCAGAACTAGATGATCGAAGCTGGATAGATTTTCTTACAGGAGTAAGCAGTGAACGCAAATAAGATGGATGCTTGCTGCACAATGCCTGGTATGTAATGGTACAGATTTTGAATAGTATACGATATCGCACAGGTAGCCAATGCAAATACTTCAAAGGTGGTCCAGAGAGAGAAAAACGTTGCTAGACAATTTTGCTAGACAATTGCTACATTGCTAAACAATTTTGAACACGTTGGAGTTTTATAATATCCTTGCTAGCGATATTATAAAGGAGGGAAATGCAATAGTCAAGTCTGCTGCTAACAAGCGCTGTTGCAATAGTTTTAGCAACAGAAAATGACATATACCGGCGAATACGGCGAAGATCACGAATATGATAAAAACAACAGCGACACGTTTGAGATATGTGTTGTCGGAAATTGAAGTTACTATGAAAGACCACTGCTAGATTCCGCACCTAGGTTGCTGGGCGTGATATGCTGATTCAAAATACGCGTAGGGAAAAAAACAAAAAGTTTACTACGCTGTATTGGTGTTCCAATAATAATAAATCAGTTTTATTTGCACTTAATTTAAATTTACTGTCAGTCATCCAATGGAAGATATCTTGGAGGCAATCACTAAGTTGGTTTAGGGAGGATTTGTATCCGATTTAGCCAACAAAATGTAGATCTGAGTATCATCAGTATAAAGATGATGATCCAAGTTATATCTTTGTTTAACAGAGCTTAGTGGCATGGTGTAGAGTAAAAAACAAAGGCCCAATAACAGAACCCCGAGGAATACGGAATAAAGTTGGCAATGTAGCCAAAAAGCAGTTCCCAATCTTTATGGTTTGGAATATATTGGTTAGGTATGAAGAACACCACCTTAGAGTTGTGCCAGATATGCCATACCACTTTAATAAGCGTTCAATCAGAATGTGATCAATCGTGTCAAAAGCGGCAGAGAGATCTAGTAAGGTAAGTGCAGTCACTTTACCATTATTAATGTTCAAGTTAATGTCATTGTGAACCTTTAAGAGGGCAGTCTCTGTTGAATGAAACTGTCTATATGCTGATTGTGACTCATTAGCTAAGACATTTGTGCTAATGTGAGACCTTAGACGTCATGCTACGACCTTTTCTAGTATTTTGGAAATAAAGCTGAGGTTAGAAATAAGTCTATAACTGTTTAAGTCTTGTTGAGGCAGAGATGACTTTTTAAGAAGTGGAATATGTCGGCGGATTTTAAATCTTCAGGAAAACAGCCAGAGCAAAGTGATGCCTTTACAATAATATTATTTGTTATCCAATTAATGTATCGAGACATGCTTTTTAGCAGTATTGTTGGAAATGGATCAAATTAACAGGTCTTATTTTGGGAGGACATAATTATTTTCCTAACTTCAAATGTTGCACTGTCAAATGATACAAGTAGAACATTTAGTTGTGGAAAGTCCACATTGTCATTACTTAAAGTATGACCTGGGAAAGCAGAACGAATAATACTGATTTTATTCTTAAAGTGACTAGAGAACGAGTCACATAGATACTTAATTGATACATGATCAAGTAGCGATGGAGCAAGCCGTCTATATAAAATGTTATTGATGCAGTTCCATAACTAACGCGGATTATGAGACTTGTATGTATGTATGCATGTGTGTATATGTATGTATGTAACTACGTACTCATGTATGTAAGCAGGTACATACGTAAGGAACTGTTTACGTATATATGTAACAATGTACATATGTATGTAACGATGTACATATATAGGTAAGCATGTAATCATTTTAATGCGCTTTTTCCTAATCACACTAAAATTCATCATTCTATTTCAATTTTGCATAGTCTGCCATGTCTTCATGTTTGTTATAATAGAAAGTTACTGCCAATCCTCCGCTCTACGCCAACATTGAAATTAGCAATAATTTTATTACTAGCAGGAGACGTAAGTCTCAATCCTGGGCCATCTGTTAGACGAAACATTCGGGTGGCCACTTCAAACGTTCAATCTGTACGAGAAAAGATAGCCTCACTTTGTGATTTATTAATTTCAAAGAAAATAAACATTCTTGCTGTAACTGAGACCTGGCTCAGACCACATGATACACATGCATGCATTGCTGACGTTTCCCCTTCTGGTTACACCTTTCACCATCGACCACGTTTAGTCGGCCGTGGAGGTGGTGTTGGCTTTCTTATATCACAGCAGTTCAAACTTAAATTACATTCTAACCCTGAATACTCTTGTTTTGAGTCCATCTGTGCTGAAATTTCAGATTCTTCTTTCTCCTCATACTTTGTTTGTATCTATCGCCTTCCAGGACATCCGGCCAAAGACTTTCAGGATATGTTGGAAAATCTGGCAGTTATTCGTTCAGAATTTTACATTCTTGGTGGTTTTAATCTACATTTGGATATACCTTCTACAACTACAACTACGGTTGATGATATTCTGGCATCGTTTGATTTAAAAGAACATGTTACCTTTTCGACACATATACATGGCCATTGGCTTGACCTCTTGATAACCCGTTCAACTTGTAATAATATCCAAGCACCTACTATTTCAGATGGGTTATCAGATCACCACACTGTCATTGCTAAAATATTAACGTTTCTATAACCCCTTTACAGTCGAAACGCAATGTGTCTTACAGAGCCATTCATAGGATTGACATTACAGCTTTAATGGCTGATAT
>CM034536.1:36091228-36166504 GCA_020002185.1 Paraescarpia echinospica
TCGGCACAATCACTCCTCTTCGCCACTCTGCTGGTATATCTCCTGCTGTGAAGCACATGTTAAACAGCCTCGTCAGCCACTTTATTCCAACTAGTGTGTTTGCTTTCACCATTTCCACTGAGAGTTCATCTACTCCTATAGCCTTTCTTGTTTTCATCTTGTTTACTACTTTCTCCACCTCTTCTTCTGTTGTTGTCCTCACCTCTAGCTCCCTCCTTACAGTATGAGGTATCTCTATCTCATATTCTTCCTCCGGATATAATAGTTTCTTGAAGTACTCCTCCCAAACATCCAGCACTTGTTTTGCTCCAGTGACCAGTGTCCCGTCGCTTCTCTTCATTGCTGATGTTCATATAGCATCTTTGCTGTCTCTGTCTCTATTCCTGGTAAGTTTGAAGATCATATTTTTTCCTCCATCTTCTTCAATCCTATCACATAATTCCTGCTGTTTTTCATCTCTTGCTTTAGCAACTGCCTTATTTGCTGCTTTCTTCTCCTCTCGGTACTTCTTCTTCAATCTTGTCTTTTCTTCATCACCCGCTTTTTCCAAACACTTCAGTGCCTCCGTTTTTCTCGTATCGCTTGTTCAACTTCCTGGTTCCACCACCACTGTTCTTTCTTCTTTCGACTTTGTGTGGGCTTTCCTGATGTTCGGCCACACATCTCCTTCCTTAAGTGCTTTCCACTCTGATTCCACATCATCCCTTTGTTCTTGGAGTAGCCTGAACTTCCTTTCTACTTCAGTTTTGTATTGATGTGACTATCTCTATCAGCAAATATCACCACAAACATCTAGTTGTATCTGGATCATCGCAGTCTTCTGAGTGGGCCGAACCAGTTCCCAAAACCAAGAAGGTATCGAGGCGCTGTCTTGTTGATGACCCGTTGTTTGTCACTAGCTAGGACAGAACACAAACAAAATCACGGTAAGTGATGCATATTGTGACACCTGCATTGATGGCTGTTGGCATTGATGTGTCAAAACTCACTCTGTGTAGAACATCACTCGACACAGCACGTAGAGATGGCCGCGTCGCCATCGCACATGCCATTAGAGCGAATTTCAACCCTGATGTACCTCTCGCACATTTCGAAGGAAAACTATTACCTAACAGAAAAGGTGAAAAATCAGATCGCATGTCCATCGTAGTGTCATGAAAAGGGATCGGAATGTTGCTCGTATTTCATCTGGCACCGGAGCAAAGATGGGCAACGCTGTCGTCCAGTTTCTGCGGGATTGGGAGGGCGTTGGCGAGCACGTGGCAGGACTATGCTTCGACACAACAACAAGCAACACCGGTACCCACACAGGTGCCATCACTGTAATTCAAGAGGCATTTCAAAAACATATCCTTTTTCTCGCATGCCGACACCACATACTGGATATCATTGCCGCTAAGGTTTTTGATATATTCTTTGTGGCGAATTGTTCAATTATCCCGCACTTCAGTCGGTTCAAGGAGAACTGGCCATTCATTGATCAAAGAAAGTACAACTCTCTGGACAGTGAGACAACTAGGTCATCTGGGTGTGCCTTGACTAAATACAAAACACAAATAGGACAATGTTATAATAGAACATAACGTGATGACATATAAACAGAATATTGTTAATGTCAAACTTAAATGTTCAATGCTTAATGTTCATGTGACCACGACGCCGCGTGGCGATCGATCACTAAACATTACACAGGCTCTACAGCGCATCTGCCTGTTCACAATCACCATCTACATCAGAGCATGGGTAGATGCAGCCAGCAGCAGACGCGCGCCTATCAACGAACTCTGCCTCCTTCGTGACCTGAAGAACTTGGATGAAGTGGATGGTGTGATTGCACAGACAGCAGCAATGAAGATGAGGGGCCATCTCTGGTATATCAGTGAAGACCTAATCTCTCTGGCGCCCTTCTCTGACTGGGTCTATGCAGACGAGAAGGCGGCAATTGTAGCCGCCTTTGGGAGACCTGCAAAGAACAAGGACCTGCGGCGGGTGGAGGCGAAGAAAATAGTCTTCTTCAATGAAGTGCACATCGCCAATTTTGCAACGAAACTTTCGCTCAACTTCTTCACTGCTTTCAACATTGAACGCAGCTTACTCAACAGCAAGCCTGAGATGTGGCCCAGCCGCCAAGACTCTTAACACAGTGAAGACTGTCTCTGCTTTGCGTGCTGTAAATGACTGTGCAGAGAGAGTCGTCAAACTGGCGACGGATTTCAACCTGGCTCTGACAGACGACGAAGAGCAGCGCCAGCTCGTCTCCCAAGTCATAGAGTCGCATCGTGGACTGATGCCTCAGGCTATAAAGACGAGGATGATGGATCTTCAATAAAGCAAAACGGCTGTTCTGCTATGCACTTTTTTGATATGCGGGATTGTGTGTATGTTTACCTTGTTACAAATGCTCTGTCCGGAAATTTCAAATGTTCATCCTGGAGTGCAATAAATCTGTTTCACTAAAAAGGTATGTATTGAGCTAATTTTTTATTAGGGGTGATACTTATATGATTCGTAGGTCACAGTGATACTTTTAGTAAAATAGGTTCAGTAGATTTTTAGATATTGTGTTATTCAATTTATCTCTATATTGCGATTTTACAAAAACAATGGGTGCTTTGAGAAGTCGTTTCCTCTCAAAGGATTTTTCTGAAATTTTAACACATTTGTTTTCTCACCCAACCTCCCCTTTTTAGCCCACATGCATGGTTGATTTCCAATTTTTTTTTTACCCTAGCACTGTGTATGTATATATGTATGTATGTAGGTAGGTAGGTATGTGTGTGTACACATATATGCATGTGTATATATGTATGTATGTAACTATGTATTTATATATGTCAGCAGATACGTACGTATGAAACTATGTACGTATATATGTAACTATGTACATATGTATGAAATGGTGTACGTATGTATGTAAGCATGTACGTACATATGAATTTATGTACGTATATATGTAAATATGTACGAAAGTATGTATGTTAATATGTATGTATGTATGTGTCTATGTATGTATATATGTATGTATGTACGTACGTACGTATGTATGTATGTACGTATGTATGAATGTATGTATACATGCATATATGTATGTATGTATGTAACTACGTAATTATGTATGTAAGTAGCTACATGTCCATGTCGGTCAATCCTCGTGTATATAAAAATATTCTAAATAAAATTAGAAATGCCAAAAAGATCTACGATGGAAACCTATTAGACTAATTCAAATGAAATACTAGGAAAACGTGGGACACTATTAAACATATTATAAATAAAAACTGTACACAATTTAAATTTCCAAATCATTTCCATAAAATGGATTACGGGTTACCGACACCAAGCAGATTGCAAAAAAGTTCAACGAATTCTTTGTAAATATTGGTATTAAACTGGCACAGACAATTTCCTATACAAACCCACAAATGAGAATATGCGGCCACGGCACCGTGCTGCATATGGGTTTTTGTGCTGGCAACAACGCAGGACAAGTGATGATTGGCCTAATGTCTGATGCTAATTATTATGCTAATTACCTCGTTGTCTCTGGCGCAAGGAGCCAATCACCGCGCGGTAGTGGCGCGCAGTCACAGATTACAACGAGCTCTTGGTCACTTCGTTTTGTGAAAGCAGACGGAGTGGTCGCATCAAAAAATTTTGGTTGTGTGAGCTATCTTTATTTGAATTTTCTACGCGGTTTGCTGCCTTTCTGATTTACGATCGTGCATATTGGCGAGACGTCTTCAAGGAACGTCATTGTACTCGCGAGCGCAAGGTGATTGCTGAAACTGTTCGGCCGAGTTGTTACAGCTGAGTATTTTCTTTGTTTTCCGCCATTTTGAATTTTGCGTACGGAATTCGTAACTGGCCGTTTCCATGTCAGTGAATTCTCCTTGTAAGATTTTAGTTTTAGGGCATAGTTATGTTTATTGGGTTGGCGCATTCGTGCAGTCGGCAAACCCAAAACCGGCCGGCTTGTTTGGCGACTTTGAGGTGAATGGCCGACCCTGTGAAGTCTCATATGAGGGCATTCGCGGGGCTCGGGTCGCCACCTTAATGGCGCCGGCAGTCATGTCCCGAATTGTTGCCTGTCGCGCAGACGTTGTGGTGCTGCATATTGGTGGGAATGATATCAGCGGTCGGTTGGCATCTACCCCCGTTATGATAGCTTTGGACACTCAACGTCTGGCGCGACGGCTGCTCGATTCCGGGGTACAGCGGGTCGCCATTTGCCAGGTTTGTCGACGGAACGCATGGCGCGGGGTTAGTTTCGAGGAGGGTGCCGCCCGGGTGGTGGAAGTAAACAGGTACTTGGAAGCGTTGTGTAAGGACTCGGAAGGGGTATTTTTCTGGAGGCATAAGCGCCTTTGGAATAGCATACACGAGGTTTTTCGCAAAGATGGGACGCATTTTACGGACATAGGCAACTTTAGATTCTATCGTAGCTTGCGGGGGGCGATGATTAGTGCAGTGAGGCAGATCTCCGGCTAGAAGGGGATGTGTTGTGCCCTGTGCGCGGTGGATCGCGTTGTGTCAATTATATGTTCGCGTGGTGGCGCCACATTACTTTGTCGGATTCGCGTTTAGATGCATTGTAGTGTTTATGTCAGTGTTTGCCGCTGGGCCAGTTGTTTGCAGGTTTACACATTTTTCAGTCTTTCTATATTCCTGCGTGTCAAGTCGGTGCGTTTACATGCATTGTAGTGCTGGCGTCACTGTTTTGCTGCTGGCGCAGTTTTTGGCATGTCAACATATTATTGGGTTTGCAAAATTCATGCTTTGTCGGGTCCGCGTTGATATGCATTGGAGTGCTTGTGTCACTGTTTTGCTGCGGCTGCAGTTTTTTGCATATCAACAGAGGGCTTGGGCAATTTTATAACGGGCTGCTTTTGTCGGTCTGTGTTGATTGCATTGTAGTGCTTGTGTCACTGTTTTGCTGCGGTTGCAGTTTTTTGCATATCAACACAGTGCTTGGGCAATTTGGTAGCACAACAGGTTTTTGTCGGGTCTTTGTTGATGTGCATTGTAGTGCTTGTGTCACTGTTTTGCTGCGGTTGCAGTTTTTTGCACATTAAAACAGTGCTTGGGCCATTTTATAACGGGCTGCTTTTGTCGGATCTGTGTTGATATGCATTGTAGTGCTTGTGTCACTGTTTTGCTGCGGTTGCAGTTTTTTGCATATCAACACAGTGCTTGGGCAATTTGGTAGCACAACAGGTTTTTGTCGGGTCTGTGTTGATGTGCATTGTAGTGCTTGTGTCACTGTTTTGCTGCGGTTGCAGTTTTTTGCACATTAACACAGTGCTTGGGCCATTTTATAACGGGCTGCTTTTGTCGGATCTGTGTTGATGTTGTAGTGCTTGTGTCACTGTTTTGCTGCGGTTGCAGTTTTTTGCATATCAACACAGTGCTGGGGCAATTTTGTAGCACAACAGGTTTTTGTCGGGTCTGTGTTGATGTGCATTGTAGTGCTTGTGTCACTGTTTTGCTGCGGTTGCAGTTTTTTGCATATCAACACAGTGCTGGGGCAATTTTGTAGCACAACAGGTTTTTGTCGGGTCTGTGTTGATGTGCATTGTAGTGCTTGTGTCACTGTTTTGCTGCGGTTGCAGTTTTTTGCACATTAACACAGTGCTTGGGCCATTTTATAACGGGCTGCTTTTGTCGGATCTGTGTTGATATGCATTGTAGTGCTTGTGTCACTGTTTTGCTGCGGTTGCAGTTTTTTGCATATCAACACAGTGCTGGGGCAATTTTGTAGCACAACAGGTTTTTGTCGCATCGGTGTTGATATGCATTGTAGTGCTTGTGTCACTGTTTTGCTGCGGTTGCAGTTTTTTGCATATCAACACAGTGCTTGGGCAATTTTGTAGCACAACAGGTTTTGTCGGGTCTGTGTTGATATGCATTGTAGTGCTTGAGTCACTGTTTTGCTGCGGTTGCAGTTTTTTGCATATCAACACAGTGCTTGGGCAATTTTATACCACGGCTGCTTTACCGAACCTCTATGTTCCTATACACTGTTGGTTTCAGGGCCGTTTTCCTGCATAGTCAGCTATGGGTATTATTCCGAAATGTAGAGGCATGGTTGGGGCGTGTCCAGTATTGGTGCTCTGCTTGGGTAATTAAGGTGGCGTTTCAGTGCAAGGTTGCCAGGCTGAGTTTTTTGCTGTTTCATGTTTGCTGCGTTTGATCGTTGTTGTAAAGTTTATCTATCTTCTGAGGTGCTATTGTGTTTGCAGCATGCCTCCAGCCAGAGCATCCCGAGGACGCGGCCGTCCGCCACGTCGCAATTCACAAGTGCGACAAACGCGTTCGCGTACTCGGGCCGCGATGACTGCTCCAGCTCCTCCGTCGTCTTCGGGCCGTACAGTGCCAACCCAAGCTCCCGCCTCGTCGCCGCCTGTGTCGATGGGACTTCCCCCTCCACAGTGTGCCGTGCCACAGAACTTTGAGGATGCGCCAGGACTTAGGGCTGTGGTGGACACCACGTACGGACCTGTCGTGTCGCGTAGTGCCTGGGAGCAGGACATTGAACGTCGCGTGATCACCTCCGAACGAATGTTAGGGGAAATCCATGCCATGGTGCAGGCATTGCGTCCAACCCTTGTGGTGTCAGCTGCGTCGGCTGCCATGGGCATAGCCGCACAAGTTGTTTCGGCAGACGCGCCGGAGGTGGAATGGAGACGTGCGGTCCCACTTCTGCCTACAGCAGCGGAGCCAGGCTGTGCGGTGCCCCCGCAGCCTGTCGCGGCTGATGCACCATGGGCCATTGTTGACACATTTTTTCCAGGTAATGTTTCAGGGCCGCTGTCCGAGGCCACGCAGAACTTAATTTCTTCATGTACCTCCACAGCCCTTCCTTTAGATTCACAGATTCCTGATGCTCTACGTGCCAAGATATGGGCAGGCGAGTTCATTGACCTAACCCTCCTCCTCAAACCTACCGGTGCCCAGCAACAAGAATATGCTTTGGCTATAAACAAAGGTGTTGGCAACCCCACATTGTGCGTGTCCCCGGCCAAGCCCAAGGATTCTGTTTTGACTTTCGGGCAGTGGGGGCAGGCCTTTCAAATGTACATGTCTGTGTATCTTTTGCAGCCAGCCAACCTGCCATCTGCAGTTAAAATGTTAAAATACATGGAAATCGTGAGGGGTCTTGCGGCAGAGTGCGGTAACTGGCGGTCGTACGACGAGGCCTTTTGGACGATGAGGCATCGGTGGGGGTGGGCCTGGGACTCTATCAGCTGGGAGCTTTGGATGAAAGCATCTCAGTCACAGACTGGTCGCCGGCTGTCTACTGGACCCCCCTTTCACGGCCAGGGCAGGGCCAGACCTCAGGCTTCCGGTCCATGCTTTGCGTTCAACAAAGGGGAGATGTGCAACAGTGCCACTTGTAGGTACGTCCACAAGTGTCAGATGTGCGGCGGCGCCCACCCGGTTGTCCGGTGCTTCAAAGCTCACGGGAAGTCCCCTCGCCCCAGCAACCCACCGTTTTTCAGTCCCCCAGGTGGACCGTCGGCTGCCAGTAGGTCCCCCTCGTGGCACAGAAGGTAAGTTACCCTCTCCAGTTTCCACGGCAGCACTTGGGCAACTTCTACAGGGCTATGACAGTACTATGCTTGAATATCTTTTGCAGGGTTTCACTTCTGGTTTTTCTATAGGTTGTATCGGCATGCCGCCACAGCTCAATGTAGGAATGCGTAATCTTAAGTCTGCGGATGAATTTCCTGGAGTGATCGACCATAAGTTATCGAAACAGTTAGGGCTAGGTCGAGTTCTTGGACCATTCGAGGTGCCTCCCCCTCTCCGTAACTACATAATATCGCCCCTCGGAGTGGTTCCTAAGAAAGCTGCAGGTGAATTTAGGATGATCCATCATTTATCGTATCCCGAAGGGTCCTCAGTTAATGATTTTATTCCTAAGGAGTTTTCGTCTGTTCGATATGCAACAATTTATGATGCCATTGAGTTTATCAAGCATTCACCACGACTAGTGTACATGGCTAAAGTAGATATCGAATCAGCGTTTCGTATTATTCCAATTGCACCAGCGGACAGACCGTTGTTGGGCTTTAGGTGGAGGGGCCAGTTTTTTATGGATGCAGTGCTTCCTATGGGATGTTCTAGTTCCTGCTCTATCTTCGAGCGTTTCAGTACAGCGTTGGAGTGGGCTGCGAAGGTTAAATTGGGGGTGACTGAGGTAATCCATGTCATTGACGATTTTCTCCTGCTGGCAAACTCGTTTGAGAAGTGTAACGATGATATGCAGGCATTTATCTCTATGTGTGACCAAATTGGAGTACCGCTAGCTCATGAAAAAACTTGCGGCCCTTCCACCTCCATCTCGTTCCTAGGAATAATCATTGATACGGTGCAGATGCATGCTAGGCTTCCCAAGGATAAGCTGAACAAGGCCAGGACACTGTTATTGAGTTTTCTAGCCAAACAGAAGGTCACTTTGAAAGAATTGCAATCGTTGATCGGTGTACTCTCGTTCGCTTCAGAAGTGGTAGTCCCTGGTAGGGCCTTTTTACGTCGGTTAATCGATCAAACTTTGGGGGTGTCTAGGCCGCACTATCATATTCGCTTAACTAGACAGACTAAATTGGATTTAGGCGTATGGTTAGAATTCCTGCAGCACTTCAACGGCAAGGCTTTCTTCTTAGATGAGAACTTTCTGACAGGTGACTTTCTTCAGCTGCACACCGATGCCGCAGGGGGAATAGGTTATGGGGCTCTGTACGGGACAGAATGGTTTTGTGGTCTCTGGCCGGTGGCATGGCGTTCACATAATGTCGCAGTTTTGGAATTATACCCTATCGTAGCAGCAGTACATGTGTGGTGTAATGCTTGGGAAAATAAGAGCGTATGTTTTTTCACAGATAACGAAGCCCTTGTCCCCATTATTAACAACCAGACATCGCGTGAACCCCACATTATGGCTTTAATCCGTCCCCTGGTACTGGCATGCCTGCGGTTTAACATAAACTTTGCAGCACGTCATATTCCAGGCCGTTTTAACATTTTGGCTGATAAGTTATCTCGTTCACAGGTGGGAGATTTCCACGAACTGGCACCATGGGCGAACAACAGCCCGGTAGACATCCCGTACAGCGTGTCCCCAGCCGGCTTAGGGAGTCTTTAACCACATTAATGCAGGCCTCTCTTGCACCATCGTCTCGGCTGCATTATGAGCGGGCATGGAAGAAGTTGATAACGTTTCATGATTCTTTATCTCTCCCCACTATGTTGCCTGTTTCTGTACCCATGATGTTGTTGTTCATTGCTCACCTGCATGCTGATGGATCCGCTCCGGCATCCATTGTGTCCACAGTCTCGGCTGTGGCATATTTCCATAAAAGTATGGGTTTTGCTGATCCGTCACATTGCTTTGCAGTCTCTAAAGTGTTAGCTGGTGTTAGAAGTATCGGAGCTGTTCCTGATGTCCGTCTGCCTATCACTCTACCTGTGCTTGCGCGCCTGGTACAGGCATTACCCACGGTGTTCTCATCCCGATACAAGTGCCTCATGCTCCGTGCCATGATGGTCCTTGCTTTCAAGGCGTACTTGCGCATAGGAGAAATGGTGCCTCGCTCACGGAGTATGGTACAAGGTTGTTTGCGTGTGGGTGATGTTTTGCTATCTGGTGATTTAGTTACAATTTCTTTCCGGCGTTTTAAACACAGTGCTCTTCAAGGTCCCCAATCTCTCCAGGTTAAAGGCGAAAGCCTTCCAGGGACAGCTATCTACCTGGCTTCTTTCCTTCGGGAGTTTAGACAGGCTAGAGGTCCCGGACATGCCTTGCTGTTTGCATACCCGGATGGCTCCCCAATGCTACGTAGAGAATTTGATGTGTCGCTGAAACAGTTACTGGTATTCTGTGGCTATCACACTAGTGCGTTTAAGGGACACAGTGTTCGCATTGGGGCGGCCACTGCGGCTGCATTACGAGGTGAGTCTGATGCACAGATCAGGGCGGCGGGCAGATGGACATCAGATGCCTTTAAGAAATATATCAGGATTGCTTGAGGTCGTTTTGCATGCTTTTTCAACATGACAGGTTATATTGTAGTGGGGTGGTCACATGTTTTGGTGACCGGTGGCGTAATGGCCCCACTTATAGGTTTAGGCTAAATCTTGATACAATGTAAGTCTTCAGCAGGTAGTTGGGATTATAGTTAGGTGAATGAATGGTGTGCTTGGTTAGTACGGTACGGTGCCTAAGGTCTACTGTGATTACAGTAGTAATGATGTTGTATATATCTATAACAATACTGCTAATGTTGTATATGCCGAAATGTGGGCTCTGTCAACCTGAGGGACAGGAGACTAGTATGGGCTCAGTCACAGGCCTGGCCTTGGGATGTAGAGCCCACATTTCTCTCTCTAACTTAATCTCTTAATAAACGTCATTCATTTGGCCTTCTTTCATCACTATTCATGACTTGTGTTGGTGCTTGCATAAAAACAATTTCTTAATTATTTACAAAACAAATCTCTCACAACGTTTAATTTCAAACCAATAACTGAAGATATCGTAATAAAAATCATCAAGGAATTTGACTCAAAGGGAAGTGCAGGTCATGATTCGATTTCAACAATTTTACTAAAAAGAATCAACTTAGTAATTGCGAAGCCTTTGTTTCTTTATATTCTTATATGGATCGGCTTCTAAAACTAATTTATCTAAAATACAAGTTTTACAAAATGTATTACTTAAAACATTAGCAAAACGTCACCGCCGTGACAGTGTCACAGCATTGCATAGGGAACTTAATATACTTAAAGTTCAGGAACTATTTAAACTAAATGTTCTAATATTTGTGTATAAACAGCGTACGAATCAACTTCCTAGTCTATTCCACCAATTTTACCAATGTAATAGTGACTTCATAATCAGAAGTTCCAGACAGGAGAACAATTTATATATACATAGATGTAATTATAGAACTGGAGAGAACTCCTTGAAAGTAATAGGGGCTCGTCTTTGAAATAAACTACCTGTAGACATTAAACATTCGAAAACGCTAAATATGTTTAAGCATAAAGCCAGGAGCTTTATAATTGGCATTAACTAAAGCTTAAATCTAATTACATATTGTAAGAAATTCGCTTGTGAATTTGTTCTTATATTGGTACAACAGCTCTAGCTTTAATTTACAGAAGTCGTTAACCTGAAGCTATTGCAATTGAATGCAACCTTTATATACGTAATATTATGTATGTGGGAGTAACCTATATGAGTTTGATTTAATTGGCTACCAGCTCGATAAGTTATACTTCTCTGGTAGCCACCTCGTCTGTGTTACATTGCTCTTGAATTGTGCTGTATATTATCTGGATGAGGAAATAAATTTACTTTACTTTACTTTACTTTACTTTACTTTAATTTACTTTACTTTACTTTATCAGTAACCAATCTCTTAGCACAGGCATATTTCCACAAGGACTAACATTTGCTAAAGTTATTCCTTTGCATAAAAAAGATGATAGCACCTTGATTAACAATTACAGACCCATTTAATTACTTTCCTCAATTTCCAGTCTTTGAAAAAATGGTATACGATCAAATATTTGACTATCTAACAATAAACGAATTATTATACAAAGGTCAATACGGAATTAGGAAATTACATTCAACGGAAATGGCTACGCTCGAACTAACTGACACTATTCTTCAAAACTTAGATAAAAGAAAAAGTGTTTTGGATCTGTCAAAAGTATTTGATACTATAGACTACAATATTTTATTTACACAAACTTGAACATTACGGCATACATGGTATTCCCCTCACTTGGTTAATGAGCTACCTTTCCAAAAGGCGCCAGTTTGTCAAATTCGAAGACGTTATATCTGACACATTATTTGTTTCAACTCCAGCAGTGGTCAATATTAGGACCCCTACTGTGTACTCTCTATATAAATGACATCCATCGTGCCAACAACAAATTCAAGGCCACACTTTACGCTTATGATACCACCCTGGTCGGACCACTATGTTCTTTCAATTGCAACTCTAACACACAAAATGATATTGTTATCAGTGATAATATTAACGATGAACTAAAACATATTAGTGAATGGTTACAAGTAAACAACCTTACTCTAAATACAAGCAAAACTAAATATATGCTATTTCATTTTCCACAGCGTAATATCTCCGAATTAAAATTATCATTAAAAATAAATGGTCAACCAATACAATGTGTACACACATTCAACTTTTTAGGCACTACCATTCAAGACACGTTAGACTGGACGCCACACAGTGACAAAATATCTAATAAAATATCACGAACTCTGGGAATTATGAATACACTAAACATTTTCTACCTGGATATACTTTAAAGATTATGTATAATTTATTAATTTTATCACATCTCAACTACAGCGTTTTATTGTGGGGTTTTAATACAAATTTGCCACAGTAAATATAACTCACACACCGAATCTATTTTGAAATTCCTAAATCTACTGAAACTAGAAGACATCTTTACTTGTCAATGTTTAACTTTCTTTCATAAATTTGTACATAGATGCGTTCCTATATTTTTCCAATCGCTATTTTTTTTAAATAAAATGCTACTTATCATGATTATACTACAAGACAAAATCATCAAATTATTATCCCATTCAGTCATTCTTCGAGAGCCAGAAAATGCATTAGATACCACCTACCAGTTTTACTTAGAAAAATGCCACCCTGCATTTTAGACAAAATGTACACACATAGTTTCTGCAGCTTCTCTATATACACTAGAAAGTACTTACTGACATTTTACAAAGATACTTGCACGGGCAAAACCTGCTACATATGCAGTTAGCCTACCAACATACATCATATACTCTTTTTTGTATCTATTAAAGCAGGTTGTAGCTTTAACTTAATATATGGTTGTACACCACAATGGGAGTAGGAGAAATGTTTTAGTTAAAATTACTAGTGGGTGTCTCTCATGTTCAGAGGCATATTTGAAAGCCTTAGTGAGAGTCTCCCGACAGTTTTTTTAATGAAAATGTTCTTACACGTTTTGTACTTATTTGTATTATATATGTCGAATAAAGATGTTCATTCCTTCCTTCCTTCCTTCCTTCGTACATACGCGTATATGTAACAATGTACATATATATGTAACGATGTACATATGTATGTAAGCATATACGTATGTGTGATTATATACGTAGATGTCTATGTATGTTTGTAAGTATCTATGAATGTGTTGATGTATACATATAAATATAAGTATGTATGTGTGTGTATGTATGTATGTACGTACGTACGTACGTACGTACGAGTGTATGCATGTATATATGTACGTAACTATATAGGTATGCATGTGTGTATGTATGTATGTGTGTATGTATGCATGTAACTATGTTTGTATGCATACATGTATGTACGTATGCATGTATACATTTATGTGTGTATGTATGTATGTATGTGTGTGTATGTATATGTGTAAATGTATGTATGTATGTAAATGTGCATGTATATATGTATGTACGTATGTGTGTATATAACTATGTATGTACGTACGTACGTATGTAATTATGTATATATATATATACATATGTAAAAATAGTGTCAGGAGACTCCTCTAAGACAGTGATAGTCGCTATCGAGGAGCCACCTTTTGTGCTAGAAATTTAGCTGAATCAATACAATTTGAAATGTTGTAGAAACAATATAATTCTTCCAGAGACAAATAAATAAAAAAATAATAAAAATATATGATTATGCATATGTACGTTCGTAGAAAAGGTATGACTGTGTGTGTGTGTGTGTGTGTGTGTGTGTGTGTGTGTGTGTGTGTGAACATGCCCGCATATTTACATAGTTTGTTGTGTAGGCACCATTTATTATAAAATAAAAATTTGACAGGTGATTGTAATGTTTATTATTGCTTACATATCTAATTATAGCGGTTTTGCTTTGTACATGTAATTTGATCATTTTGTACAAAATAAAGTTTAACATACTTGGCAAATTCCTCTAAACTGTGTGTATTAAGGTTTTCTTTAACTATATCAGGAATGCTATTTACTAAAAGTGGCAAGTTATGCCTGAGACATTTCTTTGCATAGTCGTGTTTAGCGTCATACGTGTATAATTCAGTCTTAATTCGTGTGTCATAGTTAAAAAGTATCCTCCAGTTTCGTAAATGAACTGGTAACTCGTTGTGTAAGTATTTATAATAAAATGTTAATTGTTGTAGTTTAAGAAAACATTACATATTTAAACGGTTGTTTTGTATATTCGTTTATGTTGATGTTTGTTGTTGTTGCAAAATAATTTTTTTTTGATTTGATAAGAATGTCGTCTGTTTTTAACATGTTCAGATTTTTATATAGTGGCTCTGTGTGACAATTATAATTACTTAAGGTAATAATTATTATAGCTTTTTTGAAGTTTTATTATTCTGTTTGAGTAAATACCCCATGCCATAATACAGTAATTAATGTGTGGTAAATAAATTAACTATATAACAGTAGTTTAACTTGTAGAGGTAACACATATTTTAATTTATTTAAAATTCCAATATTTGTAAAACAAGTATTTGAAATGTTTTCAGTATACTTTTTCCAGTTCAAATTTGTATCAATGATTACACCTAAGAAATTAAATTCCTTAACTTGTTGAATATTTAAATTGTCTATCTTGAGAGTAAGGCTCTGTATATTTTTATTTACCTTTTGAAACGTCATATATTTGCATTTTGCTATGTTTAAAGATAATACATTTATTTATAGCCATTCATTATTTTTTTAAAGTTATTCGTTTATTAGAAATTCTAAAAAAAAATTGTGTGTGTTATCGTTAAGTGTTTAATGTACTGGATGGATAAAGTTGTGTCATTAACATAAATGATGAAATTACACATTTTACTGGCATATACAAAATCATTTACATATATAATAAATAACAGAAGTCCGAGGATTGAGCCTTGTGGTACGCCCGTTGTTATTGGTAAAATGTTTGATTTTATATAATAAATTTCAGTATATTTGTTTATGATTATTTAGGTAGCTATGGAATAAGTTAATGTTTGTACCATTTACACCATAACATTTTAATTTAATTTAATTAATATTAAATGGTTAATTGTGTCAAATGCTTTAGTTAGATCTAAATAAATGTTTATGGGTATTTCATCCTTATCCTTTTGGGTTATTATTGTATCTATTAATCCCAGTGCGGCATACTCTGTTGAATGCTTAGCTCGACAACCATACTGGTGGTAAAAAACGTTTAGAATCTTTTATATGTGAAGACAGTTGGACAATATTGTTTTCCAGTACTTTTGAAATAGCTGGTAGAAGAGATATGAGTATATAATTACTAAATACAGTTGGCTCACCTTTTTTGTAAATTGGAATAACCTTAGCAATTTTTAATGTATCAGGAAATATTCCTGTGGTTAATACTTGGTTTGTTAATAACATTAAAGATTTAGTTATTGCAGGTTCAATTAATTTAAAAAATTTAGTGGAGAAACCATCAACTCCGCAGCTAATTTATTTATATTATTAAAAAGTGTTAAATTTGTTTGCAATTTCTACTTTATCTCTCAAAATAGAATTTGATTCTTTAAAATATTTTGGAAATTATTTGTTAGTTTTACTTTTAGACATAATTTCACTAATAGTTTTCAAGTGTTTTATGTCAAATTTGAAATGATTAAAGCATGTTTCAAAATATGATTGCTTTGCTATGCGAAAGTTCCTTTTCAATATAACAGTATATGTTTTTAGATTAGATAACTAAACAGATTTGTGGAAACAGCAACTACAAGGTTAACCCCCCCAGTCACGGACAAAGACGGGCGGCTGCTGACCAATGAAGAGGAACAAGAAAGAAGATGGATATAACACTTCAATGAAATACAGAACAGGCCCGCAACACCCAGCACACATCTAGCCTGCAGAAAGTGACCTGGAGTTAGAAGAACTGCCTGATGACTGGTCTCATGGGAGAATAGTCAAGTTACCAAAGAAGGGATATTTAGCAGACTGCAGCAATTGGAGGGGAATTACACTACTCTCCATATCAAGCAAAAATTTCTCTAAGATCATCATGACAAGAATGAAAACAACAGTAAATAAGCTTATCCTTCCAGGACAAACAGAATGGCAGAGAAAAATATATATAAAGTTTGTAGATTTTGAAAACGCATTTGCCAGTGTGCACAGGGAGAGCCTTTGGAAAATCTTGAGGCACTATGGAATTCAAAAAAAGCTGATGAAACTCATCCAAATCTTCTACAGGAATTTCTCCTGCAGTGTCGGAAACTCAACAACGTGTGTCATGTCTTTATTACTATCCACCCTAGCCATCGATTGGAAAACCAAAACCATGATCAACCAACGGACTGGCATCAGGAGGAACCTCTTCTCTTCATTCGAAGATCTAATCTATGCAGATGATCTTGCTCTGCCTTCTCACACTCGAGGTCAAGTACTAAAGAAAACAAGTAACCTATAACAACAAGCCAGTTCCATTGGTCTTTCAATTAATGCAAAAAAGACCAAAATATTGCCAACTAGCAACCTATCATGATTAACAATCATGCACTCGAATATGTGAACAAATTCATCTACCTGGCCAGCATCATCAATCTCCAAGGAGATGCAGAAGAAGACATGAAAACACGATTGGGAAAAGCCAGGTCAGCATTTGCAAATCTACAACGGCTATGGAAATCCTCAGTATACTCCAGACAAACAAAACTAAGAAGCTATAAGAACAATGTCCTCTCTGTGCTCCTGTATGACTCGGAGTGCTAGCGCGTGACACAGGAAGACACCAACAGCTTCCACATCACCTGCACAAGGAAGATAATGAAAGTATACTGGCCCGAGGCCATTTCGAACACAACACACCATTTCCAAGCAAAAAATCAACAACATATCTGCCTCACCCTAAAAAGAGGTGGTGGGCGTGGTTCGGCCTTGTCTACAGGATGAGCAGCGACATTCCAGCAAAGACAGCATTGACCTGGACACCAGAACGAAGTAGGAAAAGAGGCAGGCCGAAAACAACTTGGCGACGACCAATTGAAGAATAATAATTCAGAACTCAGAATCAATTTATTTGACCTATAACTACGATACGTATACAATGAACGTAAGTAATAGATATGGTCGGGAGACTCCCATTAAGATATATAATATCGCTAGCACAGGAGCCACCCCATAAATATAATCAAACAACTAAATTTACATGTCACAAATGAGAATAGCTGTTTTTTATAGTTGATAATTACTCAATGTATCAACATACATACATAATACAAGGACTGATTATATGTACTCGTGTACACAATGACGTACATATGGATATTTAGGTATACATTTCAATACGTATTACGAATTACAAATAAAGCAAGTATGAATACGACAACTGGATTCATAATTAAAAATAAAAAGGTTGTTTGTGTATGAAAAAACATATAAACTGTGGGTGTAAATTTTATTAATGATAATAGTGGTGTATTATTAACTGTTTCTACTATGTTGTTTCTAATGCATTTTTTGATAAGTTCATGTTTGAATCTGGACATATACAGATTATTTCTTTTACGTGTGCAGTGCTGATGAATATCATAGATGATGTGTATGTTTAAAAAAAACATTGAAGTAGTAAAGCAATAGGCATACTAAATAAACTTAAACACTTTTTACCACCTAATACATTATATATTATGTACAATTCTCTTATTCTCCCTTATTAATTATGGCTCTGCTAGTTTATATGGTTATTTATGGTGATGCCTAAAAATTGAAATCATTTACACATTCAATGTAACACAGGGTATTCTACTTTCTTTTGAGGCATATGAAAAATAATGAATTTTATCTTTTTCGCATTTATTGACAGTTTATTAGCTTTCAAACAATTGCTAATGTTTGTCAGTCTTTGTTAATATCTTCACTTCGCGTTTGGCCTTCTGAATCATTAAATATATTTAGTGTACTAGTAAGGGTGGTGTCGTCTGCATGTCGTTTATATATCATAATAATAATAAATAAGAGTGGCCCTAAAATTGAATTGAACATTGAGGGACACCAGTGTTGATGCCTATTTCCTTAGACTTAACATTTTCAATTTCTACGTACTGCTTACGATTTTGTAAATAACTCTTACAAAGGTCCGGAGCCTTGTTATGTAATCCGTAGTAATTTAACTGCTGTACCAATATATTGTGATCAATTATGTAAAATGCTTTTGATAAATCAACTTACATATTTATTGGAGTAACCGATTTATCAAGTTATTGTATAATTCTGCCTATGATTTCGAGTGTAGCAAGCTCAGTAGAATGTTTCTTTGTAAACCCATATTGGCTATAATAATAATAATATTTAATATTTATAGAGCGCAATATCTATAATATGCTCGAAGCGCTGTGCAATAAAATCCAATCAAGCAATTCAATGTATACTTATAAAAACTGCAAAACAAGAAACTTCAGATAAAATGTAGAACAAATTAAGTTAGTTATATTAAAACTATTAATTAAATAAATAAATAAAATTAGATAAATTATAAATTAGACCTGTTATTACTATATTTACATATATGCATACCTATACATACATACCCACACACATGCATGCACGCACGCATACATACATAAATAAATACTGATACATGCACTCAAAATAATATATATATATATATATATATATAAGTAAGATATGCAGTAAAATGTCCTCAAATGAAATATTAAAAATGTCAGCAGTATTGAGCTTTGAACATGTGCGTCTTTAATGTCTTTCTGAACGCCGACAGAGTTCTTCTGCTCTTGATAGCAATGGGCAGTGCATTCCATAGTCGAGGTCCAATCACACGAAAGGACTTGTCCCCGAAATTGACTAGGTTCGTTCGTGGGACTTCAAGCAAAAGTTGTTCAGATGAACGTGTGCGTCCCGGACAGTGCCTAGTTGACAGGTTGGCAAGATACAGCGCGCCGTACCGTTCAGACATCAGAACACATAAAGGAGTATTTTAAACTCGATTCGGCATTTGATTAGCAGCCAGTGTAATTATTTTAGAACCGGAATTAGGTGGTCATGGCGAGGTGTGAACGTGATGATTCTGTCTGCCATGTTTTGGATTCGCTGGAGTTTGTGAATGTGGTCACGTGGTAGTCCAACCAGTAACGCGTTCCCGTAGTCCAATCTAGACATGATGAAAGCATGCACAAGTGATTTAGTCGCATCTGTTGTGAGGTATCGCCTGATACGACTGATGTTGTGGAGGTGCATATACGCTGTTCGGAAAATGGCACTTATGTGGTTAGTCATGTTGAGGGATTGATCAAATACAACGCCCAGCTTGCGTGCACTTGAAGACGAAGTCAAAGTCGAGTCAAAAATGCGTATCTCCTTTAAGCAACTTCTGTTTAGTGCCAAACATCATGAAATCCGTCTTCTGATCATTTAACTTCAGTAAATTGGTCCGAGACCATTCACCAATTTCTTCTAGGAAACAGCACAGACGATCCATTGAGTTCAGTTGGCCATCTCCACCAGGACAAGACGAAACATAAATTTGTGTGTCGTCGGCATATAGGTGATATTCTAAGCCAAATTTCTTGATGACGTCGCCAAGTGGTGTAATATATGCAGTGAGCAGCAATGGCCCGAGTACGGAGCCTTGCGGTACACCAAACGGCACAGCAGTTAGGGAGGATTTGACACTTCCAATGCGAACGACTTGAAGCCGACCGGACAAGTAAGATCTCAACCATTCAAGCGCAGCCCCAGTGACACCGAATCTGTGAATGAGTCTGATCAATAGAATGCCGTGGTCAATGGTGTCGAAAGCGGCGGTCAAATGTAGGATAATGCTTTACAATGGAAGTAATCGTGGATTTGATCAAACGTAACCCTTTAATTTTTTTTAAATCACTGGCAGGATAGAAATAGGACGATCATTGTTAAAGACAGAAACATAACCTTTTTAAAAAAGGGGTATGACTTTTGCAATTTGTCTGGAAATATACCAGTTATTATTGATTGATCAATAATTAGAGTGACTGTATTGCTGATATAAATATTTTTTAAATTTTAGTAGTTGTTTTTATAAACCGTTTTTTCCACAACTAAAAACTGCCGGGCTGACTTAAGGCACATTATCAAGGAAACCACAAGACAGAGGGGTCTGGCGAGATCTTGTGCGAGCCTTATGTGCCACACGGCACGAAGAGGATACGAAAGTAAGTAACTTCATATTCAGGAGATTCATGGTTTGTTAATAATTTATCAACTGTTTGTAAAGTTTATCTCTGCATTTTATTGAAGATAATAGACCTTGAGTTATCCGTGTATACCTTTTATGTTTATATTTATTAAATTTAACTAATTTGCTAGTCATATATTTATTTTTAGCTTGATTTATTTCATTAAAAATAATATTATAATTAAGGTTAGGGTCAGCATATAGTCTTTTATCTAATTTCTTATATATTTTAGAATATATTAATTCGTCTTTAACTTTTGACATAGCTTCTTTATTTTGTATAAATTTTGTAAGATATTCTTTTTTTCAGAGCAAATATGGTTGATGGTCACATAATTTCTTTATTAATATTCCTGCAATACTCGCTAATGTTAAGTTACAAACAAATGATCAATTAGTGTCCAAGTTGGTAGTAAACCTAGTTGGAAGAGTAATTTGGGGGAAGAGACTAAATAAAGTTAGCAAATCAAAGCAACTGCTGCAATGTTCTTGCTCATTTATTTTTAACAAATTTATATTGTAATCCCTGCAAGAATAATATTATTTGTTATGAGTTTGTTTGCATGGATGATATAATCATTGTAAATTCATTGATAAATTCAGTATAGTTTTAATTTAAAGGCCTTGGAGGTCGATATATATTTCCTATGGTAACCGTCTGTGATAAGCCTTCTCCACCTACTTGTGTTTTTTGTCCTTCCCAATTTTTATACATATTTAATTTCATCTTTACTTCATAATTTAGAAGTTGGTCTACATGTATTATTAAACCCCTTTTATTGCTGCAACTTTTATGTTGATAAATAAAGTCATATCCATTTAGTTGAATTAAAGATACATCATCCGTATCTTTCCATATCACACTACATAAAACATTTAAAGAAGATAAATATTCTACGTATACCTCGAGTTCATTAAACTTTCCACTTACTGATTATATATTAGAGCTGAGTATACTGAAATTTTTATTATTATTTTGGCTAATAATTTAAATTCATCAAAATCATAATATGATGATCGGCTTATTAATGACAGTTTAATATATTTTTGTTAATGTTCATATCTAAGATATTATTTAGACATTTATTCTGTATACCACCCATAAATATGAGAAATGTATCATAATTTATTTAGGATTTTTATTTATCATTATACTAAAATATCTATTTTCAAAATTGGTTTCAGTAAAAGTGAGTGCCTGTAGTGTTTGAATTACTAAAAAAAGTGGAGCATTGTTTGTCTTACGTCCATCCAAAGATATGGTAAATGAAAAGAAGAAATACATTAAATAATATCACTTACCACTGTTAAACAAGAACATAATAAGGAGTAATAACAAAAATAGAACACAGGAGTTTGTTTTCTCATGTAATATCGTCAACTGATATGATAAAGAGGCTAACGTGTTACATTTAAACTCACAAAAGCAAGTGATACCTGTTAGTATAAAGGCTTTTTCAGGTTAATTGAGTAGTAAGCATAATAATAGAAAATTAATTAAAAAGGAAAAGAAATGTACAAGTAACTGTTTGCACCCGAATTAGTAGCAGCAACGCGACGCTCCTCTCGAGTAGTGGCCGTGTTCGTGTATTCGTGTTGCGCAATAGTTCTGTGTTGCCTGTGGTTGTTTGTCGGCGTTTACAAAGCCACACAGTGGGCCAATTACACGCAGGTCGACTGTTTGTTTTGGGAGCTGTATATTGCGTTTCCCAACATTGGATAATGTCTTAATATTGGAGAAGGTCGTCCGCGGTTTTTATTTCGTTTATCTTGTGTGATAAATACTTCCCCATGATTTTCCCACTGAAAGTCCAGCAGTCGGCCAGCTTCTTCAATTTTTTATTTTTATTTTTTTTGTCTCGAACGCCAGTTTCGCACGCCGTGCAGTCAAGTCTTCGTCGATGAAGATCGGTGCATTTCGTTGATCTGTGTTGTGTTGTTTCAGTTTAAACCGGGCTAGGTAGACCTTATCCCATGTGTGTATGTACGTATGTATGTAAGCTTCTACTTACGTATGAATCTATGTACGAATATATTATAATTATGTACGTAAGTATGTATGCATGTACGTCAGTATTTATGTATGTGTTTATGTAATAATAATAATAATAATAAGATAACTTCTATTGCGCCTAAATCCTTGGAAACCAAGGTCAGAGGCGCATCAAAACAAAAGGATTGGTCAATCTCAAAATCCATAAGTAGCATTCCAGTTGTCAACAGATGGGTCAAGGCGCTTGGGAGCTACAGTAGATAAGCAAGGTTATAAAGTTTTTAAATGACGACGGAATTCAAAGAGTTGGTGCAGCAACAGAAAAGGCTAGTTCACATGTTAGTGTTGACTCTAGGAACAAAACGTAGGTCAGAACCAGATGATCGAAGCTGGATAGGTTTTCTTACAGGAGTAAGCAATGAATGCAAATAAGATGGTTGCTTACTGGACAGTGCCTGGTAAGTAATGGTACAGATCTTAAATATTATACGATATCGTACAGGGAGCCAATGCAAATACTTCGAAAGTGGTACAGAGCGAGAAAAACGAGATCTTGTAACAACTCTTGCTAGACAATTTTGGACACGCTGAAATGTTGTGATATCCTTGCTAGCGATATTACAAAGGAGAGAACTGCAATAGTCAAGTATGCTGCTAACAAGCGCTGTTGCAATAGTCTTAGCAACAGAAAATGACATATACCGGCGAATACGGCGAATATCACGAATATGATACAAAAAACAGCAGCGACATGTTTGAGATATGTGGTGTTGGAAATTGAAGATACTATCAAAGATCAATCCTAGATTCCGCACCGAGGTTGCTGGCGTGTTATACTGATTCAAAATACGCGTAGGGAAAACATTCAGTTTATTGCGCTGCATTGGAGTACCAATAATGATCAATTCAGTTTTATTTGCATTTAATTTCAATTTGCTGTCAGTCATCCAGTGGAAGATATTTTGAAGGCAATCACTAAGTTGGTTAAGGGCGCGGTTTGTATGCGGGGTAGCCAACGGAATGTATCATCAGCATAAAGATGATGATCCAAGTTATGTCTTTGTATAACAGAGCTTAGTGGCGTGGTGTAAATAATAAAAAGCAAAGGCCCAAGAACGTAACCTTGGGGAACACCAAATAAAGCCGGCAGTGCAGCTGAAAAGCAGTTCCCAATCGTTATAGTTTGGTATCTATCAGTTAGATATGAAGAAAACCAGCTTAGAGCTGTGCCAGATATGCCGTATCACTTTAATAAGCATTCAATGAGAATGCTGTTAGCAATCGTGTCAAGAGCGGCAGAGAGATCTAGTAATTAAGGTAAGTGCAGTCACTTTACCATTATTAATGTTCACGTTAATGTCATTATAAGGATCTAAGAGGGCAGTCTCTGTTGAATGAAACTGTCTATACGCTGATTGTGACACATTAGTTAAGACATTTGTGCTAATGTAAGACCTTAGACGACTTGCTACAACTTTTTCTGATATTTTGGATATAAAACTGAGGTTAGAAATAGGTCTATAACTATTTACGTCTTGTTTAGGCAGATATTACTTCTTAAGAAGTGGTGTGACATGGACGTATTTGAAATCATCAGGAAAACAGCCAGAGCAAAGTGATGCATTTATAATATTTGTTATAGGTTCAATTTGTGTATCGATACATGCTTTTAGCAGTATTGTTGGAAATGGATCAAGTGCACATGATTTATTTAGGGAGGACATGATTATTTTCCTAACTTCATCAACGTACGTACGTACGTACGTACGTACGTACATACGTTGATGAAGTTAGGAAAATAAATACGTACGTATGTATGTATGTATGCATGTATGTATGCATGTATGTAGGTGTGTAGGTATGTAGGTGTGTAGATGTGTAGGTGTGTATTTGTGTATGTATGTATGTATGTATGTATGTATGTATGTATGTAGGCATGTAAAGTGTATGTATGTATGTATGTATGAATATATGTAACTATATGTGTATATGTATGTGTGTGCAATGTGCAAACACTTTATATTATACAAACATATTTGTGTACATCACTTAGTTACTTCAATTCAATTTGTTTTTTAATTTTTTTATTTAATTCTAATAGAGACCATCTGTTTTCCAATCAATTCTACTTGATGATTGATCCATTCGACATACCTGTGCATGCAATAGTATTGATAGACTTTTGGTAGGTCCCATTAACAAATCTGTAATTGTAATTGGAAGTTTACTGGTGGAATTTTAATTGATTTGAAAATTTTAGATTGAAATGAGAAATGAAAAGTAATTGTAATTGATTTGTGTAATAGGACCCAGCCGTGGTTTCGAGAATGCATGCCAAATAGTCAGACTTGGGGCATAAGAATTTTGAAGATCCATTGACATGACAATGCAGGAGGTAGTAGAAGATTCAGGTCAGAATAGAACAAACTCCTCGACTGTCATGCACAATGAAAGCTTGCCCATACTGGTTAACGTGATCTGTGAAATACTGGATTCTCCTGTTGGTTGCTCTAACTTTCTGCTTTCTGTGTTATTGGATAGGTTGTTTTGCTTGTTTGGTGTGGTCAGGTACAAGGCGTTCCAATTCAGCACATTTCCCATGTTACTCCTATCCCTTCGATTCAAGCTATCCAAAAATACGTGATGCACCCATTTTTGTCCAAAGTAATTGAGTCACCACGCTCTTTTTCATAATGGCATTCTCTGTTCATCAAGTCTTCCAACAAATTCCTAAGTTGGCGTTGGAAACGTTCCTGGTATGCGTATACATCTTCGTAGCATTTCGTTGTCATCGTAGTCGTCATTATCACTGGTAAATTCCCCAACTATTCAGCTGATCTCCGGGCCAGCCACTGTCCAGCATGCTAACAGGTGCTGAAGGTGATCATATCGCAAACTCCCTTTGCCCTTGTGAATGCTTGCCAGTCGGTATGGTCGAGAACTGTCAACTGCTCTTCGTTATCGTCTATTGACCCTAGTCTCAGTCATCTTGCATGCTCGGAAGAAACACATCGAGTTCTCGAATGAAGAGGGGAATCCATCGAACATAATTATGTTGATCGAGAGAAAAGAACAGAGGTGCGAGCACCTTCAGTGTGTCAACCATAGCTTGAATTTTCTCTTCGGACGAACATGAAGATGATCTGTTGGAAATTGTGCACCAGTAGCCAGCATGGTATGACTATAGTGTAACCACGGCAGTCCTATATTCAAGAGGCAACTCAGTTCCACTAACCTTTTGCTAAGATTATCCAGTACAAAAACTACCACTTTGTGAAGGTACCGTATAGCTGCTGACACATTCTTAGTGATCCTGGTTTCGGTTAGAACATGAGGCCACCAAGAACAAACCTACAGTCATGGCCAACAAAGCCAGTTCAATACGCATGCCTTCTAGCATCGTAACACAGTTGTCTTCACTGAGAGTTTTTGGGAGTGTAAAATGATTTTCCGTTGGAATGTCTTAAACAGGTTGATCCATGACCAGCAGCGGGATGTGTTGCGGGTTGAAGTGCTTGGTACTGTCTTGTTAGAATCATGTCTAGAACAGCTGCTTTGTTGTGAAACATGGGCGAGTGGGCTTAAATGTATTTACTGATATTCCAACAACATCGAGTACGATAACCACATGACCAGAGCAACTTCGTCTGCTTCTGGCCCTCCATGAAGCTCCTGAAGTACAGTATCTATCAATCCTACTTCATCCTTCTTCTATTAATCGAAACCCGTTTAATTGTCATTGGCATCTTTCGCAGGTGGTTGAATGGAGAGCTTCCAATCCACTGTTGGAATGATTGAGGATGGATGGACTCACAGTTACCTAATTGTCCATATTGTGTACCAATTTTTAGCGGTTCTTGAGCGCTGTGAAATTAACTTTACAACAGGAGGCTCACACTTCATGTTCATAGGAATTTTATAGATAAATTATACAATGACAGTAATGATGGTGTTAATGGAATGTTAAATATATATGTTCTTCTATATGCAGATGACATTGTTATTATAGCTGAAAATTAACATGACATGCAGATACATCTTAACTTACTAAATTAATATTGGAACTGTAATAGACTGAAGGTCAGTAAACCAAAAGAAATGGTCTTTGCCAGTTCTAAGACAAGGTTACGTAACATACCTACATTTAAATTTGGTGACGTGGATCTTGATCAAGTTGAGGATTATACTTATTTGGGTATTTACTTTAACTGGAATGGATCATTTGTTAAAGCCCAAAAACTGCTGCATGATAAAGCATCAAAGGGCATGTACTCACTCATACAAAAAAAGGCGGAAAACTTAATCTACCAACTGACATTTTGCTTAAATTATTTGACTATTGCATAGCACCAATATTGTTGTATGGGTGTGAAATGTGGGGCTATAAAAATATTGATATATTGGAGAAAGTGCATACTAAATTCTATAAATAAATTTTTGGAGTGTCCAAATTCTCTCATAATATGCCAATATATGAAGAGTTAGGACGATATCCACTGTCAATCTCTATAAAACAGAGAGTGGTTTGTTATTGGACAGGAATATTAAAAAGCAGCCAGAAGAAACTTAACCAGGACATGTACACAATCTTATAAAACCTTCATTGTAACAATGTGCACTTGTCATCTTGGATTAAATGTGTTCGAAGCTTATTTAAGCATTAATTATATATGGTTAACGCAGAATTATTAAATAGATGCCAAGAGTATATACAAATGTGAATGTGATCAATTTAAGCAACTTTGGCACAGTAGAATTATAAATGATAATAATGTGATGTATAAACGTTTTTGATTTTCTCACAGAAAAGAAAGGTATACAGAAACTCTTCCCGAACACTTAAAAAAAGCATTTATGCAATGACCAACACAAGTCCGATGTAGTTTGAGATGACGGATGACGTTTTTTATTGGAAAGTGGATTGCTTCTAATGCAGCCACTTTTGGGCATAAAGATAGTAGGAATGTGATGTCTAACATGCAAACCAGATGGGAAACTGAACCATTGTACAGCCCCATCAAAGTTTCTCAGGCACAAATTCCTACAACATGACGACAATATTACAGACATACATTTGTCGTTATAGAGGTATAAAACCACTACGAATATAAACCTAAGCAAACAATACAAACATTCCACCACCAATAGACACATGCAATTACAAAAAGGTGGGGCCATTCCGCCACTAGGTCACCAAGAGGAACCTGTGACCACCCCACCGTATGAAACACATCAAACCTCTGACCAAATACTTACGCAAGTCGGATATACTTCCTAAAAGCATCCGACGTCCACCTGCCTGCTGCCCTGATTTGCGCATCAGATTCCCCTGGCAAGGCTGCTGCTGTAACAGCACCAATGCGAAAGCTGTGACCTTTAAATGAACTAGTTTGGTAGCCACAAAAACTGAGGAGCCGTTTTAGGGACACATCAAATTCATTCCGCAGCATAGGCGTACCATCCGGGTATGCAAACAGGATACCCTGTACTGGGCCCCTGGCATTAATTAATTCCCTTAACACTGCTGCTGGGTGAATGACAGAACGTTGTAAGCATTCACTCCTTACCTGCAGAGATTGTGGGCCTTGTCGTGTACTGTGCTTAAAACGACGAAAGGACACTGTAATGAGGTGACCAGTTAGCATAACATCTCCCAAATATAAACAGCCTTGTACCGTGTGCCTTGCCGTCGGTACCATTTCTCCTATTGGCAGGTATGCTCTAAATGCAAGGACCATCATGGCCCGTAGCATAGTACATTTATATTGTAGAGAGAACACAGTTGGGAAACCTTGAACTAAGCGAGTGGGGATGGGTAGTGTGACAGGCAGGCGGACATCAGGCAAAGACCCCAAATTTCATGCACCAACTAATAACTTCTGCACCTTAAAACTAGTAGTTGGATCGGGAAACACATTAATATTGTGAAAATATGCTACTGCTGAAATGATGGAAACAATAGATGCTGGGGCTAACCCTCCAGCATGCATGTGTGCCACAAAGAGCATAATCATTTCTATCGAGATTGGCAGACAAGGATGCATGCCCAGTGACTTAAAAAACACTACCAACTTACCCCATGTCCGCTCATAGTGGGCTCTCGTTGATGGAGCCAATGAGGCCTGAAATAAAACACTTAAAGATTCCCCAAGGCGACTGGGGAGACACTGAAGGGGGGAAAGAATTTCCACACGCGTATCGCACGAGGCATTTTATTGTAACATACGTGACGTCACTAATATGGAAACAGAAATTCCCTTTTGTGATTAATCCACTAATGTGTGTAGTTTGATATCAGTCTAATTTTCCTAAACATTTCTAACTCTTTGGTCATGTATTTTGTCTAAGACCACAATAAGGATCTGTCCGCCATTACCCTCTCAAAGAATGCTACTTGAAAATAGCGTTTTGGAGTGATGTGTGAATTTTTTGGAGCACTTTGACTTCGGATTTGTTGTACTCGTGAATATTGAATGAATTACTGCATTAGACAATATAAAATATCAAATTGGAACAAGTTTTCACAAGCGCAACTTAAGTGGCATTTACTGTAACATACGTGACGGAGATGAAAGGGTAACAGAAATTCCACTTTATGGTCAATCCAATTATGTGTGTATCATGATATCAGTCAAACATTCGTGATGAGTTGTAACACTCAGGGCACATATTTGGGGTAACACCACTTTAAGGAAGCGTCCGCCATTACCCTATGAAAGAGTGCCCCTTGAAAATACTATTTTGATGTGATGTGTGAATGATTCTCGAACAATTTTATATGTGACATGTAGATCCCGTGAATATTGAATGCACTACTGCATTAGACAACATAAAACATTAAATGGGAACGAGTTTTCACACGCGTAACGTGCGTGACATTTAATTTTGTCTTAAGTGATCAAGATTAAAGGGTAAAAGATATTCCCTTGGTTATTAATCATGTTATGTGTGTGGCTTCATATTAGTCTAACTATTGTAAAGATTTTTAACAATCGATACCTCTTTTTGAGATAAGACCACTTTAAAGATTCGTCAGCCATTACCCTCTGAAAGACAGCCTTTGAAATTACCATTTTGGTGTGATGTGTGAATTTTTTTGAGCATTTTTTCATCGGATATATTGGACCTGTGAATACAAAATGTACTACTGCATTAGACAACATAAAACATAAAATGGGAACGAGTTTTCACAAGAGTAACGCACGTAGCATTTTATTGTAACTTACGTGACGGAGATGGAAATGGAACAGTAATTCCACTTTGTGATTAATCCACGTATGTGTGTAGCTGTATATCAGTATAATTTTTCTAAATATTTATATAACTCTTTGAACATCTATTTGATGTAAGACCACATTAAGGATATATCCTTCATTACCCTCTCAAAGAATCCTACTTGAAAATACCGTTTAGGTGTGATGGGTAATTTTTTTCGAGCACTTTGACTTCGCATTTGTTGGACCCGTGAATACTGAATGTATTACTGCATTAGGCAACATAGAATATCAAATGGGAACAAGTTTTCACACGCGTACCTTACGTGGCATTTACTGTAATTTACGTGACGAAGAATACAGGGTAACAGAAATTCCCTTTTGTGGTTAGTTCAGTTATTTGTGCAGCTTGATATCAGTCTAACTTTCGTGAAGGTTTGTCACAACCAGGGCACATATGTGGGGTAAGACTTCTTTAAAGATTCTTTCGTCAATACACTCTGAAATATTGTCATTTGAAAATACCATTTCAGTGTGATGTGTGAATTGTTTTGAGCACTTTGACATGCGACATGCTGATCTCTTGAATACTTAATGTACTTCTGCATTTTATGAGATAAAACATCAAATGGGATCGATTTTTCACACGCATAACGTACGTGGCATTTTATTGTGTTTCACGAGACGAAGATTAAAGGGTAACACAAATTCCCCTTTGTAGTTAATCCAGTTATGTGTGTAGCGTGATACTAATCTAACGATGGTAAATATTTCTAACACTCGGGGCATACGTATGCGATAAGACCACTTTCAAGATTCGTCAGCCATTACTCTCTGAAAGAGAGCCCCTTCAAAATACCATTTTGGTGTGATCTGTGAATTTTTCTCGAGCAATTTTACATGTGATGACATGCAGATCCCGTAAAAAATGAATGTATTACATCAATATAGAAGATAAAACGTAAAATGGAAACGAGTTTTTATACGCGTAACTTACGTGATATTTTATTGTAACTTACGTGACGGAGATTAAAAGGTAACAGAAATTCCCCTTTGTGATTAATCCAGTAGTTTGTGTAACTTGATATCAGTCTAACTTTCGTTAAGATTTGTCACACTCAGGGCGTATATTTGGGGTAAGACCATTTTCTGGATTCCTTCGCCATTACCCTCTGAAAGACTGCCCCTTCAAAATAATATTTTGGTGTGATGTGTGAATTTTTTTATAGCATTTTTACATGGGACATGTTCGACCCGTGTAGACTGAATGTACTACTGCATTAGAGAATATAAAACATGACATTGGAACGATTTTTCTCTGTCGTAAATTACTTGGCATTCACTGCAACTTACGTGATGGAGATCAAAAGGGTAACAGAAATTCCCCATTGTAGTTAATCCACTTACGTGTGTAGCGTGAAATCAGTCTAGCGATCCCGAAGATGTGTAACACTCAGAGCATATATTAGGGGTAAGACCATTTTCAGAATTCATCCGCCGTTACCCTCTAAAAGACAGCCCTTCCAAAAATACCAGTTTTGTGTGATGTGTGAATTTGTCTTATACACTTTCATATAGGACAAGTTGGTCCTTTCAATACTGAATGTAATACTGCATTTTACAACGTAAAACTTCAAATGGATCGAGTGTTCACACATGTAACTTACGTGGCATTTTATTGTAACTTACGTGACGAAGATTAAAGGATAACATAAATTTCACTTTGCGGTTAATCCAGTTATGTGTGAAGCGCGATATCAGTCTAACTTTCGTGAAGATTTGTCACACTCAGGGCATATATTTGTGGTAAGACAATTTTCAGGATTCCCCCACCATTACCCTCTGAAAGTGTGCCCCTTCAAAATACCATTTTGGTGTGATGTGTTAATTTTTTATAGCACTTTGACATGGGATATGTTCGACTCGTGCCGTGCAGACTGAATGTACTACTGCATTAGAGAAAATAAAAACTTTAAATGGGAACGGCTTTTCTCACGCGTTACTTACTTTGCATTTACTGTAACTTACGTGACGGAGACAAAAGAGTAACATAAATTCCCCGTTATAGTTAAACCAGTTATGTGGGAAGCGTAATATCAATCTAACGTTCGTGAAGATTTTTTAACACTCAGGACATATGTGTGGGGTAAGACCACTTTCAGGATTCGTCAGCCATTACCCTCTGAAAGAGTGCCCCTTGAAAATACCATTTTGGTGTTATCTGTGAATTTCTCTCGAGCAATTTTACATGTGACGACATGTAGATCCCGTGAATAATGAATGTATTCCATAAATATACAAGATAAAACATCAAATGGGAACGAGATTTTACACGCGTAAATTACGTCGCATTTTGTAGTAACTTAGTGACGAAAATTAATGGGTAACAGAAATTCCCCTTTGTGGTTAATTCAGTCATTTGTGTACCTCGATATCAATCTAACTTTCGTGAAGATGTGTCACACTCTGTGCATATATTTGGGGTAAGACCATTTTCAGGATTCCTCCGCCATTAACCTCTGAAAGTGTGTCCCTTCAAAATACAATTTTGGTGTGATGTGTGATTTTATTAGGACACTTATATATGGGACATGTTCGACCAGTGTAGACTGAATGTACTACTTCATTAGAGAATATAAAACGTGAAATTGGAACGAGTTTTCTCACTCGTAAATTTCTTGGCATTTACTGTAACTTACGTGATGGAGATAAAAGGGTAACAGAAATTTCCCATTGTAGTTAATCCACTTACGTGTGTAGCGTGAAATCAGTCTGACGTTCGTGAAGATGTGTAACACTCAGAGCATATATTTGGGGTAATACCATTTTCAGGATTCGTCCGCCATTACACTCTGAAAGACTGCCCTTCCAAAAGTACCAGTTTGGTGTGATGTGTGAATTTTTATCGTGCACTTTCTGGCAGGACATGTTGATCCTTTGAATACTGAATGTAATGCTGCATTTTACAAGATAAAACTTCAAGTGGATCGAGTTTTCACACATGTAATGTACGTGGCATTTTATTGTAATTTACGTGACGAAGATTAAAGGAAAACAGAAACTCGCCTTTGCAGATAATCCAGTTATGTGTGTACCGCGATAGCAGTCTATCTTTCGTGAAGATTTGTCACCCTCAGGGCGTTTATTTGGGGTAAGACCTGTTTAAGGTTTCTTCCGCCATTACACTCTGAAAGAGCGTCACATAAAAATACAATTTTAGTGTGATGCGTGAATTTGTTTCGAGCACTTTGATATGGGCCATGTTGACCGCGTGAATACTAAATGTACATCATCATTTTATAAGATAAAACATCAATTGGGAACGAGTTTTCACAAGCATAACTGTTGTGGCATTTTTTGAAACTTACGTGACGAAGATTAATGGGTAACAGAAATTCCCTTTTGTGGTTATCCAGTCATTTGTCTAGCTTGATATCAGTATAACTTTCCAGAAGATTTGTCACACTTTGGGCATATATTTATGGTAAGACAATTTTCAGGATTCCTCCACCATTACCCTCTGAAAGAGTGCCCCTTCAAAATACCATTTTGGTGTGATGTGTTAATTTTTTATAGCACTTTGACATGGGACATGTTCGACTCGTGCCGTGAAGACTGAATGTACTACTACATTAGAAAAAATAAAAACTTTAAATGGGAACGGCTTTTCTCACGCTTTACTTAATTGGCATTTACTGTAACTTACGTGACGGAGATAAAAGAGTAACATAAATTCCCCGTTATAGTTAAACCAGTTATGTGGGAAGCGTAATATCAATCTAACGTTCGTGAAGATTTTTTAACACTCAGGACATATGTGTGGGGTAAGACCACTTTCACGATTCGTCAGACATTACCCTCTGAAAGAGTGCCCCTTGAAAATACCATTTTGGTGTTATCTGTGAATTTCTCTCGAGCAATTATACATGTGATGACATGTAGATCCCATGAATAATGAATGTATTCCATAAATATACAAGATAAAACATCAAATGGGAACGAGATTTTATACGCGTAAATTACGTCGCATTTTGTTGTAACTTAGTGACGAAGATTAATGGGTAACAGAAATTCCCCTTTGTGGTTAATTCAGTCATTTGTGTACCTCGATATCAATCTAACTTTCGTGAAGATGTGTCACACTCTGGGTATATATTTGGGGTAAGACCATTTTCAGGTTTCCTCCGCCATTACCCTCTGAAAGTCTGTCCCTTCAAAATACAATTTTGGTGTGATGTGTGATTTTTTTAGGGCACGTATATATGGGACATGTTCGACCAGTGTAGACTGAATGTACTACTGCATTAGAGAATATAAAACATGAAATTGGAACGAGTTTTCTCACTCGTAAATTTCTTGGCATTTACTGTAACTTACGTGATGGAGATAAAGTGGTAACAGAAATTTCCCATTGTAGTTAATCCACTTACGTGTGTAGCGTGAAATCAGTCTGACGTTCGTGAAGATGTGTAACACTCAGAGCATATATTTGGGGTAATACCATTTTCACGATTCGTCCGCCATTACACTCTGAAAGACTGCCCTTCCAAAAATACCAGTTTGGTGTGATGTGTGAATTTTTATCGTGCACTTTCTGATAGGACATGTTGATCCTTTGAATACTGAATGTAATGCTGCATTTTACAAGATAAAACTTCAAGTGGATCGAGTTTTCACACATGTAATGTACGTGGCATTTTATTGTAATTTACGTGACGAAGATTAAAGGATAACAGAAACTCCCCTTTGCAGATAATCCAGTTATGTGTGTACCGCGATATCAGTCTATCTTTCGTGAAGATTTGTCACACTCAGGGCGTTTATTTGGGGTAAGACCTGTTTAAGATTTCTTCCGCCATTACACTCTGAAAGAGTGTCACATAAAAATACCATTTTAGTGTGATGCGTGAATTTTTTTCGAGCACTTTGATATGGGCCATGTTGACCGCGTGAATACTAAATGTACATCATCATTTTATAAGATAAAACATCAATTGGGAACGAGTTTTCACAAGCATAACTGTTGTGGCATTTTTTGAAACTTACGTGACGAAGATTAATGGGTAACAGAAATTCCCTTTTGTGGTTATCCAGTCATTTGTCTAGCTTGATATCAGTATAACTTTCCTGAAGATTTGTCCCACTCTGGGCATATATTTGTTGTAAGACAATTTTCAGGATTCCTCCACCATTACCCTCTGAAAGAGTGCCCTCCCTTCAAAATACCATTTTGGTGTGATGTGTTTATTTTTTATAGCACTTTGACATGGGACATGTTCGACTCGTGCCGTGAAGACTGAACGTACTACTGCATTAGAGAAAATAAAAACTTTAAATGGGAACGGCTTTTCTCACGCGTTACTTACTTGTCATTTACTGTAACTTACGTGACGGAGATAAAAGAGTAACATAAATTCCCCGTTATAGTTAAACCAGTTATGTGGGAAGCGTAATATCAATCTAACGTTCGTGAAGATTTTTTAACACTCAGGACATATGTGTGGGGTAAGACCACTTTCAGGATTCGTCAGACATTACCCTCTGAAAGAGTGCCCCTTGAAAATACCATTTTGGTGTTACTTGTGAATTTCTCTCGAGCAATTTTACATGTGATGACATGTAGATCCCATGAATAATGAATGTATTCCATAAATATACAAGATAAAACATCAAATGGGAACGAGATTTTACACGCGTAAATTACGTCGCATTTTGTTGTAACTTAGTGACGAAAATTAATGGGTAACAGAAATTCCCCTTTGTGGTTAATTCAGTCATTTGTGTACCTCGATATCAATCTAACTTTCGTGAAGATGTGTCACACTCTGTGCATATATTTGGGGTAAGACCATTTTCAGGATTCCTCCGCCATTAACCTCTGAAAGTGTGTCCCTTCAAAATACAATTTTGGTGTGATGTGTGATTTTATTAGGACACTTATATATGGGACATGTTCGACCAGTGTAGACTGAATGTACTACTTCATTAGAGAATATAAAACGTGAAATTGGAACGAGTTTTCTCACTCGTAAATTTCTTGGCATTTACTGTAACTTACGTGATGGAGATAAAAGGGTAACAGAAATTTCCCATTGTAGTTAATCCACTTACGTGTGTAGCGTGAAATCAGTCTGACGTTCGTGAAGATGTGTAACACTCAGAGCATATATTTGGGGTAATACCATTTTCAGGATTCGTCCGCCATTACACTCTGAAAGACTGCCCTTCCAAAAGTACCAGTTTGGTGTGATGTGTGAATTTTTATCGTGCACTTTCTGGCAGGACATGTTGATCCTTTGAATACTGAATGTAATGCTGCATTTTACAAGATAAAACTTCAAGTGGATCGAGTTTTCACACATGTAATGTACGTGGCATTTTATTGTAATTTACGTGACGAAGATTAAAGGAAAACAGAAACTCGCCTTTGCAGATAATCCAGTTATGTGTGTACCGCGATATCAGTCTATCTTTCGTGAAGAGTTGTCACCCTCAGGGCGTTTATTTGGGGTAAGACCTGTTTAAGGTTTCTTCCGCCATTACACTCTGAAAGAGCGTCACATAAAAATACAATTTTAGTGTGATGCGTGAATTTGTTTCGAGCACTTTGATATGGGCCATGTTGACCGCGTGAATACTAAATGTACATCATCATTTTATAAGATAAAACATCAATTGGGAACGAGTTTTCACAAGCATAACTGTTGTGGCATTTTTTGAAACTTACGTGACGAAGATTAATGGGTAACAGAAATTCCCTTTTGTGGTTATCCAGTCATTTGTCTAGCTTGATATCAGTATAACTTTCCAGAAGATTTGTCACACTTTGGGCATATATTTATGGTAAGACAATTTTCAGGATTCCTCCACCATTACCCTCTGAAAGAGTGCCCCTTCAAAATACCATTTTGGTGTGATGTGTTAATTTTTTATAGCACTTTGACATGGGACATGTTCGACTCGTGCCGTGAAGACTGAATGTACTACTACATTAGAAAAAATAAAAACTTTAAATGGGAACGGCTTTTCTCACGCTTTACTTAATTGGCATTTACTGTAACTTACGTGACGGAGATAAAAGAGTAACATAAATTCCCCGTTATAGTTAAACCAGTTATGTGGGAAGCGTAATATCAATCTAACGTTCGTGAAGATTTTTTAACACTCAGGACATATGTGTGGGGTAAGACCACTTTCAGGATTCGTCAGACATTACCCTCTGAAAGAGTGCCCCTTGAAAATACCATTTTGGTGTTATCTGTGAATTTCTCTCGAGCAATTATACATGTGATGACATGTAGATCCCATGAATAATGAATGTATTCCATAAATATACAAGATAAAACATCAAATGGGAACGAGATTTTATACGCGTAAATTACGTCGCATTTTGTTGTAACTTAGTGACGAAGATTAATGGGTAACAGAAATTCCCCTTTGTGGTTAATTCAGTCATTTGTGTACCTCGATATCAATCTAACTTTCGTGAAGATGTGTCACACTCTGGGTATATATTTGGGGTAAGACCATTTTCAGGTTTCCTCCGCCATTACCCTCTGAAAGTCTGTCCCTTCAAAATACAATTTTGGTGTGATGTGTGATTTTTTTAGGGCACGTATATATGGGACATGTTCGACCAGTGTAGACTGAATGTACTACTGCATTAGAGAATATAAAACATGAAATTGGAACGAGTTTTCTCACTCGTAAATTTCTTGGCATTTACTGTAACTTACGTGATGGAGATAAAGTGGTAACAGAAATTTCCCATTGTAGTTAATCCACTTACGTGTGTAGCGTGAAATCAGTCTGACGTTCGTGAAGATGTGTAACACTCAGAGCATATATTTGGGGTAATACCATTTTCACGATTCGTCCGCCATTACACTCTGAAAGACTGCCCTTCCAAAAATACCAGTTTGGTGTGATGTGTGAATTTTTATCGTGCACTTTCTGATAGGACATGTTGATCCTTTGAATACTGAATGTAATGCTGCATTTTACAAGATAAAACTTCAAGTGGATCGAGTTTTCACACATGTAATGTACGTGGCATTTTATTGTAATTTACGTGACGAAGATTAAAGGATAACAGAAACTCCCCTTTGCAGATAATCCAGTTATGTGTGTACCGCGATATCAGTCTATCTTTCGTGAAGATTTGTCACACTCAGGGCGTTTATTTGGGGTAAGACCTGTTTAAGGTTTCTTCCGCCATTACACTCTGAAAGAGTGTCACATAAAAATACCATTTTAGTGTGATGCGTGAATTTGTTTCGAGCACTTTGATATGGGCCATGTTGACCGCGTGAATACTAAATGTACATCATCATTTTATAAGATAAAACATCAATTGGGAACGAGTTTTCACAAGCATAACTGTTGTGGCATTTTTTGAAACTTACGTGACGAAGATTAATGGGTAACAGAAATTCCCTTTTGTGGTTATCCAGTCATTTGTCTAGCTTGATATCAGTATAACTTTCCTGAAGATTTGTCCCACTCTGGGCATATATTTGTTGTAAGACAATTTTCAGGATTCCTCCACCATTACCCTCTGAAAGAGTGCCCTCCCTTCAAAATACCATTTTGGTGTGATGTGTTTATTTTTTATAGCACTTTGACATGGGACATGTTCGACTCGTGCCGTGAAGACTGAACGTACTACTGCATTAGAGAAAATAAAAACTTTAAATGGGAACGGCTTTTCTCACGCGTTACTTACTTGTCATTTACTGTAACTTACGTGACGGAGATAAAAGAGTAACATAAATTCCCCGTTATAGTTAAACCAGTTATGTGGGAAGCGTAATATCAATCTAACGTTCGTGAAGATTTTTTAACACTCAGGACATATGTGTGGGGTAAGACCACTTTCAGGATTCGTCAGACATTACCCTCTGAAAGAGTGCCCCTTGAAAATACCATTTTGGTGTTATCTGTGAATTTCTCTCGAGCAATTTTACATGTGATGACATGTAGATCCCATGAATAATGAATGTATTCCATAAATATACAAGATAAAACATCAAATGGGAACGAGATTTTACACGCGTAAATTACGTCGCATTTTGTTGTAACTTAGTGACGAAGATTAATGGGTAACAGAAATTCCCCTTTGTGGTTAATTCAGTCATTTGTGTACCTCGATATCAATCTAACTTTCGTGAAGATGTGTCACACTCTGGGCATATATTTGGGGTAAGACCATTTTCAGGATTCCTCCGCCATTACCCTCTGAAAGTCTGTCCCTTCAAAATACAATTTTGGTGTGATGTGTGATTTTTTTAGGGCACTTATATATGGGACATGTTCGACCAGTGTAGACTGAATGTAATACTGCATTAGAGAATATAAAACATGAAACTGGAACGAGTTATCTCACTCGTAAATTTCTTGGCATTTACTGTAACTTACGTGATGGAGATAAAAGGGTAACAGAAATTTCCCATTGTAGTTAATCCACTTACGTGTGTAGCGTGAAATCAGTCTGACGTTCGTGAAGATGTGTAACACTCAGAGCATATATTTGGGGTAATACCATTTTCAGGATTCGTCCGCCATTACACTCTGAAAGACTGCCCTTCCAAAAGTACCAGTTTGGTGTGATGTGTGAATTTTTATCGTGCACTTTCTGACAGGACATGTTGATCCTTTGAATACTGAATGTAATGCTGCATTTTACAAGATAAAACTTCAAGTGGATCGAGTTTTCACACATGTAATGTACGTGGCATTTTATTGTAATTTACGTGACGAAGATTAAAGGATAACAGAAACTCGCCTTTGCAGATAATCCAGTTATGTGTGTACCGCGATATCAGTCTATCTTTCGTGAAGATTTGTCACCCTCAGGGCGTTTATTTGGGGTAAGACCTGTTTAAGGTTTCTTCCGCCATTACACTCTGAAAGAGCGTCACATAAAAATACAATTTTAGTGTGATGCGTGAATTTGTTTCGAGCACTTTGATATGGGCCATGTTGACCGCGTGAATACTAAATGTACATCATCATTTTATAAGATAAAACATCAATTGGGAACGAGTTTTCACAAGCATAACTGTTGTGGCATTTTTTGAAACTTACGTGACGAAGATTAATGGGTAACAGAAATTCCCTTTTGTGGTTATCCAGTCATTTGTCTAGCTTGATATCAGTATAACTTTCCAGAAGATTTGTCACACTTTGGGCATATATTTATGGTAAGACAATTTTCAGGATTCCTCCACCATTACCCTCTGAAAGAGTGCCCCTTCAAAATACCATTTTGGTGTGATGTGTTAATTTTTTATAGCACTTTGACATGGGACATGTTCGACTCGTGCCGTGAAGACTGAATGTACTACTGCATTAGAAAAAATAAAAACTTTAAATGGGAACGGCTTTTCTCACGCTTTACTTAATTGGCATTTACTGTAACTTACGTGACGGAGATAAAAGAGTAACATAAATTCCCCGTTATAGTTAAACCAGTTATGTGGGAAGCGTAATATCAATCTAACGTTCGTGAAGATTTTTTAACACTCAGGACATATGTGTGGGGTAAGACCACTTTCAGGATTCGTCAGACATTACCCTCTGAAAGAGTGCCCCTTGAAAATACCATTTTGGTGTTACTTGTGAATTTCTCTCGAGCAATTTTACATGTGATGACATGTAGATCCCATGAATAATGAATGTATTCCATAAATATACAAGATAAAACATCAAATGGGAACGAGATTTTACACGCGTAAATTACGTCGCATTTTGTTGTAACTTAGTGACGAAGATTAATGGGTAACAGAAATTCCCCTTTGTGGTTAATTCAGTCATTTGTGTACCTCGATATCAATCTAACTTTCGTGAAGATGTGTCACACTCTGGGCATATATTTGGGGTAAGACCATTTTCAGGATTCCTCCGCCATTACCCTCTGAAAGTCTGTCCCTTCAAAATACAATTTTGGTGTGATGTGTGATTTTTTTAGGGCACGTATATATGGGACATGTTCGACCAGTGTAGACTGAATGTACTACTGCATTAGAGAATATAAAACGTGAAATTGGAACGAGTTTTCTCACTCGTAAATTTCTTGGCATTTACTGTAACTTACGTGATGGAGATAAAAGGGTAACAGAAATTTCCCATTGTAGTTAATCCACTTACGTGTGTAGCGTGAAATCAGTCTGACGTTCGTGAAGATGTGTAACACTCAGAGCATATATTTGGGGTAATACCATTTTCAGGATTCGTCCGCCATTACACTCTGAAAGACTGCCCTTCCAAAAGTACCAGTTTGGTGTGATGTGTGAATTTTTATCGTGCACTTTCTGACAGGACATGTTGATCCTTTGAATACTGAATGTAATGCTGCATTTTACAAGATAAAACTTCAAGTGGATCGAGTTTTCACACATGTAATGTACGTGGCATTTTATTGTAATTTACGTGACGAAGATTAAAGGATAACAGAAACTCGCCTTTGCAGATAATCCAGTTATGTGTGTACCGCGATATCAGTCTATCTTTCGTGAAGATTTGTCACCCTCAGGGCGTTTATTTGGGGTAAGACCTGTTTAAGGTTTCTTCCGCCATTACACTCTGAAAGAGCGTCACATAAAAATACAATTTTAGTGTGATGCGTGAATTTGTTTCGAGCACTTTGATATGGGCCATGTTGTCCGCGTGTATACTAAATGTACATCATCATTTTATAAGATAAAACATCAATTGGGAACGAGTTTTCACAAGCATAACTGTTGTGGCATTTTTTGAAACTTACGTGACGAAGATTAATGGGTAACAGAAATTCCCTTTTGTGGTTATCCAGTCATTTGTCTAGCTTGATATCAGTATAACTTTCCTGAAGATTTGTCACACTCTGGGCATATATTTGTGGTAAGACAATTTTCAGGATTCCTCCACCATTACCCTCTGAAAGAGTGCCCCTTCAAAATACCATTTTGGTGTGATGTGTTATTTTTTATAGCACTTTGACATGGGACATGTTCGACTCGTGCCGTGAAGACTGAACGTACTACTGCATTAGAGAAAATAAAAACTTTAAATGGGAACGGCTTTTCTCACGCGTTACTTACTTGTCATTTACTGTAACTTACGTGACGGAGATAAAAGAGTAACATAAATTCCCCGTTATAGTTAAACCAGTTATGTGGGAAGCGTAATATCAATCTAACGTTCGTGAAGATTTTTTAACACTCAGGACATATGTGTGGGGTAAGACCACTTTCACGATTCGTCAGACATTACCCTCTGAAAGAGTGCCCCTTGAAAATACCATTTTGGTGTTATCTGTGAATTTCTCTCGAGCAATTATACATGTGATGACATGTAGATCCCATGAATAATGAATGTATTCCATAAATATACAAGATAAAACATCAAATGGGAACGAGATTTTATACGCGTAAATTACGTCGCATTTTGTTGTAACTTAGTGACGAAGATTAATGGGTAACAGAAATTCCCCTTTGTGGTTAATTCAGTCATTTGTGTACCTCGATATCAATCTATCTTTCGTGAAGATGTGTCACACTCTGGGCATATATTTGGGGTAAGACCATTTTCAGGATTCCTCCGCCATTAACCTCTGAAAGTCTGTCCCTTCAAAATACAATTTTGGTGTGATGTGTGATTTTATTAGGGCACTTATATATGGGACATGTTCGACCAGTGTAGACTTAATGTACTACTTCATTAGAGAATATAAAACGTGAAATTGGAACGAGTTTTCTCACTCGTAAATTTCTTGGCATTTACTGTAACTTACGTGATGGAGATAAAAGGGTAACAGAAATTTCCCATTGTAGTTAATCCACTTACGTGTGTAGCGTGAAATCAGTCTGACGTTCGTGAAGATGTGTAACACTCAGAGCATATATTTGGGGTAATACCATTTTCAGGATTCGTCCGCCATTACACTCTGAAAGACTGCCCTTCCAAAAGTACCAGTTTGGTGTGATGTGTGAATTTTTATCGTGCACTTTCTGACAGGACATGTTGATCCTTTGAATACTGAATGTAATGCTGCATTTTACAAGATAAAACTTCAAGTGGATCGAGTTTTCACACATGTAATGTACGTGGCATTTTATTGTAATTTACGTGACGAAGATTAAAGGATAACAGAAACTCGCCTTTGCAGATAATCCAGTTATGTGTGTACCGCGATATCAGTCTATCTTTCGTGAAGATTTGTCACACTCAGGGCGTTTATTTGGGGTAAGACCTGTTTAAGGTTTCTTCCGCCATTACACTCTGAAAGAGTGTCACATAAAAATACCATTTTAGTGTGATGCGTGAATTTGTTTCGAGCACTTTGATATGGGCCATGTTGACCGCGTGAATACTAAATGTACATCATCATTTTATAAGATAAAACATCAATTGGGAACGAGTTTTCACAAGCATAACTGTTGTGGCATTTTTTGAAACTTACGTGACGAAGATTAATGGGTAACAGAAATTCCCTTTTGTGGTTATCCAGTCATTTGTCTAGCTTGATATCAGTATAACTTTCGTGAAGATTTGTCACACTCTGGGCATATATTTGTTGTAAGACAATTTTCAGGATTCCTCCACCATTACCCTCTGAAAGAGTGCCCCTTCAAAATACCATTTTGGTGTGATGTGTTTATTTTTTATAGCACTTTGACATGGGACATGTTCGACTCGTGCCGTGAAGACTGAACGTACTACTGCATTAGAGAAAATAAAAACTTTAAATGGGAACGGCTTTTCTCACGCGTTACTTACTTGTCATTTACTGTAACTTACGTGACGGAGATAAAAGAGTAACATAAATTCCCCGTTATAGTTAAACCAGTTATGTGGGAAGCGTAATATCAATCTAACGTTCGTGAAGATTTTTTAACACTCAGGACATATGTGTGGGGTAAGACCACTTTCAGGATTCGTCAGACATTACCCTCTGAAAGAGTGCCCCTTGAAAATACCATTTTGGTGTTACTTGTGAATTTCTCTCGAGCAATTTTACATGTGATGACATGTAGATCCCATGAATAATGAATGTATTCCATAAATATACAAGATAAAACATCAAATGGGAACGAGATTTTACACGCGTAAATTACGTCGCATTTTGTTGTAACTTAGTGACGAAGATTAATGGGTAACAGAAATTCCCCTTTGTGGTTAATTCAGTCATTTGTGTACCTCGATATCAATCTAACTTTCGTGAAGATGTGTCACACTCTGGGCATATATTTGGGGTAAGACCATTTTCAGGATTCCTCCGCCATTACCCTCTGAAAGTCTGTCCCTTCAAAATACAATTTTGGTGTGATGTGTGATTTTTTAGGGCACTTATATATGGGACATGTTCGACCAGTGTAGACTGAATGTACTACTGCATTAGAGAAAATAAAACATGAAATTGGAACGAGTTATCTCACTCGTAAATTTCTTGGCATTTACTGTAACTTACGTGATGGAGATAAAAGGGTAACAGAAACATTGTGTTAATCCACTTACGTGTGTAGCGTGAAATCAGTCTGACGTTCGTGAAGAGTAACATCAGAGCATATAGGGTCAGGACATTAGAAAGACTGCCCTTCCCCAGTTTGGTGTGATGTGTGAGCGTGAAATCAGCACTTTCGTGAAGACATGTATGATCCTTTGAATACTCAGAGCATATATTTGGGGTAATACCATTTTCAGGATTCGTCCGCCATTTCTGAAAGACTGCCCTTCCAAAAATACCAGTTTGGTGTGATGTGTGAATTTTTATCGTGCACTTTCTGAAGGACATGTTGATCCTTTGAATACTGAATGTAATGCTGCATTTTACAAGATAAAACTTCAAGTGGATCGAGTTTTCACACATGTAGTGTACGTGGCATTTTATTGTAATTTACGTGACGAAGATGAAAGGATAACAGAAACTCCCCTTTGCAGATAATCCAGTTATGTGTGTACCGCGATATCAGTCTATCTTTCGTGAAGATTTGTCACACTCAGGGCGTTTATTTGGGGTAAGACCTGTTTAAGGTTTCTTCCGCCATTACACTCTGAAAGAGTGTCACATAAAAATACCATTTTAGTGTGATGCGTGAATTTGTTTCGAGCACTTTTATATGGGCCATGTTGACCGCGTGAATACTAAATGTACATCATCATTTTATAAGATAAAACATCAATTGGGAACGAGTTTTCAAAAGCATAACTGTCGTGGCATTTTTTGAAACTTACGTGACGAAGATTAATGGGTAACAGAAATTCCCTTTTGTGGTTATCCAGTCATTTGTCTAGCTTGATATCAGTATAACTTTCGTGAAGATTTGTCACACTCTGGGCATATATTTGTTGTAAGACAATTTTCAGGATTCCTCCACCATTACCCTCTGAAAGAGTGTCCCCCCTTCAAAATACCATTTTGGTGTGATGTGTTTATTTTTTATAGCACTTTGACATGGGACATGTTCGACTCGTGCCGTGAAGACTGAACGTACTACTGCATTAGAGAAAATAAAAACTTTAAATGGGAACGGCTTTTCTCACGCGTTACTTACTTGTCATTTACTGTAACTTACGTGACGGAGATAAAAGAGTAACATAAATTCCCCGTTATAGTTAAACCAGTTATGTGGGAAGCGTAATATCAATCTAACGTTCGTGAAGATTTTTTAACACTCAGGACATATGTGTGGGGTAAGACCACTTTCAGGATTCGTCAGACATTACCCTCTGAAAGAGTGCCCCTTGAAAATACCATTTTGGTGTTATCTGTGAATTTCTCTCGAGCAATTTTACATGTGATGACATGTAGATCGCATGAATAATGAATGTATTCCATAAATATACAAGATAAAACATCAAATGGGAACGAGATTTTACACGCGTAAATTACGTCGCATTTTGTTGTAACTTAGTGACGAAGATTAATGGGTAACAGAAATTCCCCTTTGTGGTTAATTCAGTCATTTGTGTACCTCGATATCAATCTAACTTTCGTGAAGATGTGTCACACTCTGGGCATATATTTGGGGTAAGACCATTTTCAGGATTCCTCCGCCATTACCCTCTGAAAGTCTGTCCCTTCAAAATACAATTTTGGTGTGATGTGTGATTTTTTAGGGCACTTATATATGGGACATGTTCGACCAGTGTAGACTGAATGTACTACTGCATTAGAGAATATAAAACATGAAATTGGAACGAGTTATCTCACCCGTAAATTTCTTGGCATTTACTGTAACTTACGTTATGGAGATAAAAGGGTAACAGAAATTTCCCATTGTAATTAATCCACTTACGTGTGTAGCGTGAAATCAGTCTGACGTTCGTGAAGATATGTAACATTCAGAGCATATATTTGGGGTAATACCATTTTCAGGATTCGTCCGCCATTACAATCTGAAAGACTGCCCTTCCAAAAATACCAGTTTGGTGTGATGTGTGAATTTTTATCGTGCACTTTCTGATAGGACATGTTGATCCTTTGAATACTGAATGTAATGCTGCATTTTACAAGATAAAACTTCAAGTGGATCGAGTTTTCACACATGTAATGTACGTGGCATTTTATTGTAATTTACGTGACGAAGATTATAGGATAACAGAAACTCCCCTTTGCAGATAATCCAGTTATGTGTGTACCGCGATATCAGTCTATCTTTCGTGAAGATTTGTCACACTCAGGGCGTTTATTTGGGGTAAGACCTGTTTAAGGTTTCTTCCGCCATTACACTCTGAAAGAGTGTCACATAAAAATACCATTTTAGTGTGATGCGTGAATTTGTTTCGAGCACTTTGATATGGGACATGTTGACCGCGTGAATACTAAATGTACATCATCATTTTATAAGATAAAACATCAATTGGGAACGAGTTTTCAAAAGCATAACTGTCGTGGCATTTTTTGAAACTTACGTGACGAAGATTAATGGGTAACAGAAATTCCCTTTTGTGGTTATCCAGTCATTTGTCTAGCTTGATATCAATATAACTTTCGTGAAGATTTGTCACACTCTGGGCATATATTTGTTGTAAGACAATTTTCAGGATTCCTCCACCATTACCCTCTGAAAGAGTGTCCCCCCTTCAAAATACCATTTTGGTGTGATGTGTTTATTTTTTATAGCACTTTGACATGGGACATGTTCGACTCGTGCCGTGAAGACTGAACGTACTACTGCATTAGAGAAAATAAAAACTTTAAATGGGAACGGCTTTTCTCACGCGTTACTTACTTGTCATTTACTGTAACTTACGTGACGGAGATAAAAGAGTAACATAAATTCCCCGTTATAGTTAAACCAGTTATGTGGGAAGCGTAATATCAATCTAACGTTCGTGAAGATTTTTTAACACTCAGGACATATGTGTGGGGTAAGACCACTTTCAGGATTCGTCAGACATTACCCTCTGAAAGAGTGCCCCTTGAAAATACCATTTTGGTGTTACTTGTGAATTTCTCTCGAGCAATTTTACATGTGATGACATGTAGATCCCATGAATAATGAATGTATTCCATAAATATACAAGATAAAACATCAAATGGGAACGAGATTTTACACGCGTAAATTACGTCGCATTTTGTTGTAACTTAGTGACGAAGATTTATGGGTAACAGAAATTCCCCTTTGTGGTTAATTCAGTCATTTGTGTACCTCGATATCAATCTAACTTTCGTGAAGATGTGTCACACTCTGGGCATATATTTGGGGTAAGACCATTTTCAGGATTCCTCCGCCATTACCCTCTGAAAGTCTGTCCCTTCAAAATACAATTTTGGTGTGATGTGTGATTTTTTTTAGGGCACTTATATATGGGACATGTTCGACCAGTGTAGACTGAATGTAATACTGCATTAGAGAAAATAAAACATGAAACTGGAACGAGTTATCTCACTCGTAAATTTCTTGGCATTTACTGTAACTTACGTGATGGAGATAAAAGGGTAACAGAAATTTCGCATTGTAATTAATCCACTTACGTGTGTAGCGTGAAATCAGTCTGTCGTTCGTGAAGATATGTAACATTCAGAGCATATATTTGGGGTAATACCATTTTCAGGATTCGTCCGCCATTACAATCTGAAAGACTGCCCTTCCAAAAATACCAGTTTGGTGTGATGTGTGAATTTTTATCGTGCACTTTCTGATAGGACATGTTGATCCTTTGAATACTGAATGTAATGCTGCATTTTACAAGATAAAACTTCAAGTGGATCGAGTTTTCACACATGTAGTGTACGTGGCATTTTATTGTAATTTACGTGACGAAGATTAAAGGATAACAGAAACTCCCCTTTGCAGATAATCCAGTTATGTGTGTACCGCGATATCAGTCTATCTTTCGTGAAGATTTGTCACACTCAGGGCGTTTATTTGGGGTAAGACCTGTTTAAGGTTTCTTCCGCCATTACACTCTGAAAGAGTGTCACATAAAAATACCATTTTAGTGTGATGCGTGAATTTGTTTCGAGCACTTTTATATGGGCCATGTTGACCGCGTGAATACTAAATGTACATCATCATTTTATAAGATAAAACATCAATTGGGAACGAGTTTTCAAAAGCATAACTGTCGTGGCATTTTTTGAAACTTACGTGACGAAGATTAATGGGTAACAGAAATTCCCTTTTGTGGTTATCCAGTCATTTGTCTAGCTTGATATCAGTATAACTTTCGTGAAGATTTGTCACACTCTGGGCATATATTTGTTGTAAGACAATTTTCAGGATTCCTCCACCATTACCCTCTGAAAGAGTGTCCCCCCTTCAAAATACCATTTTGGTGTGATGTGTTTATTTTTTATAGCACTTTGACATGGGACATGTTCGACTCGTGCCGTGAAGACTGAACGTACTACTGCATTAGAGAAAATAAAAACTTTAAATGGGAACGGCTTTTCTCACGCGTTACTTACTTGTCATTTACTGTAACTTACGTGACGGAGATAAAAGAGTAACATAAATTCCCCGTTATAGTTAAACCAGTTATGTGGGAAGCGTAATATCAATCTAACGTTCGTGAAGATTTTTTAACACTCAGGACATATGTGTGGGGTAAGACCACTTTCAGGATTCGTCAGACATTACCCTCTGAAAGAGTGCCCCTTGAAAATACCATTTTGGTGTTATCTGTGAATTTCTCTCGAGCAATTTTACATGTGATGACATGTAGATCCCATGAATAATGAATGTATTCCATAAATATACAAGATAAAACATCAAATGGGAACGAGATTTTACACGCGTAAATTACGTCGCATTTTGTTGTAACTTAGTGACGAAGATTTATGGGTAACAGAAATTCCCCTTTGTGGTTAATTCAGTCATTTGTGTACCTCGATATCAATCTAACTTTCGTGAAGATGTGTCACACTCTGGGCATATATTTGGGGTAAGACCATTTTCAGGATTCCTCCGCCATTACCCTCTGAAAGTCTGTCCCTTCAAAATATAATTTTGGTGTGATGTGTGTTTTTTCAGGGCACTTATATATGGGACATGTTCGACCAGTGTAGACTGAATGTACTACTGCATTAGAGAATATAAAACATGAAATTGGAACGAGTTTTCTCACTCGTAAATTTCTTGGCATTTACTGTAACTTACGTGATGGAGATAAAAGGGTAACATAAATTTCCCATTGTAGTTAATCCATTTACGTGTGTAGCGTGAAATCAGTCTGACGTTCATGAAGATGTGTAACACTCAGAGCATATATTTGGGGTAATACCATTTTCAGGATTCGTCCGCCACTAAAATTTGAAAGACTGCCCTTCCAAAAATACCAGTTTGGTGTGATGTGTGAATTTTTATCGTGCACTTTCTGATAGGACATGTTGATCCTTTGAATAGTGAATGTAATGCTGCATTTTACAAGATAAAACTTCACGTGGATCGAGTTTTCACATATGTAATGTACGTGGCATTTTATTGTAATTTACGTGACGAAGATTAATGGATAACAGAAACTCCCCTTTGTAGATAATCCAGTTATGTGTGTACCGCGATATCAGTCTATCTTTCGAGAAGATTTGTCACACTCAGGGCGTTTATTTGGGGTAAGAACTGTTTAAGGTTTCTTCCGCCATTACACTCTGAAAGAGTGTTACATAAAAATACCATTTTAGTGTGATGCGTGAATTTTTTTCGAGCATTTTGATATGGGCCATGTTGACCGCGTGAATACTAAATGTACATCATCATTTTATAAGATAAAACATCAATTGGGAACGAGTTTTCAAAAGCATAACTGTCGTGGCATTTTTTGAAACTTACGTGACGAAGATTAATGGGTAACAGAAATTCCCTTTTGTGGTTATCCAGTCATTTGTCTAGCTTGATATCAGTATAACTTTCCTGAAGATTTGTCACACTCTGGGCATATATTTGTTGTAAGACAATTTTCAGGATTCCTCCACCATTACCCTCTGATAGAGTGCCCCTTCAAAATACCATTTATGCAAGCACCAACACAAGTCATGAATAGTGATGAAATAAGGCCAAATGAATGACGTTTATTAAAGAGATTAAGTTAAAGAGAGAGAAATGTGGGCTCTACATCCCAAGGCCAGGCCTGTGACTGAGCCCATACTAGTCTCCTGTACCTCTGGATGACAGAGCCCACATTTCGGCACATACAACATTAGCAGTATTGTTATAGATATATAAAACAACAGCATTACTACTGTAATCACAGTAGACCTTATGCACTGTACCGTACTAACCAAGCACACCATTCATTCACACTAACTATAATCCCAACTACCTGCTGAAGAGTTACACTATATCAAGATTTAGCCTAAACCTATAAGTGGGGCCATTACGCCACCGGTCACCGAACATGTGACCACCCCACTACCAATGTGAAAATATGCCATTACTGAATCGATAGAAACAATAGATGCTGAGGCTAAGCCTCCAACATGCATGTGTGTCACAAAAAGCATAACCATTTCCACCAAGATTGGCAGACGAGGATACATGCCTCGTTACTGCTCATAGAGGGCTCTCATAACAAGACTAAAAAATTCCCCAAGCTCACTGGGGAGACACTACAACTGAGGAGCCGTGTAAGACACCCGTCGAATTCACTCCGCAACATTGGCAAACCATCCAGGTATGCAAACAGGATACCCTGTACTGGGCCCCCGACATGAATAAATTCCCTTAACACTGCTGCTTAGTAATTGACAGAACCTTATTAACATCCACCCCTCTCCTGCAAAGATTATGGGCCGTGTTGTGCACTGTGCTTAAAACAACCCAAGGATACTGTAATAATTAAGGTCACCAGATAAATAGTATAACATCTCCTAAATACAAACTTCCTTTGAATTCCAACACCAGGATGCAGCTTCTGGTGTGTGTCAGGAATGTGTTGAAGCCATTATTAGCCTCTCCATTGGTGTATCCCAACAATTAGTAACCAGCTTGCTAATCATGCAATGTTTCCCTGAGCAGATATTCGTTATGCAATCTTTGACAGCCATTTTCTCCAAAAATATTTTTCTTCAAAGTTCTGCATTTGCAAACGGGATATCTCTGGGAATAATTACGCTATATAATAATGTTTTCAGTGATGCATTCAGCACATTCTACTGTGTGTAATGATCAGACACTGTTTTAAAATCATGAATAGTTTGAAAGATATAGCCATATTTGGTGCCAAAAAAAACAAGATTTGTTTTCGTATTTTACCAAAAAATTATTTTAAAATTAAAAACATTAAAAAAAATGCTCTTGTCATTGCACAACAGAATCTGTAGAGAACATGGATTTGCAAGAATTATAACTATATATGTGTTCAATAACAAATGGCAGGTTTCCAGATTTGCCAATATTTGCTCAAAATGGTGGCCATTTTGTTTGTTATCATGGAAACGGGGGGTCTGGCTGAAAAAGTTCAATATATGTTTTACTCAGTAAGACCCATTTCATGCATTGGACAGAAAACAAACATAAAATTGAACTGTTTGCACCAATTAAAAAATAATCATATCCACCTGCCGTGTCTGGCCTTAAAATCACTATTACCTACACTGTCACACAATATCTGATCATAGGTCGTGCGTTGCATAGCTAAAGTCCTCGACCTGTAACATAAAATATGGTGTGTACCCTTGATTAAGGCGTCGCATTGGTGCTGCCCCAACTCCAGTTAAGTGTCTGTTTCTGGACTGAAACCACTTGCAACTGCCATAAGTGTAGCAGGGTGGATTGCCGTTACAAAAGCATGTGTCCTGGGCAGCAGCTTCTCAAAATATGCCATACTGTGTTCTATATCCTGCTCCCACAAATGCCAAATGTATCCTTGCATTCAACTAACTGTCCACCACCACCTGGAGTCAGTGTACAGTCATGCCTCCTGTGTTGAGCACTGGCTCCGACGTAGGCACTCTCGTTGTCGCAGCAGCGATCTGCCAATGTCCCTACCAGGCAGCCAAATATGTCCAAGTGTATTTTGCCGAGTGTAACCGATCCTGTCTCTGACTCGGCTGTTGGCTGACTCAAGGTTGAATTTCAAGAGAAATTCTACAAAAATAAATACACAGCAGGACAGTACTCGAACTACTACACAGAAATTCACTCTCATCGGCATGCACGATAATCAACAATGTTGCATCTGTCAAACATGTTAAACATGTCTGAAAAACCAGAAACGTGACCATGATGCCAACTAAACACATGGCAGTAATAAATGTGTGTGTTGGCATATATGGGTGTTGTTAATGTTAGTATCTGTACTATTTGTACAACATGATATTATACTCTTGCATGTTTATGTTTATATTTGTACTGAATGTGCTGCACAGACAGAAACACAAGTGCTGTGCGAGGATCAAAAAAAAAAAAACATTCTTTATCTTTAATTATATTATGTCACATACCTCCAGTAATGCCTGGCGGTAATCATATTATTTCACATGCCTCCAGCAACGCATGTCGGTAATCATATTATTTCACATGCCTCCAGTGACGCATGGCGGTAATCATATCATTTCACATCCCTCCAGTAATGCATGGTGTTAATCATATTATTTCACATGCCTTCAGCAACGCATGGCGGTAATCATATTTCACATCCCTCCAGTAACGCATGGTGGTAAGCATATTATTGCACATACCTCCAGTAACACACGACGGTGTGTTGCCATACAAAACACTGCACCAGCAGCAAAACAGTGACATAAGCACTACATTGCATGTAAGCACTGACCCGACAAAGCAGGAATTTAGAAAACCCAACAATTGCATGTAAGCACTGACCCGACAAAGCAGGAATTTAAAAAACCCAACAATGTGTTGACATGCAAAAAACTGCCCCAGCAGCAAAACAGTGACGCAAGCACTACAATGCATGTAAACACAAGTCGGTGTGTTGACGTGCATAAAACTGCACCAGTAGCAAAACAGTGACATAAGCACTACAATGCATGTAGACACTGACCCGACAAGGAGGAATTTAGAAAACCCAATAATGTTTTGACATGCAAAAAACTGCCCCAGCAGCAAAACAGTGACACAAGCACTACAATGCATGTAAACACATGTCGGTGTGTTGACATGCAAAAAACTGCACCAGCAGCAAAACAGTGACATAAGCACTACATTGCATGTAGACACTGACCCGACAAGGAGGAATTTAGAAAACCCAATAATGTTTTGACATGCAAAAAACTGCCCCAGCAGCAAAACAGTGACACAAGCACTACAATGCATGTAGACACTGACCCGACAAGGAGGAATTTAGAAAACCCAATAATGTTTTGACATGCAAAAATCTGCCCCAGCAGCAAAACAGTGACACAAGCACTACAATGCATGTAAACACATGTCGGTGTGTTGACATGCAAAAAACTGCACCAGCAGCAAAACAGTGACACAAGCACTACAATGCATGTAAACACTGACCCGACAAAGAGGAACTTAGAAAACCCAACAATGTGTTGACATGCAAAAAACTGCACCAGCAGCAACACAGTGACACAAGCACTACAATGCATGTAAACACATGTCGGTGTGTTGACATGCAAAAAACTGCACCAGCAGCAAAACAGTGACATAAGCACTACATTGCATGTAGACACTGACCCGACAAGGAGGAATTTAGAAAACCCAATAATGTTTTGACATGCAAAAAACTGCCCCAGCAGCAAAACAGTGACACAAGCACTACAATGCATGTAGACACTGACCCGACAAGGAGGAATTTAGAAAACCCAATAATGTTTTGACATGCAAAAAACTGCCCCAGCAGCAAAACAGTGACACAAGCACTACAATGCATGTAGACACTGACCCGACAAGGAGGAATTTAGAAAACCCAATAATGTTTTGACATGCAAAAAACTGCCCCAGCAGCAAAACAGTGACACAAGCACTACAATGCATGTAAACACATGTCGGTGTGTTGACATGCAAAAAACTGCACCAGCAGCAAAACAGTGACACAAGCACTACAATGCATGTAAACACTGACCCGACAAAGAGGAACTTAGAAACCCAACAATGTGTTGACATGCAAAAAACTGCACCAGCAGCAAAACAGTGACACAAGCACTACAATGCATGTAAACACATGTCGGTGTGTTGACATGCAAAAAACTGCACCAGCAGCAAAACAGTGACACAAGCACTACAATGCATGTAAACACTGACCCGACAAAGAGGAACTTAGAAAACCCAACAATGTGTTGACATGCAAAAAACTGCACCAGCAGCAAAACAGTGACACAAGCACTACAATGCATGTAAACATATGTCGGTGTGTTGACATGCAAAAAACTGCACCAGCAGCAAAACAGTGACATAAGCACTACAATGCATGTAAACACTGACCCGACAAAGAGGAACTTAGAAAAACCCAACAATGTGTTGACATGCAAAAAACTGCACCAGCAGCAAAACAGTGACACAAGCACTACAATGCATGTAAACACATGTCGGTGTGTTGACATGCAAAAAACTGTACCAACAGCAAAACAGTGACACAAGCACTACAATGCATGTAAACACTGACCCGACAAAGAGGAACTTAGAAAACCCAACAATGTGTTGACATGCAAACAACTGCACCAGCAGCAAAACAGTGACACAAGCACTACAATGCATGTAAACACATGTCGGTGTGTTGACATGCAAAAAACTGCACCAGCAGCAAAACAGTGACACAAGCACTACAATGCATGTAAACACTGACCCGACAAAGAGGAATTTAGAAAACCCAACAATGTGTTGACATGCAAAAAACTGTCTCAGCAGCAAAACAGTGACACAAGCACTACAATGCATGTAAACACATGTCGGTGTGTTGACATGCAACAAAAAAACTGCACCAGCAGCAAAACAGTGACGCAAGCACTACAATGCATGTAAACACATGTCGGTGTGTTGACATGCAAAAAAACTGCACCAGCAGCAAAACAGTGACACAAGCACTACAATGCATGTAAACACATGTCGGTGTGTTGACATGCAAAAAACTGCACCAGCAGCAAAACAGTGACACAAGCACTACAATGCATGTAAACACATGTCGGTGTGTTGACATGCAAAAAACTGCACCAGCAGCAAAACAGTGACACAAGCACTACAATGCATGTAAACACTGATCCGACAAAGAGGAATTTAGAAAACCCAACAATGTGTTGACATGCAAAAAACTGCCTCAGCAGCAAAACAGTGACACAAGCACTACAATGCATGTAAACACATGTCGGTGTGTTGACATGTAAAAAACTGCACCAGCAACAAAACAGTGACACAAGCACTACAATGCATGTAAACACATGTCGGTGTGTTGACATGCAAAAAACTGCACCAGCAGCAAAACAGTGACACAAGCACTACAATGCATGTAAACACATGTCGGTGTGTTTGACATGCAAAAAACTGCACCAGCAGCAAAACAGTGACATAAGCACTACAATGCATGTAAACACTGACCCGACAAAGAGGAATTTAGAAAACCCAACAATGTGTTGACATGCAAAAAACTGCCTCAGCAGCAAAACAGTGACACAAGCAATACAATGCATGTAGACACATGTCGGTGTGTTGACATGCAAAAAACTGCACCAGCAGCAAAACAGTGACATAAGCACTACAATGCATGTAAACACTGACCCGACAAAGAGGAATTTAGAAAACCCAACAATGTGTTGACATGCAAAAAACTGCGTCAGCAGCAAAACAGTGACACAAGCACTACAATGCATGTAAACACATGTCGGTGTGTTGATATGCAAAAAAAACTGCACCAGCAGCAAAACAGTGACACAAGCACTACAATGCATGTAAACATCAACCCGACAATTAATGAATATACAAAAACCCACCATAATGCATTGACATGCAAAGAAACTGCCACAGCAGCAAACAGTGACACCAGCACTATAATACATGTAAACGCACAGACCTGACAAAGCAGGAATGTAGAAAAAACTGAACATAATGTGTTGATCTGGAAACAAAAAACTGCCCCAGCAGCAAACAGTGACATATGCACTACAACGCATGGCAGTAACCATATTGTAGTGCGTAGAGAAATTGTTAATGGATCCATGTGATCCTGCTGGTCAAAATCCCTATATGTTGTAAATAGTCACTATGTTATATATATATAGTTTTGTTTTTACATATTTATTTTTTCCATTTTCATTATTCTTTTTATTTCTTAACTTATTAGCTTGGTTTACTTAATTAGATATTTCACTTATTATTTTTAAAGGTGTACATTTTATTCCATTAGCATGTATTACTTAAATGTATCTGTACTATGGGTTTTTGTAACCGAAATAAAACATTCATTCAATGCATGTAAACACGGACCCTACAAAGCAATGTGGCGCCACCAGGCCGCCGCAAAGGTATCATAATGGGGGTAGATGCCAACCGACCGCTGATATAATTCCCACCAATATGCAGGACCACAACGTCTGTGTGACAAGCAACACTTCGGGACATGACTGCCGGCGCCATTACGGTGGCGACACGAGCCCTGCGAATGCCTCCATACGAGACTTCACAGGGTCGGCCATTCACCTCAAAGCCGTTAAACCGAACGGTCGGTGTCGGGCTTGTCGACTACGAATGCGTTAACCCAATAAACATAACTATGCCTTAAAACTAACTTACAAAGGGAATTCACTGGCACGGTAATGGCCAGTGACGGAATCTGTAAGCAAAAATAAAAATGGCGGATAACAAAGAAAATACTTAGCTGTAAGAACACGGCCGAACAGCGTCAGCAACTTGCGCCCACGAAGTACAGATGACGCTCCTTGAAGACGACTCGCAGGTATAAATGACCGCAAATTCAAACCAATATCGCTCTAACGACCCAAAATTTTTGATGTGACCACTCTGTCTGCTTTCACAAAACGAAGAGCTCATTGCAATCTGCTACTGAGCGCCATTACCGCGCGGTGATTGGTTCCTTGTGCCAAAAGAGCACCAAAGACAAAGGGGGGTAATTAGCATCACGCCTTAGGAGACATGAGGCCAATCATCACTCGTCCTGCGTTGTTGCCAGCACAAAAATACATATGCAGCACGGTGCCGTGGCCGCATATTCTCATTTTGGTGTGATGTGTTTATTTTTTATAGCACTTTGACATGGGACATGTTCGACTCGTGCCGTGAAGACTGAACGTACTACTGCATTAGAGAACATAAAAACTTTAAATGGGAACGGCTTTTCTCACGCGTTACTTACTTGTCATTTACTGTACCTTACGTGACGGAGATAAAAGAGTAACATAAATTCCCCGTTATAGTTAAACCAGTTATGTGGTAAAGCGTAACATCAATCTAACATTCGTGAAGATTTTTTAACACTCAGGACATATGTGTGGGGTAAGACCACTTTCAGGATTCGTCAGACATTACCCTCTGAAAGAGTGCCCCTTGAAAATACCATTTTGGTGTTACTTGTGAATTTCTCTCGAGCAATTTTACATGTGATGACATGTAGATCCCATGAATAATGAATGTATTCCATAAATATACAAGATAAAACATCAAATGGGAACGAGATTTTACACGCGTAAATTACGTCGCATTTTGTTGTAACTTAGTGACGAAGATTAATGGGTAACAGAAATTCCCCTTTGTGGTTAATTCAGTCATTTGTGTACCTCGATATCAATCTAACTTTCGTGAAGATGTGTCACACTCTGGGCATATATTTGGGGTAAGACCATTTTCAGGATTCCTCCGCCATTACCCTCTGAAAGTCTGTCCCTTCAAAATACAATTTTGGAGTGATGTGTGATTTTTTAGGGCACTTATATATGGGACATGTTCGACCAGTGTAGACTGAATGTACTACTGCATTAGAGAATATAAAACATGAAATTGGAACGAGTTATCTCACCCGTAAATTTCTTGGCATTTACTGTAACTTACGTTATGGAGATAAAAGGGTAACAGAAATTTCCCATTGTAATTAATCCACTTACGTGTGTAGCGTGAAATCAGTCTGACGTTCGTGAAGATATGTAACATTCAGAGCATATATTTGGGGTAATACCATTTTCAGGATTCGTCCGCCATTACACTCTGAAAGACTGCCCTTCCAAAAATATCAGTTTGGTGTGATGTGTGAATTTTTATCGTGCACTTTCTGATAGGACATGTTGATCCTTTGAATACTGAATGTAATGCTGCATTTTACAAGATAAAACTTCAAGTGGATCGAGTTTTCACACATGTAATGTACGTGGCATTTTATTGTAATTTACGTGACGAAGATTAAGGATAACAGAAACTCCCTTTTGCAGATAATCCAGTTATGTGTGTACCGCGATATCAGTCTATCTTTCGTGAAGATTTGTCACCTCAGGGCGTTTATTTGGGGTAAGACCTGTTTAAGGTTTCTTCCGCCATTACACTCTGAAAGAGCGTCACATAAAAATACAATTTTAGTGTGATGCGTGAATTTGTTTCGAGCACTTTGATATGGGCCATGTTGTCCGCGTGTATACTAAATGTACATCATCATTTTATAAGATAAAACATCAATTGGGAACGAGTTTTCACAAGCATAACTGTTGTGGCATTTTTTGAAACTTACGTGACGAAGATTAATGGGTAACAGAAATTCCCTTTTGTGGTTATCCAGTCATTTGTCTAGCTTGATATCAGTATAACTTTCCTGAAGATTTGTCACACTCTGGGCATATATTTGTGGTAAGACAATTTTCAGGATTCCTCCACCATTACCCTCTGAAAGAGTGCCCCTTCAAAATACCATTTTGGTGTGATGTGTTAATTTTTTATAGCACTTTGACATGGGACATGTTCGACTCGTGCCGTGAAGACTGAATGTACTACTGCATTAGAAAAAATAAAAACTTTAAATGGGAACGGCTTTTCTCACGATTTACTTACTTGGCATTTACTGTAACTTACGTGACGGAGATAAAAGAGTAACATAAATTCCCCGTTATAGTTAAACCAGTTATGTGGGAAGCGTAATATCAATCTAACGTTCGTGAAGATTTTTTAACACTCAGGACATATGTGTGGGGTAAGACCACTTTCACGATTCGTCAGACATTACCCTCTGAAAGAGTGCCCCTTGAAAATACCATTTTGGTGTTATCTGTGAATTTCTCTCGAGCAATTATACATGTGATGACATGTAGATCCCATGAATAATGAATGTATTCCATAAATATACAAGATAAAACATCAAATGGGAACGAGATTTTATACGCGTAAATTACGTCGCATTTTGTTGTAACTTAGTGACGAAGATTAATGGGTAACAGAAATTCCCCTTTGTGGTTAATTCAGTCATTTGTGTACCTCGATATCAATCTATCTTTCGTGAAGATGTGTCACACTCTGGGCATATATTTGGGGTAAGACCATTTTCAGGATTCCTCCGCCATTAACCTCTGAAAGTCTGTCCCTTCAAAATACAATTTTGGTGTGATGTGTGATTTTATTAGGGCACTTATATATGGGACATGTTCGACCAGTGTAGACTTAATGTACTACTTCATTAGAGAATATAAAACGTGAAATTGGAACGAGTTTTCTCACTCGTAAATTTCTTGGCATTTACTGTAACTTACGTGATGGAGATAAAAGGGTAACAGAAATTTCCCATTGTAGTTAATCCACTTACGTGTGTAGCGTGAAATCAGTCTGACGTTCGTGAAGATGTGTAACACTCAGAGCATATATTTGGGGTAATACCATTTTCAGGATTCGTCCGCCATTACACTCTGAAAGACTGCCCTTCCAAAAGTACCAGTTTGGTGTGATGTGTGAATTTTTATCGTGCACTTTCTGACAGGACATGTTGATCCTTTGAATACTGAATGTAATGCTGCATTTTACAAGATAAAACTTCAAGTGGATCGAGTTTTCACACATGTAATGTACGTGGCATTTTATTGTAATTTACGTGACGAAGATTAAAGGATAACAGAAACTCGCCTTTGCAGATAATCCAGTTATGTGTGTACCGCGATATCAGTCTATCTTTCGTGAAGATTTGTCACCCTCAGGGCGTTTATTTGGGGTAAGACCTGTTTAAGGTTTCTTCCGCCATTACACTCTGAAAGAGCGTCACATAAAAATACAATTTTAGTGTGATGCGTGAATTTGTTTCGAGCACTTTGATATGGGCCATGTTGACCGCGTGAATACTAAATGTACATCATCATTTTATAAGATAAAACATCAATTGGGAACGAGTTTTCACAAGCATAACTGTTGTGGCATTTTTTGAAACTTACGTGACGAAGATTAATGGGTAACAGAAATTCCCTTTTGTGGTTATCCAGTCATTTGTCTAGCTTGATATCAGTATAACTTTCCAGAAGATTTGTCACACTTTGGGCATATATTTATGGTAAGACAATTTTCAGGATTCCTCCACCATTACCCTCTGAAAGAGTGCCCCTTCAAAATACCATTTTGGTGTGATGTGTTAATTTTTTATAGCACTTTGACATGGGACATGTTCGACTCGTGCCGTGAAGACTGAATGTACTACTGCATTAGAAAAAATAAAAACTTTAAATGGGAACGGCTTTTCTCACGATTTACTTACTTGGCATTTACTGTAACTTACGTGACGGAGATAAAAGAGTAACATAAATTCCCCGTTATAGTTAAACCAGTTATGTGGGAAGCGTAATATCAATCTAACGTTCGTGAAGATTTTTTAACACTCAGGACATATGTGTGGGGTAAGACCACTTTCACGATTCGTCAGACATTACCCTCTGAAAGAGTGCCCCTTGAAAATACCATTTTGGTGTTATCTGTGAATTTCTCTCGAGCAATTATACATGTGATGACATGTAGATCCCATGAATAATGAATGTATTCCATAAATATACAAGATAAAACATCAAATGGGAACGAGATTTTATACGCGTAAATTACGTCGCATTTTGTTGTAACTTAGTGACGAAGATTAATGGGTAACAGAAATTCCCCTTTGTGGTTAATTCAGTCATTTGTGTACCTCGATATCAATCTATCTTTCGTGAAGATGTGTCACACTCTGGGCATATATTTGGGGTAAGACCATTTTCAGGATTCCTCCGCCATTAACCTCTGAAAGTCTGTCCCTTCAAAATACAATTTTGGTGTGATGTGTGATTTTATTAGGGCACTTATATATGGGACATGTTCGACCAGTGTAGACTTAATGTACTACTTCATTAGAGAATATAAAACGTGAAATTGGAACGAGTTTTCTCACTCGTAAATTTCTTGGCATTTACTGTAACTTACGTGATGGAGATAAAAGGGTAACAGAAATTTCCCATTGTAGTTAATCCACTTACGTGTGTAGCGTGAAATCAGTCTGACGTTCGTGAAGATGTGTAACACTCAGAGCATATATTTGGGGTAATACCATTTTCAGGATTCGTCCGCCATTACACTCTGAAAGACTGCCCTTCCAAAAGTACCAGTTTGGTGTGATGTGTGAATTTTTATCGTGCACTTTCTGACAGGACATGTTGATCCTTTGAATACTGAATGTAATGCTGCATTTTACAAGATAAAACTTCAAGTGGATCGAGTTTTCACACATGTAATGTACGTGGCATTTTATTGTAATTTACGTGACGAAGATTAAAGGATAACAGAAACTCGCCTTTGCAGATAATCCAGTTATGTGTGTACCGCGATATCAGTCTATCTTTCGTGAAGATTTGTCACCCTCAGGGCGTTTATTTGGGGTAAGACCTGTTTAAGGTTTCTTCCGCCATTACACTCTGAAAGAGCGTCACATAAAAATACAATTATAGTGTGATGCGTGAATTTGTTTCGAGCACTTTGATATGGGCCATGTTGACCGCGTGTATACTAAATGTACATCATCATTTTATAAGATAAAACATCAATTGGGAACGAGTTTTCACAAGCATAACTGTTGTGGCATTTTTTGAAACTTACGTGACGAAGATTAATGGGTAAAAGAAATTCCCTTTTGTGGTTATCCAGTCATTTGTCTAGCTTGATATCAGTATAACTTTCCTGAAGATTTGTCCCACTCTGGGCATATATTTGTTGTAAGACAATTTTCAGGATTCCTCCACCATTACCCTCTGAAAGAGTGTCCTCCCTTCAAAATACCATTTTGGTGTGATGTGTTTATTTTTTATAGCACTTTGACATGGGACATGTTCGACTCGTGCCGTGAAGACTGAACGTACTACTGCATTAGAGAAAATAAAAACTTTAAATGGGAACGGCTTTTCTCACGCGTTACTTACTTGTCATTTACTGTAACTTACGTGACGGAGATAAAAGAGTAACATAAATTCCCCGTTATAGTTAAACCAGTTATGTGGGAAGCGTAATATCAATCTAACGTTCGTGAAGATTTTTTAACACTCAGGACATATGTGTGGGGTAAGACCACTTTCAGGATTCGTCAGACATTACCCTCTGAAAGAGTGCCCCTTGAAAATACCATTTTGGTGTGATGTGTGATTTTATTAGGGCACTTATATATGGGACATGTTCGACCAGTGTAGACTTAATGTACTACTTCATTAGAGAATATAAAACGTGAAATTGGAACGAGTTTTCTCACTCGTAAATTTCTTGGCATTTACTGTAACTTACGTGATGGAGATAAAAGGGTAACAGAAATTTCCCATTGTAGTTAATCCACTTACGTGTGTAGCGTGAAATCAGTCTGACGTTCGTGAAGATGTGTAACACTCAGAGCATATATTTGGGGTAATACCATTTTCAGGATTCGTCCGCCATTACACTCTGAAAGACTGCCCTTCCAAAAGTACCAGTTTGGTGTGATGTGTGAATTTTTATCGTGCACTTTCTGACAGGACATGTTGATCCTTTGAATACTGAATGTAATGCTGCATTTTACAAGATAAAACTTCAAGTGGATCGAGTTTTCACACATGTAGTGTACGTGGCATTTTATTGTAATTTACGTGACGAAGATTAAAGGATAACAGAAACTCCCCTTTGCAGATAATCCAGTTATGTGTGTACCGCGATATCAGTCTATCTTTCGTGAAGATTTGTCACACTCAGGGCGTTTATTTGGGGTAAGACCTGTTTAAGGTTTCTTCCGCCATTACACTCTGAAAGAGTGTCACATAAAAATACCATTTTAGTGTGATGCGTGAATTTTTTTCGAGCACTTTGATATGGGCCATGTTGACCGCGTGAATACTAAATGTACATCATCATTTTATAAGATAAAACATCAATTGGGGAACGAGTTTTCAAAAGCATAACTGTCGTGCCATTTTTTGAAACATACGTGACGAAGATTAATGGGTAACAGAAATTCCCTTTTGTGGTTATCCAGTCATTTGTCTAGCTTGATATCAGTATAACTTTCGTGAAGATTTGTCACACTCTGGGCATATATTTGTTGTAAGACAATTTTCAGGATTCCTACACCATTACCCTCTAAAAGAGTGTCCCCCTTCAAAATACCATTTTGGTGTGATGTGTTTATTTTTTATAGCACTTTGACGTGGGACATGTTCGACTCGTGCCGTGAAGACTGAACGTACTACTGCATTAGAGAAAATAAAAACTTTAAATGGGAACGGCTTTTCTCACGCGTTACTTACTTGTCATTTACTGTAACTTACGTGACGGAGATAAAAGAGTAACATAAATTCCCCGTTATAGTTAAACCAGTTATGTGGGAAGCGTAATATCAATCTAACGTTCGTGAAGATTTTTTAACACTCAGGACATATGTGTGGGGTAAGACCACTTTCAGGATTCGTCAGACATTACCCTCTGAAAGAGTGCCCCTTGAAAATACCATTTTGGTGTTACTTGTGAATTTCTCTCGAGCAATTTTACATGTGATGACATGTAGATCCCATGAATAATGAATGTATTCCATAAATATACAAGATAAAACATCAAATGGGAACGAGATTTTACACGCGTAAATTACGTCGCATTTTGTTGTAACTTAGTGACGAAGATTAATGGGTAACAGAAATTCCCCTTTGTGGTTAATTCAGTCATTTGTGTACCTCGATATCAATCTAACTTTCGTGAAGATGTGTCACACTCTGGGCATATATTTGGGGTAAGACCATTTTCAGGATTCCTCCGCCATTACCCTCTGAAAGTCTGTCCCTTCAAAATACAATTTTGGTGTGATGTGTGATTTTTTTAGGGCACTTATATATGGGACATGTTCGACCAGTGTAGACTGAATGTAATACTGCATTAGAGAATATAAAACATGAAACTGGAACGAGTTATCTCACTCGTAAATTTCTTGGCATTTACTGTAACTTACGTGATGGAGATAAAAGGGTAACAGAAATTTCGCATTGTAATTAATCCACTTACGTGTGTAGCGTGAAATCAGTCTGTCGTTCGTGAAGATATGTAACATTCAGAGCATATATTTGGGGTAATACCATTTTCAGGATTCGTCCGCCATTACAATCTGAAAGACTGCCCTTCCAAAAATACCAGTTTGGTGTGATGTGTGAATTTTTATCGTGCACTTTCTGATAGGACATGTTGATCCTTTGAATACTGAATGTAATGCTGCATTTTACAAGATAAAACTTCAAGTGGATCGAGTTTTCACACATGTAGTGTACGTGGCATTTTATTGTAATTTACGTGACGAAGATTAAAGGATAACAGAAACTCCCCTTTGCAGATAATCCAGTTATGTGTGTACCGCGATATCAGTCTATCTTTCGTGAAGATTTGTCACACTCAGGGCGTTTATTTGGGGTAAGACCTGTTTAAGGTTTCTTCCGCCATTACACTCTGAAAGAGTGTCACATAAAAATACCATTTTAGTGTGATGCGTGAATTTGTTTCGAGCACTTTTATATGGGCCATGTTGACCGCGTGAATACTAAATGTACATCATCATTTTATAAGATAAAACATCAATTGGGAACGAGTTTTCACAAGCATAACTGTTGTGGCATTTTTTGAAACTTACGTGACGAAGATTAATGGGTAACAGAAATTCCCTTTTGTGGTTATCCAGTCATTTGTCTAGCTTGATATCAGTATAACTTTCGTGAAGATTTGTCACACTCTGGGCATATATTTGTTGTAAGACAATTTTCAGGATTCCTCCACCATTACCCTCTGAAAGAGTGTCCCCCCTTCAAAATACCATTTTGGTGTGATGTGTTTATTTTTTATAGCACTTTGACATGGGACATGTTCGACTCGTGCCGTGAAGACTGAACGTACTACTGCATTAGAGAAAATAAAAACTTTAAATGGGAACGGCTTTTCTCACGCGTTACTTACTTGTCATTTACTGTAACTTACGTGACGGAGATAAAAGAGTAACATAAATTCCCCGTTATAGTTAAACCAGTTATGTGGGAAGCGTAATATCAATCTAACGTTCGTGAAGATTTTTTAACACTCAGGACATATGTGTGGGGTAAGACCACTTTCAGGATTCGTCAGACATTACCCTCTGAAAGAGTGCCCCTTGAAAATACCATTTTGGTGTTATCTGTGAATTTCTCTCGAGCAATTATACATGTGATGACATGTAGATCCCATGAATAATGAATGTATTCCATAAATATACAAGATAAAACATCAAATGGGAACGAGATTTTATACGCGTAAATTACGTCGCATTTTGTTGTAACTTAGTGACGAAGATTAATGGGTAACAGAAATTCCCCTTTGTGGTTAATTCAGTCATTTGTGTACCTCGATATCAATCTAACTTTCGTGAAGATGTGTCACACTCTGGGTATATATTTGGGGTAAGACCATTTTCAGGTTTCCTCCGCCATTACCCTCTGAAAGTCTGTCCCTTCAAAATACAATTTTGGTGTGATGTGTGATTTTTTTAGGGCACGTATATATGGGACATGTTCGACCAGTGTAGACTGAATGTACTACTGCATTAGAGAATATAAAACATGAAATTGGACCGAGTTTTCTCACTCGTAAATTTCTTGGCATTTACTGTAACTTACGTGATGGAGATAAAAGGGTAACAGAAATTTCCCATTGTAGTTAATCCACTTACGTGTGTAGCGTGAAATCAGTCTGACGTTCGTGAAGATGTGTAACACTCAGAGCATATATTTGGGGTAATACCATTTTCAGGATTCGTCCGCCATTACAATCTGAAAGACTGCCCTTCCAAAAATACCAGTTTGGTGTGATGTGTGAATTTTTATCGTGCACTTTCTGATAGGACATGTTGATCCTTTGAATACTGAATGTAATGCTGCATTTTACAAGATAAAACTTCAAGTGGATCGAGTTTTCACACATGTAATGTACGTGGCATTTTATTGTAATTTACGTGACGAAGATTAAAGGATAACAGAAACTCCCCTTTGCAGATAATCCAGTTATGTGTGTACCGCGATATCAGTCTATCTTTCGTGAAGATTTGTCACACTCAGGGCGTTTATTTGGGGTAAGACCTGTTTAAGGTTTCTTCCGCCATTACACTCTGAAAGAGTGTCACATAAAAATACCATTTTAGTGTGATGCGTGAATTTTTTTCGAGCACTTTGATATGGGCCATGTTGACCGCGTGAATACTAAATGTACATCATCATTTTATAAGATAAAACATCAATTGGGAACGAGTTTTCAAAAGCATAACTGTCGTGGCATTTTTTGAAACTTACGTGACGAAGATTAATGGGTAACAGAAATTCCCTTTTGTGGTTATCCAGTCATTTGTCTAGCTTGATATCAGTATAACTTTCGTGAAGATTTGTCACACTCTGGGCATATATTTGTTGTAAGACAATTTTCAGGATTCCTCCACCATTACCCTCTGAAAGAGTGTCCCCCTTCAAAATACCATTTTGGTGTGATGTGTTTATTTTTTATAGCACTTTGACATGGGACATGTTCGACTCGTGCCGTGAAGACTGAACGTACTACTGCATTAGAGAAAATAAAAACTTTAAATGGGAACGGCTTTTCTCACGCGTTACTTACTTGTCATTTACTGTAACTTACGTGACGGAGATAAAAGAGTAACATAAATTCCCCGTTATAGTTAAACCAGTTATGTGGGAAGCGTAATATCAATCTAACGTTCGTGAAGATTTTTTAACACTCAGGACATATGTGTGGGGTAAGACCACTTTCAGGATTCGTCAGACATTACCCTCTGAAAGAGTGCCCCTTGAAAATACCATTTTGGTGTTACTTGTGAATTTCTCTCGAGCAATTTTACATGTGATGACATGTAGATCCCATGAATAATGAATGTATTCCATAAATATACAAGATAAAACATCAAATGGGAACGAGATTTTACACGCGTAAATTACGTCGCATTTTGTTGTAACTTAGTGACGAAGATTAATGGGTAACAGAAATTCCCCTTTGTGGTTAATTCAGTCATTTGTGTACCTCGATATCAATCTAACTTTCGTGAAGATGTGTCACACTCTGGGCATATATTTGGGGTAAGACCATTTTCAGGATTCCTCCGCCATTACCCTCTGAAAGTCTGTCCCTTCAAAATACAATTTTGGTGTGATGTGTGATTTTTTAGGGCACTTATATATGGGACATGTTCGACCAGTGTAGACTGAATGTACTACTGCATTAGAGAATATAAAACATGAAATTGGAACGAGTTTCTCACTCGTAAATTTCTTGGCATTTACTGTAACTTACGTGATGGAGATAAAAGGGTAACAGAAATTTCCCATTGTAATTAATCCACTTACGTGTGTAGCGTGAAATCAGTCTGACGTTCGTGAAGATATGTAACATTCAGAGCATATATTTGGGGTAATACCATTTTCAGGATTCGTCCGCCATTACAATCTGAAAGACTGCCCTTCCAAAAATACCAGTTTGGTGTGATGTGTGAATTTTTATCGTGCACTTTCTGATAGGACATGTTGATCCTTTGAATACTGAATGTAATGCTGCATTTTACAAGATAAAACTTCAAGTGGATCGAGTTTTCACACATGTAATGTACGTGGCATTTTATTGTAATTTACGTGACGAAGATTAAAGGATAACAGAAACTCCCCTTTGCAGATAATCCAGTTATGTGTGTACCGCGATATCAGTCTATCTTTCGTGAAGATTTGTCACACTCAGGGCGTTTATTTGGGGTAAGACCTGTTTAAGATTTCTTCCGCCATTACACTCTGAAAGAGTGTCACATAAAAATACCATTTTAGTGTGATGCGTGAATTTTTTTCGAGCACTTTGATATGGGCCATGTTGACCGCGTGAATACTAAATGTACATCATCATTTTATAAGATAAAACATCAATTGGGAACGAGTTTTCACAAGCATAACTGTTGTGGCATTTTTTGAAACTTACGTGACGAAGATTAATGGGTAACAGAAATTCCCTTTTGTGGTTATCCAGTCATTTGTCTAGCTTGATATCAGTATAACTTTCCTGAAGATTTGTCCCACTCTGGGCATATATTTGTTGTAAGACAATTTTCAGGATTCCTCCACCATTACCCTCTGAAAGAGTGCCCTCCCTTCAAAATACCATTTTGGTGTGATGTGTTTATTTTTTATAGCACTTTGACATGGGACATGTTCGACTCGTGCCGTGAAGACTGAACGTACTACTGCATTAGAGAAAATAAAAACTTTAAATGGGAACGGCTTTTCTCACGCGTTACTTACTTGTCATTTACTGTAACTTACGTGACGGAGATAAAAGAGTAACATAAATTCCCCGTTATAGTTAAACCAGTTATGTGGGAAGCGTAATATCAATCTAACGTTCGTGAAGATTTTTTAACACTCAGGACATATGTGTGGGGTAAGACCACTTTCAGGATTCGTCAGACATTACCCTCTGAAAGAGTGCCCCTTGAAAATACCATTTTGGTGTTATCTGTGAATTTCTCTCGAGCAATTTTACATGTGATGACATGTAGATCCCATGAATAATGAATGTATTCCATAAATATACAAGATAAAACATCAAATGGGAACGAGATTTTACACGCGTAAATTACGTCGCATTTTGTTGTAACTTAGTGACGAAGATTAATGGGTAACAGAAATTCCCCTTTGTGGTTAATTCAGTCATTTGTGTACCTCGATATCAATCTATCTTTCGTGAAGATGTGTCACACTCTGGGCATATATTTGGGGTAAGACCATTTTCAGGATTCCTCCGCCATTAACCTCTGAAAGTCTGTCCCTTCAAAATACAATTTTGGTGTGATGTGTGATTTTATTAGGGCACTTATATATGGGACATGTTCGACCAGTGTAGACTTAATGTACTACTTCATTAGAGAATATAAAACGTGAAATTGGAACGAGTTTTCTCACTCGTAAATTTCTTGGCATTTACTGTAACTTACGTGATGGAGATAAAAGGGTAACAGAAATTTCCCATTGTAGTTAATCCACTTACGTGTGTAGCGTGAAATCAGTCTGACGTTCGTGAAGATGTGTAACACTCAGAGCATATATTTGGGGTAATACCATTTTCAGGATTCGTCCGCCATTACACTCTGAAAGACTGCCCTTCCAAAAGTACCAGTTTGGTGTGATGTGTGAATTTTTATCGTGCACTTTCTGACAGGACATGTTGATCCTTTGAATACTGAATGTAATGCTGCATTTTACAAGATAAAACTTCAAGTGGATCGAGTTTTCACACATGTAATGTACGTGGCATTTTATTGTAATTTACGTGACGAAGATTAAAGGATAACAGAAACTCGCCTTTGCAGATAATCCAGTTATGTGTGTACCGCGATATCAGTCTATCTTTCGTGAAGATTTGTCACCCTCAGGGCGTTTATTTGGGGTAAGACCTGTTTAAGGTTTCTTCCGCCATTACACTCTGAAAGAGCGTCACATAAAAATACAATTTTAGTGTGATGCGTGAATTTGTTTCGAGCACTTTGATATGGGCCATGTTGTCCGCGTGTATACTAAATGTACATCATCATTTTATAAGATAAAACATCAATTGGGAACGAGTTTTCACAAGCATAACTGTTGTGGCATTTTTTGAAATTTACGTGACGAAGATTAATGGGTAACAGAAATTCCCTTTTGTGGTTATCCAGTCATTTGTCTAGCTTGATATCAGTATAACTTTCCTGAAGATTTGTCCCACTCTGGGCATATATTTGTTGTAAGACAATTTTCAGGATTCCTCCACCATTACCCTCTGAAAGAGTGCCCTCCCTTCAAAATACCATTTTGGTGTGATGTGTTTATTTTTTATAGCACTTTGACATGGGACATGTTCGACTCGTGCCGTGAAGACTGAACGTACTACTGCATTAGAGAAAATAAAAACTTTAAATGGGAACGGCTTTTCTCACGCGTTACTTACTTGTCATTTACTGTAACTTACGTGACGGAGATAAAAGAGTAACATAAATTCCCCGTTATAGTTAAACCAGTTATGTGGGAAGCGTAATATCAATCTAACGTTCGTGAAGATTTTTTAACACTCAGGACATATGTGTGGGGTAAGACCACTTTCAGGATTCGTCAGACATTACCCTCTGAAAGAGTGCCCCTTGAAAATACCATTTTGGTGTTACTTGTGAATTTCTCTCGAGCAATTTTACATGTGATGACATGTAGATCCCATGAATAATGAATGTATTCCATAAATATACAAGATAAAACATCAAATGGGAACGAGATTTTACACGCGTAAATTACGTCGCATTTTGTTGTAACTTAGTGACGAAGATTAATGGGTAACAGAAATTCCCCTTTGTGGTTAATTCAGTCATTTGTGTACCTCGATATCAATCTATCTTTCGTGAAGATGTGTCACACTCTGGGCATATATTTGGGGTAAGACCATTTTCAGGATTCCTCCGCCATTAACCTCTGAAAGTCTGTCCCTTCAAAATACAATTTTGGTGTGATGTGTGATTTTTTTAGGGCACGTATATATGGGACATGTTCGACCAGTGTAGACTGAATGTACTACTGCATTAGAGAATATAAAACATGAAATTGGAACGAGTTTTCTCACTCGTAAATTTCTTGGCATTTACTGTAACTTACGTGATGGAGATAAAGTGGTAACAGAAATTTCCCATTGTAGTTAATCCACTTACGTGTGTAGCGTGAAATCAGTCTGACGTTCGTGAAGATGTGTAACACTCAGAGCATATATTTGGGGTAATACCATTTTCACGATTCGTCCGCCATTACACTCTGAAAGACTGCCCTTCCAAAAATACCAGTTTGGTGTGATGTGTGAATTTTTATCGTGCACTTTCTGATAGGACATGTTGATCCTTTGAATACTGAATGTAATGCTGCATTTTACAAGATAAAACTTCAAGTGGATCGAGTTTTCACACATGTAATGTACGTGGCATTTTATTGTAATTTACGTGACGAAGATTAAAGGATAACAGAAACTCCCCTTTGCAGATAATCCAGTTATGTGTGTACCGCGATATCAGTCTATCTTTCGTGAAGATTTGTCACACTCAGGGCGTTTATTTGGGGTAAGACCTGTTTAAGATTTCTTCCGCCATTACACTCTGAAAGAGTGTCACATAAAAATACCATTTTAGTGTGATGCGTGAATTTTTTTCGAGCACTTTGATATGGGCCATGTTGACCGCGTGAATACTAAATGTACATCATCATTTTATAAGATAAAACATCAATTGGGAACGAGTTTTCACAAGCATAACTGTTGTGGCATTTTTTGAAACTTACGTGACGAAGATTAATGGGTAACAGAAATTCCCTTTTGTGGTTATCCAGTCATTTGTCTAGCTTGATATCAGTATAACTTTCCTGAAGATTTGTCCCACTCTGGGCATATATTTGTTGTAAGACAATTTTCAGGATTCCTCCACCATTACCCTCTGAAAGAGTGCCCTCCCTTCAAAATACCATTTTGGTGTGATGTGTTTATTTTTTATAGCACTTTGACATGGGACATGTTCGACTCGTGCCGTGAAGACTGAACGTACTACTGCATTAGAGAAAATAAAAACTTTAAATGGGAACGGCTTTTCTCACGCGTTACTTACTTGTCATTTACTGTAACTTACGTGACGGAGATAAAAGAGTAACATAAATTCCCCGTTATAGTTAAACCAGTTATGTGGGAAGCGTAATATCAATCTAACGTTCGTGAAGATTTTTTAACACTCAGGACATATGTGTGGGGTAAGACCACTTTCAGGATTCGTCAGACATTACCCTCTGAAAGAGTGCCCCTTGAAAATACCATTTTGGTGTTACTTGTGAATTTCTCTCGAGCAATTTTACATGTGATGACATGTAGATCCCATGAATAATGAATGTATTCCATAAATATACAAGATAAAACATCAAATGGGAACGAGATTTTACACGCGTAAATTACGTCGCATTTTGTTGTAACTTAGTGACGAAGATTAATGGGTAACAGAAATTCCCCTTTGTGGTTAATTCAGTCATTTGTGTACCTCGATATCAATCTATCTTTCGTGAAGATGTGTCACACTCTGGGCATATATTTGGGGTAAGACCATTTTCAGGATTCCTCCGCCATTAACCTCTGAAAGTCTGTCCCTTCAAAATACAATTTTGGTGTGATGTGTGATTTTATTAGGGCACTTATATATGGGACATGTTCGACCAGTGTAGACTTAATGTACTACTTCATTAGAGAATATAAAACGTGAAATTGGAACGAGTTTTCTCACTCGTAAATTTCTTGGCATTTACTGTAACTTACGTGATGGAGATAAAAGGGTAACAGAAATTTCCCATTTTAGTTAATCCACTTACGTGTGTAGCGTGAAATCAGTCTGACGTTCGTGAAGATGTGTAACACTCAGAGCATATATTTGGGGTAATACCATTTTCAGGATTCGTCCGCCATTACACTCTGAAAGACTGCCCTTCCAAAAGTACCAGTTTGGTGTGATGTGTGAATTTTTATCGTGCACTTTCTGACAGGACATGTTGATCCTTTGAATACTGAATGTAATGCTGCATTTTACAAGATAAAACTTCAAGTGGATCGAGTTTTCACACATGTAATGTACGTGGCATTTTATTGTAATTTACGTGACGAAGATTAAAGGATAACAGAAACTCGCCTTTGCAGATAATCCAGTTATGTGTGTACCGCGATATCAGTCTATCTTTCGTGAAGATTTGTCACCCTCAGGGCGTTTATTTGGGGTAAGACCTGTTTAAGGTTTCTTCCGCCATTACACTCTGAAAGAGCGTCACATAAAAATACAATTTTAGTGTGATGCGTGAATTTGTTTCGAGCACTTTGATATGGGCCATGTTGTCCGCGTGTATACTAAATGTACATCATCATTTTATAAGATAAAACATCAATTGGGAACGAGTTTTCACAAGCATAACTGTTGTGGCATTTTTTGAAATTTACGTGACGAAGATTAATGGGTAACAGAAATTCCCTTTTGTGGTTATCCAGTCATTTGTCTAGCTTGATATCAGTATAACTTTCCTGAAGATTTGTCCCACTCTGGGCATATATTTGTTGTAAGACAATTTTCAGGATTCCTCCACCATTACCCTCTGAAAGAGTGCCCTCCCTTCAAAATACCATTTTGGTGTGATGTGGTTATTTTTTATAGCACTTTGACATGGGACATGTTCGACTCGTGCCGTGAAGACTGAACGTACTACTGCATTAGAGAAAATAAAATTTTTAATGGGAACGGCTTTTCTCACGCGTTACTTACTTGTCATTTACTGTAACTTACGTGACGGAGATAAAAGAGTAACATAAATTCCCCGTTATAGTTAAACCAGTTATGTGGGAAGCGTAATATCAATCTAACGTTCGTGAAGATTTTTTAACACTCAGGACATATGTGTGGGGTAAGACCACTTTCAGGATTCGTCAGACATTACCCTCTGAAAGAGTGCCCCTTGAAAATACCATTTTGGTGTTACTTGTGAATTTCTCTCGAGCAATTTTACATGTGATGACATGTAGATCCCATGAATAATGAATGTATTCCATAAATATACAAGATAAAACATCAAATGGGAACGAGATTTTACACGCGTAAATTACGTCGCATTTTGTTGTAACTTAGTGACGAAAATTAATGGGTAACAGAAATTCCCCTTTGTGGTTAATTCAGTCATTTGTGTACCTCGATATCAATCTAACTTTCGTGAAGATGTGTCACACTCTGTGCATATATTTGGGGTAAGACCATTTTCAGGATTCCTCCGCCATTAACCTCTGAAAGTGTGTCCCTTCAAAATACAATTTTGGTGTGATGTGTGATTTTATTAGGACACTTATATATGGGACATGTTCGACCAGTGTAGACTGAATGTACTACTTCATTAGAGAATATAAAACGTGAAATTGGAACGAGTTTTCTCACTCGTAAATTTCTTGGCATTTACTGTAACTTACGTGATGGAGATAAAAGGGTAACAGAAATTTCCCATTGTAGTTAATCCACTTACGTGTGTAGCGTGAAATCAGTCTGACGTTCGTGAAGATGTGTAACACTCAGAGCATATATTTGGGGTAATACCATTTTCACGATTCGTCCGCCATTACACTCTGAAAGACTGCCCTTCCAAAAATACCAGTTTGGTGTGATGTGTGAATTTTTATCGTGCACTTTCTGATAGGACATGTTGATCCTTTGAATACTGAATGTAATGCTGCATTTTACAAGATAAAACTTCAAGTGGATCGAGTTTTCACACATGTAATGTACGTGGCATTTTATTGTAATTTACGTGACGAAGATTAAAGGATAACAGAAACTCCCCTTTGCAGATAATCCAGTTATGTGTGTACCGCGATATCAGTCTATCTTTCGTGAAGATTTGTCACACTCAGGGCGTTTATTTGGGGTAAGACCTGTTTAAGATTTCTTCCGCCATTACACTCTGAAAGAGTGTCACATAAAAATACCATTTTAGTGTGATGCGTGAATTTTTTTCGAGCACTTTGATATGGGCCATGTTGACCGCGTGAATACTAAATGTACATCATCATTTTATAAGATAAAACATCAATTGGGAACGAGTTTTCACAAGCATAACTGTTGTGGCATTTTTTGAAACTTACGTGACGAAGATTAATGGGTAACAGAAATTCCCTTTTGTGGTTATCCAGTCATTTGTCTAGCTTGATATCAGTATAACTTTCCTGAAGACTTGTCCCACTCTGGGCATATATTTGTTGTAAGACAATTTTCAGGATTCCTCCACCATTACCCTCTGAAAGAGTGCCCTCCCTTCAAAATACCATTTTGGTGTGATGTGTTTATTTTTTATAGCACTTTGACATGGGACATGTTCGACTCGTGCCGTGGAGACTGAACGTACTGCTGCATTAGAGAAAATAAAAACTTTAAATGGGAACGGCTTTTC
>CM034536.1:36167504-36574818 GCA_020002185.1 Paraescarpia echinospica
TGGACCCGTGAATATTTAATGTACAACTGCATTAGACAAGATAAAACATCAAATAGGAAAGAGTTTTCACGCGCGTAACTGTCGTGGCATTTTATTGTAACTTACGTGTCTGAGATGAAAGGATAACAGAAATTCAACTTTGTGGTTAATCCAGTTATGCGGGTATCTTGATATCAGTCAAACTTTCCAGAAGATATGTAACACTCAGGACATCTACTTGAGAAAGACCACATTAAAGGTCTGTCGCCATTACCCTCTGATAGAATGCCGATTGAAAATACCAGTTTGGTGTGATGTGTGAATATGTTTTTAGAGCACTTTGACATCGGATATGTTGGACCCGTGAATTCTGAATGAATAACTACATTAGACAAGATAAAACATGAAATAGGAACGAGTTTTCACACGCGTAACTTACGTTGCATTTACTGTATCTTACGTGACGGAGATTGAAGGATAGCACAAAATCACCTTTGTGGTTATTTCCAGTGATGTGTGTAACTTGATATTAGTCTAACTTTCGTGAAGATTTGAAAGACTCAGGGAACATATTTGGGGTAAGACCACGTTAAGGATTCGTCGCCATTACCCTCTGAAAGAGTGCCCCTTGAAATTACCATTTTGGTGAATTGAAAAACTGTTATCGAGTACTATGATATGGGATATGTTGATCCCGTGAACACTGAATGCACTATTGCATTATACAAAATAAAATATATAATGGGAACATGTTTTCACACGCGTAACTGACGTGGCATATTATTATAACTTATGTGACGGAGATGAAATTTAAACCTATTCTACTTTGTGGTTAATCCCGCCATGTGTGTAACTTGAAATTATTCCAACTTTCGTGAACATTTGAAAGACTCGGGTAATATATTTGGGGTAAGACCACATTAAGGATTCGTCCGCCGTTATCCTGTCAAAGAGTGCCCCTTGAAAATATAAGTTTGGTGTGATGTTTAATTTTTTGTCGAACACTTTGACATCGGATATGTAGGACTCTTGAATACTGAATGTACTACTGCTTTAGACAAGATAAAACGTCAAATGGGAACGAGTTTTCACACGCGTAACTTACGTGGCATTTTATTGTAACTTACGTGACGATTTTGAAATAGTAACAGAAAATCCCCTGTGTGGTTAATCCAGTGATGCGTGTATCTTGATATCAGTCTAACTTTCCAGAAGATTTGTAACACTCAGGACATCTACTTGCGAAAGATCACATTAAAGATTCGTCGCCATTACCCACTGAAAGAGTTCCGATTAAAAATACCAGTTTGTTGTAATGTGTGAACATTTTGTTACAGCACTTTGACATTGTATATGTTGGACCCGTGAATTCTGAATGTACAACTGCATTAGACAACTTAAAACATCAAATAGGAACGAGTTTTCACACGCATAAATTACGTTGCTTTTACTTATCTTACGTGACGGAGATGGAAGGGTAACAGGAAATCCCCCTTCTGGTTAGTCCAGTTATGTGAGTAGCTTAATATCAGTATACCTCCCGTGAAGATGTGTAATACTTGGCGATAGTCCACATTAAGGATCCGTCGCCATTATCCTCTGAAAGAGTGCCGATTAAAAATACCATTTTGGTGTGATGTGTGAATTGTTCTCGAATACTTTGACATGGGAAATGTTGATCCCGTGAACACTGAATATACTACTGCATTATACAAAATAAAACATGAAATGGGAACAAGTTTTCACACGCTTAACTGACGTGGCATATTATTGTAACTAACGTGTCGGAGATGAACGTTTTAACATAATCCACTTTGTGGTTAATCCCGTGATGTGTGTAATTTGATAATAATCTAACATTCGTGAAGATTTGAAAGAGTCAGGGAATATATTTGGGGTAAGACGACATTAAGGATTCGTCCGCCATTACCCTGTGAAAGAGTGCCCCTTGAAAATACCAGTTTGGTTCAATGTTTATTTTCTACTCGAACACTATGACATCGGATATGTAGGACCCGTGAATACTGAATGTACAACTGCTTAAGACAAGATAAAACGTCAAATGGGAACGAGTTTTCACACGCGTAACTTACGTTGCATTTTATTGTAACGTACGTGACGATTTTGAAAGAGTAACAGAAATTCCCCTGTGTGGTTATTCCAGTTATGCGGGTATCTTGATATCTGTCTAACTTTCCAGAAGATTTGTAACACTCAGATTATCTACTTGAGAAAGACCACATTAAAGGTCCGTCGCCATTACCCTCTGATAGAATGCCGATTGAAAATACCAGTTTGGTGTGATGTGTGAATATTTTTTTAGAGCACTTTGACATCGGATATGTTGGACCCGTGAATTCTGAATGAATAACTACATTAGACAAGATAAAACATGAAATAGGAACGAGTTTTCACACGCGTAACTTACGTTGCATTTACTGTATCTTACTTGACGGAGATTGAAGGATAGCACAACATCACCTTTGTGGTTATTTCCAGTGATGTGTGTAACTTGATATTAGTCTAACTTTCGTGAAGATTTGAAAGACTCAGGGAACATATTTGGGGTAAGACCACGTTAAGGATTCGTCGCCATTACCCTCTGAAAGAGTGCCCCTTGAAATTACCATTTTGGTGAATTGAAAAACTGTTATCGAGTACTATGATATGGGATATGTTGATCCCGTGAACACTGAATGCACTATTGCATTATACAAAATAAAATATATAATGGGAACATGTTTTCACACGCGTAACTGACGTGGCATATTATTATAACTTATGTGACGGAGATGAAATTTAAACCTATTCTACTTTGTGGTTAATCCCGCCATGTGTGTAACTTGAAATTATTCCAACTTTCGTGAACATTTGAAAGACTCGGGTAATATATTTGGGGTAAGACCACATTAAGGATTCGTCCGCCGTTATCCTGTCAAAGAGTGCCCCTTGAAAATATAAGTTTGGTGTGATGTTTAATTTTTTGTCGAACACATTGACATCGGATATGTAGGACTCTTGAATACTGAATGTACTACTGTTTAGACAAGATAAAACGTCAAATGGGAACGAGTTTTCACACGCGTAACTTACGTGGCATTTTATTGTAACTTACGTGACGATTTTGAAATAGTAACAGAAAATCCCCTTTGTGGTTGATCCAGTTATGCGTGTATATTGTTATCAGTCTAACTTTCCAGAAGATTTGTAACACTCGGGACATCTATTTGGGAAAGACCACATTATGGATCCGTCGCCATTACCCTCTGAACGAGTGCTCATTGGAAATACCAGTTTGGTGTGATGTGTAGTATTTTTTGGAACACTTTGACATCGGATATGTTGGACCCGTGAATATTTAATGTACAACTGCATTAGACAAGATAAAACATCAAATAGGAAAGAGTTTTCACGCGCGTAACTGTCGTGGCATTTTATTGTAACTTACGTGTCTGAGATGAAAGGATAACAGAAATTCAACTTTGTGGTTAATCCAGTTATGCGGGTATCTTGATATCAGTCAAACTTTCCAGAAGATATGTAACACTCAGGACATCTACTTGAGAAAGACCACATTAAAGGTCTGTCGCCATTACCCTCTGATAGAATGCCGATTGAAAATACCAGTTTGGTGTGATGTGTGAATATGTTTTTAGAGCACTTTGACATCGGATATGTTGGACCCGTGAATTCTGAATGAATAACTACATTAGACAAGATAAAACATGAAATAGGAACGAGTTTTCACACGCGTAACTTACGTTGCATTTACTGTATCTTACGTGACGGAGATTGAAGGATAGCACAAAATCACCTTTGTGGTTATTTCCAGTGATGTGTGTAACTTGATATTAGTCTAACTTTCGTGAAGATTTGAAAGACTCAGGGAACATATTTGGGGTAAGACCACGTTAAGGATTCGTCGCCATTACCCTCTGAAAGAGTGCCCCTTGAAATTACCATTTTGGTGAATTGAAAAACTGTTATCGAGTACTATGATATGGGATATGTTGATCCCGTGAACACTGAATGCACTATTGCATTATACAAAATAAAATATATAATGGGAACATGTTTTCACACGCGTAACTGACGTGGCATATTATTATAACTTATGTGACGGAGATGAAATTTAAACCTATTCTACTTTGTGGTTAATCCCGCCATGTGTGTAACTTGAAATTATTCCAACTTTCGTGAACATTTGAAAGACTCGGGTAATATATTTGGGGTAAGACCACATTAAGGATTCGTCCGCCGTTATCCTGTCAAAGAGTGCCCCTTGAAAATATAAGTTTGGTGTGATGTTTAATTTTTTGTCGAACACTTTGACATCGGATATGTAGGACTCTTGAATACTGAATGTACTACTGCTTTAGACAAGATAAAACGTCAAATGGGAACGAGTTTTCACACGCGTAACTTACGTGGCATTTTATTGTAACTTACGTGACGATTTTGAAATAGTAACAGAAAATCCCCTGTGTGGTTAATCCAGTGATGCGTGTATCTTGATATCAGTCTAACTTTCCAGAAGATTTGTAACACTCAGGACATCTACTTGCGAAAGATCACATTAAAGATTCGTCGCCATTACCCACTGAAAGAGTTCCGATTAAAAATACCAGTTTGTTGTAATGTGTGAACATTTTGTTACAGCACTTTGACATTGTATATGTTGGACCCGTGAATTCTGAATGTACAACTGCATTAGACAACTTAAAACATCAAATAGGAACGAGTTTTCACACGCATAAATTACGTTGCTTTTACTTATCTTACGTGACGGAGATGGAAGGGTAACAGGAAATCCCCCTTCTGGTTAGTCCAGTTATGTGAGTAGCTTAATATCAGTATACCTCTCGTGAAGATGTGTAATACTTGGCGATAGTCCACATTAAGGATCCGTCGCCATTATCCTCTGAAAGAGTGCCGATTAAAAATACCATTTTGGTGTGATGTGTGAATTGTTCTCGAATACTTTGACATGGGAAATGTTGATCCCGTGAACACTGAATATACTACTGCATTATACAAAATAAAACATGAAATGGGAACAAGTTTTCACACGCTTAACTGACGTGGCATATTATTGTAACTAACGTGTCGGAGATGAACGTTTTAACATAATCCACTTTGTGGTTAATCCCGTGATGTGTGTAATTTGATAATAATCTAACATTCGTGAAGATTTGAAAGAGTCAGGGAATATATTTGGGGTAAGACGACATTAAGGATTCGTCCGCCATTACCCTGTGAAAGAGTGCCCCTTGAAAATACCAGTTTGGTTCAATGTTTATTTTCTACTCGAACACTATGACATCGGATATGTAGGACCCGTGAATACTGAATGTACAACTGCTTAAGACAAGATAAAACGTCAAATGGGAACGAGTTTTCACACGCGTAACTTACGTTGCATTTTATTGTAACGTACGTGACGATTTTGAAAGAGTAACAGAAATTCCCCTGTGTGGTTATTCCAGTTATGCGGGTATCTTGATATCTGTCTAACTTTCCAGAAGATTTGTAACACTCAGATTATCTACTTGAGAAAGACCACATTAAAGGTCCGTCGCCATTACCCTCTGATAGAATGCCGATTGAAAATACCAGTTTGGTGTGATGTGTGAATATGTTTTTAGAGCACTTTGACATCGGATATGTTGGACCCGTGAATTCTGAATGAATAACTACATTAGACAAGATAAAACATGAAATAGGAACGAGTTTTCACACGCGTAACTTACGTTGCATTTACTGTATCTTACTTGACGGAGATTGAAGGATAGCACAAAATCACCTTTGTGGTTATTTCCAGTGATGTGTGTAACTTGATATTAGTCTAACTTTCGTGAAGATTTGAAAGACTCAGGGAACATATTTGGGGTAAGACCACGTTAAGGATTCGTCGCCATTACCCTCTGAAAGAGTGCCCCTTGAAATTACCATTTTGGTGAATTGAAAAACTGTTATCGAGTACTATGATATGGGATATGTTGATCCCGTGAACACTGAATGCACTATTGCATTATACAAAATAAAATATATAATGGGAACATGTTTTCACACGCGTAACTGACGTGGCATATTATTATAACTTATGTGACGGAGATGAAATTTAAACCTATTCTACTTTGTGGTTAATCCCGCCATGTGTGTAACTTGAAATTATTCCAACTTTCGTGAACATTTGAAAGACTCGGGTAATATATTTGGGGTAAGACCACATTAAGGATTCGTCCGCCGTTATCCTGTCAAAGAGTGCCCCTTGAAAATATAAGTTTGGTGTGATGTTTAATTTTTTGTCGAACACTTTGACATCGGATATGTAGGACTCTTGAATACTGAATGTACTACTGCTTTAGACAAGATAAAACGTCAAATGGGAACGAGTTTTCACACGCGTAACTTACGTGGCATTTTATTGTAACTTACGTGACGATTTTGAAATAGTAACAGAAAATCCCCTGTGTGGTTAATCCAGTGATGCGTGTATCTTGATATCAGTCTAACTTTCCAGAAGATTTGTAACACTCAGGACATCTACTTGCGAAAGATCACATTAAAGATTCGTCGCCATTACCCACTGAAAGAGTTCCGATTAAAAATACCAGTTTGTTGTAATGTGTGAACATTTTGTTACAGCACTTTGACATTGTATATGTTGGACCCGTGAATTCTGAATGTACAACTGCATTAGACAACTTAAAACATCAAATAGGAACGAGTTTTCACACGCATAAATTACGTTGCTTTTACTTATCTTACGTGACGGAGATGGAAGGGTAACAGGAAATCCCCCTTCTGGTTAGTCCAGTTATGTGAGTAGCTTAATATCAGTATACCTCCCGTGAAGATGTGTAATACTTGGCGATAGTCCACATTAAGGATCCGTCGCCATTATCCTCTGAAAGAGTGCCGATTAAAAATACCATTTTGGTGTGATGTGTGAATTGTTCTCGAATACTTTGACATGGGAAATGTTGATCCCGTGAACACTGAATATACTACTGCATTATACAAAATAAAACATGAAATGGGAACAAGTTTTCACACGCTTAACTGACGTGGCATATTATTGTAACTAACGTGTCGGAGATGAACGTTTTAACATAATCCACTTTGTGGTTAATCCCGTGATGTGTGTAATTTGATAATAATCTAACATTCGTGAAGATTTGAAAGAGTCAGGGAATATATTTGGGGTAAGACGACATTAAGGATTCGTCCGCCATTACCCTGTGAAAGAGTGCCCCTTGAAAATACCAGTTTGGTTCAATGTTTATTTTCTACTCGAACACTATGACATCGGATATGTAGGACCCGTGAATACTGAATGTACAACTGCTTAAGACAAGATAAAACGTCAAATGGGAACGAGTTTTCACACGCGTAACTTACGTTGCATTTTATTGTAACGTACGTGACGATTTTGAAAGAGTAACAGAAATTCCCCTGTGTGGTTATTCCAGTTATGCGGGTATCTTGATATCTGTCTAACTTTCCAGAAGATTTGTAACACTCAGATTATCTACTTGAGAAAGACCACATTAAAGGTCCGTCGCCATTACCCTCTGATAGAATGCCGATTGAAAATACCAGTTTGGTGTGATGTGTGAATATTTTTTAGAGCACTTTGACATCGGATATGTTGGACCCGTGAATTCTGAATGAATAACTACATTAGACAAGATAAAACATGAAATAGGAACGAGTTTTCACACGCGTAACTTACGTTGCATTTACTGTATCTTACTTGACGGAGATTGAAGGATAGCACAACATCACCTTTGTGGTTATTTCCAGTGATGTGTGTAACTTGATATTAGTCTAACTTTCGTGAAGATTTGAAAGACTCAGGGAACATATTTGGGGTAAGACCACGTTAAGGATTCGTCGCCATTACCCTCTGAAAGAGTGCCCCTTGAAATTACCATTTTGGTGAATTGAAAAACTGTTATCGAGTACTATGATATGGGATATGTTGATCCCGTGAACACTGAATGCACTATTGCATTATACAAAATAAAATATATAATGGGAACATGTTTTCACACGCGTAACTGACGTGGCATATTATTATAACTTATGTGACGGAGATGAAATTTAAACCTATTCTACTTTGTGGTTAATCCCGCCATGTGTGTAACTTGAAATTATTCCAACTTTCGTGAACATTTGAAAGACTCGGGTAATATATTTGGGGTAAGACCACATTAAGGATTCGTCCGCCGTTATCCTGTCAAAGAGTGCCCCTTGAAAATATAAGTTTGGTGTGATGTTTAATTTTTTGTCGAACACTTTGACATCGGATATGTAGGACTCTTGAATACTGAATGTACTACTGCTTTAGACAAGATAAAACGTCAAATGGGAACGAGTTTTCACACGCGTAACTTACGTGGCATTTTATTGTAACTTACGTGACGATTTTGAAATAGTAACAGAAAATCCCCTTTGTGGTTGATCCAGTTATGCGTGTATATTGTTATCAGTCTAACTTTCCAGAAGATTTGTAACACTCGGGACATCTATTTGGGAAAGACCACATTATGGATCCGTCGCCATTACCCTCTGAACGAGTGCTCATTGGAAATACCAGTTTGGTGTGATGTGTAGTATTTTTTGGAACACTTTGACATCGGATATGTTGGACCCGTGAATATTTAATGTACAACTGCATTAGACAAGATAAAACATCAAATAGGAAAGAGTTTTCACGCGCGTAACTGTCGTGGCATTTTATTGTAACTTACGTGTCTGAGATGAAAGGATAACAGAAATTCAACTTTGTGGTTAATCCAGTTATGCGGGTATCTTGATATCAGTCAAACTTTCCAGAAGATATGTAACACTCAGGACATCTACTTGAGAAAGACCACATTAAAGGTCTGTCGCCATTACCCTCTGAAAGAATGCCGATTGAAAATACCAGTTTGGTGTGATGTGTGAATATTTTTTTAGAGCACTTTGACATCGGATATGTTGGACCCGTGAATTCTGAATGAATAACTACATTAGACAAGATAAAACATGAAATAGGAACGAGTTTTCACACGCGTAACTTCCGTTGCATTTACTGTATCTTACGTGACGGAGATTGAAGGATAGCACAAAATCACCTTTGTGGTTATTTCCAGTGATGTGTATAACTTGATATTAGTCTAACTTTCGTGAAGATTTGAAAGACTCAGGGAACATATTTGGGGTGAGACTACGTTAAGGATTCGTCGCCATTACCCTCTGAAAGAGTGCCCCTTGAAATTACCATTTTTGTGAATTGAAGAACTGTTATCGAGTACTATGTCATGGGATATGTTGATCCCGTGAACACTGAATGCACTATTGCATTATACAAAATAAAATATGTAATGGGAACATGTTTTCACACGCGTAACTGACGTGGCATATTATTATAACTTATGTGACGGAGATGAAATTTAAACCTATTCTACTTTGTGGTTAATCCCGTTATGTGTGTAACTTGAAATTATTCCAACTTTCGTGAACATTTGAAAGACTCGGGTAATATATTTGGGGTAAGACCACATTAATGATTCGTCCGCCGTTACCCTGTCAAAGAGTGTCCCTTGAAAATATAAGTTTGGTGTGATGTTTAATTTTTTGTCGAACACTTTGACATCGGATATGTAGGACTCTTGAATACTGAATGTACTACTGCATTAGACAAAATAAAACATCAAATGGGAACGAGTTTTCACACGAGTAACTTATGTGGCATATACTGTTAATTACGTGACGGAGATGAAAGGGTAACATAAATTCCCCTTTGTGGTTAATCCAGATATGTGTGTAGCTTGATATCAGTATACCTCTCGTGAAGATTTGTAACACTCGGGACATCTACTTGAGGAAAGATCACATGAAGGATACGTCGCAATTACCTTCTGAAAGATTGCCTATTGAAAATACCATTTTGGTGTGATGTGTGAATTGTTATCGAATACTTTGACATAGGACATATTGATCCCGTGAACACTGAATACACTACTGCATTATACAAAATAAAACATGAAATGGGAACATGTTTTCACACGCGTAACTGACGTGGCATATTATTATAACTAATGTGAAGGAGATGACATTTAAACCTATTCTACTTTGTGGTTAATCCCGTTATGTGTGTAACTTGAAATTATTCCAACTTTCGTGAACATTTGAAAGACTTGGGTAAAAAATTTGGAGTAAGACCACATTAAGGATTCGTCCGCCTATACCCTGTGAAAGAGTGCACCTTGAAAATATAAGTTTGGTGTGATGTTTAATTTTTTGTCGAACTCTTTGACATCGAATATGTAGGACTCTTGAATACTGAATGTACTACTGCATTAGACAAGATAAAACGTCAAATGGGAACGAGTTTTCACACGCGTAACTTACGTGGCATTTTATTGTAACTTACGTGACGATTTTGAAATAGTAACAAGAAATCCCCTGTGTGGTTAATCCAGTGATGCGTGTATCTTGATATCAGTCTAACTTTCCAGAAGATTTGTAACACTCAGGACATCTACTTGAGAAAAACCACATTAAAGGTCCGTCGCCATTACCCTCTGATAGAATGCCGATTGAAAATACCAGTTTTGTGTGATGTGTGAATATTTTTTACAGCACTTTGACATCGGATATGTTGGACCGGTGAATTCTAAATGAACAACTACATTAGACAAGATAAAACATGAAATAGGAACCAGTTTTCACACGCGTAACTTACGTTCCATTTACTGTATCTTACGTGACGGAGATGGAAGGATAGCACAAAATCCGCTTGATGGTTATTTCCAATGATGTGTGTAGCTTGATATTAGTCTAACTTTCGTGAAGATTTGTAAGACTCAGGAACATATTTGGGGTAAGTCCACATTAAGGATCCGTCGCCATTACCCTCTGAAAGAGTGCCCATTGAAATGATCATTTTGGTGAATTGAAGAACTGTTATCGAGTACTTTGACATGATATATGTTGATGCCGTGAACAATGAATACACTATTGCATCATACAAAATAAAACATGAAATGGGAACATGTTTTCACACGCGTAAATGACGTGGCATATTATTATAACTTATGTGACGGTGATGAAAGTTAAACCTATTCTCCTTTGTGGTTAATCCCGTTATGTGTGTAACTTGAAATTATTCCAACTTTCGTGAACATTTGAAAGACTCGGGTAATATATTTGGGGTAAGACCACATTAAGGATTCTGTGAAAGAGTGCACCTTGAAAATATAAGTTTGGTGTGATGTTTAATTTGTTGTCGAACAGTTTGACATCGAATATTTAGGACCCTTCAATACTGAATTTACTACTGCATTAGACAAGACAAAACGTTAAATGGGAACGAGTTTTCACAAGCGTAATTTATGTGGCATATACTGTTAATTACGTGACGGAGATGAAAGGGTAACATAAATTCCCCTTTGTTGTTAATCCAGATATGTGTGTAGCTTGATATCAGTATACCTCTCGTGAAGATGTGTAACACTCGGGACATCTACTTGGGGAAAGACCACATTAAGGATCCATCGCCATTACCTTCTGAAAGAGTGCCTATTGAAAATAGCATTTTGGTGTCATGTGTGAATTGTTATCGAGTAATTTGATATGGGACTTGTTTATCCCGTGAACACTGAATAAACTACTGCATTATACAAAATTAAACATGAAATGGGAACATGTTTTCACACGCGTAAATGACGTGGCATATTATTATAACTTATGTGACGGATATGAAAGTTTAAACATATTCCACTTTGTGGTTAATCCCGTTATGTGTGTAATTTGATATTAATATAACTTTCGTGAAGATTTGAAAGACTTAGGAAGTATATTTGGGGTAAGACCACATAACGGATTCGTCCGCCTTTACCCTCTGAAAGAGTGCCCCTTGAAAATACCAGTTTTGTGTGATGTTTATTTTTTTCTCGAACACTTTGACATCGGATTTGTAGGACCCGTGAACACTGAATGTACTACTGCAATAGACAACATAAAACATGAAGTGTAACCGAAATCCCCTTTGTGGTTGATCCAGATATGCGTGTATCTTGATATCAGTCTAACTTTCCAGAAGATTTGTAACACTCGGGACATCTATTTGGGAAAGACCACATTATGGATCCGTCGCCATTACCCTCTGAACGAGTGCTCATTGGAAATACCAGTTTGGTGTGATGTGTAGTATTTTTTGGAACACTTTGACATCGGATATGTTGGACCCGTGAATATTTAATGTACAACTGCATTAGACAAGATAAAACATCAAATAGGAAAGAGTTTTCACGCGCGTAACTGTCGTGGCATTTTATTGTAACTTACGTGTCTGAGATGAAAGGATAACAGAAATTCAACTTTGTGGTTAATCCAGTTATGTGTGTAACTTTATAATAATTTATGGGGTATAGACCTAAGGTTTCGCATGTGGAAAACTTCTAGCTTCTTGATGTGGCGCCTGTATGGTGTCCATGTCTCACAACCATAAAGGCGAGATGAGAGGACGACGGCTCTATATACCAGCAATTTAGTTGACAGCCGGATGTGGTTGTGACTCAACACCTTGGTGCGCAATCGACCATGTGCCTGGCTGGCCTTGTAAATCCTTGCATCGATCTCTTTATCCAAGGACCTGTCACTTGATATGGTGCTGCAAAGGTTCTTGAAGCTCTCCACTGCCATCGATGGAGATTGTGGAAGCAGTTGCTGTGGTGTCAGTGGCAGGCTGATGGTGGACCTGCATCTTACCAAGACTGATGGTTAAGCCAAACAGTTTACACACCTCTGCAAACTTTTTGTTGAGTATGAGATGCAGATGTCTCTCCTTGTGCGCCACGATGGCATAGTCGTCAGCAAAGAGTGCCTCTAGAACGAGACGTTGCAGTGTCTTGGTCCTGAGAGCACTTTACCTGTCATGTTGTCAAGAAATAGCCGGATGATATGGACAAACTTCTTTGGGCAACCAGGTTTTGTCACAATTGGCCACAGCGCTGTCCTGTTGACAGTGTCAAAGGCCTTGGTGAGGTCTATAAATACAGCAAACAGGTCCATGTTCTGCTGAATGCATTTTTCCTGTACTTGTCTGGCTGTAAAGACCATGCCCACTGCTCCGGCCAGATCTAAATCCGCACTGTGCTACTGGAAGGTTTGCTTCAGAGACAGTGGCTATGAGTCGGTTCAGAACGATGCAGGCAATAATCTTCCCAGCAATGGACAGGAGCGATATTCCTCTGTAGTTGCCACAGTCTGCTTTGTTGCCCTTGTTCTTTCTTATAGAGGGCAACTATAGTGGCATCACGAAGGTCCTGTGGCATGACTTCATCTTCCCAGATGCTAGTTATGATGTCATGAAAGGCCTCGAGTGCTGCTGGACCCGCTGACTTGTAAATTTCAGCTGGGATCCCGTCCTTTCCTGGAGCCTTTCCTGCACTCACCTGGTTGATGGCTTTTTCATTTCGTCCATTACGAAATGAAAAAGGTCTTCTTTGATGGGTTGCTGGGGTATTGAGTCAAGGGCTTCTTCACTCACTGTTGAAGGTCGGTTTAAGAGGTTGCTAAAGTGTTCTCTCCACCTCTCGTTGATACCAGTCCTGTCTTTGATTAGGGTGGTGCCATCTGCTGAAAGAAGTGGTGCTGGGCTTTAATGGTCCGTATACATACTTGATGCCACTGAAGAACATCTTTGCATTGTGAGTTTCAGCGTAATGTTCTGCTTTCTTTCTGCCACCAGATATCCTGCATCTAACGAAGTCTCTCTGCGTTTTGTTCTGCAGGTGTCTGTCGCGGTCTTTCTTGTAAACTGAGGAAGGGTCATTCTGCCATTCTATGTATGCTTTATTCTTTTTATGCAGCGCCTTGCAGATTTCTTGGTTGTTTTCATCGAACCAGTCCTGATGTACCTTCTTCTTTGGTCAGAGAGTTGACTTTGCTGAGTCCGTCACCATCTACTTCAACTGGGTCTACTTATCTGTGGTGTTGCCAGTAAGTTGTCTGTGTGACATCAAGGTCAACCTGGAACTGCTCGCTGTAACGCTGGTGTTTCAGCCTGGCTGTGTTGAAGGATTTCTGGTCGACCTTGGACGCTTGCGCTGAAGTGGGACAATGTGCAGCTGGAGGACTGTCCTAACCAATCGTTGATCCGTCCAGCACTCTGCTCCCCGCATGGCTCTTGTGATCTTCACATCCTGGATGTCCCGCCTTTTTACAATGACATAGTCTATCATATGCCATTGCTTGGACCTGGGGTGCATCCAGGTTGTTTTGTACTTATCTGCCTGCCTGAACAGAGTGTTTGTGATGGTTAAGTCGTTCTTCGCAGGAGGAAGCCATTGGTGTTTAGTCTTCCTACGCCATGCTGTCCGATGACTCCCTTCCAGTTCCTGCTATCAGTTCTGACTCTTGCATAGGAATCCCCCAAGATGATGAGCTTGTCGCTAGCAGGTGTGGACCTGACCAGGCTATCGAAATCTTCATAGAATCTTTCTTTGGTCTCGTCAGAGCATGTAAGGGTGGGTGCGTAGGAACTTATGATAGTGGCGTGGCGCTTGGCGTTCAGGAGGAAACGCAGCTTCAGAAGCCTTTCGTTGATCCCTTTGGAAAGGTCCGGAAGCTGCCGCATGAGAGACGTTTTCACTGTTATGGCAACTCCGTGGATTCTGGCCTTATTCTCCGCTTTGCTTTCCAAAATAAGATGTAGCCGCTGCCTGGTTCACTCACGCAGCCCTCCTGTGCAAGCCTTGTCTCACTTAGAGCCGCTATATCAATATTATAACGTTGCAGCTCTCTTGCAATAAGGGCAGTCCTTCTTTCCGGTCTTGTAGTGTCAGCTTTATCCATAAGTGGGCGAACATTCCATACTCTGAGAAGGAGTCTTCTTGTGTTTCTTTGTTTTCGACCGCTAGAATGGGTTGAACTGCCAGCCGCGGTATGCTGGCTGCCTACCATTACGGATTTTCCGTAATCATTACGGAAATTCACCTCAGATTACGGTATTACGGAAACTGCCGCCGTATTACGGGAATACACATATCCGACTACAGAAAATGATACACATAAAACAATTGCTAAATCTATAAATAATGCTGCTCGAGATGCCCTGAAGAAACTGTCATATTTTCACTGGTTACAATTTATCAACAAATATTTAGTCCACTACAAGTTTTACAAAGTCAGTACGCTGACGTCATCCAATGCTGTGCCTGTGTACAATATTACAATTTTGACTGCCAACAGCCTGTTGATGACTGCCGTGGCACGTGGGCATATTATTATGTCTGCATGTGTCCGTCAACAGCAATTACAGCGGCCAAAAATATAAGTGTCATCAATGCGCGTCTAGACATTAATAAAATTTACAGGTGTAGATTTATATAATGAAAGAAAAGGTAAGGTGACGTTTAGTAGAACCATTCAGTTACATTAAATAGTTATTGTTTTCTTAAAGTAATGAATCTAATTATAAAATGTCTTTAGAAGAATATAAAATGAGTATTATAATTGATGCAATTGCAATATAAAACTATCATATTTGTATTCAAAGGTTTTATTTGAATACAACAGTTTAACTTTGCCATCGACTGTTCGTAATAATTATAATGTTTCCTGGTGTGTGTTATAAATTTAGAAGCTCGTTGGATGATTATTGATTATTCGCTGGCGCTGTCTTTGCCACTGTGAAAACACAATGCAACTTATTGGATGTTGCTAAACAAGTACTTCTTTGAAGTGGTACCCGACGACCTAAACTGCCGACAGTTACAGCGTAGCAACACAATAATTATGTTGAAACAAAGTATATCTACTTTTGATGACTAAATTAGTAACTTCCTGGATACCCAAGCACCGTCAACAGACTGGGCTTGTCACTGTATCTACTTCAGAGAAAGGTTTGATTGGCAACCTTGTAGACCGGGGAGCGGGGCGGGATGCGATGGGGGGGGGATCATTACGGAAATTATTTTTGTCAGGTAGGCAGCCCTGAATCTTCAGCATTGCGCAAAACTATCTTTTAACTATAGTTACGGATATCAATCAGATATGACTACGTGTTTGAAATATGACTGATTACTACTGTTTCTTCTCACGAAAAAATTTGTTAAATATGTTATGATTATCCATTGATGTGCATGAATAAACTAAAATATAATTTAGTAGAAGTTTCCATTCATTGTCCACCGAGAGGTCAAGTTTGACCTTCACCTGACCTTCAGCATATGATCTTGACATTGAAAAATAACATCAGAAATGGATACTACGCACCTCAACACTTCTTAAAATATAAGATCTGTTGCTAGGCGACCGCCAACGTCATTTTCAAAACTATTCTGCTGCTGTTTCCTTTATTTTTTCATTGTCAATGCTTCATTCATTTAAATGATTTAATTTAACAATATCTTGATTATTCAGCGGTATCAATTTTCCACTCATTATTCAGATAAGTATACAAATGTTTATTTCTTGGCTTTGTTTGTTACGTTGAATCTTGTTTCCTTTATAATATCGCTCACTCGCAATACGTGAAGAGCTTAGTCTTAGACAGTTATTCAAAATGTTAACGTTATTATTTCGCGCAATGTTTACGTGTTCACTTATACATGACCCATGTTTTATATGCTACGTATCGTCTTTTTGTTTATTATAACAAACTTAAAATATACTTCAGGCTTATTTCTGCACATGATTTATGTATAAATACACTGTTTTCCTTGTTTGTTGTTTTATCGAAGGCTGAGCTGCAGTATCTGTAATCTGATATTCCTCCGTCTAACAGGCCTATGAGTCATAATATAACAGGCCTATGAGTCACAATGTAGAGACTAGAGTCGGTCCTGGTCGAAAATAGCTAATTAACTAAATCATTATCAGTTCATACATAAATATAGTGTGACTCCTTTCCCTGCAGCTGCACTTAGTCTTGGTCTTTGCAATCTCTTTCTAATTCGTTATTTTCAGTGTCATGTATTAATTATATATATCAGTAAGCCTTTTAAGTCGACATTGATTTAAGTATTTATACAAAATGTGTTTCTCTTGATGGTCACAATATGTTTCTTGTGTCTACCTGTACTTTTTCAAGACAAACGTTACACTAATGAAGATGAAATTTACCATACCTTTAATCAATCTAGACTATTCGTTCAAAACAGTGCACACATCAGTTTTGCCAAAACCCCTGCTTTACATATTTCCAGTCTTGGCCTATGTACGCACACAAACTTAGTGAAAAAAAAGGTTGTAATCCATCTTTTAAATTATCTATTATTCTCCTTCTGGCAGGTGATGTGTCAATTAGTCCTGGTCCAAAAACGTTTCACAATATACGTTGTGCGACTACCAATCTTAGATCTGTTCGTCACAAATCTGCTGCCCTTTCTGATTTAATAGCATCAAAACATATTGACTGAGACATGGTTGATGATACTGTCTCCTGTCTTGCTGACATCGCTCCTCCTGGCTTTTCTCTACACCATCATCCAGTCAGGTGGAGGTGGTGGTGTCGCATTTCTAGTTTCTGATTTGTTCAAGGTAGAAATCCTTCATTCACCTGTATACCACAGCTTCGAGGCATTATGTATTCTTATAAAACGTTCATCCATGTCTGCTAATTGTATTTGCATGTATCGTCCTCCTGGAAACACAAGTACATTATTTGAGGAATTTCAAGATTTTCTTGAAACAACATTACAATTACATGAAGAATTATATATTCTAGGTGATTTCAATATGTTGATTTAACTATCTTTAACACTAGGTTATTCGTGGATGCACTTCAAACATTTAACTTACAACAGCATGTCACGTTCCCTACTCATATCCATGGGCATTGGCTCGACTTGTTTAGCACTAGGTCAAACTATAATAACATCAAGACGGTATCTGTTACTGATGGATTATCAGATCATCATATTGTAATTATTCATCTGTGTCTCAGAGTCGAGTCAAGACCAGCACAACAATTTATTACTTTCCGACCGATACATGACATTAATATAGACATTCTTCGTGAAGACCTTGCAAATTCAGATCTCTTAATTCATCCAAAACCTACACTGTGTGAGCTAGTAAACCAGTACTACATTACACTAAGTAATCTTCTTGATAAACATGCCCCCAAACAAACAAACAAAATAAAAGTTCGTCCACCGTCACCATGGATGTCACTAGACAGAGTACAAGCAAAATGTCGCGATATCTTGGAAGAATTTGGCGACGTACCCGTTCCTCCCTTGATCGGATCCGCTATACTAAGCAGTTACATCTGTGCAACCACATGATGTCAAAAGCAAAATCATACTATTATACGAATTTAATATCAAACAATTCTGAAAAACCATGCCAAATGTGGAAATCCATCAAGTGTCCTTCATCGGGAGAAACCAAAAGTATTGCCTGATACCTCTTCATTGGATACATTATGCAGCATGTTTTCAAAATATTTCACGGATAAGATTGCTTACATTCAATCACGTTTTGTTATTGATGACGTTGATTACAAGTTTACTGAACAGCCGATTGTTGATAATACACTGCAATGTTTTACACCTGCAACTACAAGTGAAGTTTGCACTATCATACAAAAGTGTTCTAACAATTCGTGTGGTCTTGACCCTTTTCCAACATTTCTACTGAAGAGTTGCATTGATCAACTGGTTTATCCTATTACAAATATTATAAATATGTCAATGCAGAATGGTGTTGTTCCACACGAATTCAAGCAAGCTCTTGTCAATCCTCTTATTAAAAAACAAAGTCTGTGCAAAAATGACCTTAAAAATTACCGTCCTATCTCAAATCTTAATTTTCTGTCGAAAGTATTGGAGAAGGTTGTTGCAAATCGACTCCATGAACACATTTATTCACAGCATTTATCAAACGATCTACAATCTGTCTTGTCCAGAACGTCTTCCATTTGGTGTCCCACCTGTCCTTGGTCCTGTTCTGTTTACCTTATACACTACATCCCTTAGTCGAGTCATAACTAGTCATAATATAAATCATCATTTTGTTGACGACACATACAGTGTATATATCACTTTCATCAACTGACTCACATACATCTCTATCAACTTTAAATGACTGTCTCACCGACTTCTTGCTATGGATGGAAGCAAGTAAATTGAAACTAAGTCCAGATAAAACTGATCTAATTATTATTGGCACAAAACAACAACGAAACAAGGTTGTTAACTACTTTCCAGTTAAATTGCTTGGAAATAATACATCACCATCAGATACTGTTCGTAATCTAGGTGTTCTCTTTGACAGTGATTTCAGCTTTAAGCAGAACATTTCTCAAGTATGTAAATCCTGTTTCTAACATATACGTGATTTCCACCGAATTCGGCGTCATTTGTCTTTATCTACTGCTAAAACATTATCAGTATATCTAATTAGCAGTCGCCTTGACTACTGCAACTCACTCCTAAAGGATAATGCTAAAATGACTTAGCTAAACTCCAACGTGTACAGAATTGTTTAACGCGTGTAGTACTAAAAGCACCTCGTTTCTCAACATCTCTGCCCCTATTTAAGACAGTTGCATTGGCTTCCAGTTACATATCGAATACAATTCAAATTAGCCATTATCACATATCGTACCCTTTCTACGTAACACCCATTCTATTTGTTTAGTCTCCTTCGTTTTTCCGATATCCCCAGGAATCTCAGATCATCTGTTTCACGACTTTTTGTTCCAAAAACCAAGCTTAATATTGGCAAACATGCTTTTTCTGTAGCTGCACCCAAAATCTGGAATCAACTCCCTATCGCTTTAAAATCATCTGATACTATAAACACCTCCCGTAATAAACTAGACTTATTTATTTGAAATTGCATTCCCACCCTAACCTTCGGCGGTCCCTTGCTCCAATGACGACTCTTGCTTGTCCCTTTTAACGATTTTGCCCAATGATTTTATGTATGTTGCGCCTCTGAGCTCAGATTCCTGGGGATTTAGGTGCTATAAAAGTTTGTCATTATTATTATTATTAAAAGAGGTATTATACATAATTCTAGGACAAGTGGTTCTAAAGTAAATTTTTCAGGATATCGACAAGTCGCCATCTTGGATTTATGCAAATTACCAGAGTTGCCCAAAGTTGCTGTTTGGGCAACCAAGCTTAATTTTTCTAGGACTCCATATAAGTTCAAATCAACAACACAAAGTTCATAGGATAGAACATTTCTAGGTTGGCTATTGAATACGTATGACGGTCAAATTAATGAATACACATTTTATCGCCCGTCGTGATTGTTCTGCGCTTTAATGTTCATTTTCTTTTAAATATATCGCGTAGGTAGCTTCTATGAACCTTATTTCTTCTATACATACAGTTGTCTTGAGCTATTCAACCGTTGAACTTGAAAACCAGTGCCACCATGATGTATAATCATGACGACGCGAGCAGGTGGTTAGAACGGAAGTTGTTTAACAGTAGTATGTAAGGTCATTGTACTACAGTATGCATGGACGTATGAATGTGTTCTTGTCTATTGTTACGCTTTTCTTGACCGCTCTGTTTGCCTCTGCATATTATTCCTGGGCGACTGCTTTCGTTGCTCTAGTTCGGCTGTTGTCAATTACTCCTTTGTTTTCCTTCCTCCTTTGCACTTTGTTGATAGTGTCAGCAGAGATTCAATGCTTCTGTTGGTATTTCTTTCTTTCTCATGACTTCGTTGCACGTGCTGGTCCATGTTTCCTTGATCTTTTGCCACTGGGTGTCTATGTCCACCTTTCCTTCTTCAAGATGATCTTGTAAGACTTCACACGTGTTGTTGATTGCGAGTCGGAATGTCTGTGTTGTGACTCCGTCTTTTAGGAAGTCTACATTGTATTTTGTGGGCTGTCAGGGAGGGATAGTACCTTTGACGGGGGAGCATGTCGTAGTAGCTCGTCCGCTTTGGTTCCCACCTGGCACCCAACTCTCACCTATAGTTCCAAGTAGCTTTAGCATGCACAGCGGCCACACCCCGGCAAACTGCATCGACAGGCAGGCAAAACCAGGTGAGGGTAACCGACGGGTCTCAAACCCCCGGTGAGTTAGGGACCTGCTCATCCAGCATGCGAAGACTGTTGCGGCGGATTGGGCGGAGGAAATCAAGTTTAGATTCAAAGGCCAAGAAGGTGGAACAGCAGTGCACTGTGGAGTGCGTAGGGCATGGAGGAGCACGGAAGATGTCATGGCCATCCACTGCAGTCAAGGAAGTCTTCAGTCGTACCAACTTTCTGGGCCACTGAAACCCGGCTTCTGCGGCCGAGAGAGTGGGACCACCCCTGTGCAACGGCCTTCCCACTTTAAAAGCATTCACGCACATGTTTGTGCTACTCATCATTCGACACCATCTCATCTAGCATCATTTCTTTATGAAGCCCTGCGGCGATGGGGGAGGAGCAAAGCGGCAGGTGGAGGTGATCACTGAGAGTCGTAGTCCCAAACCTGCACGTAGGCGGCCTGTGGGCAAGAGGTCGTTTGACTCTGTATCCAGGGCAGCGGAGGAGTCCGGCAGCACTTCAGGCGACTAAACAGCCCTTTTCAGGACAGCACTGCTCACCCTTGGTAAGTGAGGATCCTAGAAAGGTGGCCTGAAGATTCAGGGCTGCCTACCTGACAAAAACAATTTCCGTAATGACCCCCCCCCCCATCGCATCCCGCCCCGCTCCCCGATCTACAAGGTTGCCAATCAAACCTTTCTCTGAAGTAGATACAGTGACAAGCCCAGTCTGTTGACGGTGCTTGGGTATCCAGGAAGTTACTAATTTAGTCATCAAAAGTAGATATACTTTGTTTCAACATAATTATTGTGTTGCTACGCTGTAACTGTCGGCAGTTTAGGTCGTCGGGTACCACTTCAAAGAAGTACTTGTTTAGCAACATCCAATAAGTTGCATTGTTTTCACAGTGGCAAAGACAGCGCCAGCGAATAATCAATAATCATCCAACGAGCTTCTAAATTTATAACACACACCAGGAAACATTATAATTATTACTAACAGTCGATGGCAAAGTTAAACTGTTGTATTCAAATAAAACCTTTGAATACAAATATGATAGTTTTATATTGCAATTGCATCAATTATAATACTCATTTTATATTCTTCTAAAGACATTTTATAATTAGATTCATTACTTTAAGAAAACAATAACTATTTAATGTAACTGAATGGTTCTACTAAACGTCACCTTACCTTTTCTTTCATTATATAAATCTACACCTGTAAATTTTATTAATGTCTAGACGCGCATTGATGACACTTATATTTTTGGCCGCTGTAATTGCTGTTGACGGACACATGCAGACATAATAATATGCCCACGTGCCACGGCAGTCATCAACAGGCTGTTGGCATATATTTGTTGATAAATTGTAACCAGTGAAAATATGACAGTTTCTTCAGGGCATCTCGAGCAGCATTATTTATAGATTTAGCAATTGTTTTATGTGTATCATTTTCTGTAGTCTGACGCCTTATTGAAAACGTTCCTAGTGCAGATAGATATTGGGGCAAGAGTTCATGGCGTAACAAAGTAGGTAAGAATATACTTGGCGTTATTCTCATGCAGGTGAGAGACTTCATTAGACAGTGCCCTGTACGGCTTACGTAAGGCGCTTATTAAAAAAACAGACAGACGCACAGTGACAGAGTACGAGAGAGATATGTCACGCGCCTGGGAAGTGGCTGATCGCGATCGCCCAGGAAAATGTTCCGCGACGATCCCGTGTCGACGTGCCATTACGTCGCGCTCTTATCGACCTGCATGAACAGCAGCAGCGGTATACGGCATCTCCACCATCATCATCGTCACGTCCGCACACGAGTGTACCACCACTGGACATGTCGTTAGACCGTTACATAGTCCTGACTCATTCATCACCGTAGATCCAGTCACCACACGTTGACGACCATGCCTACAGCAAACCACCGTCGCGAGTGGCGCCATCTATCGCAACACCGAAAAGCACTAAGCATTGTTGTCCGACATGTGGAAGAGACTTCACGAGACGATATCACCTTGTACGTCACATGAGGACGTCATGCGGCAGGGTACCCTCACAGAAAAGCGATACACACCGCTGTGAGACCTGTGCATGTGAATTCACGAGACGTGACCACTTGTTACGTCATACCAAGACGGTATGTAGCAGACGTGACAAGGTCACCGACCCACCGCTACCCAAGCGAGCGAGACGCGAAGAGCCTCCCCTTCGCCGACACTCTATTGAGGGAGCTGCGAGACCACTGGTCGGATATTCGAACCCACGTGACCATCCAGGTACAATTACAGTGTCGACGCCGGACACGTCTGTTCTAGAACCGTCACTGAAATTCATGTTCCGCGAACAGACGCACGTGTTCAAGAATAATATTAGTTACGGTTTCGTGCTGAGGAACAAGATCACTAACCGATACCTATACACCGAAGACTTTGATGCATTTCTGGAGCGTATCCGAGAAACAGCCGTGTTGCAGTGGGTGATTAATCAACGTCCGGACAGCCAATGGGTATGCGAGGTGGTCAGGAATGTCATATTCTTCGTCAACCACATCGTAGACCATCCGATAGGATGTGGGGAAGTCACACTTCCGAGGTACATCAAAAGGAACAAAGCCGTCATCGGATTGGAAAGAGACCCCAACAACAAGAAGAAGTACACCGACAATCTGTGTCTGTTCCGGTGCTTGGTTCTCCATCGTGGGTGTGACCGACACCACCTGGAATCCACAGTGAAAGTACTCTACGCGAAATACGATTGAGACGGAGTGGCTATGAAAGACTGACGGGGTGACGATGGACGACCTCTATCGCATCGAGACCACCTTTGAGACCAACGTGTGCGTCTGCACACTCATCGAACCGGAGGAAGGAGAAGGTGGAAAGGCGACTGCCGAACTCGTGCGCCGTTCGTTGTGTCACTATCCCAACACGTTGTACGTCAATCTCCACGAGACACACTTTTCCTACTTACAAGACGTGAACAAGTACTGTCACTCTTATCGATGTAGGAAGTGTGGCGACTCGTTATGGAAATATGCATCCAAACTAGAGAGACACGAGCGCACGTGTACGGGAGGCGTGCGAAAGATCTATCCCGGGGGCGTCTACCATCCGCCGCCGACAGTCTTTCAGCGGTTGGACGATGAAAACATTCGTGTTCCCGAGTGGTTGCGCTACTATCCCTATCGCGCCACCTTCGATTTCGAGTCCTGGTTCGATACGTCACAGCTTCCATCGGACAACACCAAGGTCCACTGGGTGGCTCGTCACGTACCGTTGAGTGTGTCTCTGGCGAGTAACGTACCCGGATTCGAACAAGTGCAATGTCTCATCACGGACGGTGATAGCAACAAGTTGGTATCCGACATAATGTCCATCCTTCAGTCTATGAGCGATGCTGCCTACAAAGCCATCGTTGACGAATACGAGAGCGTGCTTCACCAACTCGCGGAGGCGATCGTGACATGGGACGAACAGGAGGCACACGCTGCGGAGGGGGACAATCGGCGACAACCGACCAATCCCTAGAAAACACTTATGGGTCAATTGAACGGTTGGCTTCATTAGTTGCCCGTCATCTGATTCAACTCGGGAAGGTACGATCTGAACGTCGTCTAACAGTTCCTGTTACACTACTTCCTGTCCATGAAAGAAACAGAAGATGAAGAAGAAGACAAGAAGGATGCCGGAGCGTTTTATGTGATCAAACGTGGCAACACGTTTATGTGTCTATCGACGGATGACCTGAAATTCCTCGACATGACTCATTACTTCGCCCTGGGGTTCTCGTACGATAAGTACCTGAAAGCATACGGCTGCGAGGTCACTTCCCGTACGAATACATGAACAGCTTGGAGAGACTCGGCGACACCGCTCTACCTCCCAAAGAGGCATTCTTCAGCCGACTGAAGAACGAAACTATTTCCGCCGACGACTACACCCTTTGTCAGGTGTAACGAGACAACGACATGGAGACGTTGCGGGACTTTCTCGTCTGGTACAATAACAGGAACGTCGTACCGTTCTTGGACGCCATCGCCAAACAGTTTGCCTTCTACCAACAACGCGGTCTCGACATGTTCAAACAAGCCATCAGTATACCCGGTTTGACCTTGACCTATCTGTTCAACAAAGTACCGGAGAAGACCTTCTTTACGCTCTTCAACGAGACGAACAAGGATGTCCATCAGCTTGTCAGAGAGAACATCGTCGGAGGGCCGTCACTCATCTTCACCAGACATCACGAGAAGGGGGTCACGAAGATACGTCGGAACGACTACGATGATGTGGCTCGAACGTGTCAGTCCATTGTTGGCTATGACGCAAACGCACTCTACCTCTGGTCGTTATCGCAAGACATGCCGACGGGATGGTACACACGACGACGGGAAGAGAAGGAGTTCCAACCCGAAGCTGCACAGCCCACAGGTCAGATGGCCGTCGAATGGCTGACGTGGGAATCCGAACACACGGGACGCGACATACGTCACCAGTCCAAAGGACGAGAGAAGCGCATCGGTAAACTGCTGGTGGATGGTTGGTGCAGCGAAACGAAGACGGCCTATCAGTTTCACGGATGCTTCTACCACGGCTGTCCGTGCACCGGTCGTTAGGTCAACGGGAAACCCATGACTGAACTGCTCGCCGAAACGCGAAAGAACACGGCCTACCTTCGTCACTTTGTGAGGGTCGTCGAGTTGTGGGAATGCAAGTGGAAGGTCACGAGACGCGACCCGTGCGTCAAACTGTTCTGGACGCCACCTGTCCCTGCCGCCGCGTGCGCTGGAAAATAACGACACAACAGATCCTGACAGGCGTACGCAACGGTACCGTGTTCGGAATGATTCATTGAGACATACGTCTACCGGAGGAACTGCGCGCGCACTTTGCCGAGATGCAGCCCATCTTCAAGAACATTCACCTGACCCGCGATGACCTCGGACCATTCCGAGGATTCTTTGTGTTGCAGTGGGCCAAACTGCGCATGTTGGGAGTTCTACTACGATTTCATGGTCAGGTACGTGGAACGTCCGCTGTTCGAGTACTGCAAAACCGATACGGACAGTGCCTATTTAGCTCTGGCCGGAGAGTCCGTCGACGACCTCGTGATGCCGACACTGCGCGAACACTACTTTCGTCACCGCTCCGGATGGCTAACGTCTGAATGTTGCGCCGATCATCAGAGCGGACGTCCGTGGAGCGGCACCGAGACGTGTTGCAAGGCGCACAAGGCATATGACAAGAGAACACCGGGACTCTTCAAGGTCGAATGGTCCGGCGACTGTTTCCTGGGTCTGAGCAGCAAGACCTACTATTGTTCGGGCCCCGTCGACAAATACAGCACCAAGAGACTGAACAAACGACTCAATACCATCGACAAGCAGGCGTTCCTGGACGTGCTGACCAATCGCCGGAGCGGAAGTGGAAAGAACCGCGGGTTCCGGGTGAATCACTCGTCCATGCTGATGTACATCCAGGAACGTGCGGTGTTGACCTACTTCTACGCCAAGCGCGTGGTCAACGAGGACGGAGTCACCACGGGTTCGGTGGACGTGTAACGACGACAATCGATTGCATTGTAAGTCTATGCCGAACCATTGGTGACACAATGAGGAAATGCGCCCTTCGTCAGTTGGTGTTAGAGGCGCCTCTAGCTGTCACGCAGAATGAAATAAGGTGTGCCATGGTCAGACTGCACGATTTCTTCGCACTCCTCGATTTGGGAGTGAGAATGTAAGAGAAATGCTCTGAAAGGTCCCGTGTTTTTTGCTGAAGTGAACAAGGTCGACTAGTGGACACTCAGGAACGCGGTGGGTGTTAAATTGTGATATTTTCTTGAACTTGCACGCCGGTAAAATATATCGGATCGTGTAACAACCATATTGTCGCCCACGACACGCTCAAAACCGCCAACGTTTGCTGCTTAGCCTGTGATTAGACCCTACTATTGCGTAACAGACAACCACCAGCAACAATGGGCAAGAAGAAACCGATCACGAACACCGATGAACTTGTAGAACAAATCAAGCTAGCGCTAAGTGACGATGACGTAATCGCGGCCCTTGCTACCCGGATTGCTACAATAGTTGCTGACAAAATAAATAGAAGGCTCGAAAATCTTGAAAAGGAGTTGACAGACAAGGACACACGAATTGAACAACTTGAGCAAGCTGTTGATAACCTGGAGCAGTACAGCCGTCGGTCCTCGGTGCGCATTACAGGAATAGTTGAAAACAAAGACGGTGAACAAATTGATAAGATTATCACTGACTTGTTTAACGATATGGACGTCCCATTAAAAATGGACCATATCAACAGAGCCCATAGGATTGGGCCTAGAAAATCCGCCACAAATAAAAACCACTCGCGCCAAATTATAGTCCAGTTCAAAGACTATAAATCGAAGAATGACTTCATTAAAGCTCGAAAACGGCTACGCACCAAACGATCAAATGTTTACATATCCGAAGATCTCACCCAGAAGAGAGCAAGACTACTGTTCTTGTGCCGGACATTAAAGAAACAGCACAAGATTCTCGACTGTTGGTCGTATGATGGAAGGATTGTCATAAAGGACCTAAAGGGAACAATCAAAACCGTCAGTCGAGTTGATGAACTAAATGCACTGTAATTGCGTTGGACATTGGCCCAAGTCACGGTGGATATTTTGTATCTCTAGTCGGCCTATCATGGTGCTTGTTCACAGAGGGACTGTACCATTCATGGTCTCATTCATGGACACCTTCGTATTCTACATATGGTTCGTGTCTTATTTAATTACTCATATATACTTTATTACTATATGTTATCGATACATATCATGTATTCTAACTAACCTACTACAACTTAACAGATGTCACATAACGTTGTTTTTTATAAAACGATCTGTAAATGTTATATGCAGCTATAGAAGCATTATTGTGTACTGTGTGAATATGTATGCATATACTGCACTTCATTGCTATGAGCCAATTACGTAATACTACCTTAGGTGATGTACAAGATTATGAAACTGGCAATGCTGCAATGCGGAATATAGATCCCGATTGTAATTTACTCACAACAGATAGCTTTGTAAATACTAAATATTATCTTGAAGATGACATTAATGAAGTTATAAAAAGAAATAATATCTCTGATGACGAGTTTTCAATTATGCATTTAAATATCCGTAGCTTGCCAAAGAACATTAGCAAATTGGGTGACTTCTTGTCACTGATCGATAACAGGTTCTCGGTCATCGGTCTAAGCGAAACTTGGTTACATAATGACAATCTTGACCTGTATGAATTGCCAGAGTACAAAAGTATACATTTGACTAGGCCCTCCAAGAAGGGAGGTGGTGTATCCTTATATGTTCGTAAGTCCCTTGAGTGTACTGAATTACCAGAAATGAGTGTCATAACTGAATATCTGGAATGCGTTTTTATTGAAATCAAGACTCGGTCTAAGACATGCAACAACAAAATAACTGTAGGTGTTGTCTATCGACCACCTAATACAAACATTACTGCTTTCACAGAACATGTTATCAATATTATACAAACTCTCAAGGTTGATAATAAACAGTGTTACATAATGGGTGACTTTAACATTAATCTACTTAATTATGGTAGTCACACGGAAACTCAAGATTACATAGATGCAATGTTCCAACAGGCATTTATACCCCTTATCAGCAAGCCTACTAGAATAACAGCAACAACTGCCACTGTCATCGATAATATATACAGCAATGATTTAATTGGTGCAAATTATCAATTGCATGGAATAATATATACAGATATTTCTGACCACCTACCAATATTTTTGCTCACTAAACATACTGATAGCACAAAGGTAGAAATGACAATAGCGACTAGAATATATAATGCGCAGACTACTGCTACATTCAAAGAGAGTATAGATAAAATATGCTGGGATGACGTTTATGCATGCAGAGATCCACAAGAATGTTATTCTGTATTCATTAATGAGATATTAGTTGCATACAATAATTCATTTCCGTTAGCTAACACAACTATTAGGAAAAGAAAACATAAACCGTGGATTACTATGGGACTCCGACACTCCATTAGAACTAAAAACAAATTGTATATGTATTACTTGAAAAAACCGACTGTCTTCAATGAAACTAATTATAAAAGATATAGAAATAAAATAAATTGTCTTATTACTGTAGCAGAAAGAGAATACTATCGACATGAGCTTCAACAGCACAAGGGTAATTTAAAAAAAACCTGGATAATCTTAAAGAATATTATAGGAAGGAAGGAAGCATTTTTATCTAATGACAAATTACTAATTGACGGTAAATTAACAAAAAATAAAAATGCATAGCTGATACATTTAATGAATATTTTACAAGTATAGGTCCAGAACTGGCTGATAAAATACCAGTCATATCAGAGAGACCTGATGACTACCTCCAAGGAGTCTATAAAAATTCAATGTATTTGTCGCCAACCACACCAGATGAGATAAAGGGAATTATTAAGAATTTTAAAAACTCTAGTCCTGGATGGGATGGCATAAAACCTATTATTGTCAAACAGGCCTTCTCCAACCTACTTGATCCTTTAAGTTACATTGTAAATTTATCATTTGATCAAGGATATGTTCCTGATCAACTAAAAATAGCTGATATAGTTCCTGTTTTTAAAAATGGCGATACATCATTAATTAATAATTACAGGCCTATTTCTGTCTTGCCTGTATTTTCAAAGGTTTTTGAAAGATTAATGTACAATAGATTAATGAATTACATAATGAAACATAACATCTTGTCTAATTCCCAATTTGGATTTAGGAAAGGATATTCTACTGATATGGCTATTACACTGCTAATTGACAAAATTAGTAAGGCAATTGATACCAAAGAGCACGTAATTGGGTTATTTCTGGATTTAGCCAAAGCCTTTGATACCGTTAATCATAATATATTATTGAGAAAATTAACACATTATGGAATCAGAGGAAATATACTCCAATGGATTCGTAACTTTTTAAGTAACAGACAACAACGAGTAAAATTCTATGGAACAAAATCTTCCCTTAAAAACATAACATGTGGTGTTCCGCAGGGTTCAATTCTGGGACCTTTACTCTTTCTTATCTATATAAATGATTTATCTACTTTATCTGACACAACGTTTACCATTATGTTTGCTGATGACACGAGCATCTTTATACAAGGCAACAATATAGAGGAAATGGAAAATGTTTTGAACTCTGAAATAAAAAAACTATCTTTATGGCTTAACATTAATAAACTTTCTTTGAATATACAGAAAACTCACACAGTGACCTTTAGTAATACGATCAGTATAAGAGAGAGGTGTAATAACATTTGCATAGACGGCATACAAATTAACACTGTACATGAGATAAAGTTTTTGGGTTTGCTTATAAATAATACATTGAATTGGAGCACACACATTAAATATATATCAAATAAAATTTCTAAGAATATTGGTATTATAAAAAAGGTGACAAACAAATTAGATAACAAATCATTGTTAAACCTGTATTACATGTTTATATACCCATATATTACTTATTGTAATGTCGTCTGGGGAAGGGCCCCGAATATATACCTTGCTAAAATTCATTTACTCCAAAAACGAGTTTTGCGTGTAATAAGTCATGTAGGATTTATTGATCATACGCAGCCTTTATTTACATCTTATCAAATAATGAATATTTATGACGTAAATAAATATTTATGCTGTATTCTAATGTACAAGCATAATAGGGGTATGTTGCCAGATATATATCATGATGTATTTGTCCTGCAAATATCCACACATAAATATAATACAAGGCAGGAAGTAACATATAAAATACCATACTGTAAGACTAATTGTAGACAATTGACTTTGGCTTATGTTGGTCCTAAAATCTGGAATACATTTATTACAAATAACTATTTACAATATTGTACATCTCTTCATATGTTCAAACAAAGGACCAAGCGTCTAATTCTAGCAAACATATGATAAATGCTGCTTTAATGTAATTTTATCATGTTAAGATGTACCCGGTGTTCAGTGTTAGGTACTCGTATAATGTTGTCGTGTTAAGATGTACCTGGTGTTCAGTGTTACGGTACTCGCATAATGTTGTCATGTTAAGATGTACCTGATGTTCAGTCTTACGGTACTCGTATAATGCATTATTAAATAAATTGTTAGTTTATTATGAAGATGTTTATTATTTTTTTATTATTATTTTTTTTTTTTTTTTTTTTACACGAATCATAGATTTCATTGCATATATGACATGAATAAGGAATACAAGCAATGTGTTGCTTAGTTCCATTTGATACGTAATGTATACATGTTACATATTACTGCTACTGCTACATCTGTGCTATATTTAACATTATGTATCAATAAAGATTATTATTATTATTATTATTAGTAGGAAGAAAGTAGACACAACAAAGATAACACTATTTAGACAGATATCACGCAATCGATAGTCATAGTGCACCATGTCACGCACGCGAGCAGTCGTAGGAGTAGCACTAGTAGGAACAGTCGGAGTGTACCTGTACGTCTTGTACGTCTTGTTGTACGTTCCCTTCCTTCGCTCCTCGTGGTGTGGTGGAGGTATCGTATCTAACGTCACAGCGGACAACGCGACATTGTCGAACGTAATCACCACCACCTACTAGAACACACACAATCATGGACACGCCATGGAAACATCCCTTCACCTGCATCGTTGCGGGTCCGACGGGGTGTGGTAAGAATACGTTCGTGACGCGCATGCTACGTCACGCTGCAACCATGATCGATCCGCCTCCCGAGAAGATCACGTGGTGTTACGGAGAATGGCAGTGCGTCTACGCCGCTGTCGACAATGACTCGGTACGCTTCGAGGAAGGCTTGCCGAGCGGCGCGTTCGACGCGTCGACACGCAACCTCGTGGTCATCGACGGTCTGATGGCGGAAACGGACGAACGGGTCACGACCTTGTTCACGAAAAAGAGTCATCACGAGAACCTGTTTCTGAAAAACAAGGAGAGTCGCACGATCAGTCTCAACGCGCAATACATGGTGGTCTTCAAGAATCCTCGCGACGCGTCACAGATAGGTCAATTGGCGCGACATATGAATCCGGGACGCCTGAAGTTTGTACAGGATGCGTTCAAATACGCCACATCGCCGCCGTACAGCTATCTCATGATCGATCTGAAACAGGACACGCCCGAAGACATGCGTCTGCGCACGGCCGTCCTTCCGGACGACGGCGTTCAGTACGTGTACCAGCCCAAGGTATAAGACGGCCGTATACGCGCATCGTCTCTTCAGTCGCAGCATGTCCGAGCTCGTGAAGAGACACATCCTCTGCATACAGGTGTTGAACAGGTACAAGAGCACGAGATTGAGACGAGCCATCATCAACAACGCCGATCTATTGTGTGCAACAACATATTGAAGAGGAACATTCCCTTGACCGAAGTACAGAGACACCATTTGAGTAGGTACAAAACGAAACTGCGCAACTTGGCACAGAGAGGCGTGCCGGTGGTGAGGAGACGTCGCATATTGCTACGGGGTAACCAGGTCGGTAGGGGTCAGACCGGTTGTTTTCTGTCGGCTCTGCTAGCACCGTTGGCTGGTGCGGTCTTTCTACCCTTGCTCAAAGAGGTGGTACTCAAGTAGACGACGACGATGGAACACGCACGGAAGATGGCCTTGGTAGATCCACGACTGTTGGACAGTCTACGCGCGCCACCAACGGATACCCTAGGACGCAAGGTGCACGTCCTCGACGACGAGATGAAAGGCATACTCGACAGACACGATCTCATCGACGGAGACAAGGTCGTCATGTATAATCAAGTGTTGCAATGCTACAATGCGTTGGCCGATCGACACACGCCCGAACCGGTGCGCGTGATAACTTTGAACAAGGACTCGTCCCCAGTGGCCACGGCGGCGGCGATTGAGGCCATCATCAACAACGCCGATCTATTGTGTGCAACAACATATTGAAAAGGAACATTCCCTTGACCGAAGTACAGAGACACCATTTGAGTAGGTACAAAACGAAACTGCGCAACTTGGCACAGAGAGGCGTGCCGGTGGTGAGGAGACGTCGCATATTGCTACGGGGTAACCAGGTCGGTAGGGGTCAGACCGGTTGTTTTCTGTCGGCTCTGCTAGCACCGTTGGCTGGTGCGGTCTTTCTACCCTTGCTCAAAGAGGTGGTACTCAAGTAGACGACGACGATGGAACACGCACGGAAGATGGCCTTGGTAGATCCACGACTGTTGGACAGTCTACGCGCGCCACCAACGGATACCCTAGGACGCAAGGTGCACGTCCTCGACGACGAGATGAAAGGCATACTCGACAGACACGATCTCATCGACGGAGACAAGGTCGTCATGTATAATCAAGTGTTGCAATGCTACAATGCGTTGGCCGATCGACACACGCCCGAACCGGTGCGCGTGATAACTTTGAACAAGGACTCGTCCCCAGTGGCCACGGCGGCGGCGATTGAGGCGCCGACCCCGCCGCAGGCGGGGGCGGGAGGTATAGACGCGGAAGTCGTCGACAGCGTTCCCAAGGCACTGCAGGCCAAAGCCAGACGACTGATGGAACGTCTGAAACGAGACGTCGCGTGGAGTGCGCGAGGAGAGCTCATCCACAAAGGACTTGCGGTACCCGGAGGTAACGTGGTGGACCTCGTGAACGATCTGTTGCGCCAGCGCAAGACCGTCGGAGATCCGACGGGATGGCAGGTGTTTGCGCGCCAACTCGGCGACATGAATCTGGAGTTGGTGGGTAACGAGGCCAGGAGACTACACATTCAAGAGGCGCAAAGGAAGAGTGCAGTGGTGGCAGCGGCGTCGAACGCTGCAGTGGACACCCCTCGCGGAAGACATGGGAGCGTCTTTAAAGGAGGCGCACCGTATCGATTTGACAACATAATGTGTGATGCACGGGACAGTCTACGTTGTCTGTTTACCGCTGTCGCTTACGCCGGACTTCACATCGTGAGCGGGTTTACCATCGACTATATCATCCGTACATCATCATGGGCCGCCGTCGCAAACAGCTGCAGGAAGTCTATTTCGATCCCGCCAAGGTGGGGAGTTACGGGGGAATCCAGTCTTTGCGCCGAGTTGCCTTCCGATCCATCCAGCATGTACCGAGAAAGGTCGTCGAACAATGGCTATCGGAACAGAACGCCTACACCCTACACAAACCGGTGAGAATTCGTTTCCGGTGGCGACGCGTGGTCGTCGGAGGCCGGAATCAACAGTGACTGGCCGATTTCGTCGACGTGTCCAGTCTGAAACGAGACAACGACGGTACGACGTTCCTACTCACGGTGATCGACGTCTTCTCGAAAGTCGCCCGATGCGTTCCACTGAAGACCAAGTCGGCGACATCGAACGGACTGTTCACCGACGACGGCTATCGTCCGCTGACGTTGCAGACCGATAGAGGTCTGGAATTCCTCAAACGTGGCGTTCGGGATGTATTGGAAAAGTACGGTATCCATTACTTCTCCACCTACAACGAGGAGACCAAGGCGATCATCGTTGAACGCTTTAATCGCATGTTAAAGACGCGCATGTGGCGATACCTGACGAAACATGAGACGTGGCGTTACATGGATATCCTTCAGGACCTGGTACGCTCGTACGACACCCCTCACCGCAGCATCGGTATGGCTCCGTCGCAAGTGAATGCGTCGAATCAGGAAGAGGTGTGGCAGCGCCTGTAAGGCGGTCAGCACGGCAATGGTGTGCCCAAGTATCACGTGGCGGATCGCGTGCGTATCAGCAAGGTCAAGAGATGGTTCGATAAAGGGTACACGGCGAATTGGACCGACGAAATATTCACCATACGCGAGGTGCATCCGTCCGATCCGCCAGTCTATCGCCTGACGGACGATCTCGGCGAAACATTGGACGGTACCTTCTAGGAACCGGAGTTGCAGAAGGTGACGGTTCCGGCCGATAAACTGTACCGTGTGGAATCGATAGTGCAGCGAGGCAAGGTGGGCAGGCGACGGGAGGTGTTGGTGAAATGGTTCGGATACCCTTCGAAATTCAACAGCTGGATTGATGCCAAGGCCCTCGTCGGCTATAAAGACTAGTCACGCGTCCGACAAGATTTCATTCACCCACCCATGACGGACGAGACGACATCACAGGTCACCGTTAGCGACGTCGTCGACAAAATCGACGCTCCGCCGTCACAGAAAGAGAGAACTCCATGGCACATATTCGGCACCGCGTGTCCCAAAGAGGAGATCGCGTTTGTGTGTCAGGTCGTCGTCTTATACACGGTCATCTTGGTCAGCATCTACAACCTGTCGTTCGGACACCACAGGAATCCGACTCTGTGGACGGCCCTGTTGAGCAGTTCGTTGGGTTACCTGCTACCCAGCCCGACGTTGAAACATCATGACGAGTGATTTCTATCTCACGTTGCCTGGCAATGCTTCCATGCGCACGCACCCCGATAACACGCTGACCCACTACGTCACGACGCTACCGCAACGTATCCTACTACCGGGCGATGGGAGTGTGGACTGGTGGAGATACAGTACCCGCACAGTTGGTACAATGTCGTAAACGACGACGCGGGGTTCGCTGTAACGCTACCGGTAGACGAGGAGGCAAACGTGTGGCTCATGCACACGAAGAGTACCAGAATCGAGACCGAATACTATAAAGATCCGTGGTCACTAGTCCTCGCGATTAACGCCGCTCTACGTCGGGTGGAGGGGGATGGAAGGATGAAACTGAGCTACAGTACCATCACGCATAATATAACGGTGCACATGCTACCGAATACCGTCTTCCGCGGAGCTATACTGACCACCGTTCTCGGCTTTCGCAACAATACGTTGCCGGCTCTCCAGAAGTATCCCGCGAATTCCGAGTTCAAGGTATATATCATGGAAGCCGACACTGTGGTGAACATGGAACGAGGGCTCGAATCGCTCTACATCTACACGGATGTCGTGGCACCACGAGTTGTCGGTGACATCCTCGTACCACTGCTGCGCATCGTCCCACTGAGCGGTAGCCATGGCGACATCGTGTCGAAGACCTTTGACAAGACTCAGTACATACCCGTGCTCTACAAAGAGTTTGGTACGATCGAGATAGATATCAGAGACGACACCGGAAGACGCGTGCCATTCGAGGTCGGTAAGGTGAGTGTGACACTTCATTTCCAACGGTGACGGACGGCACTGTTCTAGAGAACTATAATGACTACTACACTCGTCAAGCGGGCGGTGCGCTTCCCTATTACGCGGGTGCCCAATACCAACGAGAACACGGACTAGGAAGTCTACTGCAAAACGTCATGCCGCTCGTCAAGAGAGGTCCCGTGGCGTTGGGAAAGAGAGCGGTGTCGACCCTGGCGCACGCATAGCCGACGATGTCCTGTCGGGTCAGAACATACGAACGGCCGCCAAACGTCGCGTCACTGCTGCCGATAGAGACATGATGAGCGACCTCTTGACCCCTGGCGTGCAACAGCGTAGGCGTATAAGACGCGCATCCGCTACGAAACGAGTCAGTACAGCCGGGAGACGCAAGAGGAAGAAGACGACGACACGTGGGTGCGATATATTCTACGATGGCGTTCGTGCATAAACTATCGTGTGAGGGCCTCAAGAGCAAGCTCGATCTCTTCGTCGTGCCTCCGATTCAGACCAGAATCATCGGTAGTCACATTGTACAACACCAACCGATGTCCTCGCTTGACTCGGGCGGACCGATCGAATTCGTCATACCCGGTTCGGGAGACGATTACCTGGATTTCGCCAACACGATGCTACACATTCAGGCGAAGGTGACGCGTGCCGACGGAGCCGACCTCGCCGCCGCCGATCCCATCGGTCCCGTGAATAACTGGCTCCATTCGCTGTTATGTCAGGTCGATGTCTACCTGAACGGAATGCTCGTGACTCCCTCAACCAACACGTACCCTACATAGAGACGCTGCTCAGTTACGGAGACGATGGCAAGGAGACGCAACTGACGAGTCAGATGTGGCACAAGGACACGGGCAATCGTATGGAAGCCGTCGAAATAGCTGCCGGCGATGCAGCCAACGCGGGGTTCGTCACCAGACGCAACATGACCGCCCAGTCACGTGGTCGACATGATGGGTCGTCTCCATGTGGACCTGTTCCTCCAGGATAAATTCCTCATCAACGGCGTCGAGGTCAAGATACGTCTGGTGCGCAGCAACGATACGTTCGCTTATGGCCGGCGACGTCAACCCCGACTACAAGATAAAGATCGTCAACGCTACACTGTTCGTCAAGAAGGCCGCCCTGAATCCGGGCGTGGAGATGGCTCACATCAGCCCTCGAAAAAACCACTGCCAAGTATCCGATGCGACCCGTCGACTGCAAGGTCTACTCCATTCCCACGGGTACCCGCTCGCACACGCACGAGAATCTCTTTCTTGGCACTCTTCCGAAACGTATTGTGCTGTGCTGCATCGATAACGACGCCTACAACGGAAGCTACGCCAGAAATCCCTTTCACGCAAAAAACAACCACATCAACTTCCTCGTCGTGTACGTCGACGGACGACAGATACCCTCCAAACCTTTCCAGCCCAATTTCGACGACGACCTCTTTGTCATGTGCTACCACAACCTGTTCACCTCGACGGGTAAGGTGTGGCAGGATGAAGGCAACAGCTTGTTTCGCGCCGACTTCCGACACGGCTACACCTTCTTCGGCTTGGACCTCACCCCCGATGCGTGCGACGGCTGCTACTTCCATCTGGTACAAAAGGGAAACCTGCGCATCGAGATTCATTTCCGCGACGCGCTGAAGACCACTGTGAACGTCATCGCCTATGCCGAGTTCGAGACCGTGCTGGAGATCGACAAGTCGCAACGTCATCTATGACTACTGATGGAAACCCTGCAGTTAGTCCGCCTACTCGCCCTCGACTCGCACGCCCGTGCCATCATTCGTGGGATCGTACCCAAAGACGTACTCCTCGCTCTACAGACAGACGCTTACCTCATCGCCTTCGTGTGCAACACGCACGACGCGGGTAAACCCGGCGAACATTGGATAGCGCTCTACATAGATGCCAAAGGTCACGGTGAATACTTCTGCTCTTACGGCTTGGCACCACGGCACATCGAGTTCCGTCAATTCTTGAATAAACATTGTGTAACATGGATTCATAATTCAAAGACACTTCTTCCCGTGTCTAACGTTTGCGGACAATACTGTGTGTTGCTTATCTCATGTTTCGCTGTCGTGGACTTCCCATGAAGGAATTCGTGAACGGTTTCGGCACTGATCTGGTAGCAAACGATTGCCGTGTATTTGATTGGCTTAAACAACTGCAAGAAGATGTGTGTGTTTTGTGCATGTACCGTGTTTCATTAACGGGCAGGTATCATCATCATCGTTCGAGCCTATGGCGCTGTGGTCACACACCCGTAAGCTCACGGCCTCTGCCGCGGTGTTCAGTCATCCGTAAGTCGTACTACCATCCTACGAGCCACTGGCGTTGTCGTCATGACCCCTAAGCTCACGACTGCTGACGTGGTATTCACTCACCCGCAAGTCATGTCACATCGTCGTCCACTTGTCTTTGGTTTCATGTATGTGATATCAAACGTATGCTTGTATGTTTCGTCAATAAAATTCGTGTGCACTCGTATACTCGTGTTTCGTTAGTTCTTTCATACGCACGCATTCATATACACATATCTCTTAAGTCTTTACCCCCGCAGGAGGCACTACCTCCATAACATTCCGCCAGGTGGTAGCGCTACTTCCACTATGAGGTCGTAACACGCTAATTCACCCCTCTGCAGCAGCAGACACACCGATAGGTGGCGCCACTACTTACACTTCTTTCCGCTAGGGGGAGGTAGGTTACGTGCAGACAGGCGCCATCTTAGAATTTCACCATGGGTGCCCCTGCCCCCCCCCCCCCGGAGATACCCCTTCAGATGGACTATAATACTACTTGTTAAGTATGTTAATATTATTATTAGCTGCAGCTGCATACCATGTCATGCCATAATCGATTGTAATTGGTGCACGCTAGTGATTAGTAATGCCTTCAATCTAGTATGTAAAAGGTCATTCTTTGTTATCTTGTTCTTCAATAATGCTATTCCAATCTGATTTGCCAAACTGTTTGATACATTTTATTTACTATTGTGAAAATTCCTCATCCATTGTCTTTATACAATGTGACCCAACAATGCCATGAAGCTTTGTTGATTTATCCACTGTTGTTAAAAACCAACTTAAAAAACACGTTGAAACAAAATGAACTTATCACTGAAGATATTTCACCATTATCAAAGCCTATTCATGAAATAACCCAAGTGTGGATTTACTACCTCCAAATCATTAGTAATACTATAATATTCACACTTTGAGAGAGGATAATCTCTCATAAAATATGATAAATAATTATCATTGGCCAAATCTAGCTGTAGACGTTTCAAGATTTTGACAAAGCTTAGTTTGCAGATTAAATTTACAGTGGAATGATCAGACAGCACACTGATAATGAAGGAACAGCAAAATATGCATGTAAAACAGGTGCATGCAAGATTATTATATAGTAGTTAGTATGCACTACATACATTGGTATAGATTTGGCATGTCAATTCTACTGTACAGAGAAAAAAATTAGTCGTAAGCAGAAAATGAGTGAGCACATGGCAAAATTGGACACAATCCATACATTTATATATATATGATTCTATGAAACAGCTTCAGTTTGTAGAGTTCAGCAAGTAAAGAAAGTTTACAACACTCATTTGGTGCACATCCTGGCGTACACCTGATCTCTGGCAACAACCATTTCTGCTCTTCGTTTCCTTGGCAGCAACACAAGAAGGTTGGCACAATAGTTTCCACTACATACATTTATTTTTTATTCAGCAACCATTGTTGCCTAACATATAGAATTAGGATTAATTTGGATAATTCGATTATCAACAAAGAACAAAAGGTAATCATCAGCCAAAATTGATATTGTCCCAGTGGGCTTGCAGATGTGGATGTAAAATCTGTTGTTCATGGAACAGTATGAGCAAGAAGGGTGGTTACAGGTCGGATTGCCTATCCTGGACAGCAGAAGTTGAGAAATACACTATAAAAGGTATTGCAGACACATATTGTGCTGTTGATTAATACTTTGTAACAATGTATACTACATCACTGAACATTGCAGTACTACTTGATATAGAACACAATTCCACCAATTATAATGTGACATGATAGTTTGCATTCAATGCAAAACCTATTTCAAATATGCCGTATTATTAAACAACTTTCCACCATTATTTCTGAAAATCACTGCAAATAAGACATGATTGTACATTCATTGTACCCACTTATGTCAGTCCATTGAAGGGGGATGACAAAATGTCATGAAATATAGTAATATTATGTGTGTGTGTGTGTGTGTGTGTGTGTGTGTGTGTGTGTGTGTGTGTGTGTGTGTGTGTGTGTGTGTGTGTGTGTGTGTGTGTGTGTGTGTGTATGAATGAAGGGTTTCAGGGTAAAATGCAATAAATGCCATTTTTTTTATTTTGCTCAAACCACGACTAACCGTTTGCTTAAATACATGTTGAGATAGGATACTATTTAATCTATACAAAAAAGGCAATAAATCCCCATGAAACAACATGCTCAAAAGAGCATTTGTTTTCAAAACATGACAAGCGTCTTTTTTGTTTATCAAAACACGATATATCCAAGTCCAGCCAATCACCATCACTGTGCCGCATGTGCAGGCAATGTGGAGTGACGGCTTGCGTTGAATGAATATACAGTGTTTTGATAACAAAATCATTTAAAATCAAATGTTTCGTAACAACTGTTCATCAAATATTTCAGAGTGTGCCACAATTCTCTATTATTTTGGATTCTAAATATATAGACAAACTTTTTTCTCAAAAGTGACTTTTTTCTCAAAACAGCACAATTCATAGGTTTGCCCTGAAACCCTTCATATGTATACATATATTATATATATGAACGGTTTCATGGGAAAACAAGATACCCCCAATTTTGACCAAAAAATCACTTCTGTGCTTTGTCCTCAGACTTAAATGAAAACTTGTTCCTGATACTGGAATATCTTACCTGATAGCAAGGGCCAAAATATTTGTGTACATGTAAATTCTGAAATTTTGCCCAGTAAAAAATTTCACCAGAATAGGCGTTTGTCATGTTTTGCCATGAAACCATTCATATATATACATATATATATATATATAGCCTGTATGTATATATATATTGACTTCATTACATTGTGTTTATTTTCAAATTACTGCAGGAAGCTTCCACAAACATGTATATGAACATGTCACACATGTTATACATATCACACATGCATGCACATTACAAATACATGCACATTCCACAGATGCATGCACATATCACATATGCATGCACTTGTCACACATGCATATGTCAAACATGTATGCTCCTGGATGCATATATTCATGCTTGCACTAACACATCAGTGAAAAAGTGACTACACGCTAGTGGTACTTAACTAGTTTTCTGCGAAATATTTTATAACACAGATTAACATACTTACTTAAATGTTTCATGATGTATCATTAAACCAACTGACTGATGAACATAATATATTCAAGGGAATGTACCAACTCTGGAAGATAGGACTTGATTGTCACCCAAAACGTTGATGAGAAGTCGTAGTTACAAGATACGATCTTTCTCTATGTGGAATATACTGCTGCAAGCAAATATGTTAATCAAAATGTGTAACTAGCTTTTTAGTTGTGATGGCACTGAATAACATTGAAAGCTGGCACTATTGTATTGGTGATGACTCATTGTACCATCAATACTGGATAACAGGTGCCATGTTATCATTCAGTGGTGCTACGCTGACATACACTGTTATCACGTGATTGATTTAGTAGCAGCAGGTGTAATGAAATTACAACTTGCCCCAATGTCACACCTGTGATACGGGAACGGATGGGATCTATCAGTTAACTATATACTTGACAATTCTATCACAAGATTCTGCAAGTGGTTGCCTGCATCAAATCTCCCAGTAACTTACAAATGTTTTTACCTTCTAAAACACTGGCATAAAGAGTAATCTTGACTGGAGATTGGCCTAGTGTATTGGCTACACATTATTTCATATGCCATGTTTCTTGTGCAAGACTGGCGCGAATGGTTTGTTAGAGTTTAGTGTCCCGTGATCCATCCAGGTGTACAGGTGTTTTGCGGCCATTCACAGAAATCTGTGGTCCATATCTCAGATTCAGCTGTTCTGTAACTTGAAATACCTGAAACAAAACTGAAGATTATTATGTGGCTATTAGACATTAGGGGACTAAGGGGAGATTTATTATTTAAAAATATATATATTTATTTGTATAATCTATTCACATACTTTGTGTGTTATAGCATACTGCAATGTTTGGGAACCTGTCAGCCACACCCCATCTGCGGTTTGTGCAACTACCCCCTGGGTATTTCATGTGACCCATGCACTAAAAACGAGATTGTACATAATGCATCCATGGTAGAGTGGGTGTTTAGTCATCTGTGCAAAGGGAAACATCTCTGTCAGTTTTGAATGTACAGTGCTGAAATTGTGTAGGCATGTTAGCAATTCTGTTTACTTGTTAAATCATTGCCATTTGAAAATTATGAATACTTAACCCTGCATCATATCCGTAGCTGTTGGATCATTACCGTTTGTTGCATGGTGTTTAACATTATATCGCATACCCATTTTATAAATGAAATTTGTATACAATTAAACATGTTTAATTTCACCAGAATAGTTATATAATGTTCTTTATAGTGATATAAAACATGTCAAAGGTATTCATTTACTTGCTATCCAGATTAAATGCTCATGATTTACAAAACACAGTTTGTCAGTGCTGCCTGTGTTGCAACAATATTCAGGGACTGGGTTAGCATGTAATATTTTGGGAAGGGTTGCCAAATAACAAACAAAAGCATGACAACCTCGGTGTGGAATTTAGGAGTGATCTTTGATAGTAACTTCAATTTCCGACAACACATCTCAAACGTGTCACTGCTGTTTTTATTATATTTGTGATGTTCGTCATATTCGCCGGTATATGTCATTTTCTGTTGCTAAAACTATTGCAACAGTGCTTGTTAGCAGCAGACTTGACTATTGCAATACCCTCCTATACAATATCACTAGCAAAGATATTACAAAACTTCAACGTGTCCAAAATTGTCTAGCAAAGATAGTTACAAGATCTCCTCGTTTTTTTCACTCTGTACCACTTTCGAAGTCTTTGCATTGGCTTCCTGTACAATATCGTATAATATTTAAGATCTGTACCATTACACACTATTCAGCAAGCAACCATCTTATATGCATTCATTGCTTACTCCTGTAAAAAAACTATTCAACTTCGATCATCTAGTTCTGACCTACTTTTTATTCCTAGATCAACACTAACATTGGAACTAGGACTTTTTCTATTGCTACACCAACTCTTTGGAATATGCTCCCTCTTAGTTGATCAGATGAAAAAATTACAAAATTCGTCGTCATTTAAAAACTTATCTTTAAACCTTGCTTATCCACCATAGCTCCCTAGCGCCTTTTGTCTTGATGTGCTTCTGAGCTTGGTTTCCTAGGATTTTGGCACAACAGAAGTTATCTTATCTTATCTTAGTAAGATTGTAGGCATCCATGACCAACTTATAACTTCTTTGATCTAGACGTGGCTTTAACTAGGAATTATTAATACACTTGTATCTTTTCTAGGTTGTTCTCTCAGGAATTTTGCCAGTAATGGGAGGAAGGAGGGCAACATACAGAAACTGTAAGAGGATAGCGATCAATGCACTAGTTGAGCAGATGTGTGAAGAAGAGGGGGTGGGATTCATAGATTTATAGGGGTACTTTGTTGGGAGAGAAGATATGTACATGAGAGATGGCCTCCATCTAAGTGGAAAGGGGGCAGCAGTATTCTCAGAGAATCTGCTGCGATCTGTTGACAGTGGGACAGGTTGCATCTATTTGAACTAAATTCGCAGGGGGGACTTGCAGAGAAGCCTGAAATTGGAGGCATAGATAAAGACAGCAAAAATAATTCAGCAAAGAACAGTCTGGAAAACTGTTCTGAAGCTGGATATAAATGTGTTTGTTTAAATGCAAGGAGTATAGTAAACAAAAGAAATGAAAACATTATGGTAGAAGATATTGACCCTCACATAATAGGTATAACCGAACCATGGGCAACCACCGATATATCAGATGCCGAATTGGGACTGACAGGATATGTAATGTTTAGGAAAGATAGAATAGGAAGAAGGGGAGGTGGAGTTATTTTATATATTAAAGAATCTATCCAGGCTTATGAAATAAAATTAGACAGAGAAGCAGATTGCAAAGAAGCTGTTTGGTGTGACATAGTTACAGGAAACTCAACGTTAACGGTTGGATTAGTTTATCGAAGTCCAAACATAAGCATAGAAGAGAATGAAAAAATACAAAACGCTATAAGGGAAGTGAGCGAAATGGGACTGTGTTATTATGGGGGATTTTTAACCATCGGCATATAAAATGGAAATCTCTACAGAGTATGGGTAGTGAGGACCACAAGTTTTTAGTTTTAGTACAAGATAGTTTCCTTTCTCAACATGTGCTAGAACCAACCAGGGGAGAGAATATAGTTTTGTCCTCACAGAATGAATTAGTTGACAATGTCAGGATATGTGAGCCACTGGGGAATAGTGATCACAACCAGATACAGTTTACCATCAAAGTAAAATCAGAAAGGAATAGTAAAAAGCAGTACATGAGAAATTTCCACAAAGGAAAATATAAGGACATAAGGAAATATTTAGCAAAGATAGACTGGAATAACACACTGAAGAATAAGACAACAGAATGCTGGAATATCTTAAAGAGTGAAATTGAATGCATCATCGTCAAATTTGTTCCCTTAAAAAAACACGGGAAACGGTCCAAAAAGAAACACTTATTGAAAGAAGCCATTAGAAAACTTAAGTATAAACAAACGATGTGGAAGTCATATAGACATACTGGAAATGACGAAGACTACAACATTTATAAAGAAGCACTAAACCAAGCTACAGCTGAAATTAGAAATTCAAAGAGAAGCTATGAACATAAATTAGTTTGTAATATAAAACATGACAGCAAGAGTTTTTATGCGTATGTTCGAAGCAAACAGAAAGTTCAGGATAAGGTCGGTCCTCTAGAAGATAGTGCTGGAAATATAATATCAGAAGGATTCTTAATGGCAGAAGACCTGAATGAGTATTTTAGTTCAGTGTTTACCAGAGAAGACACTAGTTCACTGCCAGTACCAGAGGCTAAGTTCAAGGGGGCAGAATCAGACTATTTAAGACAGTTAATTGTAACCCCAGAAATGGTAGCTAACAAAATTAGGGCTATGAAGGATAATAAATCACCTGGAGTGGATAGTATTCCACCCAACCTACTATTAGAAATTGTAGAACAAATTAGCATATTTTCAACTTGTCATTAGAAGAGGGAGTGGTTCCTTTACAATGGAAAGATGCAAACATTATACCGTTATTTAAAAAAGGTTCGAGAAACAAGTCAAATAATTATAGACCAGTTAGTTTAACATCGGTGATTTGTAAATTATTAGAAAGACTAATTAAAGATCACATGGTGGATTTTCTTGTTAAACATAACTTGATAAACCCATCTCAACATGGGTTTCTAAAAGCGAGGTCATGCTTAACAAATATGTTGCTTTTTGAAAGATATCACCAGTGGGTAGATGATGGATCACCAGTAGATATCATCTACTTAGATTTTCAAAAAGCTTTCGACAAAGTGCCACATCAAAGATTACTGCTTAAACTAAAGGCCCATGGCATAGGAAATGGTATAATTAACTGGATAGAAAAATGGCTGATTAACAGAAGACAACGGGTAGTTGTTGATGGGGAGGCTTCAAACTGGAAATCAGTTTTGAGTAGGGTTCCACATGGATCAGTACTGGGACCTATATTATTCTTAATATATATAAACGATTTGGATGATGATATAGCTAGCAAGGCGTTGAAATTTGCAGATGATACAAAAGTGTTTAGAAGGATTAAAAGTGATGGAGATAGATAGCATTTACAAGATGATCTTGACAGGTTCATCAAATGGTCTGAAAAGTGGCAAATGTTGTTCAATTTTGGGAAATGTAAATGCCTTCACACAGGACATGGGAATTAATATGTAGAATATACAATGGGGGGAACTGTACTAAGTACTACTGTAAAAGAAAAAGACTTAGGGCTGACATTTAGTGCTGACATGAAGGTTTCAGAGCAGTGTGGAATTGCAGCTTCAAAAGGAAATCAAATCCTTGGATTGATTAGGCGAAATATAGCAAATAAAGAAAAAGAACTAATAAAATCGCTGCACAAAACAATAGTTAGGCCTCATTTAGAATATTGTATACAAGCGTGGAGGCCATACCGCTAGAAGGACATAGATATGCTAGAAAGAGTACAGAGGAGAGCGACTAAAATTATACCAAAACTGAGGGATCTTAGTTATAAAAAACGCCTAAAAGAATGTGGTTTAACAACACTAGAGACCAGGAGATTGAGAGGAGATCAGATAGAAGTGTTTAAAATATTGAATGGTTATGAAAATATTGATAGAAATATTTTTTTTCAGTTAAGAAAGATAGAAAGACTAGAGGACATGAAGTTACATTAGTAAAGGAGCAGTGTAGATTAGACGTAAGAAAGTTCTCATTTTCACAAAGGTCTGTGAATGAATGGAACAGATTATCTGATGATTGTGTGGGTGCTAGTAGTGTGAATATGTTTAAAAATAAAATCGACACATACCTCAGAAGGGCTGGATATATGTAGATAAAAGGGTTGGACTCTCGATAAGCCAAAGGGCTTCCTTGTCCACCTGCCATCTAGAGTTAATTCTCTGGATGGCAATCTTGTTAAATCTGTTAAATGTTTTCTTGTCATGCAATGCCTGGGTAACTTCACTAGTTGATATATAAAATAACTAAATAATACTTTCCACCTAGGCATTCATGGAGAGATCCTATGTTGCAACTTGGCCATACCATATATGCATGATGAACATATTATATGTTTTCAGTTCCTTTAAAGTTTAATGAATTCACCTGATGTTACCTGTTTAAACAATAATGTGTCAAATAACATTCTTTATCTGCTCGTTCTGTGTGTGTGTGTCTGTGTGTGTGTGAGTGCGCGTGCGTGCGTCTGTGCATGCGAGCATGTGTGAGTGAATGCGTGTATGTGTGTGTGTGCATGAGTTTGTGTGTATGTGCGTGCATGTGCGTGCATGTGTGAGTGAGTGTATGAGTGGGTGTGCATGTTTGCGTGTGTGTGCACGTGTGTGTGCGTGAGTTTGTGTGTGCATGTGTGAGTGAGTGCATGTATGTGTGGGTGTTGGTGGGTGGGTGGGTGAGTGTTGTGTCATAAGTAACTAAATTGTATTGGTAAAAAATGGGCAAAGTGGCCCTGAAGTCCTTTGGACTAATACATCTATATATGACCCCGGCTGACCAAATGAGTGATAAGTCGGAAAAATTGTAACATTGTTTTCTTACATCCTTGTAAAGGTTTGGTAGGGTGCTTTACACGGTTTCAAAAATTATGACTGCTACAAAAATAGTTATGGAGTATTGAACATGCTAGGGGTCAAAAAGAGAAAATGAAGAAAATGGCTGTTGAAGTTTTACATTATATATGCAAATGGATTGCATAGAAATATTACAATCAAAACATTCAAATGTGGCACACAGTATGTAATATGTATGTTATGTTGCAATGATACAATGGAATTACAAATTTTGCCAGATTATGTCTTTATGTGTAAAACTAAGAGGACAGATTATTTGAGAGCAAAAGGTAGACTCACTGTTTGACACAGTTTAAAACCTACAGGCAACTGTCCAGTTTAACAGGGGTCCAGTGGCTTAATGCTGTCTGTTGACACAAGCTACTGCCAGTGACCAATTACATATTAGTCACAGTTTCCATCAAACAATAGCAGGCAGAGAATCTTAGCTCCACAGCTGGGTGTAATACACAAGTGATAAATATATGATACACTTGAAATACAAATGTGCTGCTACAAAAATGCATAAAGTTATGCCAGATTATGTCTTTATGTATAAAATTAAGAGGACAGATTATTTGAGAGCAAAAGGTAGTCTAAAGAAAATTAAAAATGGGTCAGCTGGACGGTGATAGACCGTTTGAACTTGAAACCTTTGTCAAACTTTTGTCTCGACTTCACCGAAGGCAGTGTCCTGCTATCAGAACTTCGAAGGTGTTACTCACCTAACTTACAGGTCTTTGTCAGAAAGAATAATGGGATGATAATTTACACCAATGTTGTTTCCTGTAGAAGTCATTTTGTGGGATATATTAGCATTAGTCGTGCCAATTCAAAAATTAGTGCTATATAATAGTAGTTTGTCAAAATGTAAACAAACTCAAAGACAGTTGCAGCTTAGCGTTAGCCTGTTCTGAAATATTTTAATGACATAATTATATATTTCACATAAATATATAGGGAGCTAATGGAGAGGCCCATCATAATCCATAGCACTACAAAATGAAGTATCTAAAAGTCACACTTCATATATTGAGTGACACATCTCATACTGTCTTTCTGGACTGTCGCAATGTCCAATAGTTTCCTATCACAGCCCTCATGTCCAATATACCAAAGCTATATATTTCCAACACCACAACATATATATTATCATTGGATAGGTAATTGAATAATCTTTCAGATGAACGCAACTTGTAGCAGCAGAAAATGAAGCATACAAAAGTTACACCACAAACAATGACATGCATTCTCAAAATGTGATTCATTCAAAAATTAGTGCTATATAATAGTAGTTTGTCAAAATGTAAACAAACAAACAGTTGCAGCTTACTGTCCACCAAGCAGTAGCAGAGCAGTTTTATAATAATAATAAGCCACAAGTTAAGTGGCAGTGATCTTCCTTTTATCATTCATGTGATGTTTATTGTGTGCATGGCGGACTCATATGTATAGAAAGAAACTGACATTTTCTATAAAAAGAACACGTTTGCCTATCAATGGCATGTATTTACTATTGTTGCTATTTCTGCCCGGCATAAATCAAACAACCTTGTAGGTAATTATTAATTAAATGTTTTTTGGTGAATCATAGTTACAGATCATTAAGGGTTATGATGGAAGTAAAATGTTTACATGTTTACTGTTCACTTATTGCACGTCTTGCATTTAGAGGAATAATTATAATAGAAAATAAAATTTTGTGGCACATATTTTTAATTACATGCATCAATGAGAAACCGGGAATTACTTTTCTGTGGCCTAAGAATAACTAATTTCAATTAACTTTCTGCTGATATAAAACAACTGCATAAAATATATATCCATACAAAACACAGACTCCGCATTTGACAGATGTTTTGGGAAGGGGAAGAGTGTTCTGTTTCTGGTACAAGGTGCTGTGTTTGTTAACCCAAGCCTCTGCCAGTGACCAATTACAGATTAGTCACACTTTAACCAGCTAGCCACAGTGAGGTGTGACAGATGTTGTGGGAAAGGGATTAGTTGAACAAAAGGACTGGAAGCCTGCTAGAGCTGCTAGTGGCAGTGCCCTAAGATATGTCTATACAAAATTAGAGAAAAAGTTGCTGAATGGTTTCTGAGATACGGCAGCTAACGGCGGACGGAGGACGGCGGACGCAGAGTGATGGCAATAGTCCTTTGGACCTTCGGCCAAAGGACTAAAAAGGATTACAACATTAATTATCAACAACATCAACATGACACAAACAATCAGATTATTCTTGGTATCAGAGAATGGAAAAGCTCAGGGCATTGTTACTGTAATAGTTGTACAACTTGTTCATCCTCCTTGTTCCTGTACAGTTTTTTCTTTCTATAGTTTCCTATCAGCAGTCCCTCTCCATCTTTTATCCTCCCCTGATTTCTAATATCCCTCCTCACACAGTCCTCCCATCTCAGCTATGGCATTTCCCAGTCATTGATGTTTGTTCTGCCTCTGCTCTCTTTGCAAGTTGGCCTGTATTCATCCTTGTCAAATGGCCTGCCCATCTCATCTGGCTTTTATACCAATCTTCCTGTTATGCTGTATTGCATCCTGATTTGTTTACTCAGTTCGTTCATCCTTCTTTAGTCCACCCTCTTTGTTCTTTGATTCTCCGAACCCAGTTGTTCCCACAAACTTTTAGCTTCTGTTCTGCTAGCGCCACTATATCCAGAACACACAGGCAAGCCAGCATAACAAATGCTTTCAGGACTTTCCTTTTTAGCTTTTTTAAAATGTTTCTGTCCATCATGACTCTCATTTGTGTCCACTGCCACACCTCTACCTCTGAATGCCCATTCTCTGTAACCATTCCTTAAAGGTACACTTCCTTAATCTGCTTCCTATTCAACCTCATGTTCAACTCTTCTTTCTGGTGTTCAACTCACGTCACTTCTGTCTTCACCAGGCTCATTCTCAGTTCATGTTTCTTGAACACCTTCCATTCCTTCAACACTTTTTGTGGTTCTTGTTTGTTCTCAGCTATTATGTTACGGCCAGAGGCACAACTATAAAATATATAATAGAGCCAAGTAGTATGTCGATTCAGATATGGACTGTATTACAAAATGCAAAGTAATATGGTAGATGATGTGTGTTGTCACTGAAATGCAGTGAAGTATACTGGCCGAGCTATATTGAGCCGGTGAGCCATGCACTTAAAGACAGTGGGTGCAAGTGTGGCTTCTCAATCGGGTGACAGACCAGCAATAGTAAACACACAACAACTACGTGTGACAACAGGAGTGAAGCAGGCTGCTATGACAGCGTGTGACTGTCGTATGACATGACAATTAAGTGTAACGGCAGGAGTGAAGCAGGCTGCATTGACAGCGTGTCTGTCACATGACATGACAACTAAGTGTGACGACAGGTGTGAAGCAGGCTGCTGTGACACTGTGTGTCTGTCATATACCGGGTAACACGACAACTAAGTGATGGCAGGAGTGAAGCAGGGTGTTGTGACAGCGTCTGTCATATGACATTACAACTATGTGTTACGGCAGGAGTGAAGCAGGCCACTGTAGCAGCGTGTGTGTTATATTCATGGCACATTTCTACATTAGTTCATGGATGCTGACAATTATTGACATTGTATGAGACATCATAGAAGTGACCGAGCTGGATGCATGTCATTATAATTGTACATTAGGTAGTCTATTATTATTAACCCACCCAGCCAACCATGTCTTTGAACTTCTTTCCTTCACAAGGCTTAAGAACAGCTTTTACCCACAGACTGTGAGATACTGGAATGATGAGGTCTTCTTCGTGCCATAGCTCTGTCTTCTGCCAGTTCCATTCTTATGTCGCTACGCTCATTGTAGTTATTTAACTACATGTACTTTTTTACTGTTTTACTATTTCTTGGTCATATCCAGTTGGTTTCAATGGTGCATTCATGAAATTTACTAACACTATTTTACCAAGTTAGTACTTTTATGTCTGGAGATGCGACTTTCTTAAAAATTTGTTGGCAGCTGGTTTTGGTTTTAAGTAATACATGTATGAGCATAGTTGCCTTTTTTGTAATGTTTCTGATCTGTATATTTTGTGGGAGTGTGTCTCTTGGGGGGAGTAGGAGACAAGCGTGAAAAATAGTATTGAATGTTAAAAACTTAAGTCGTTGTCACCACTATGCAAAAAATTTCTTGTATATTGTATATTGGCATCAACTCCTCATTTCTCCGCTTCTGATAGTTTGCTTGAAGCACGGTTCGGGGTTAGCCACTGTCATGTCATCAAAGTTCGTTTGTGTGATGATCCTTGAATCCACACCAGAATCGTAAAACTGTTCCTTACGCAAGTTATGGCATTGCCGCCGACAAATCACATGCAACGATACACCTCATGAGTCAAATCTGTGCCATCATTCTTCCACCTGATGTAACTTATACGACTATGAATGACTCCAAGCAGGTGCTTGTAGAACTACATGGAACCCCTAACGGACTGTCATAGATTGTTTCAGTATTCTGCCATGATGTAGGCCAAATTGCGTTACTGTGAAACTATCTTTTATTAAACATGCATATAAGAATCTTACTGTGTGTGATAGAGTGCATAAAATTAGTAATGATGTTTTCTATGCTTTGCCTAAATTACGTATCACGGAGCACATATTTCTGGCTTATATACAGTTGAAGAAAATTTTCTTTAGCACTAGCAGCATGTACAATATGCACTCGGACTTTTAAGTAAGAAATGATGGAAAAAAAGCATATTATACACAGAAACTTACGGTACCATTGCTCATGCCTTTTTGTGTGCATTGTGTACCAGTATAAAAGATGCATGGCAATGTTACGTGCTGTAGTGTAAATACATGCTGACTCATGTATGGTGTGTAAAAAGAAAGCAGTGTGACAGACCTCATCTGGTGTCGGGGACACTCGGTCCATGGAGCTGTATGAGGTTGATGATGCATCACTTGAAAGATCTGTGCTAATGCGGTGTCCGACAGTCATCACATGGTTGGGACTCATGATCATTGACTGAATAAGCTCACACAGCCTCTTGAAGCGTCGTACAGGACCTGCATAACAACCACTTACATTTGTTATTTGCTGCATTTATAACTGAGCATAATACAATAATTAACAAATAAATAAATAAAGTGGGACAAAGAGTATGCATTTAATAACAAATCTCCTCATAAAGAAACTTTGATGTGCTGTCTAGAATCGACTATTTTATAAGAAATGTCATGCTTTTTGTGAATCTGAATAGTATATTAGGCCGAGTAAAAACGAAAGTAAGTTTCTCACCCCCTTTTTGGCTGTCACCTACTTTTTTTACTATTTACTATTGAAAAAATGTGCTATGTTTAAACGCTTTTAGGATCTGTGAAGAAATCTCTTGACAAAAATCTGGTGCAGAACTTGCTGTGCGAATAGTGTTCAATTCTTTCTATTCTTGCTTTATGCATCATACATGGTTTAGGGATGTATGTGCCTTCTACAGAGTTTAAAATAAGAACGATACTGGCTTGTTGCGTACCCCAATGCTCCAAGGACCGCACACTCAAGCCTGGAATTGAAGCTAATCACATGCACGAAACTAGTGCTTATGTGACATGTCGGCTATTGCCAGCCATCTGTAGTACGAATTATGTCAGTGTTTGTCTGCATGCAAATTTGTAGGTTCACAAAAATTCTGAAACAGTGGTATGCCAGGACAAAACAAAATGGTAAGCAGACAATGCTAGAGTTTTTCTCACAATATGCCACAGGGAAATTTGATGATGGAGAAGACATAAATTCAACAGAACGATACTGTTGAACCTGATGGGGCACAGTAAGCTACTTTGGCCGTGCACGGTTGTTTTACAGATATGCTACATTTTTTTTTTAAATCCATATTTTTAACTTGACACTCTGTATACAGTGTAGTACTTTTGTATTGGTTAACAGCCCTGTTTCGAGCGAGTGTCGCCATTTACCAGGCTACTAAATATACCTACAGTAAATAAAATTTGTTTACATTTAGTAGCAAATCCATATTAAAATTAAATCAGCCACACCAAACATCTAAAACACATCACAAATAGTAAATAATCAGGGCCTCCCACTTCCTGTTGAAAAAATCCAGACGAGAAACTATTTATTTTTTACTTGGCCTTATTTAAATTCTATACGTTTTTGTTTTTTTCGGTATTAGTTCAAAGATCAAATTATGTAAATTCCAATTAATAATGTGACAATTTGATTGACCTTCGAAGAGTTTAAAACGATGTCACTGATATGTATATATATATATATATATGTATACATATATATATATATATACAGAATTAGATTTTTAGTATTAAAATATATTTCAATTAACCTAGATACTTACCACTTACTTACTTACGTCAATATCATTTCTAGCCTCGATCACAAGATACCACCCGGCTGACCGGCTTTACCAAATTTGCAAAAACCCTCTCCCATCATGCATCTGATACTGCCTCGTTTCAAATTTTTTTGATCATCTAACGCAGAGTGGGGTATTAGACGTGGGGAAGGTAGGGCGGGTCCTAGAAGTTCCGATGGTAAGTATCTAGGCTAATGGAAATATATTTTAATACTAAAAATAAAAATTCCATTATGCCAGATAATTACCATTTGAATCGAGAGTTTGGATGGTGGGAAGATAACTCACATACAACAGGGTAACTCCCACAATCACAAGTGGTGCCAGGTGAGATATCTGGCCACTCAGAGGAGTCATGTCCTTTAAAAAGCATGACATAAATGTGCTCGATCACTCCCAAGTTCCTGCAGCTAGAATCTGCTGCATGTAAGCTTAAAAGAAGGCCAAGGAAGTCACCAAAGATCGAACTGAGTGCACTTTAGGAGTAGATCGCAATCTGGCACCTTCCAGATTATAACAAAATTAAATTAAAGTTCTTATCCATCCAGATAAAGTAACTGGGGATATATCCCCTTCATAGATCAGTTGAAATTATATTTAAAAATAATCTCTTATCATTTCAAGTTAACAGGGCACAGTAGAAGATCTTCTTGCATGTCCCCTCCTAATACGTTAGTGAGAGCAGGAACAGAATTGGACATTAACATTTCTGTACCCTTCTCTGCTAACTGGGTGTTTGCCAGAAAGGAAGGGCTAACTGAAAACAGTTATAGAAGACCAGTCTAACTTCCAAGCAAAGTAAGAAAACAAAAAGGCATGTAAATAACTCCTTCTATTGTGTAACTAAAAAGGCAGTTTTCTAGGTCAAAAGCTTCAAAGAAGCATACTCTAAGGGTTCAAAAGGGGATTGTGATAATCGTTTGAGAACCAAGAGGTCCCAGTCCGGCACAGGACGGCGGACGTTAGCCTGGTCAACTCCAAGATTTCTAATCAGAGCCCTGAGAGTGTCACAACGACCCACCTCCGCACCAATAGTGGTGTGCAAGGTACTTCCTATAGCCATTCTGTATCCATCAATAACAAGAACAAGAAGAACAAGAAGTTTATTTTTGACCTCAAAATATTACAAATATTCATACAATAAACATATCAGGTATATACATTTACACAAATAAAATAGATATGCATACATAATAATGTGTGTATGTACCATTTTTGAAACCAGTATAGAAATTAATTAAAAAAAAATCACCTTTTCATTTTATGAAAAATAGGGGTCAGTGGCTCCGATTAAGACATGTTGTCGCTATCATAGAAGCCACCGCAGTTGACAAATAATTTTTTTTAATATATGATGGCCTTTCAAGTTATGTGTCTATCTAAATTATACAATTTAAGTGTGAATTATATGTGGCAGTAAATGTTCTTTATAGCGACTGATATCATCAAAACTGTGTATGTACTTGATTACTAAAATTGTCGTCCATTTATTAACAATTAACATTACTGATTTTGATTACATGAATAACAATTTAAAAGTGTACATGTATCTTTGTATTTTTTCAGAAGAAAGTTTTTAGTGTAAACTGCAAAGCCTCACAGTATATATCTTTAAATTTAATTTAAACAGTGTCGTTTATTATGTATTTGCACAAATTGCACATGATATAAATCAACCAATGTGTGACATGTGTAGGCTTTGGAGCGTCTTCAACTGTATACTCACCTGTAATAACAAAGACGGATCATGCTAACCACATACACCCGGTACTATTTTTAATAGAGTATGACCGATGGAGAACAATTACCTGGTTAGTTATTCTACTTGTATATAACTAGGAAGTTTTTCCCTTATCAGGGCACAAGACATATTATTGCAAAGTGAAGAAAATGCTATGTTTATATGTGAGTGAGGTCATGAAAAATGACACTTTAATTTTCTAAATTTCTTAGCTTACCTACTCAATTATTAATATATCTCATTTAATTTGTTTAGGGATAAAACATGGTCACATCTGGCAGGAAAGACAACTTTAGCATGTTTCGTTAAGATTTGCCATTTCTATAGCTATCCTAGTATTTGGAGACCTAAAAATGGGGGTATTTTGGCATTAAAATGTAATGTAAAAACATTTGATGACAGCATTTCAAAGCTAAAAGCAGCTATTTTTAGGGTCCTCAGTTCAAATCCCGCAGAATACTAGAAACTTTTGTTTGTGTTCATTTAGTTTAAGAATCATTTAGTTTGTATAATACTATTTTGGGCACTATTTCGTAATTTAATGCTAACTAGCAGTCAAAACATGATTCAGAGTCAGGCTATCTTCCTGGCGAAGCCACTCAGCCAAACGAGAGTCGGTTAAACGAGAATAATAAGTATTAAAACATGGCAAATCCTGACAATACGTCACATACAACTTCATAAATTGATGACGCTTTCATTCATGAGTATACCAATGTTGCCATCTAGCGGATAACATTCAGAAGGGCGATTCAGAGCCAGACTATCGTTCTGGCGAAGTCACACAGCCAGGCGAGCGTCGGTTAAGCAAGACCATAAAGCGATCAGCCAGGGAATACTGCTGGCTGGCATGGACGTAATACGCAGCAGCGACACCTGGCGCGCGAGGATGGACCAATGTCAATAACCACACGTTTGCGTGTTAGGACTATGGCCTGTATTGTCATTTTTATCTCAAGTTAGTCATTATCGAATTTTAAAAACGCGCAAGGTAAATTACTACGAAGTGTCATGGCGCCCATGGTACCTCGTGTCAACTGACGTAAACCGCCATTATTCCAATTGCAGAGTCAGCATGTTTGTTTCAAAATATCGCCAATAAAGTCAGTATCGTTTAGTGTTTCCGAGAAACGACAACACGTGGTTTATGAAATGGCAAATGACAACGCACGATCTGTTATTACATTCGTCAAACAGAAAAAACAGTCGCATATGCGACCAATTCAGTCATGTAGCGGTGCATTGTGGACTGGGATAGGGAGCTCTAGTGGTAGTGGGGGTCAAAAAAAATCTTGGAGGAACTCTTCTTTAGGATACTAAATAACTATATTGTGGACCTCTCGATTTATATACACGCGCATAACCCATTTATGGACATGGACAGGCTATGTCATTGTTATGTAAAAAATGTCAGATGAAACGAAACAACAGTGTATGATTGACTGGAAATCAACAGGTAACAGTAAAACACAGAATATGAAATAATAAATATATTACAGACAAAAAGTGATGTGAACACCCATCCGCCTGCCCACCCGCCCGCCAGCACACACACACATTCAAGGAACATGAAAAACACAAAAGAATATTTGGGCAAAAGCCGAATAATTCATTTTTACGCTCGTTTCGACCCAAAAGCTATCCTTGTAAACATGCTCTGAATGCATGGAAAGGGTCGGCCTGATGCGCTACACGGGTTTAAAATCGAATTTATGCTACAAATGCACTTTTCTGTATGTTAAACTTTGTGTACACATGGAAAACGGATTTTAGCTAATGCCTTGTTTTTATTTCCTTTAAATGATTTGACAGATTGTATGTATACTTGGTATGTATATTGTATATTTGGCTCACCTGCAACAAGGGTGAATGTGACACAATGCATCTTGTCACCAGCAGTGTCACTGTGAGTTGATGCGATGTCCACCTGGAACTTGACATTGCGAGAGAACATGCTCACACTTCCTGCACGCCTGTACTCGGCACGGAACGATGTTGGTGATGCAACGCTGTGGCTGAGGTCGGGCGTCTGAAAGAAGTAGCATTTACTTCAACATTTAGGACATCCCAAATGTATGCCATCCTGCCAACTAATAGGTCCCCCCATCAAATTGCAAAGCAGACCTATCCGACAGTCATCACATGTTCGGTTATCCTTAAGGATATTGCAACTCAGGGGCTGGCAACCTTTTTAGTCCGGTACCATAGCAACTTGATGGGGACAGACCGGATAAAAGCACCAAATTCTTTTTGGTGCATCCTTGAACAATAAGATTTCACTTTTTGATTGGAGTCAGCAATTTTTTTGGGTGGGCCCATCAGTTTTTGACGCCTTTGACTAGATATATGCCATAGTACTATATTTTTCAGGGGCTGTGGTTCAGACCAGATGAAAGTGCCAAATATTTTATGAATCTTCATTAAAGAATAATATTTCATGTTCTGACTGGAGGTAGCAAATTGTTTGAGCGGGTCGATCATTTTTTACCCCTTATTGGACCGAAATATGCTTTTTTATTACATTTTGTTATGGGTATATATGGGGCTTACCAAACAAAAGCACTAAATTGTTTAGCTGCTCCCTAGAACAACACGATTTTAATGTTTAATCAGAATATTTTGGGTGGATCCATTATTTCTCATCCCCCAGTGAATCCTTAGCCCTATGCTGTTTTATTACTTTTTTATTACGTATGTTACAGACCGAACAAATGTAGCATATTTTTGGCTGTTTCCCGTAACACTGATATTTCAATTTTGTTATTGGTGTCAGCACATTTTAGGTGGGTCCATAAATTTTCAACCCCCCCATTGAACCGACATATGTCGCTTTAAAAAATGCCGCTTTACTGAAATTGATTCATGGGATATGGAACAAACCAAAAAACCCACAATTTTGCTATTTCTTTAAACAATATGCTTTAACTGAATATGAATCAAAGTCAGCACATTTTGGATGCATTCATGGGCCTAAATTATCAGAGTTTGAAAAAGCATACCTTCCCCAAGTTGAGGAAAGCCAGCATAATGAGGAAAGCTTCTTTGCGGTACATCGCCCATGAGACTGAAGCATTGGGCAAAGATTACTACGACAATAATGATAAATCAGTGACCATTGACATAACGCATTCCATCCATGTCCCATTAAAGAAGAGCTCACTCGCCCTCTACTACAAATGCCCTATGCCACAGTCCAAAACCAAGCAGGCAGGACAAATTTTAATGCTGAGGAACTGATTGATCCTCTTCTCTCGGTTATATGGCCTATTCTACCAAAATGTGCACCACCTCAGTTTTTATAGCCAAAAAATAAACTTTCAGAAAACACTGCACTCTTGTTTTTTTTCTGGTTGTACCACTGACACCAGCGTGGCTCTCTGCAGAACAGACATACCAACTAGTGTTATATAGTGCTACCAAGTCGATACCTGTTGATATTATTTTAAAAACATAATAATTTATTGATATGACCCACAAACAAATTATTTTAACACTATCTTTCTTTCCAATGATGACAAATATATTAATGACAAAGTCTGTGAAACACAAAACAAAAAATAACTTCATGCCAATCATGATTTTATTTCAGAACCGATTGAAAAAGATACAACTAATTTATATATGATATCTCTAATATGTTTACTTGCCACCCGAAATCTTCTGACACCATCTGGCAACCTGCACTATTAGTAAGATAGGTATTAGGTATAGAGGAACCCCTCCCTTGGTGCCGGTGGACACCCATATCTTAAACAATCGGTGCATGCACGTTTTGATGTAACTTTTCTTTCCAATAAATATATTCACCATGGAACCATGTCAAATTTAAATACAACTGGATTCCATGTGCTTAATTTTAGAAGGTTCATTTAGTCTTGATGTGTTCTTATTAACCGCTGGTTGATATTAGCGCTGGGAGATTTTTCATAAACACAGTAAAAAACAAGCACATCTGGCTTAAAAATACTTTTTTTATTAACGTGGGCTTTCTTAAATTGCAGCAATAAGAAATAAAAGAAGATCAGATGATTAACATTACACCAAAAATAAATTTAAAATAGAAGAGAGGGAGGGAGTGTCGGTGGACACCATTATTGGTGTTTGTGGACACTGGGTGGTTCATTCAATATTCTTATGGCATCACTGGAGAGTGACACGTTCAGCATGGGCATGGAACAGTTCTGTATTGGTCACGAACAGCTTGATGAATGTGTCAAGCACAGTCGTTTCTTTCACTAATCTTATTCTTTTGATGGTTTTGCCCTTGTACTCAGCATCAACTTTTTTTCCATGTTTCGTAAGTCACAATGCCCCTTCTAGTCTTTGCAACTTCTCGGACACTTCCTGCTCTGTATTTGCTTGGATGAACTTGCCCGGACTTGTACCTATACCTAGATTACACACAGGCTTCGTTGCCATCATCTGGCTCATATTCTGGTGCTTTACACATAAGCAAACTCTGCACTGTGTGCATTTCACCAGTTTTATATTTGCATGTCTGCAGCATGCGAAGAGTGAAAACCAGCATTTTGTAGCAGTTTAGGCCATGATCTTTATATGGAGATTCCAGAGGGTATCTGATAGTACTTTGATCTGTTTCCTTTTTCCCGCAATTGTTAGTAGTTTACGGTACCACCTGACAGGCAGCAAGCCAAATCGTGCTCGTGTTATTAACATGTTTTCTGCCTGTTTACGAAGAATTGAACAATCATAACTTCACTATTTACTCGTGATGCTGCAGTTACTGTCTCGCTGAACTTTTTATATAACAAGGTAGTGTACCTTGTCTACAATCTTGAAATGTTTTAATGTCGTCAGCCAACCGTGTCGCTGACGAAGCTGGTGGACTACAGGTCTTTAGACCGACAACGCCTGTGAGTGACCTAATTTGGTAAACTATAATTACCAAGGAATTGTTCTACCGTTGGCGGCGATGTGTCTACAGAACGTCTTTTGGGCTTTCTGTCCTGCCACCCGGGGTGTCACTCCGCGATTACCTGACACTGTGTATTCATTGATCAGACGTCTAGGACTGTAAACGGCGCGTCCAACTCTGCGTGGCAGACGTGGGGGCAAGCGCAAACAGCACGCGATCCAAACGCGGATTACCAGCCGTTTTGAAGATCCTTCACGAATGATATGTCGGCAAGTAAGTGTCAGTGCAAATCTGGTAACTCTAAGAGCCGTCCCTGTTATGCCACACGATACACCATTCGTCAATGTGGCATTACTGAATGCTCGTTCCGTGTGCAATAAAGCTCTCAAAATCAACAAATACATCGTTGAACACAAATGCGACATCTTGGCGATAACCAAGACGTGGTTAAGGAAGACCGGTGACGAAGTTGTTATTGCTGAAGTGTCCCCACCCTGGTTCCTCTTCCAGCACGTGGCACGATCTCCTCGTCATGGTGGCACCGCGATACATTTACAACGAAGATTCTTCCCACTCTCCATTTGAATACCATTGAACTTCTCCATATGCAGTTCTCTGCGGCCTATTCTATATCGTTCAACATGTGTGTCATCTACCATCCGCCTGCTTCAAGTAAGGCATCTGGAACTTCGTCTGAATTTTTTGTTAAGATGTTTAACCTAGTTCCATTATCTGACATTGTGCCAACAGATTGGTGTATTGGGATCAATAAGCCTATATAATTATTATATAAACATAGCAGCAGACACTGGGACAGTGTGACTGCTGCCTGGCTAAATCGATGCAATGGTGCTTTGAAGTTAGTTCTTCTGCCAACTATCCTTTTCACACAAGCCTATAGGTTTAGTAGCTGCCAGCACACTACTGAGCCTAAACTAAAGGTGTGAAAAACGTGCTGATGTATTTGAACTTGACCCACTAATTAACTGTCCACCAAGCAGTAGCAGAAAAGTTTATAATAATAATAATCCACAAGTTAAGTGGCAGTGATCTTCCTTTTATCATTCATGTGATGTTTATTGTGAGCAGGGCGGACAAATGGTTATCATACGTAGACAGGTACAGAAAGAAACTGACGTTTTCTATAAAAAGAACACGTTTGCCTATCAGTGGCATGTATTTCCTATTGTTGCCGTTTCTGCCAGGCAGAAACAGTTTCTACCCGGTATAAATCAAACAACCCTGTAGGTAATTATTAATCAAATGTTTTTTTGGTGAATCATAGTCACAGATCATTACGGGTTATGACGGAAGTAAAATGTTTACAGGTTTACTGTTCACTTATTGCACCACGTCTTGCATTTGGAGGAATAATTATAATAGAAAATAAAAAGTTGTGGCACATATTTTTAAATACATGCATCAATGAGAAACTGGGAATTCATTTTCTGTGGCCTAAGAATAATTAATTTCAATTAACTTTCTGCTTATATAAAACAACTGCATAAAAATATATATCCATACAAGACACAGACTCCGCATGTGACAGATGTTTTGGGAAGGGGAATAGTGTTCTGTTTCTGGTACAGCAGTGTATTGACCCAAGCCTCTGCCAGTGACCAATTACATATTAGTCGCACTTCCCACCACCAGCCACAGTGACACAAGCCTCTGCCAGTGACCAATTACAGATTAGTCACACTTCCTATCAGGCAGCCACAGTGAGGTGTGACAGATGTTGCAGGAAAAGGGATTAGTTGAACAAAAGGATTGTAAGCATGATAGATCTGCTGGTGCAGCAGACAATTTAGTTAGCAAATTTAGCATTTAAGGGACCTTTGGTTTCCTTAGAATGATTCAATCAAATACAGATTTCTTGAGTACAGTGGCGCTATCACATGAAATGTCTATGCAAAATTAGAGAAAGTGATTTAAGAGTTTTTGAAAACATAGGCAAAATGTGAACATTTACCAGTTTTTGGGTCCTTTTTGGGGGGTCATTAGGTGCTCTTAAAATGATTCAATCAAATACAGATTTCCTGTGTATAGAGACACTACCACATGAAATGTATATGCAAAATTTGAGAAAAAGTTGCTGAAAAGTTTTTTTTTAAATAGGCAAAATGTTACATTTTACCAGTTTTGGGGTCCTTGGAGGCCCTAGGGAGCCCTTAGAATGATTAAATAGAATACAGATTTCTTGTGCACAGTGGTTGTGCTCTAAGATATGTCTATGCAAAATTAGAGAAAAAGTTGCTGAACGGTTTCTGAGATACGGCAGCTAACGGCGGATGCAGAGTGATGGCAATAGTAGTCCCTTGCAAAAGGACTAAAAATTCAAAGATCCATTCTTGTATTCAACAGCCAGTTATTTACACTTACATAATTACACAATATCTAGACAAAGGTAATCTCTTTGAAAATTGACCAAATAGGTCCTTTAATTTTATACACATTCAGCACACATCCTACTCAGCATAAATGAACATGTAATTAAGACTGTGTAAAGAGATGAGAGAGAGAGAGATGGCAATGATGCAGTAAGTTGACTTACACAGAGGAAGGCATGGATGAGGTCAGACTTAATTTGACTGATCGACTTCTCCCTGACCATCACAAAGTGGTGCTCCTCTCGCTCAGACCCCATCAGCATCCCAAACCATGACCTCTTTGTCAGTCTGGCAATGGCAAACATGAAAAAGTCAAAATAACACAGTTGTACAACACACAGTATTGACACTAGTTACAGTGGAAAAACAGAACTTGTGTTGTTTTTGGTTTCCATGTCCTTGGGCCAGACCAGATGTCGGTACCATCTGGGCAGGCAAAATCTAGTTATGTTTTTTGAAATAGCCATGTCTATGGAACATATTTTGATATGATAAACATTGCTGATCGGTTGTTTACTGGCTTGGTGCCATTTTTTTAAATGGCCGCCAAATCCAATTTCCTCATGTTGTAATAACTGTGTCACCCAGAACCATACTTTTGGTGTCAATATATAGGTTATAGGGTTCAAAGATTTCAAATATTTTACATTTGACTTTCTGGGACATTCACATCCACCATTTTTAAAGATGGCGGTCGTCAATATAAATGTCACCATATCTTAGCACCCACGTCACTAAGAATAGTAATTTGTACATTCATGCATAGATTTGTGGCCTTCTCTGACATTGATATATTTCGCCATTAAAAAGGCGCCCGTCACAGACTATTACTCCCGTATCTGCCTAAAGCCATATAGTTAACGTCAAAAAAGATTATTTTCAGGTACGGCGATTTCAAATGTATTATTTTTTTTACCTTTGCCGACATTCATATATCCACCATTTTTCAAGATAGTGCCCATCAAAGCCTATTATGCTCTATCTCAAGAACTACATAACTTAAAGCCATACAATTGATGTAAAAACATAGGTTTTCAGGAAGAGCATCATCTGCAATGATACCATGGTGCTTCACATATGACAGGCTTAATTACGCATGCTACCTCCCGTACAACTATGCTCAGATGTCACAACAGTCTGTCGAACACCAGATGTCCATGCTAAATTTATGGAAGGTAGCTTTTCGGTTCAGCTCAGCTCCAGAAATCCTTTTGGGCGAATCTCTGTTGACAAGACGATTGAGGAAACAGTTAACAAAGACACTTAAATGCTGGATGGAACAAAATGGTTCAGTTTGAAACCAGGAGTTGTGAGCAAGTACTACCTAAAGCCACAGAATTGATGTGGTATTCGATGTTTACCGGGAGACGTCAATCAAAAATGCTGAGAGGTGCAACCAGAGATCAAGCACAGCTATTCAGTGCAAGAACATTGCAGGAGGCCACACAATCCAGCAGTGGAGGAAGTTCCTGTGCAGCTTCTGCAACAAGTCCTGCCTGTTCAAATTCATCGTCGATCAGTGGAAACTGCTTATGTACAGGACGAAGCTACAAGGCAAGAAAAGATAAAGCAAAAATGTATGTAAATTGTGAGGAGGTCTGTTACAAGTTGACCAAAGATGAGTGGGTGTAAGTCTCCAAAATGAGGTTCACACAAGAAGAAGCAGATACTCGTGTGCTCCTACAATGTTCCGGGCTTACAATTTCACATACAGTTACCTTCCACATATTTATTATTGAGTTAAGAATACTATATTTATAAACAAGGAACATACTAGGTCAGTTTAAGATCATGTATAATGCAAAGGCCGGGTCAAAGGCTGTCATATTGACAGCTGAAGACATAGATATTATGGTGCTCTGCCTTGGTTTTAACAGAGACATCTCCTGTTTCATCTATCAGAAGTGTGGAACATGAAACCGTACATGGTTCATAGGCATTGGTAAACTAGCAAGTTCATTGGGAAAAAGCATATGTAATGCCCTGATTGGATTACATGCCTTCACAGATTGTGACATTGTGGGAGCCCTCACAGGCCGTGGGAAGCTGGTGCCCTGAAACTGTTGAAAAAGGACAGCACATACCAGGAGACTTTCAGCCAACTTGGTCAATCCTGGGAAGTCTCTAAGCAACTGTTTGACAAAATACATCTGTTTACCTGCTACCTGTATGCAACAACTGCCAGCACTGACATAGTGAATGAACTGTGCTACCAACTCTTCTGTGCCAAACGAGGAGAGGTCGAGTCCCAGCCAGCTTCCACCATGCAGAGATTGCCTCCACATGCATGTTCTTAGAGCCAACTACCAAACAGCAATCTAGAAATGCTGCCTTCAGATTCAGGCAGACCAGAAAACGTGTGGATGGACGACAGATGATGACAGTCATCTGGTCATTGAGTGGATGCGCGCTCCCCAGCCCCAGATGCAGTTTTGGAACTGTTGTCATGCAAGTGGGTTCATGCAAACTGCCAAGTTGCATGTGCCGTGCCAATGGACTGATATGCACCAACATATGCAAGCTTGCGTGCAGCAATCAGAAGAAAAGTTCACAGTTGAACTAGGTGACACTGATGATGGAGATAGCAATGACGATGATTGAACTGATGAACAAGTCTATTATTCTGAGCTATAGTAAGTCGACGGGCGCCATCTTGAAAAAAGGCAGACATCTAAATATCAGGGAAAGTCAAAAAGTAATACATTTGAAATCGCTGTACCTCAGAAATTATATTTTGATGTTAACTATGTGGATCTGGGTTACGTCGTTCTGAAGATACAGGAATAATAGTTTGCCATCTTTAAAAATAGCAAATATATCAATGTCAGAGAAGGTGAAATTTTCCATTTTTAAATCGTAGCCAACAAATCTATGCACTGGTGTTCAAATTACTGCTCTATATAACAAAGGTGCTAAGATATTGTAACATCTGTTTTGATGACCGCCATCTTTATTGAATAGTAAGACATTCTCCAGAGGGTACCATTGTGACATTATATTCGATTTAGTAAGAATTTATTATCAACTTCTTGTTAGGCCATATTTAGCAACAGAAGAAATTAAATGGTCTTTATGTGGTGAATTGCCAGGGGTAAAGTTGAGGGACTTTATGTGATGAATTGCCAGGGGTAGCAATTTGATGGTCTTTATATGATGAATTGCCAGGGGTAGTAAGTTGATGGTCTTTATAATAATAATAAGATAACTTCTATTGCGCCTAAATCCTTGGAAGCCAAGCTCAGAGGCGCATAAAAACAAAAGGATTGGTCAATCTCAAAATCCATAAGTAGTATTCCAGTTGTCAACAGATGGGTCAAGGTGCTAGGGAGCTACGGTGGATAAGCAAGGTTGTAAAGATAAGTTTTTAAATGACGACAAAATTTTGTAATATTGTCAACTGATCTAACATTAAGAGGGAGCATATTCCAAAGAGTTGGTGCAGCAACAGAAAAAGCCCTGGTTGCAATGTTAGTGTTGACTTTAGGAACAAAAAGTAGGTCAGAACTAGATGATTGAAGCTGGATAGGTTTTCTTACAGGAGTAAGCAATGAATGCAAATAAGATGGTTGCTTACTGGACAGTGCCTGTATGTAATGATACAGATCTTAAATATTATACGATATCATACAGGAATCCAATGCAGATTTCAAAAGTGATACAGGCCTACAGGGGTAGCAATTTCATGGTTTTTATGTGATGAATTGCCAGGGGTAGTAAGTTGATGGTCTTTATGTGATGAATTGCCAGGTGTAGCAATTTGATGGGCTTTATGTGATGAATTGTCAGGGGTAGCAATGTTATGGTCTTTATGTGATGAATTGCCAGGGGTATAAGTTGATGGTCTTTATGTGATGAATTGTTAGGGGTAAAGTTGATGGTCTTTATGTTATGAATTGCCAGGGGTAGCTATTTGATGGTCTTTATGTGATGAATTACCACGGGTAGTAAGTTGATGGTCTTTATATAATTAATTGCCATGGGTAGTAAGTTGGTGGTCTTTATGTAATGAATTGCCAATGGTAGCATGCTGCTGGTATTTATGTGATGGCATGAATGTTAGTGATAACATGTTGATTGTCTTTATACATGTGATATGCATGTTGATGATAACACATTAATTGTAATTATGTGGTGATGTGTATGTCAGTGATAACTTGATTGTCTTTATGTTGCTGGTGATAACATATTGACTGTCTTTATGATATATGTATATCATTGGTAATATGTTTATTGTCTTTATGTGGTGATATGGATGTCAGTGATAACATGTTCATTATCTTCATGATATGTATGTCAGCGATAACATGTCGATTATCTTTGTGATATGTAGGTCAGTGATAACATGTTGATTATCTTTGTGATATGTATGTCAGTGATAACATGTTGATTGTCTTTATGATATATGTATATCAGTGGTAATACGTTGATTGTCTTTATGTGGAGATATGTATGCCAGTGATAACATATTGATTATCTTTGTGATGTGTATGTCAGTGATAACATGTTGATTATCTTTGTGATATGTATGTCAGTGATAACATGTTAATTGTCTTTAAGTGGTGATATGTATATCAGTGTTAACATGTTGATTGGCTATATGTAATATGTATGTCAGTGATAACATGTTGATTGTCTTCATGCGATATGTATGTCAATGATAACATGTTGATTGTCTTTATGTAATATGCACATCATTGATAACAAGTTCATTGTCTTTATGTAATATGTATGTCAGTGATAACATATTGATTGTCTTCACATGATATGTATGTCAGTGGTAATATATTCATTGTCTTTATGTGGTGATATGTATGTCAGTGATAACATATTGATTATCTTTGTGATATGTATGTCAGCAAAAGTAGATAAGCGAGCGAAAAATGAACAACTGTCAAACACGTTCCAAAAACGCCCTTTTAATGATTGCTAGTACCATTATGGTTCGTCGGATCCCAACAATATTGATGTCGTTTGAAAGTTTAAGCGTTCTGCTATTCAAACATATTAATGGTTTCCTGATAATCATTCCTAAAGTTAACTGAAAACAGACCTACAACCGGGCCCGTTCCGGTGTCTTAGACACTGCAAACTATGTTGTTTCGTCGACACAGTTCATCAATCTACCGATTGAGGCACCACTATCTGATTACGTGGCATAAGCTCCACCCACTTTCAAACGGCTGCTAAATTGACATACGTGAAGTAGGCGTGATGTCACAATCACATATATCAACCAACCAACGCAACAAATTTAGACCCGTTGGGTGGCGTACTTTATTGTGACGTCACGCCGACGTAGAGATATGTCGGTTTCGCTGCGATCAAAGCACATCAGTTTCGCCGCGGTTTAAAAGTGGGTTGAGCTTATGACATGAAATCAAGAAATGGTGAAGTGCGCATGTCTGAACCTATGCAAATGAGGAAAACAGCGCCGCAATCGGAAGATTAGTGTACTGAGTACCCGCCGCCAACATCGTTCGGAACCGTCCAGAACACCGAAAACGGCATGATTGTAGATCCATTTATCGGTGTTCTTTGAACGGTTACCAGGAAATCTAGATGTCGCTAGAATAACAAAAAGTGCATCCTTTCAAATGATACCAAGATCGTCGGGACAGGACGAGCCGTGAGGGTGCTAGCGACCGTAGAATTTCATGTTTTAGACGTGTTCTGAGTTGCTCATTTTTCGCTCGCTTATCTATTTTTGATGTCAGTGATAACATGTTGATTGTCTTTAAGTGGTGACATGTATATCAGTGATAACATGTTGGTTGGCTTTATGTAATATGTATGTCAGTGATAACATGTTGATTGTCTTCACGTGATATGTATGTCAGTGATAACATGTTGATTGTCTTTATGTAACATGTATGTCAATGATAACATGTTAATTGTCTTCATGTGATATGAAGTCAGTGATAACATGTTGATTGCCTTTATGTAATACGTATGTCAATGATAACATGTTAATTGTCTTCATGTGATATATATGTCAGTGATAACATGTTGATTGTCTTTATGCAATATATATGTCAGTGATAACATGTTAATTGTCTTCATGTGATATGCATGTTAATTGTCTTCATGTGATATGAAGTCAGTGATAACATGTTGACTGTCTTTATGTAATATGTATGTCAATGATAACATGTTAATTGTCTTCATGTGATATGTATGTCCGTGATAACATGTTGATTGTCTTCACGTGATGTGTATGTCAGTGACAACATGTTGATTGTCTTTATGTGATATGTATGTCTGTGATAACATATCGATTGTCTTTATGTAATATGTATGTCAATGATAACATGTTAATTGTCTTCATGTCATATGTATGTCAGTGATAACATGTTGACTGTCTTTATGTGATATGTATGTCAACGATAACATGTTAATTGTCTTCATGTGATATGTATGTCAGTGATAACATGTTGATTGTCTTTATGTGGTGATATACGTCTTGGTGATAACATGTTAATTGTCTTTATGTAATATGTATGTCAATGATAGCATGTTAATTGTCTTTATGCAACATGCATGTCAGTGATAACATGTTGATTGTCTTTATGATATATGTATATCTGTGGTATTACATTTATTGTCTTTATGATATATGTATATCTGTGGTAATACATTTATTGTCTTTATGTGAAGATATGTATTCCAGTCATAACATATTGATTATCTTTGTGATGTGTATGTCAGTGATAACATGTTGATTATCTTTGTAATATGTATGTCAGTGATAACATGTTAATTGTCTTTAAGTGGTGATATGTATGTCAGTGATAACATGTTGATTGGCTATATGTAATATGTATGTCAGTGATAACATGTTGATTGTCTTCATGCGATATGTATGTCAGTGATAACATGTTGATTGTCTTTATGTAATATGCACATCATTGATAACAAGTTCATTGTCTTCATGTGATATGTATGTCAGTGATAACATGTTGATTGTCTTTATGTAATACGTATCACTATGTCAGTAATAACATGTTGATTGTCTTCACGTGATATGAATGTCAGTGATAACATGTTGATTGTCTCTATGTAATATGTATGTCAGTGATAACATATTGATTGTCTTCACATGATATGTATGTCAGTGGTAATATATTGATTGTCTTTATGTGGTGATATGTATGTCAGTGATAACATATTAATTATCTTTGTGATATGTATGTCAGTGATAACATGTTGATTGTCTTTATGTAATATGCACATCATTGATAACAAGTTCATTGTCTTCATGTGATATGTATGTCAGTGATAACATGTTGATTGTCTTTATGTAATACGTATCACTATGTCAGTAATAACATGTTGATTGTCTTCACGTGATATGAATGTCAGTGATAACATGTTGATTGTCTCTATGTAATATGTATGTCAGTGATGACATATTGATTGTCTTCACATGATATGTATGTCAGTGGTAATATATTGATTGTCTTGATGTGGTGATATGTATGTCAGTGATAACATATTAATTATCTTTGTGATATGTATGTCAGTGATAACATGTTGATTGTCTTTATGATATATGTATATCAGTGGTAATACGTTGATTGTCTTTATGTGGAGATATGTATGCCAGTGATAACATATTGATTATTTTTGTGATGTGTATGTCAGTGATAACATGTTGATTATCTTTGTGATATGTATGTCAGTGATAACATGTTAATTGTCTTTAAGTGGTGATATGTATATCAGTGATAACATGTTGATTGGCTATATGTAATATGTATGTCAGTGATAACATGTTGATTGTCTTCATGCGATATGTATGTCAATGATAACATGTTGATTGTCTTTATGTAATATGCACATCATTGATAACAAGTTCATTGTCTTTATGTAATATGTATGTCAGTGATAACATATTGATTGTCTTCACATGATATGTATGTCAGTGGTAATATATTCATTGTCTTTATGTGGTGATATGTATGTCAGTGATAACATATTGATTATCTTTGTGATATGTATGTCAGCAAAAGTAGATAAGCGAGCAAAAAATGAACAACTGTCAAACACGTTCCAAAAACGCCCTTTTAATGATTGCTAGTACCATTATGGTTCGTCGGATCCCAACAATATTGATGTCGTTTGAAAGTTTAAGCGTTCTGCTATTCAAACATATTAATGGTTTCCTGATAATCATTCCTAAAATTAACTGAAAACGGACCTACAACCGGGCCCGTTCCGGTGTCTTAGACACTGCAAACTATGTTGTTTCGTCGACACAGTTCATCAATCTACCGATTGAGGCACCACTATCTGATTTCATGGCATAAGCTCCACCCACTTTCAAACGGCTGCTAAAATGACATACGTGAAGTAGGCGTGATGTCACAATCACATATATCAACCAACCAACGCAACAAATTTAGACCCGTTGGGTGACGTACTTTATTGTGACGTCACGCCGACGTAGAGATATGTCGGTTTCGCTGCGATCAAAGCACATCAGTTTCGCCGCGGTTTAAAAGTGGTGGAGCTTATGACATGAAATCAAGAAATGGTGAAGTGCGCATGTCTGAACCTATGCAAATGAGGAAAACAGCGCCGCAATCGGAAGATTAGTGTACTGAGTACCCGCCGCCAACATCGTTCGGAACCGTCCAGAACACCGAAAACGGCATGATTGTAGATCCATTTATCAGTGTTCTTTGAACGGTTACCAGGAAATCTAGATGTCGCTAGAATAACAAAAAGTGCATCCTTTCAAATGATACCAAGATCGTCGGGACAGGACGAGCCGTGAGGGTGCTAGCGACCGTAGAATTTCATGTTTTAGACGTGTTCTGAGTTGCTCATTTTTCGCTCGCTTATCTATTTTTGATGTCAGTGATAACATGTTGATTGTCTTTAAGTGGTGACATGTATATCAGTGATAACATGTTGGTTGGCTTTATGTAATATGTATGTCAGTGATAACATGTTGATTGTCTTCACGTGATATGTATGTCAGTGATAACATGTTGATTGTCTTTATGTAACATGTATGTCAATGATAACATGTTAATTGTCTTCATGTGATATGAAGTCAGTGATAACATGTTGATTGCCTTTATGTAATACGTATGTCAATGATAACATGTTAATTGTCTTCATGTGATATATATGTCAGTGATAACATGTTGATTGTCTTTATGCAATATATATGTCAGTGATAACATGTTAATTGTCTTCATGTGATATGCATGTCAGTCATAACATGTTGATTGTCTTTATGTAACATGTATGTCAATGATAACATGTTAATTGTCTTCATGTGATATGAAGTCAGTGATAACATGTTGACTGTCTTTATGTAATATGTATGTCAATGATAACATGTTAATTGTCTTCATGTGATATGTATGTCAGTGATAACATGTTGATTGTCTTCACGTGATGTGTATGTCAGTGACAACATGTTGATTGTCTTTATGTAATATGTATGTCAATAATAACATGTTAATTGTCTTTATGCAATATGTATGACACTGATAACATGTTGATTGTCTTCATGTGATATGTATGTCAGTGATAACATGTTGATTGTCTTTATGTGATATGTATGTCTGTGATAACATATCGATTGTCTTTATGTAATATGTATGTCAATGATAGCATGTTAATTGTCTTTATGCAACATGTATGTCAGTGATAACATGTTGATTGTCTTTATGATATATGTATATCTGTGGTAATACATTTATTGTCTTTATGATATATGTATATATGTGGTAATACATTTATTGTCTTTATGTGAAGATATGTATTCCAGTCATAACATATTGATTATCTTTGTGATGTGTATGTCAGTGATAACATGTTGATTATCTTTGTAATATGTATGTCAGTGATAACATGTTAATTGTCTTTAAGTGGTGATATGTATGTCAGTGATAACATGTTGATTGGCTATATGTAATATGTATGTCAGTGATAACATGTTGATTGTCTTCATGCGATATGTATGTCAGTGATAACATGTTGATTGTCTTTATGTAATATGCACATCATTCATAACAAGTTCATTGTCTTCATGTGATATGTATGTCAGTTATAAAATGTTGATTGTCTTTATGTAATACGTATCAGTATGTCAGTAATAACATGTTGATTGTCTTCACGTGATATGAATGTCAGTGATAACATGTTGATTGTCTCTATGTAATATGTATGTCAGTGATAACATATTGATTGTCTTCACATGATATGTATGTCAGTGGTAATATATTGATTGTCTTTATGTGGTGATATGTATGTCAGTGATAACATATTAATTATCTTTGTGATATGTATGTCAGTGATAACATGTTGATTGTCTTCACGTGATATATATGTGTCAGTGATAACATGTTGATTGTCTTTATGTAATATGTATGTCAATGATAACATGTTAATTGTCTTCAAGTGATATGTATGTTAGTAATAACATGTTGATTGTCTTTATGTAACATGTATGTCAATGATAACATGTTAATTGTCTTCATGTGATATGAAGTCAGTGATAACATGTTGACTGTCTTTATGCAATATGTATGACACTGATAACATGTTAATTGTCTTCATGTGATATGTATGTCAGTGATAACATGTTGATTGTCTTTATGTGGTGATATACGTCTTGGTGATAACATGTTGATTGTCTTTATGTAATATGTATGTCAATGATAGCATGTTAATTGTCTTTATGCAACATGTATGTCAGTGATAACATGTTGATTGTCTTTATGATATATGTATATCTGTGGTAATACATTTATTGTCTTTATGATATATGTATATCTGTGGTAATACATTTATTGTCTTTATGTGAAGATATGTATTCCAGTCATAACATATTGATTATCTTTGTGATGTGTATGTCAGTGATAACATGTTGATTATCTTTGTAATATGTATGTCAGTGATAACATGTTAATTGTCTTTAAGTGGTGATATGTATGTCAGTGATAACATGTTGATTGGCTATATGTAATATGTATGTCAGTGATAACATGTTGATTGTCTTCATGCGATATGTATGTCAGTGATAACATGTTGATTGTCTTTATGTAATATGCACATCATTGATAACAAGTTCATTGTCTTCATGTGATTTGTATGTCAGTGATAACATGTTGATTGTCTTTATGTAATACGTATCAGTATGTCAGTAATAACATGTTGATTGTCTTCACGTGATATGAATGTCAGTGATAACATGTTGATTGTCTCTATGTAATATGTATGTCAGTGATAACATGTTGATTGTCTTCACGTGATATATATGTGTCAGTGATAACATGTTGATTGTCTTTATGTAATATGTATGTCAATGATAACATGTTAATTGTCTTCAAGTGATATGTATGTTAGTAATAACATGTTGATTGTCTTTATGCAATATGTATGTCAGTGATAACATATTAATTGTCTTCATGTGATATGTATGTCAGTGATAACATGTTGATTGTCTTTATGTAACATGTATGTCAATGATAACATGTTGATTGTCTTCACGTGATGTGTATGTCAGTGATAACATGTTGATTGTCTTTATGTAATATGTATGTCAGTGATAACATGTTGATTGTCTTCACGTGATGTGTATGTCAATGATAACATGTTGATTGTCTTTATGTAATATGTATGTCAATGATAACATGTTAATTATCTTTATGCAATATGTATGACACTGATAACATGTTGATTGTATTCATGTGATATGTATGTTAGTGATAACATGTTGATTGTCTTTATGTGATATGTATGTCAGTGATAACATATTGATTGACTTTATATAATATGTATGTCAGTGATAACATGTTGATTGACTTTATGTAATATGTATGTCAGTGATAACATGTTGATTGTCTTCACGTGATGTATATGTCAATGATAACATGTTGATTGTCTTTATGTAATATGTATGTCAATGATAACATGTTAATTGTCTTTATGCAATATGTATGACACTGATAACATGTTGATTGTATTCATGTGATATGTATGTCAGTGATAACATGTTGATTGTCTTTATGTGATATGTATGTCAGTGATAACATATTGATTGACTTTATGTAATATGTATGTCAATGATAACAAGTTAATTGTCTTCCTGTGATAAGTATGTCAGTGATAACATGTTGATTGTCTTTATGCAATATGTATGTCAGTGATAACATGGTGATTGTGTTTATGTAACATGTATGTCAATGATAACATGTTAATTGTCTTCATGTGATATGTATGTCAGTGATAACATGTTGATTGTCTTTATGTAATATGTATGTCAGTGATAACATGTTGATTGACTTCACGTGATGTGTATGTCAGTGATAACATGTTGATTGTCTTTATGTAACATGTATGTAGATGATAACATGTTAATTGTCTTCATGTGATATGAAGTCAGTGATAACATGTTGATTGTCTTTATGTAATATGTATGTCAATGATAACATGTTAATTGTCTTGATGTGATATGTATGTCTGTGATAACATGTTGATTGTCTTTATGTAATATGTATGTCAGTGATAACATGTTGATTGTCTTTATGTAATATGTATGTCAATGATAACATGTTAATTGTCTTTATGCAATATGTATGACAGTGATAACATGTTGATTGTTTTAAATGTGGTGATAAACATCTTGGTGATAACATGTTGATTGTCTTCATGTGATATGTATGTCACTGATAACATGTTGATTGTTTTTATGTGGCGATATACATCTTGGTGATAACATGTTGATTGTCTTTATGTGATGTGCATGTCACTGATAATAGTCCACACCATCCATTACATTATATTACATAGCACTTCACCAATCTACACACAGATCTGTCAATACAATCTTTATGTTATTATGATGCACACAGATATAAGTTGGCAAATATGATAATGTAAACATGCTTTTGTCAGTACTTCAACTAAAAAGTCCAGTAGTCCAGTGGCAGAATGCCATATTTTCCCAAAACCTTGTCATGTCTCCCTAAAATAATTTCTTTGACATTTTTATTAGTCCATTTCATCTAGTAATAAATCCACTTGGTGTGGACTTCACACCCGCTTGCCTTTTTCAAGATTCAAGATGGCCAACAAGATGGCCGCCGAAATGATAGACATAACTTCTGAACGAATTGACTTAGGAAAGTGATCTTGGGGTCTAGCCATAGATTTTCGGGGGCTAGGAATGTATTTCTGAGGTTTTCATCAAGATTAGTTGATTTCTTATTGCAGAAAAATCCAATATGGCTGCCAAAATTACTGCCGAAACTCCTTACAATTCTCATAACGTTAGAATTATATGATGATGTTGGTATCAAAATCTTTTTTTAGGATGTTAAATTCATTGGGGTATGTTTGGCGATGTTTAGAAGATAAGGTCATGTCAAATAGGTCAAAATCAAAGTCATTTGAGATCCCAAAATCTTTATAATGTTTTAGAATTTGAGCGTTAAAGATGCAGCAAAGCAAATCAAAGCCTCTTTCATGGGTTTTTTTATGAAGACGAATCCAAATGCATACATCATCTGTACACCTGAAGGTAAAGTCACATGCTAAGACAACGGTCTAGATCATTTGGCATCCTAGAATCTTTATAATGCTATAGCTAGACCATTAATAGGTCAATCTGTGTGATCTCTGACTCTTCAGTATGCTGTGATTGTTACAATCTTATCACCTTGTTGCATTCCACTAATCTTTGTTACTATGATAAACACGACCTGCAAAATAATATATTCGTAATACACTCTGCATTTGAGTCATTACACTTTTAGACCATCAATTCATGTACGAGGTACAATAATAATAAATAACTTCTAATGCGCCAATATCCTCAGACAATCCGAGCTCAGTGGCGCACCAAAACCAAAGGATTAAGCATTCTCGTACTCGTGTGCTAGGTGAAAGTCGTCAACAAATGGATGGATGTGCTAGGAAGCTAGGGAGGATAGGCGATATTGAAAAGATAGGCTTTGAGGTGACGACGAAATGTAACAATATTTTCTGCTGATTTAACATTAACAGGAAGCGAATTCCATATAGTTGGCGCGGCAACAAAAAAAGCTAGATTTACAGTGATTTTAGAAGTGGCACTGAGCAGGAGAATCGAGGAGATTGTGTGACTACCCTTGCTAAACAATTTTGGACACGTTGTAGTTTTGCAATATCCTTGATAGCAACATTATGAAGGAGGGAATTGCAATAATCTTATCTGCTGCTAACAAGAGCTGTTGCGAAAGTCTTAGCGACAGAAAGCGACATATGTCGGCTAATGCAGCGAAGATCACGGATATGATAAAAACAGCAACGGCACGTTTTGGATATGTGTTGTCTGAAATTGAAGTCGCAATCAAAGGTCACTCCTAGATTCCGTACTGATGCTGCTGGTGTGATATTTTGACTCAGGATGCATGTTGGAAAAAAATCATTAAGTTTACCTCGCTGCATTGGAGTACCAATGATGAGGAATTCAGTGTTGTCTGCTTTTAACTTTAATTTGCTATCGGTCATCCATGATTGGAGACAATCGTTGAGTCGGTTTAGGGAGTAACTTGTATCGGGCGTGGCCAAGGAAATGTAGATCTGTGTGTCATCTGCATAAAGGTGATGATCCAAGTTATGACTTTGGATTACAGAGCTGAGTGAAAAGCAAAGGCCCAAGAACGGAACCCTGGGGAATGCCACATGAAGTGGGGAGTGAGGTTAAAAAGTAATTATCTATATTTATACACTGATGTCTATTGGTTAGATATGAAGAAAACCAAGTCAGAGCTGTGCCAGATATGCCATACCACATTGATAAACGTTTGATAAGAGTGTTGTGATCAATGGTATCAAAGGCGGCAGACAGACCAAGCAAGGTAAGTGCAGTTACTTTGCCTTTATCAATGTTTAATATAACATCACTTTGTACTTTTAGGAGAGCAGTCTCTGTAGAATGGAATTGTTTGTATGCTGATTGGAGCACACTGGATAAACAAGTTGAGCTGATATGACACCTTAGACGGCTTGCTACGACGTCCTCAAGTATCTTAGAAATAAAGCTAAGATTAGAAATTGGCCTATAATTTTTGAAATCATCTTTTGGCAGAGAAGTCTTCTTGAGAACAGGATTTACATGTGCATGTTTAAAATCATCTGGGAATTTACCCGAACTCAGTGATAAATTTATGATATTTGTTATTGTACCAAGTAAAGAGTCGAGACATGCTTTTAGTAGTATGGTCGGTAATGGATCGAGATCGCATGACTTATTTGGGGAGGACATTATTATTTTCCTCACTTCATCAACTGTGGCTGGCTCAAACAATACAAGTGGAGAATTTACTTGTGGGGAGTCCACATTTACAGTACTTAAAGTGTGACATGGAAAAGCAGAACGTATAAGACTTATTTTATCTTTGAAATGACTAGAAAACGGGTCACACAGAGATTTGACTGACACATGACTAGGTAGAGATGGAGGCGGCCATCTGTGTAAAATATGATTTATGCAGTTCCATAGCTGACGTGGGTTATCAGAGTTACTCGAGACCATGTTTGTGTAATAATTTGATTTAGCTTTGGCCATTTGTCTGTTGCAGTAGTGACACTGTTTAGAATATCGTGATCTGTCCAAAGGCGAGTGTGATTTGCGCTATACACGTTCAAAACAGCGCCGGCGCTTTTTAGATTGTAGAATTTCAGGAGTCATCCATGGAGCATGTGGCTTTTGGGACACAGATTTAGATCTCAGGGGTGCATGTTTATTAAGTAAATCTTTGAGTACTTGACAGTACTGTCGACACAGATCTGACAGCTGTTCTTTGGGGTTACTGATGAGGTCGGATTTAAGGATGTCTGTCATTAATGCAGCAATGTCAATTTTATGGATCGGTCGGTAAAACACATTGTGTTTGGACTCTACGGGAATTCTAGGAACTTTGAGATCAGCAATGACAGTGTGGTGGTCTGATAAACCATCTGAAGCAGTAGGTGTCTGAATATTGTTACAATCTGAACGGGTGATTAAGAGATCGAGCCAGTGGCCATGTATGTGTGTTGAGAAGGTAACGTGTTGTTTCATGTCATAGGATGCCAGAATGTCATTAAATGTACTTGTTGTTGATGAAGGTGTGTCCAGATGAAGATTAAAATCACCGAATATATAAAATTCTGAATAAATAGTTGCCAGATCTTCTCACGTCACGGAGGAGGAAACGCGTGCAGATCTGTCTCCCGCCTTTGTGTGCCATTTGCGCGATCCTTCCCAGCACCACAGTCACCTTTGATGCAATCATGTGTGTGGGGTAGATATCCCGGCCATGGGAATGGATTAGGTGAGTGGAGAAAGAAAATGAATAACATTTTGATGCATAACAAGCACACGATATATCGTGAATTATCGCTTACTTCTGTGACTATATTTATAACAACAACTACATCACTCTAGACCTGGAGTGGTTGGCCGACCAACATTACGCAATAACGCGATACGCCTGGGTGTGCATCGTTTACCGATTACATAACTACTGCCACCGAACATGCCAAAGCCACGTAAGGCTAAGAGCTACTCAGACGAATCTGATGCTATTGCACTAAGACTGGTGGAGCTATTAAATGATGATAGCGTAGTGGCAAAACTGAGAAAAGCATTGTATCCTAGTGATATTGCTGAGAAAATCTATGGACTAAACATTCGCATAGAACAATTAACTAATCAACTACAGGCTAAAGACTCGAGAATAGCTCAACTTGAAGAAAAAGTCAACGCACTCGAAGAATCAGCTGACAAACTTTAACAATACACTCGTCGCTCAAACTTAACTTTCCACGGCATCGCGGAAAGAAGCAAGGGTGAGGACACTGACCCCATAGTGCTTGAGATTATCAATGACAAGATGAAAATTACGCCGCCACTAGCAAGAGAAGACATAGAGCGAAGCCATCGCCTTGGCGCTAAACGAGCCACGGGGTCCCGCCCAATCATTGTGCGCTTTAAGACAGAGCGAAAGCGTGATAACGTTTTCCAGTCGCTTTAACCTGAAAGACTACAACAGAAGAAATAGCAATGCACGGGTCTTCGTTAACGAAGATTTAACAAGTCGTAGGTCAATGTTGGCTTATGAATGCAGAAAACTGAAAAACCAAAAAAAGATCAACGACTGCTGGACTGCCAACGCTAAAATTATGGTCAAAGACCTCAGTAATAAAATCAAAGAAATCACATGTGTAAATGATTTCCAGTTGTACATATGTAAGTGATCACCAGTTGTACATCTGTAAATGATCTCCAGTTGTACGTTATTGTCAATGAAAGCATTGATAACTTGATAATCTGTAATACATTCAAGATTATTGTGTGATTCTATTTTTTATGTATTTCTATTTTTATGTATTGCTGGTCTTCTGTCGGTTATAATTATTATCAACATGCTAATTCATATTTTGAAAAATAATAATTACATAATCTACTTATGCTGCATGACCAACTGCAATTAACAGTTTGCAGTAGTCTTGATATATTTGATGATATATGGGCAATTCAAGCCCTTTTGTGTTTCTTTTCTTTTTTTGTATGAATGACATTTAAATAACTAGTATTATAACTAATCGTTTCTCTCCTCACAACATGAGTAATGCTTAATTACTTTTGATATCTTGATACTTGATTAATCATGACAGTATATCTCTTCTATTATTATTTTTGGATTGGCAACTGTTAATCTAATAATTTTAGTATCCTAAGCTTAAATATTCAATCTATTAATGCTAAATTTGATGAACTTGAAATTTTCGTAGAGCTTCTAAATACTAAACAATTTAAATTTAGCATTATATGTTTGCAAGAAACTTGGAAGTCAAATAATGATGATTTATCTCAATTCAGTTTACACAGATATGACCTAATTGCTCAGGGGAAACATTGCAGTGTCAAAGGTGGTTTAATAATTTACGTAGATAATAAATATAAAGTACTTAAGAATATCAACATGTATGAACATTGGGAGGGGTTAGTAATTCAAGTAACTGGAGGCAGCTTACCAAAACACTTACTATTGGAAACATATACAGACCGCCAAGGTCATTAAATAAAAATATTACAGATTTCATAGCTGAATTTTCAACAACGGCTACTCTAGAAAGTTGTAATAATCTAATAATTTCAGGCGATTTCAATATCAATCTACTTAAAATAAACGAGAACAAAATATACAGTGAATTCTTTGATACTATAATTTCATACTGTCTCTATCCACAAATTACCTTTCCAACTCGCTTTACCAGAACTAACAGAACACTGATTGACAACTTTTTCAGTAAATAAAAAAATTCAATATTAGATAGCACTGCAGGAATCTTCACTAATACCCTTTCTGATCATCAACCTTACTTCCTAATCATGAATATAAACGAAATATCTAAACCTCCTCCAAATTTTTTTCAAGTAAATCTACAAAATAAGGCAGCTATGCATAATGTTAAACTTGGAAATAAATTTGGATGCAATGTATAACAAACTAAACAAATCTCCTATGGTTGACCCAAATTTAAATTATAACATAATACACTAAGAAATTATGCATGCTAAGAACAAGCATATGCCTGTTAAAATCATGAAATATAATAAATACAAACATAAGCATTCAACCTGGATCACACACGGTCTTCTAAAATCAATCAAATATCGACACTCGCTTTATAAGAAATTAAAAATGTCTAATCTAAATTTACCTATGTTCGAAGTCATTCTAACTAACCTAAAAACATATAATTTAATATTAAAGAAAAACATTTGTACTGCCAAACAAATGTACTTTGAGTCACGCTTTAACCGACATAAAGATGACATTAGAAATACATGGAAAACCATACATGAATTTATTTCCAAAAACAATAAATTTTTTTGTTTAAAAGTAACGTCATAACTATAACAGATAAAATGGTTATTGCAAACCAATTTAACAACTATTTTACAAGTATAGGTCAGTCGACAGCACAAGACATTCATTACAATGGTAATAAGGATTATAATTACTACTTAAATGATAATGTCCATTCCGTTTTCAGTCTATTAAATGTTGATGAAGAAATAGTCAAGAAAAACCATTGAAAGCCTTCCCAACAGTAGTGGCTGTGACGGTATTTCCAGTAAACTTTTGAAAATAACTGAACCCTCCATCATCAACCCTGGTAATAAATCAAGTAATAAATACTGGTATATTTCCCGATACACTTAAACTCGCTAAAGTAATTCCTATTTTTAAGAAAGATGACCCACCTGTTTTTAAAAATTATAGACCCATATCTCTTCTTCCAACAATTTCAAAAGTGATAGAGAAAATAATATCTAGTCAACTAACAGCATACTTTAATGATTCTGATCTATTTGTTAAAAATCAATATGGTTTTAGGAAAAAACACTCTACCAAGTATGCATCACTTGAACTAATAGATAGAATAATTACATAATTGATAAAAATGATGTTCCTTTCAGTATTTTTCTTGACCTCTCTAAGGCCTTCGATACAACTGATCACTCGATACTATTAAATAAACTAAGATATTATGGATTACAGGGTCCTACCCTGAATCTATTTAATAGCTACTTAAGCAATAGAAGACAATACACCGAATTTCAAAATGGAAGTTCTGATATCCTACCTATCACAATTGGTGTACCACAAGGATCTATTCTTGGTCCCCTATTATTCATAATATACATTAATGATTTTCTAGCGAAATGTTTAACTTTATTATGTATGCCGACGATACCACCTTATTTAGCACCATCAATTATTTTCAAGGTAATTCCCCAAATAGAAATATTGAATCGGCAATAAATGATGAAGTCCTTAAAATAATTGAATGGTTAAACATTAATAAATTATCATTAAACAGAATCAAATCTAAATATATGATTTTTCACATGCAAAATAAAGCTGTCAATAACTTTATGCTCAATATCAGTGGTACAAACATAGAAAGAGTGGATGAATTTAATTTTTTAGGACTTACTTTAGATACAAATTTAAATTGGAATAAACACATTGAAAAAGTATCAAACAAGTGTTCCAAAACAGCATCTTAAACATACTAAAATATGTCTTTCCTCTAGAAATTTAAATTCTCTTATATAATACGTTATTTTTTATCACATATCAACTATTGTATTATGGTGTGGGGATACCAAGGTAGTCGAATGTTGAAAATACAAAAGAAAGCTATGAGAATTTTATCTATAAGTAAATATAAATTATAATTCACACTCTGAACCACTTTTCCCAAAATTGAATATCTTAAAAATTGATGACGTTAAAATTACATGAACTTAAGTTTTATTATAAATATGTACATCATGACCTCCCTGCCTACCTATTAAATAGGAATATAAATACAAATGCTTACGTACACAATTACAACACAAGGAAAAAACAGAGTTACACCCATTCAGAACAAAACATGAATTTGCCAAAAGATGTCTTAGATACAGTTTGCCACATGTCATTAACCATACTTCAAAGTTAGTCACAGAGAAGATTGGAACACAGCTTCAGAGGTTTTGGTAATTATGCAAAAAACAATTTATTAGAAAAATACGTAGATACGTGTACAATATTAAACTGCTATACATGCTATCAAAGTAATTAAAACTGTATTATTGTATGTGATATGTATGGATATGTATTATATATATCAGCATATGGATATTGTATTTGTGCATATACACATTTTTTTTTACAAGTGTACTATTGACAACTAGTATTTGTTTATTTTAACATACCATTAATACTCCAATACATGCATATATGTAATCAAATAATCTCGGTTTCTTTTCTTTTCCTGTACATTTACATTTGCACTTCCTTCGGTAAAATTGAGTTGAAACAAATTATTATTGTGGCTCCTATGGGAGCGACTGTTATTGTCTTAATAGGAGTCACACACCCCATCTAATTTGAAATTACACTGCATTTGTATATATCAATATATATACCTATTCATGTTACGTTAATTTGATATCATACATATATTGTAATTGGGGTCTAAATAAAACTTTCTTGTTCTTGTTCAAGTAGATCCTGGAATTCTTCAAAGAAATGGGCAGGGTGTCCTGGAGGGCAATAAATGCACACAAAATAAGCAGAGAAAGATGAATCGGAAATTTCGGCACAGACTCCTCAAAGCTGGAGTAATCAGGGTTTGAATGCAAATTAACTTTGAACTGTTCTGAGACGAGAAATCCAACACCACCACCTCGTCCAACTGGACATGGGCGATGATGGAAGGTGAAACTGGAATGAGAAATGTCAGCAATGCATGCAGCTGTGTCATGTGGTCTGAGCCAGGTGTCAGTGACTGCAAGGATGTCTATTGTCTTGGAAGTTAATAAATTGGTAAGCGAGGCTGTTTTGTCTCAAATAGATTGAACGTTAGTGGTGGCTACTCAAATATTCCGCCTGATAGCAGGTCCAGGATTAAAACTTATATCTCCTGCTAGTAGTAAAATAATTGTCAATTTAAACGTTGGCTTAGAGCGGGGGATTGGCAGTAACTTTCTATTAAAGCAAAGATTAAGACATGGCAAACTGTGAAGATGTGACAAGGAATTTTGTGTTCTCATGTACTGAGAAACTGTTGAAATGGGGACTAAGTGGCTTGCACAGCGTAAAATCATGACCTCTCGAAGTAGCAGAACAGGATAAAAATAAAACACACAATAAAAATGCTGGTGACATTGTCTTGGTGACAGTGTACTTTCCTCAAAATGGTGAAGAATAAAATGATAATGTCTCATAAAAATAATTACAAATAATAAAATATTCTAAAACTGTATAATTGTATTAAAAATAATGTAAATTTCTAGGTTTGATTAAAAAGCGGGTTGGCGATAATCAATGACAATATTACAGGTCGTATGATTGTTCGCGCTCAGCAGGCCTGTGCAAAGTGACAAGACGTTTAGTGCGCGTGCAAAGAAAAGTCAGAGGTCTTCACCCCCAGGGCGATTCTGGGTATAAAAGAATGTCTTAAGAATGTTCATAAAAGTTATATTTCACAAGACACCAAATTTCGTTTTATTGCACAGTGTAAACATGTATCTTACAGTATAGGCGCATGCAAAATGTGACATTTCTTCAAATATGTGTTTTCATAAGGGGTAATACTGTATGCCTAGTAAGCCAAAACAGGCTGTCTGAGATGACAGTCCTCTTTGAAAACACATTTGTAAGCACATAATTTACGCAGCATCCATATTAAAATAATATGTTTCCGTTAGTTTAATGTATAAGCTATATTTGACTGTTGCTAGATTTACCATTTTTGTAATTTAAAAATGGGCCAAGTGGCCCTGAAGTCCTTTGGACTAATACGTCTATATGTGACCCCGGCTGACCAAATGAGTGATAAGTCGGAAAAATTGTAACATTGTTTTCTTACATCCTTGTAAAGGTTTGGTAGGGTGCATTACACGGTTTCAAAAATTATATGACTGCTACAAAAATTTGCGAAGTTATGGAGCATTGAACATGGTAGGGGTCAAAAAGTAAAAATGAAGAAAACGGCTGTTGAAATTATATATGCAAATGGATTGCATGGAAATATTACATGCACAACATTCAAATGTGGCACACAGTATATAATATGTATGTTATGTTGCAATGATACACTGGAAGTACAAATGTGCTGCTACAAAGACTTATCAAGTTATGCCAGATTATGACTTTATGTGTAAAACTAAGAGGACAGATTATTTGAGAACAAAAGGTAGACTCACTGTTTTATACAGTTTAAAACCTACAGGCAACTGTCCAGTTTAACAGGGGTCTAGTGGCTTAATGCTGTCTGTTGACACAAGCTTCTGCCAGTGACCAATTACAGATTAGTCACAGTTTCCATCAAACAATAGCAGGCAGAGAATCTTAGCTCCACAGCTGGGTGTAATACACAACAAGTTATAAATATAGCTACTCTGAGGTAGACAATTAATTTTAGTTAGCAAATTTAGCATTTTAGGGGACCTTTGGTGCCCTTAGAATGAATCAATCAAATACAGATTTGTTGTGTATAGTGGCACTACCACATGAAATGTCTATGAAAAATTAAAGAAAAAGTTACTAAAAAGTTTTTGAAAAAAGCTGGACGGTGATAGACCGTTTGAAATTGAAGCCTTCGTAAAACTTTTGTCTGGACTTCATCGAAGGCGGTCTCCTGCTGTCAGAAGTTCGAAGGTGTTACTCATCTAACTTACAAATATATAGGGAGCTAATGGAGAGGCCCATCATAATCCATAGCACTACAAAATGAAGTATCTGAAAGTCACACTTCATATACTGAGTGACACATCTCGTACTGTCTCTCTGCACTGTCGCAATGTCCAATAGTTTCCTATCACAACCCTCGTGTACAACATACCAAAGCTATATATCCAACACCACAACATATGTATTATCATTGGATAGGTAATTGAATAATCTTTCAGATGAATGCAACTTGTAGCAGCAGAAAATGAAGCATACAAAAGTTACACCGCAAACAATGACATGCATTCTCAAAATGTGATTCATTCAAAAATTAGTGCTATATAATAGTAGTTTGTCAAAATGTAAACAAACTCAAAGACAGTTGCAGCTTACTGTCTACCAAGCAGTAGCAGAGCAGTTTTATAATAATAATAATCCACAAGTTAAGTGGCAATGATCTTCCTTTTATCATTCATGTGGTGTTTATTGTGAGCAGGGCGGACAAAATTAATGGTTATCATATGTAGACAGGTACAGAAAGAAACTTAAATTTTCTATAAAAAGAACACGTTTGCCTATCAATGGCATGTATTTCCTATGTTGCTGTTTCTGCCAGGCAGAAACAGTTTCTGCCCGGCATAAATCAAACAACCCTGTAGGTAATTATTAATCAAATGTTTTTTGGTGAATCATAGTTGCAGATCATTAAGGGTTATGATGGAAGTAAAATGTTTACATGTTTACTGTTCACTAACAAAAACAGCTCCACAGAACTAATTATAGTTATTGTTAAGATGTTTAACCTAGTTCCATTATCTGACATTGTGCCAACAGATTGGTGTATTGGGATCATTAAGCCTATATAATTATTATATAAACATAGTAGCAGACACTGGGACAGTGTGACTGCTGCCTGGCTAAATGGATGCAATGGTGCTTTGAAGTTAGTTCTTCTGCCAACTATCCTTTTCACACAAGCCTATAGGTTTAGTAGCTGCCAGCACACTACTGAGCCTAAACTACCATGCAGGTGTGAAAAACGTGCTGATGTATTTGAACTTGATCCACTAATTAACTGTCCACCAAGCAGTAGCAGAGCAGTTTTATAATAATAATAATCCACAAGTTAAGTGGTAGTGATCTTCCTTTTATCATTCATGTGATGTTTATTGTGAGCAGGGCAGACAAATGGTTATCATATGTAGACAGGTACAGAAAGAAACAAAAATTATCTATAAACAGAACCACATACCTAAACAAAGCGAATGTAATAGGTGAAGGCAGTGTTCAGATAGGGGTATTGGTTGAATTGTATTTGTCTTGTCACAAAAGGCTTTATGGTGCCTTAACTATGTCAACTCTTCTAATGATTGACATTTGGTTGTTTCAGGTGTCAACTATATTGTGAATCTGTAATTATTAGTCTATATTGATACAATTGATTTACACAGTACCATGTCTATACAAGGCATGGCAAGCATAAACAGAACAGTAGAATGCATTTGATATAAATAAAGTGTAGGATATGTCACTCTATAGTTGTCCAGAATATTAATTTTCTATGTTTGTCACCTACAGGTGACAGAATATTAATTTTCTATGTTTGTCACCTACAGGTTTCTACAGACAATACATCTTTAACCAATAGACACCACAGTCACACCATTTTATAATAATTAAATGAACATCAAAATAAACACAACTTGCAATTATAGAAAATCAATAGTTTTGAAGATACAGTTTAAAAGTGTTAGGCAACTGTTCAGTCTAACAGGGGTCAAGTGTGTCTACTCTGCCTGGGTGCTGTGACCAATTAATGATTAGTCAAGGTCTCAATGGACTGGGCTGTAGAGATTAGTCACATCTGTTGATTTTGTGGAACAATACACAACATGTAATGTTGGGGGTGGTCTCAAGGGCCCTTCTCAAAACCACATCACTAGATAATGTAAACCTTTTGCACTTTGGGGGCCCCTTAGGTGCCCTTAGAATGATTCAATCAAATACATATTGCTTGTATATAGTGGCAGCACCCTAAGATACATCTATGCAAAATTAGAAAAAAAGTTGCTGAACAGTTTTTGAAAAAATAGGCCAAATGTTAAATTTTTACCAGTTTTGGGGTCCTTGGAGGCCCTAGGGAGCCCTTAAAATGATTCAATCAAATACAGATTTCTCGTACATAGTGGCAGTGCCCCAAGATGTCTATGCAAAATTAGAGAAAAAGTTGCTGAACGGTTTCTGAGATACGGCAGCTAACGGCGGACGGCAAATGGCAGAAGGAGGGCGGCAGACGCAGAGTGATGGCAATAGTCCCTTGGACCTTCGGCCAAAGGACTAAAAAAGGATATGATATGAATCAACGCTCAAAAAAAACTTTGCTGTGGAAAGTCACATTAAGGGCTTGGGGCTCTCCAACTGCTGTGGTCATTGATGTGTCCGCTGCTCTCTGACAAATTGATTGGCCTGCAAAGGGCTCAGTCCAGACGTACGTTCAAGGCTTCAAAGTCTGTTTGGCCTCCAAACTCTTTCAAAGCAACGTATATATTCAGTGCTGAAATGTATGCACAACAAGGTGCAGTTGAAACACTTGCTATGTGAACAAATCCTGAACGTTCAAAGGACGAAAACAACCTCATTTGTAGCTACCTTCTAAACATGAGGAGGCAGACATCATCATGACCCAGCGGGCCATTTTTATTGGCCAGGATCCACAGGCATGGCCAAACATGTGTTGACATCCCAGTAACTGTGAAGAAGCACTCCGTTATCATCTCACAGGTTCTTGAACTGCATGCCATAAGTGGATGTGATATTGTGGTGGCCACAATCGGAGTTGGAAAGATAACTGCCATATCAGTAGCAAACAAGGGATTGAAACTCGACACTATCGGTAAAGTTTATTGTAATATGGAGCAGGTCGAGAGGGAGGCAACTGCATTTATGGTTACATGTTGTGGTAGCAAGTGTGACTCCATGATAGAGTGCCGTCAATGCATCAGGGCGCTGAAAAGTGGAACTAATACTGCCTCTGCCCCCAAACTATGCTCTCTCTCCCATTGACAATTCAGACATTTGTCCAGAAAGTGTTCAGATGGCATCACCAAGTTGCCAAGTTGCACAATGTTATGGAGCCATACAATCGGACACTCCTCCCCTCAACCCAAAGCCCCATATCCTCGCACTGTTGTTGGGGGAGTACCCCTAGCTCCTAAATCTCTACTCAAGCTCATATGATGCAGTTGTGAGTCAGAGCGACCCTGTAAAAGCAACAACTGCAGATGTACTGGACGTCAAGCTGCATGCACCATCTTTTATGCACAAGTCACTGTCACTTATATTATATGTTTACCGACAATACATTAAGGAGTTCATAATGGACTGTAATTAATAAATAGCCTTTGCATTTGATATGTCCGTTTCAATTTTATTATTTTGTATCAACAGACAATTACCAACAATAGTTGTTGGCTTCAGATATTTAGCCTTCAGACATCCATTTTGGAGGACATATGATCATTTGGCCGCATAATGTTTCCTCAAATCATCATGAAAACACGTCAGTCGGAATCCGTGACCACAAAAAACTATATCCAGACATCCAATATCGTCGTTCTATGTCAAGTAGTTCCTAAATTATGGCATTTTAAAGCATTTTTAGCATTTCGGCTGTCATTTTGACAGGCACATTGGATTGTTCTGCAATAAGAACTCAACAAATCTTGATGAAAACCTCGAAAATAGATTCCTTGCCTCCCCAAAATCTATGTATAGACCCCAAGATCACCTTCCTAAGTCAATTCGTTCAGAAGTTATGTCATTTCTAGCATTTCAGTGGCCATCTTGTCTGCCATCTTGGATTCTGAAAAAGGCAGGTGGGTGTGAAGTCCACACCCAGTGGATTTTGTTACTAGATGACATGGACTAATAAAAAGTGCAAAAAAATTATTTTAGGGAGACATGACAAGGTATTCTGGTTGAGCCACTGGACAACAGTCAAACTACTTACTCAGGAGATGAATCCGACAGCATTGTGACATCTTCACTTGTTGGCACTGAAACCCAAACCTTTGTTAAAAAGAACATGTTGACTGTCCGATTTATGATGATAAAATACAGCATAAATAAAAGCAAGCTCACACAACCAACCAAGTGCACCTACTCAAACAATCATGTGTACCTATTCACAACCCAACCATGTGTACCCACTGAAACAATAATGTGTACCTTTTCACAACCCATCCATGCAAATAATATCTATCCATGCATCTACACTATATGCACCTTTTAAAATTTATGTATGTTTACTAAATATTACAACTGAAGTATTACTGAACATTCTTCAGGATAGTTCGTTTTCAGATCAAAAACTTTCATTTTTTATATCCGAAGTGTATTTTTACCTGGTAGAGGCTTTCGTCTAATGTCTCACGTTGACTTCTTCAGTACCGATGATGGTGAATGATATCATCGTACACGTAATTGTCCTCGTCTCTGTTGATGGGTGTTCTGGTCTTTGTGATCCAAATGGCTTCCTTGATACGCCGGATTCTTTGGTTGGGTTTCTTGTCTACAATTTTCCCTCCCCCCAGTCTATGATATGGTTTTCTGTAAGGGCGGATTTATTGATGGTAGACATAATTTTTCCTGCTCCTTATGTATTTCTCGTTTTTCATGTTGTCTACGTCCTTTCTGTGTTCCTCCAGTCGTGTTTTGAGTAGTCTTCCTTTCTCTCTAGTGTACTCAGCACCGCAGTTCTTGCATGGTAATTGATAACACCAGTTCGCCCTGTTCTTCTAGCTCTACTCTGTCCTTCAGATATACCAACAGGCGCTTGAGGGTGGTGTGGGGACGCATGGCTGTTACTACTCCATACTTCTTCAGTACTCGGTGTACTCTCTCTGAGACCCCCTCCACGTGCGGGATGACTACTTGGCTCCTGTAGTTTCTGTCCTTTGTCTTTATGTTTTTTTTTTCTTTTTTGCTATCTGTGACTTTTTTCAAGGCCCAGGACGGATAGCCACATACTCTTAGAGCTCCTCTCAAGTGTTCCAACTCTTCCTTCTTGTCCCCCTCCTCTGAAGTTATCGTCTTACACCTATTCATAAGGATTCTGACAACTCCCAACTTCTGATGCTTGGGGTGGTGGGATGCAAAGTTCAGGTATTGGTCAGTGTGCGTCTTCTTCCTGTACATGGTGGACTTCACACTGCCGTTTTCCATTCTGTTCTCTTCTTCTTCTCTCGTGAAAACGATGCTACCCGTGGGGTCTACCGTTTTCATACGTTGTTGTAATTTCTTTGCCTTTCCTGTGTGTACCAGGCAAATTACATCGTCCCCATATCTCTTCCAGTTTCTTGGTTGGCAATCATCTGGTGTTGTGGCTATGATTTTCTGCACCAAGTCTTCCATGTACAAGTTCACAACAATAGAAAGCCTCTAGCAGGTAAAACTACACTTTGGATATCAAAAATGAAAGTTTCTGATATACAATTGGAGTACACATATAAACACAATTTAAAAAAATTACATTTTAAAAAGCATGTTTATAAATCATGCCTCCGCCACCAAGCAAATAGTACATTCATTAAATATTCCCCATCACCCAGGGTAATAAACTGTGAAAAAAGACAATGCTATGTTCTAGTCTTACATGTAATAGTCACATTGTATAGTATAATTTAATTGGGCTAATTAAATTGGGTGATTTTCCCACAACTTATAATCTAATTTCCTCTCAAAAGACTGCACAGATGCAGTCTCAACCACACATTATGTGTGGCTATACCATACATCTGTTCAACAGTGTATACATTATTTTTTTAATGTTTAATCAACATCGTTCTTTGAATATTTTAGGTGGTGCTCTCTCATATATGAATCATTGTCCCACAATGTCACAAACTGCTTAACAGATTTAACAAGATTTAACAAGATTGCCATCAAGAAAATTACCTCTAGATGGCAGGTGGACAAGGAAGCCTTTTGGCTTATTGAGTCCAATACTTTTTTATCTACGTGTATCCCGCCCTTTTAAGGTCTGTGTCCATTTTATTTTTAAACATATTCAGGCTACTAGCACCAACACAATCAGGAGATAATCTGTTCCATTCATTTACAGGCCTTTGTAAGAATGAGAACTTTCTTATATCTAATCTACACTGTTCCTTTATTAATGTAACTTCATGTCCTCTGGTCCTTCTATCTTTCTTAACTGAGAAAAACATATTTCTATCAATATTTTCATAACCATTCAATATTTTTAACATTTCTATCTAATCTCCTCTCAATCTCCTGATCTCTAGTGTTGTTAAACAAAATTTTTTAGGCGTATTTCGTAACTAAGATCTCTCAGTGTTGGTATCATTTTAGTTGCTCTCCTCTGTATTCTTTCTAACATATCTATGTCCTTCCTGCGATTTGGCCTCCACACTTGAATACAATATTCTAAATGAGGCCTAACTATTGTTTTGTACAGCGGTGTTATTAGCTCTTTTTCCTTATACGTTATATTTCGCCTAATTAATCCAAGGATTTGATTTCCCTTTGAAGTGGCAATACCACACTGCACTAAAACCTTCATATCAGCACTAATGGTTAGCCCTAAGTCCTTTTCTGTTACTACAGTACTTAGCACAGAACCCTCCATTGTATATTGTACGTTTTCGTTCCCATGTCCTGTGTGGAGGCATCTACATTTCCCAAAATTGAACAACATTTGCCACTTTTCAGACCATTTGATTAACCTGTCAAGATTATCTTATTAATGGTGTTTATCTCCATCACGTTTAATCCTTCTAAACACTTTTGTATCATCCGCAAATTTAAACACCTTGCTTGTTATATCATCGTCCAAATCGTTGATATATATATTAAGAATAATATAGGTCCCAGTACTGATCCCTGTGGTAGCCCACTCAAAACTGATTTCCAGTTTGAAGCCTCCCCATCAACAACTACCCGTTGTCTTCTGTCAATCAGCCATTTTTCTATCCAGTTAATTAAACCAAATCAGAAACTTTCATTTTTTATATCCAAGATGTTTAATTTACCTGGCAGAGGCTTTCGTCAACGTATCACATCGACTTCATCAGTATCGATGACGCTGAATGACGTCATCGTACACGCTACGTTGCAAAGACATCAATGTAACACCTCCCAGTCTGAGTTTGAAATGCCCGATAAACACAACGAATGCGAGGAGAATAGTGGACAAAGCCAGGAATGAAATAGTGAGAGAGGGAATACGTGTCATAAACAACAAATTGGACACGTTTAAAGAGAAGAAACTCGCCCTAGAAACGAAGCTGTTTACTTCATTGTCAAGGGAAGAACAACAAAACGTCACGCGCCACATCGCGCATGTCAGCGAGAGTATGCACGAGAAAACAAAATGGCGCCATCAACAAAAAATTTGGCGCTTGGAAGCGAAGAGAGACAGAACAAACGAAGCTGACCTTACCGGAACTCAACTAAAAAGGTGGGTAATAAACCTGTCGAAACACAAACTGTCCGGGGCCCAGAATAAGATATTAGCGAAGGGACTAAATTACGCGGTAACACCAAAAAAAGTACCGACCGAGGAGTTCGTCGTAGCGGCAGAACAAGCGACATGGAACCTACCACAAGAACAAAATGACAAACTTCGAAAAGTACCACGGATGTATGGATCACCAAAAATCCACAAGGAAAGGGTGCCACTCAGACCAACTGTCGACTACACACAGACAATAGCATAGAGTATCCAGAGAATTGGCCAACATACTACAATCACTTGTTGGAAAAACAGAACACCATATGGAAACCTCACAAGAATTGGTGAAAGAAATGACAAACTGAGAATGGAAGAAGGAGAATAATTTGTGTCATATGATGTTGTGTCACTGTTCACGAAGACCCCGATCAGAGAAGCTTGCAAAATCATCAGAAAAAGACTAGAGAATGACAAGACACTAAAGAAGAGAACAAACCTAAACGTAAATGACATCATGGAGTTGTTGAAATTTGTGTTGGAGACAACATACTTCAGATTTGGAGGAGAAATTTACCAGCAGAAGTTTGGGGTAGCCATGGGCAGTCCAGTATCTCCCATTGTTGTGAACCTGTACATGGAGGACCTGGAGCAGAAAATCATAGCCACAGCACCAGTCGATTGCCAACCGAGAAACTGGAAGCGATATGTGGACGATGTAATTTGCCTGGTACACACAGGAAAGGCAAAGAAATTACAACAACACATGAACACTGTAGACCCCACATGCATGCCTTTCTTCGCCAGAAAGGAAGATGGCAGTGTGAAGTCCACAGTGTACAGGAAGAAGACGCACATTGACCAATACCTGAACTTTGCGTCCCACCACCCCAAACATCAAAAGTTGGGAGTTGTCAGAACCCTTATGAACAGGTGTGAGACAATAATTTTGGAAGAAGGGGACAAGAAAGAAGAGGTGGAACACTTGAGAGGAGCTCTAAGAATATGTGGCTATCCGTCGTGGGCCTTGAAAAAGGTGACAGATAGCAGTAAGAAGAAAAAGACCAACAAAAAGACTAAGGACAAAAACTATCGCAGCCAAGTAGTCATCCCATACATAGAGAGAGTACATCTCAGAGAGAGTACATCGAGTACTGAAGAACTATGGAGTAGCAACAGCCATGCGTCCCCACACCACCCTCAGGCACCTGTTGGTACATCCCAAGGACAAAGTTCATCTAGAAGAACAGGGCGAACTGGTGTACCAAATACCGTGCAAGAATTGTGGTGCTGAGTACATTGGGGAGACAGGAAGACTATTCAAAACCAGACTGGAGGAACACAGAAAGGACGTAGACAACACGAAAAATGAGAAATACACAAGGAGCAAAAAAAGATTGATGTCTACCATCAACAAATCCACCCATACAGACCATACGACAACTGAAAACCACATCATAGCCTGGGAGGGATTGAAAATTGTAGACAAGGAACCCAACAGAAGAATTCAGCATATCAAGGAAGCCATCTGGATCAGGAAAACCAAAACACCCATCAACAGAGACGAAGGCAATTACGAACTACCTCACGTGTACGATGACGTCATTCAGCGTCATCGGTACTGATGAAGTCGACGTGATACGTTGACGAAAGCCTCTACCAGGTAAATTAAACATCTTGGATATGAAAAATGAAAGTTTCTGATTTTAAAACAAACTATCCTGAAGAATGTTCAGTAAAGTTAATTAAACCATTTCCTATGCCATAGGCCTTTAGTTTAAGCAGTAATCTTTGATGTGGCACTTTGTCGAAAGCTTTCTGAAAATCTAAGTAGATGATATCTACTGGTGATCCCTCGTCTAAAAACATAACATATTTATTAAGCATGACCTTGCTTTTAGAAACCCATTTTGAGATTGGTTTAACAAGTTATGTTTAACAAGAAAATCCACCATGTTATCTTTAATTAGTCTTTCTAATAATTTGCAAATCACTGATGTTAAACTCACTGGTCTGTAGTTTTCCCGACTTGTTTCTTCCTTTTTTAAATAATGGTATAATGTTTGCTTCTTTCCATTCTAAAGGAACCACTCCCTCTTCTAATGACAAGTTGAAAACTGTTGCAAGTGATATGCTAATTTGTTCTACAATTTTCAATAGTCGTTTGGGCGGAATCCCATCCACTCCAGGTGATTTATTATCCTTCATTGTCCTTATTTTCTTAGCCACCATTTACAGAGTTACAATTAACTGTCCTAAATAAATTTCGCACACTTGAACTTAGCATCTGATACTGGCAGTGAACTAATATCTTCCCTGGTAAACACCGAACTAAAACACTCATTCAGGTCTTCTGCCATTAAGAATCCCTCTGCTATTATTTTCCCAGCACTATCTTCTAGAGGACTGACCTTATCCTGAACTTTCTGTTTGCTCCAAACATATGCATAAAAACTCTTGCTGTCTTGTTTTATATTACAAGCTAATTTTTGGTCGTAGCTTCTCTTCGAATTTCAGTTGTAGCTTGGTTTAGTGCTTCTTTATAAATGTTGTAGTCTTATCATTTCCAGTACGTCTATATGACTTCCACATCATTTGTTTGTACTTAATTTTTCTAATGGCTTCTTTCGATAAGTATTTCTTTATTAACCGTTTCCCTTGTTTTTTCAAGGGGACAAATTTATCGATGATGCTCTCAATTTGACTCGTTAAGATATTCCAGCATTCTGTTGCTGTCTTATTCTTCAATGTGTTGTTCCAGTCTATCTTTGCTAAATATTTCCTCATTTCCTTATATCTTCCTTTGTGGAAATTTCTCCTGAACTGCTTTTTATTATTTCTTTCTGATTTTACTTTAATGGTAAAATGTGTGCATCATATTTTTTAGTTAGAATCTCCCTATCCTTGGAGCAGTAGCATGACCAGTCCACAGATAATGGGGCATACCTACCCAGAATGTATGTACTTCTGTAACATTACAGATTTTGAAAAAAAAGAAAATTTCTGAGCATGTTGATATTGACGGTTATATATTATGTACCCAGAAACATGTCACACAGGCAGTCCTGAACAGAATTCAAACAAGTTAAATAATAACATGATTACATGCATAATATTTAAAAAAATGTAATGTTCACATTTACCAGGTTATTTAAATGATCGTTTTTATCATGCAAATTTTTTATTTATAACATTTTCATCAACTTATTTGGGGCACTTAATATTTCAAAAAGGCACATAGTTCTATCTCTGATGTGCCCAAAGGGCATTTGTATGTCTTTTTTCAGTTCGAACCAAACGTATAACACTTATAACACTTATCAACATAGTGTTCACTTAACATTACAGTATGAACCTGTTTGTCCTACATAGCTTTGTAGTGTTTGTCCATATTGTCTTGGCACTTATGGCACTCCTAGAGTCATGCATACAGATGAAGAGTTAATTCTAGCATCTGCATCTTCACAATGCTGTACAGGTGAGACCGAAGTCACAGCATGTGCACCATACACAACACCCACACTTGGTCAGCTGCTGACAACTCTGTGCAATGGGTGGCAGCATTGTCCAGAAGTCACCATCCTTTGTCCATCCCCAGTCAGCAGGACATTGAGTTTCTGGTTGACAGACTGCTGACTGACTCCATATGCAGCCTGGCTGGTAGGCGGCACGCTTGACATGCTGAAGAAGAACAGCTCAAGTAGGGGGAATGGCTTTGTATGGTCTCTGCTTTCGAGCAAACATGTCGAGCCATGCATCATCAACACCAGCAGCTGTATTGGACATGTCACACATCATTACTATAAACTTCTCCAGGATTGCCAGATCGTCATCTTCAACCTTTGGTGGGTACTGGCTGAGTTTGATGAAGACATCAGAGGCTTCCGTTCATACATTCCAGGTTTGCCATGCAGACTTCTTCCCTTTTTCCCAGAAGGCTGATACAACACCATAACCAATGAATGCATGGAAAAAGAGAATCCCTCTTGTCTTCTTTGGTCCAACAGAGTCACTGAGGGCATGTACAGGAATGTACATCAGGTTCCGTCCTTGACCAAAAGCCATCCACAGCTTCTGCAAACCAAACTCCTGCAGTGCTGGCAGAACACTAACTGCTATGACTAGAATATCTGTGTCACTGGCTTTGATCATAAGAACTTTTGTGCCCTCGGATGCTGCATGTTTGGCATGTACAAAAATCCGTGAGTCCGTTTCCTCATGAATACAAGGATTTTTGTATCTAGATTTTCCTCACACAATTTAGCATGCAGGTGTAGAAGATCAAACATGTTTTCCTTCTTCAGTTGCTTCTTCTTATTATTATTCATCGCAACCTTCTTCCTGACAGGAACTGGAATGTATCAGGCCTGTCTCCTTAACTCCATCCATTCTAACTGCAGATGACTGTCTTACGCATTGTGTTTTGTCCTGCGAGATGCTGCTTGTGGCAGTCCAGTTGCAATGTCTTAACGATAATGTTCCTTTTCCTCCGACTTCTTTTCAAGTGATGTCCAAAGAACAGTGTCTGCTTAGTCTTGACAGGACTGGTTTACACTGCTAACAACAATGCTACGTGCAAGGGCAGGGTGTGCCTTTCTTATTTCATGCATTTAAGGAATAACATCGGTACGGCGTAAGCATACTAGCATTTGGTAGAACGTTCATTGTGGAAGTCATATCATTTTTAAGTTGTTTCTCCAAGGCCTATGCATGTTGTCGCAGCTTCTCCATCTCCTTCCCCAAAGCAGTGACTTGCGTGTACATAGATGACTTCATTGTTACTGAGAATGTGTTCAGCAGATGGTCTAATAACACAATTTGTTGTGCCGGCTCATAATCCTTGTAGCACTTATGAATGTATTTGTAGTATGTTTTTTCTTCATAACTGCATTACACTTGGCGATATAACTAATGGCTATGAATGCAACATGTAAGTACTGATAACATAAATTATGAAGGATAAGCCGTATAACATAATATCCTTGAAGTTACGGCCAATAAATGCATTGGTGTCGGAATGTGATGAATATTCGGGGGATGAGGATCATCAAAAAACCTCCAATTGCACCCTCTTGAGGCTTACCAGAAACCTAAAATTACACCCCTCTTTGTGGCTCTCAAAAAATCTTCACTTGCATACCCTTTGAGGTTCTCCAAATAATATCAAAATACACCCCTCCCCTTGAATTGAAGCTCACCAATTACTCAAACTGCAGTTGCCTTGACACTCGCCCCTTCCCCAAATATTGGGGGATAATCCTGCCCCCACGAAAATATTGGGCGCTTGTCCTCAAACTCCTCCCCCAGGACTGACGCCTTAGAAATGGCATGTGGTAGTTTTGTAAAATAAAAGTAATGACTATAACTATAACTGTGTGTCCAGCATCATCACATGTCCAGCGTCATCACCAAGTCTGTAATGTCTATATTTCTCCAAACATATATATATCAAGTTCATCCAAGTTATATTCCACTGGTATGCTAGCTTTGTTATTTTCTTTTCCAAATGGAAACTGCAAGCTGTTACATAAAGTAAATTAGTCATAAAGATGTTAATGGTTTGACAGTAACCAGCGAATAACCATGTCAGCACATTTTGATTGCAAATATAAAATTTCTTACAAAACTATGTATGAATTGTTTTCGTCCATAGGAAGAGCAATATGTTCCTACCACATCAAGACCGTCAATTAGGGTACCGCTTCTAATTACTGCACCGAGATATATTTGTAATCAATTTGGCATGTACAGCGTCATCAAGCAGCTTAGCAATCTGAGGGTCTCGCAGGTCACTTTACTTGCATATCAACTTCATTATTTTTTTATTGATTTGTACACATACAACTTATAAGAATAATATCGCTGTAAATACTATTGCATTTTTTATTTACTGTATTCACATTCTTGTCTGATACAATTTCATCTAAACTGAGTAAACATCGGTCTACTGCTCACTAAATATGTTGTCTAAGAGTTGGAAAAGCCTTCGTCTGCATGGAGATGTCAGCCTCTGGTACATTCACTATTTTAATTAGTTTTTATTAATAAATTAATACATGTCAAAATACCCTCATTTTGTAAACATGATTTTGTTTCTGTACATTCCTAAAATATACCTCATTTGCACTGTGAAATCAAAAATAGAAAATATAGCACTGGTTTTGTTTGGTATTGATTCCAAATTTGGAAAGGTTAATTGTACATGCCATTTTGGCAATTTTTGCTCCTTATGCACTTTTTGCCATTTTTTTAAATGATAAGGCAGACAAACTATATCTGTCCTGAAAGCTCTTACTGAGACCAATCTTTGGTGACATTTTCGTAAGCCTGACTACATAATTCATGGTACAAGAAACAAAAGACACAATTTGTTACCAATTGTACACTTTCTGGGACATTGGCCCTTAATGTATTAGCACGTACTTGCAAAGGTAACTATAAATCTCACTAATAAGTGAGGTAACATGTAGGTACCTTGCAGTTTGCGGCGGTGGAATCGAGGAGATCCAAGGAAGCTATTCTTGATGGTGTGTAGCCGTGTCCTCCACGGTGACAACTGGATAGATGGTGAACCAGGGGGTACGGGCAAACAGTTGCTGCTCCCCATCGCCCTGTGGATGGGGCGTGGACTACCATGTGGAGAAGGTGGTGAACCTTCACTCACAGTGCTGTTTTTGCGCCTGTAAATGTTTTTTTATATATGTAAACAATGTATGTACATATGTATATACACACGCTTTCATGCAAGTATTCTCACATGTATGCACTCACACCTTCATGCAAGAATGCACCCAAACACCTACATGAACACATGTACACACAAACACACCTAAATGTGTACCAAACATGTGGCCGGCTATATGTCTGTCTTTACACTGGACACTGGACATTCCTCTAGCAGATTCTATGCCACTGGCAGTATACATATAGGCCTCTACACTCAGTGACAATCATTCTCATACTACTGGCTTGCTGTCAGCACATTGGCAGCAATAGAAATTTGGGTGAAGTGTAACAATTCACTTATAACTGTACACACACATGCACGCACGCACCGACGCAAGCATACGCACAGACACTCAGACTCACACACAATACGCTAATTAGTCCTTATTTCAGTCTTGTCTCCAATTTAATTTTCAAATATCAACAAGATTATTGTTAACGGCTAGGATCAAGGTATTCTACCGTGTGGTACGGTTGCTTGGGTATTGTGCAATGCAACATGTTGGCATGAACCGTCAATGTTAGTGGTAAGGTGGTGGGGGAAAAGCAGACCAGTCTAGAAGATATGTACAGGCAGAGGGAAGAGAGCAAGGGAAGGAAGGTTTCTTCTGACCCTAAACATCCCATCTTCCCATGCTACACACTGCTTCATTCTGCTGCTTTCAACTCCCTCAGTACAAAATGAATCGCGCTCGAATCTCATTTATTCCCTCGTCAATTAAACAAATGAATGGATATCTGTCCTTCGTTCCCTCCATCTTAACCAGTCATTTCTGCCAGTCTGACACTGAGGGAGCCTGAGATGATTTGTAATCTGAGATGATTTGTGATTTGAGAGATGATTTAACTCATTTTAACTTATTTAACTTATATAACAAACAATAATATTTTTTTGTAAAGTCTAAATTATGATATGTGTGCACATGTGCATGCACGTGTACTTGATGTCCTTTTGCATTGCGTATACATTTGTTTTATGGTCTAACACTCCACATGAATTTCCCCCAAAAGAACAATAAAGTATTGTCATTGCAATGGTGTCATATATATACACAGTTATCAAGATGAGTCCAATTTTATTATCAAATCAGAAACATTCATTTTTTATATCCAAGATGTTTAATTTACCTGGTAGAGGCTTTCGTCAACGTATCACGTCGACTTCATCAGTACCGATGACGTCGATGAAGTCGACGTGATACGTTGACGAAAGCCTCTACCAGGTAAATTAAACATCTTGGATATAAAAAATGAAAGTTTCTGATTTGAAAACGAACTATCCTGAAGAATGTTCAGCAATTTAATTATCATTTTAGATATGCATGACACCATAGACATTACTACTCACCGACAAGTCCACACAACTGGCCCATTTTGGCATCAAAGTGCAACACACACAGAACAGTGCATCGATAGTATGGTGTGTCGGTGAGTGTCATTGTTTGTTAAATAACTAGCAGTATACACACAATTCACATGTACACTTTGTGTTATCACTCCATACTGACTTTTGTTTCCTAGCTATGCTGGTGTTTCGCAGCTGTCAATAAAACATTGGGCTGCCCTATTTCACAAATATTGATGTCTAAGACTAAAAATGGGCCAAGTGGCCCTGAAGTCCTTTGAACTAATACGTCTATATGTGACCCCGGCTGACCAAATGAGTGATAAGTCAGAAAAATTGTAACATTGTTTTCTTACATCCTTATAAAGGTTTGGTAGGGTGCTTTACACGGTTTCAAAAATTATAACGCTACAAAAATTGGCGAAGTTATGGAGCATTGAACATGGTAGGGATCAAAAAGTTAAAATGAAGAAAACGGCTGTTGAAGTTTTACATTATATATCTGTATCTGTATTTTGACTGGCAAAATGTCCTATGGACACATCACGCCAGTGCGCATGGTGGCTCTTATGGATTAATTTTTTACATGTTGGGCTAGGCTAATCTGGAATGAATTCAGTGACGTACTTGATACAATGCTTGGAGGTAGAGAATTCCACTCTTTTATTGTGACTGGGAAAAAGCTGTTTCCAAATATGTTTGTCGAGTGCCTGATTTGTACTAACTGTTTATTATGTTTACGTGAGCATCTGGTGTTGCGTTTGGTGTATTGATCTAGTGGGATATCTATGAGGTTATGTTCCATTTTATATAATATGCTAAGTCTTTGGGTTTTTCTTCGTGATTGGAGGGTGTCCCACTGGAGATCTTTAAGGAGTTGTGTTACCGTTCCAGGCTCTCTAGAATAGTTGTTCTTACAAAATCTGGCGGCTTGTCTCTGGGTTCTTTCTATGAGTTTGATATATGCAAATGGATTGCATGGAAATATTACATGCACAACATTCAAATGTGGCACACAATATGAAATATGTATGTTATGTTGCAATGATACACTGGAAGTACAAATGTGCTGCTACAAAGACTTATCAAGTTATGCCAGACTATGTCTTTATGTGTAAAACTAAGAGGACAGATTATTTGAGAGCAAAAGGTAGACTCACTGTTTGACACAGTTTAAAACCTACAGACAACTGTCCAGTTTAACAGGGGTCTAGTGGCTTAACAGGGGTAGAACTACCCACTAGTCCGCTAGTCCGTACACTAGTAAAGATTACGGCGGACTAGTAAATCTGCCTACCAACTAGTCCGGCTGTCTAGTAAAAATCAGCATGTTGCATGATGCCACCATCCGTACCATTGACAAACTAATTCTTTACGTAATGAGGCGACACGTGAAAAGTGAAACAGTGCTGTTGATTGGCTGTTGTGTGACATCGAATTCTGAAATGACAGTTTTGTTTGGTTTAGCGTATCTGGTAGAGGGGTAGTGCTAATAAGTGCAATTGGTGGTCATTTTCAAATGCACGGTTTTCGAATACGGTTTACATCTACATTGCTTTATTAGTCTACGTTTATGCACGATGTATCATTACTTGACTGGGGTTGCAAAACCAGCAGAAAAACGCAAGCTGGAAAAACACTGCAACTGCCCACCGAGCCATTCAAGTGCTGAAAACGGCCACCATGGACCGTCTGACGCATTTGTTGCAATTTAAATTTGTGTTGTTTTGATATTTTCAGGACTAGTAAACCTTTTGGCGGACTAGTAAACTTTTGTCTTTACTAGTCCTGCTGTCCAGTAAAATAAATGCTGAAGTTCTACCCCTGCTTAATGCTGTCTGTTGACACACGCTACTGCCAGTGACCAATTACAGATTAGTCACAGTTTCCATCAAACAATAGCAGGCAGAGAATCTTAGCGCCACAGCTGGGTGTAATACACAACCAGAGCCACCACTGATTCATGGTCAAGTAGATTAACTCAATGCACCAACTAAGACAATACACAACACTGTGAGTGACAGTGTCCAGAGTGAGGCCTAAGCAGTGTCCTCATTGCTGAATAGATCAATTAAACCTGCCAACTGGGTGACATTCTGCACAAGTGTTCATTAATCCTTAGCGATTGTTCAGAACACCAGACTGACCACATACCTAAACAAAGCGAATGTAATAGGTGAGGAATAGGCAGTGTTCAGATAGGGGTATTGGTTGAATTGTATTTGTCTTGACGCAAAAGGCTTTATTGTGCCTTCATCGATTATAAGAAAGCATTTGATTTAGTAGACCGGTCCTCCCTGTGGTCTAAAATAATTTCATGCGATATTAATGGTAATGTGTTGAAAGTTGTATACAACATGTACAAAAATGCTAAATCATGTATAAATCCGGGCTAGGATGTGTCAGCCTTCTTCTCATGTGATGTATAGGTATGGCAAGGAGAAAACTTGTGTCCTTTGTTATTTGCTATTTACCTGAATCATTTTGAACACTGTTAGTCACAATTATAACGGACTTGACATGGCAGCTGGTGAAATTTACAACAACCTTAGGGATGGTGATGTAGAAAACGTATGTTCTACTATATGCTGATGACACTAGAATGATTCAATCAAATACAGATTTCTTGCTTGTGTATAGCGGAAGTATGTCAACTCTTCTAATGGTTGACATTTGGTAGTTTCAGGTGTCAACTATATTGTGAATCTGTAAATATTAGTCTATATTGATACAATTAATTTACACAGTACCATGTCTACACAAGGCATGGCAAGCATAAACAAGAACAGTAGAATGCATCTGATATCAATAAAGTGTAGGATATTTCACTCTATAGTTGTCCAGAATATTAATTTTCTATGTTTGTTACCTAGAGGTGACAGACTATTAATTTTCTATGTTTGTCACCTACAGGTTTCTACAAACAATACATCTTTAACCAATATACACCACAGTCACACCATTTTATAATAATTAAATGAACATCATAATAAACACAACTTGCAATTATAGAAAATCAATTGTTTTGAAGATAAAAAGTGTTAGGCAACTGTTCAGTCTAACAGGGGTCAAGTGTGTCTACTTTGCCTGGGCGCTGTGACCAATTAAAGATTAAAGATTAGTCAAGGTCTCAATGGAACAGTAGCATTAGGCTGCAGAGTTTAGTCATGGTGTTGACTTTGTGGCACATTAAACAAAATCTACTGTTGGGGGTGGTCTCAAGGGCCCTTCTCAAAACCACATCACCAATGCAAAACTTTTGCACTTTGGAGGTCCCTTAGGTATAAATTCAATCAAATACAGATTTCTTGTATATAGTGGCAGCACCCTAAGATACATATATGCAAAATAAAATAAAAAGTTGAACAGTTTTTAAAAAAATACTCAAAATGTTACATTTTTACCAGTTTTGGGGTCCTTGGAGGCCCTAGGGAGCCTTTAAAATGATTCAATCAAATACAGATTTCTTGTGCATAGTGACAGTGCCCTGAGATATGTCTATACAAAATTAGACAAAAAGTTGCTGAACGGTTTCTGAGATACGGCAGCTAACGGCGGACGCAGAGTGATGGCAATAGTCCCTTGGATCTTCGGCCAAAGGACTAAAAATAGGCCAAGTGGCCCTAAAGTCCTTTGGACTAATACGTCTATATGTGACCCCTGACCAAATGAGTGATAAAAATGTAACATTGTTTTCTTACATTCTTATAAAGGTTGGGTAGGGTGCTAGATAATGTAAAACTTTTGCACTTTGGGGGCCCCTTAGGTGCCCTTAGAATGATTCAATCAAATACAGATTTCTTGTATATAGTGGCAGCACCCTATATCTATGCAAAATTAGAAAAAAAGTTGCTGAACAGTTTTTGAAAAAATAGGCCAAATGTTACATTTTTACCAGTTTTGGGGTCCTTAGAGGCCCTAGGGAACCTTTAAAATGATTCAATCAAGTACAGATTTCTCGTGCATAGTGGCAGTGCCCTAAGATGTCTATGCAAAATTTGAGAAAAAGTTGCTGAACGGTTTCTAACTAACAGCGGACGGCGGACGGAGGATGCAGAATGATGGCAATAGTCCCTTGGACCTTCGGCCAAAGGACTAAAAAGTGTTTCTGTATGTGGCCAAGATGGGGATTGGCAGTAATGCGAGCAGATAGGCGGCTAATAAAAATTTTCGGGAAATGGGGGATTGGGCGATAAGGTATGGATGGTATTGTGGTCAAATACGGTATATTAAACTTTTCAAGAAGATAATCCTAACCTCCAGCTACTGTGTGACTATTTTGACTTACACATGGTGGATGGCTAGAGCCCTTCTCGATGCAATGGGTGAACCTTCACTGATGTCTCCTAGCGACAACCTGTCAACACACAAATGTACACTTGCTTCTGTATTAGCTCATATGGTTACTATAGTCTTACAGTCACACAACACCTTTATACCAGTTTATATAGAAAATATAGTCTTACAGTTACACGACACCTTTGTACCAGTTGATATGGTAACTACAGCCGTACAGTTACATGACACCTTTGTACCAGTTAATATGATAACTATAGCCATACAGTTACACGACACCTAGGTACCAGTTGATATGGTAACTATAGCCTTACAAGTTACAGGTACACGACACCTTGGTACCAGTTGATATGGTAACTATAGCCGTACAGATACACGACACCTTTGTACCAGTTGATATGGTAATTATAGCCTTACAGGTACACAACACCTTGGTACCAGTTGATATGGTAACTATAGCCTTACAGTTACACGACACCTAGGTACCAGTTGATATGGTAACTATAGCCTTACAGGTACACGACACCTTTGTACCAGTTGATATGGTAACCTTAGTTTTACAGTTACACGACACCTTGGTACCAGTTGATATGGCAACCTTAGTCTTACAGTCGCATGGCACCTTGGTACCAGTTGATATGGTAACAACAGTTTTACTGCTACACAGCATTGTTGTACCAGTTGATATGGTAACAATAGCCTTACTGCTACACAGCACTTGTGTACGAGTTGATATGGTAACTATAGTCTTACTGGTATATAGCACTTGTTTATCAGTTGATATGGTAACTACAGACTTAGTGCTACACAGCAATTGTGTACCAATTGATATGATAACTATAGACTTACTGCTACACAGCAATTGTGTACTAATTGATATGATAACTATAGACTTACTGCTATTCAGCACTTGTGCACCTGTTGATATGATAACTATAGACTCACTGCTACACAGCACTTGCGTACCAGTTGATATGGTAACTATAGACTCACTGCTACACAGCACTTGTTTACCAATTGATATGGTAACTATAGACTTACTGCTACACAGCACTTGTTTACCAATTGATGTGGTAACTATAATCTTACTGCTACACAGCACTTGTGTACCAGTTGATATGATAACTATAGACTTACTGCTACACAGCACTTGTGTACCTATGGATATGGTATCTATAGTCTTACTTGTGTACCGGTTGATATGGTAACTGTAGACTTACTGCTACACAGCACTTGTGTACCAGCAGATAAGGTAACTATAGTCTTACTGCTACACAGCAGTTGTGTACCAATTGATATGGTAACTATAGCCTTACTGCTACATGACAGTTTTCTAACACACACCTACCCACTCACGCAATCACTCATGCATGCACCCGCACGCCCAAACTGAGAGTCATACTCACCTTGGTTGTCCATTCAACTGAACTGAGTCGACCCTCTTTTTTGGGGGATCAATTGCTGAAGAACAAAATTATATATTTGTTACACAATTATAACACAGATGTGCACTGACCTTAACACAGATGTGTGCCAACCTTGGCAACGCTAGAGCCTTCTACAAGGTACTACGTTTAGTCTATGGCCCATCTTACCAACTCCACATCCCTCTACGCTCTGCACTGATGAACCGAGCACTATGGGAGTCTCTTTGGGGACAAACGCCTCGTGCAAGAAGCCTTATTAACAAACATTCTGCAGCAAGATGTGAAGTCAGATCTACAATTGCAAAGCTGAAGAACCACAAACCCCGGGCATCGAAGGTCTTCCAGCAGAGGTGTTAAGCTAGGAGACATTCTTCTGGTGAAGGTCATGGCCCTGTTCTCGCTGTGTTGGGAGAAGGGAGTAGTACCGAAGGACATGCATGATGCTGTAATAGTCTCCTTGTACAAGAACAAAGGGGAAAAGTCTGACAGTTCGAACAACAGACTACCCTATTGTCCATTGCAGGCAAAATACTAGCCCGTGTAATCTTAGACAGACATTGCTGAGGATAATCTATCTATCATATCCCTTCCCCAACAAAAACGGTGTCAAACAAAGATGTGTGCTGGACGCAACTCTCCTTGTAATCTTCTTCAACTAAATACTACATGAAGCCAAGGAGGACCTTACAGACAGCATCTACATCAGGTTCTGAACGGATGGGAATGTATTCAATCTCCGCAGACTCCTTCCGCAAACCAAAACTACTGAAGAAATGATCTTGGAGCTGCTGTTTGTAGATGACTATGAACTCCTGATGCACACTGAAGAAGGTCTTTAGGCAATGGTCAACCGCCGAAGCAGCTACAGCTTTTGGCCTAACTATTAGCCTAAAGAAATCAGAGGTCCAGCACCAGAAACCAACCCACTGCAGTCTACAACTCATTTCAGATCAAGACTGATGCTTGAACGGTTCCACCAACAATGTCTGCACTCCATCATGGGAATCTATTGGCAGGACTACGTCTTCAACAGTGAAAAAATGGACCAAGAGGCCCTGAAGTCCTTTGGACTAATACAACGATATGTGACCCCGGCTGACCAAATGAGTGATAAGTCAGAAAAATGTTAACATTGTTTTCTTACATCCTTGTAAAGGTTTCGTAGGGTGCGTTACACGGTTTTAAAAAATATGACTGCTACAAAAATTGGCGGAGTTATGGAGCATTGAACATGGTAGGGGTCAAAAAGTAAAAATGAAGAAAACGGCTGTTGAAATTATATATGCAAATGGATTGCATGGAAATATTACATGCACAACATTCAAATGTGGCACACAGTATGTAATATGTATGTTATGTTGCAATGATACACTGGAAGTATAAATGTGCTGCTACAAAGACTTATCAAGTTATGCCAGATTATGTCTTCATGTGTAAAACTAAGAGGACAGATTATTTGAGAGCAAAAGGAAGACTCACTGTTTGACACAGTTTAAAACCTACAGACAACTGTCCAGTTTAACAGGGGTCTAGTGGCTTAATGCTGTCTGTTGACACAAGCTACTGCCAGTGACCAATTACACATTAGTCACAGTTTCCATCAAACAATAGCAGGCAGAGAATCTTAGCTCCACAGCTGGGTGTAATACACAACCAGAGCCACCACTGATTCATGGTCAAGTAGATTAACTCAATGCACCAACTAAGACAATACACAACACTGTGAGTGAGTGTCCAGAGTGAGGCCTAAGCAGTGTCCTCATTGCTGAATAGATCAATTAAACCTGCCAACTGGGTGACATTCTGCACAAGTGTTCATTAATCCTTAGTGATTGTTCAGAACACCAGACTGACCACATACCTAAACAAAGCAAATGTAATAGGTGAGGAACAGGCAGTGTTCAGTTAGGGGTATTGGTTGAATTGTATTTGTCTTGATGCAAAAGGCTTTATTGTGCCTTCATCGATTATAAGAAAGCATTTGATTTAGTAGACCGGTCCTCCCTGTGGTCTAAGATAATTTCATGCGATATTAATGGTAATGTGTTGAAAGTTGTATACAACATGTACAAAAATGCTAAATCATGTATAAATCCGGGCCAGGCTGTGTCAGCCTTCTTCTCATGTGATGTATAGGTATGGCAAGGAGAAAACTTGTGTCCTTTGTTATTTACCTGAATCATTTTGAACACTGTTAGTCACAATTATAACGGACTTGACATGGCAGCTGGTGAAATTTACAACAACCTTAGGGATGATGATGTAGAAAACGTATGTTCTACTATATGCTGATGACACTAGAATCATTCAACCAAATACAGATTTCTTGCTTGCAGTGTTTCCCCTTGTCACAAGCACGCTTTGTATGAATTCGACATCTTTATTTAAATCCGAATAAAAGGAGGAACGTCATTGGTTAATAAAACGACAATCATGATAGAACGTAATAGGCATAGCGTCATGATACTATGTAGCACAATTGCAGTGTGTCACATCTCCCTTTCGTCGAAGTAATTGATATGGTTATATAGAGTCACGAATACTAACTGCTAAAAACACTAACAACGCAATTAACGCAAAAACAGGTGACCAGCCTCATTGGAGTAGACTGTCCTCAGCTGGTCTGGCATATTCAGCCGACGTAATCACTCAACCACCCTGGGCGGTTTGCGTTGCGGTTGCTACGTCGCAAAGGAGCCACGGCTTCGGGGACAGCCTGATGATGAGGCCTTCCTTGTGCCTCCGGCTCGTCGATCGCGGTCGGCGGTGTCGGGAGCGGCGGCTTCTCCTTCGTCTTCAGGTCGCGCCGGTTTCGTCGGTATGCCTGCGCGTTTTCGTTTGTCACCGTATATGAGCGAGGAGTATTCTCGACTCGGCTCACGACGGCTCGCTCCCATGTTGCACCGGAGCGAATGCGTACGGCATCGCCTTCACGCAGTGGAGGTAGCGTACGCACGCCACGGTCGTAGTGGTTGGCGTACGTCGCCTGGCGTTGTAGTAGTTGAGAAGTTGCGCTGACTACCCGTGGACGCAACGCCGACTTCGAATCAGGCAACTTCGTCCTCAACGTACGGCTCATCAACATCTCAGCTGGCGATAACGTCATGCCAGACACCGGCGTGTTTCGATACTCTAAGAGCGCAATGTATGGGTCACGGTGATCGAAATTCGCCTTCTGCAGCATGCGCTTCAGCGTTTGAACGAAACGCTCGCTCTCACCGTTTGACTGTGGGTACCGCGGACTGGATGTTGTTCCTTCAACTCCCCACTCGGACAGGAACGCCTTGAAGGTGGCACTGTTAAATGGCATGTTGTCACTGATGATTTCGCGAGGTATGCCGTGCCTCGCGAACACCGACTTGCAGTGCACAACCAAACTGCTGGCCGTCTTACTGTCGAGCTTGCATAGTTCAGGGTACTTGGAATAATAATCCACAATCACTAAGTAGTCATGGTTGTTGTATGTCATGACGTCCATACCAACTTTCTCCCAAGGTAGACTGGGGATGGGATGAGGCTTCAGCGGCTCACGCTGTTGCCTTGGTCTGTACCTCAGACACGCTTGGCACTTCGACACGACTTCCTCTATGTCGGTGCTCATGCCCGGCCAATACAAGCACATGCGCGCTCTGGCCTTGCACTTCTCAGCACCGAGATGACTTTCGTGGATGACTTTCAACATTTGTTGTCTCAGAGATGCTGGCACCACTATCTTGTCGGCTAAGAACACGATGCCTTCAGCCTCGTGCAGCTCGTCTCGCTGGTGCCAGTACTGTTGGATGACGATCGGCGCATCTCGTCTATACTCAGGCCAGCCATGCCTGATCTGTTGTCTCAGGATCGACATCGTCTCATCGGCTGCGGTCGCTGTCTGTATCTGCTCTCTTCGTACAGCACTCATCGGGATGTTTTCCACCAGTGTATGCACCATGACTTCCATGTCGGCATGTAGATCGTTCGTTTCTTCCTGTTTAGGATTGTACGCTCGCGACAGCGTGTCAGCGAGGTACATGAGACGACCCGGCACGTACTTCACATTGATTTCGTATCGTTGCAGGCGTATCATCATACGCTGGATGCGAGGTGATGCCCGTGCGATCGGCTTCTTCAGAATTGCTTCCAGAGGTCGATGATCTGTCTCGACCTCCACCACCTTTCCGTAGATGTATTGGTGATATTTTTCGCACGCGTAGATTATACTCAAGAGTTCTTTCTCAATCTGAGCGTAGTTGCACTCAGCGGATGTCATTGCCCGTGATGAGTATGCCACTGGCTGTCGCTCTTGGATCAATGCAGCGCCAAGGCCTCGTTGCGATGCGTCACTCTGTATTTTGACGGGCTTCTTGACATCATAATATCGCAGCACTGGTTCACTGGTCAATATTGTTTTGAGTCTCTCGATGGCTGCGTCATGTTCCGGATGCCACGCCCACTCGACGTCCGTTGCCAATAACGATCGGAGTGGCGCTGTAATGTCAGACTCGTTCCGGATGAATTGCGACAGGAATTTCACCATTCCAAGGAACCGTCTCAGTGAAGTCTTGTCTTCAGGTCGAGGCATCTCAAATATGGCTTTCACTTTGTCGATGTCAGGTTTGAAACCATCTGGCGTCTGGATGTGACCCATGTACTTCACCTGGTTGACCTTGTATTGTATCTTCGATTTGTTGAATGTCACGTGACTTGCCTGCGCACGTTCCATTACCAGTCGGATGATCGCGTCGTGCTCTTCGTTGTCGACAGCTGCGATAATCATGTCATCGCCGATAATATGCACATTGTGGATGTCACCAAACGTCTCCATGTTCCGCTTCTGCATGACTTCGCTGGCTGAGCATATGCCAAACGGCATTCTTAGGAAGCGCATTCTACCCCACGGTGTGTTGAACGCTGTGAGATATGATGATTCGTCACTCTAACGCACTTGCCAAAACCCATCCTTGAGGTCAAGCACAGTGAATATCTTCTTCCCAGCCAGTTTGGCCTGGACGTCAGCGACTGTTGGCATTTCATAATGCTCTCTCTTGATGGCTGTATTGAGAGGCTTCGGATCTAAGCACACACGCATCGACCCGTTCTTCTTCTCCGTTATAACGAGGTTGCTGACCCAATCCGTAGGACGATCGACGTCATCGACAATTTCTCTCTGCTTCAAGTCATCAAGTGTCTGTTTCAGTTTATCGTGACGTGTGTATGGGATTCTGCGTTGCGGCTGGATGCACGGCCTGACTTCACTCGATGTCTCGATGTGATATTCTTTGGCAAACATGCCTGTGCCGTTGAACACTGCTGGGTATTCGCTTAGCAGATCTTCTTTGGTGAGCTTGCCCTTCTCATTCGTCTTCACTTCATCGATGTTGTGGCGGGACACCAGCTTCAAGCGTTCGCATGCGTCGTGTCCAAGTATTGCTGACTTGATATCGTCGACGATGTAGAATGAAACCGCATGTCGTTCATCACCGCTCGTGTGGGTTAGCACGACTGTACCCATAGGCAGTACCTTGGAGTTTCCAAATGCCGTTAGAACACAGCTTGTCGGTTTCATTGGCACGCTGCTCGCAAACTTTGAGTACACTTGATATGGCAGCACGTTTGCCTGAGCACCGGTGTCAAGCTTGAAACGAATGCGTGTATCATTAAATGATACGTCTGCCTGCCATTTGTCTTGAATGTCACCAATGAACAACGAACCAATGAACAGTTCGTTTTCGACGTCACGAACATCGCAGTCTATTGCTCGCACCACTTTTGACTTGCAAACCGCTGCGAAATGGTTGCGTCGCTGGCATTGACTGCAGACTTTTCCAAACGCGGGACATTTCTTTGCTTCGTGCGTTCGCCCACAGTACTTGCAATCGCGTATCAGTTTGGTGCTCTCTTTAGCTTTATATTTGTCAGCTTGTCGGCGTTTGATGACGTGAACTTCAGTGCTTGTTTCAGGGTTGCCACTCGTTGACATCGTTTGTAACTGTGCCTTGCTAACTTCGGAAGCTCTGCATATGGACAGTGCCTTACCAAGAGTTAGGTCAGTTTCCCTGAGTAATCGTTCTTTTATGCGTTCGTCACGCACGCCGAACACCATTTTGTCTCTAAGCAACTGCTCCTGTTGATCTCCAAAATTGCAAGTCGACGCACGAGTGCGCAAATCAGTGACCCACTGATCAATGCTCTCGCCCTCTTTCTGGTCTCTGCTCCAGAATTTGTATCGCTCGTAGACGCTATTCTCGCGTGGAATGCAATAGTCGTCGAATTTTCGTAGCACAACTTCAATGTCAGTTTTGTCTTCATCTGTACCATACGTGAACGTTTCATGAATTTCAACCGCGTCGAACCCCATGCTGTGCAGTAGAATTGCGACTTGCGTAACGGCTGCTTTATCGCTCAGTTCCGCAGCTTGTCGGTACACATTGAAATTTGCTTTCCATCTTCGCCAAGTTACCGCTAGATTGGCCGCGTCAAAACGCATAGTATCGGGCCTTCGTAGCGATTCCATAGTTATAGACTAGTGCGGCATTTGTGCGCAAAAGTACAACTTACTTGAGTAGGCGTAGTTGTTTATATTTCTGACACCATGTCACAAGCACGCTTTGTATGAATTCGACATCTTTATTTAAATCCGAATAAAAGGAGGAACGTCATTGGTTAATAAAACGACAATCATGATAGAACGTAATAGGCATAGCGTCATGATACTATGTAGCACAATTGCAGTGTGTCACACCCCTGGTATATGACAAGCGAGGCGGGCCGCCTCGCCGTTTTTCTATGCCGCCTCACCCAAAATTTGCCAAAATTGCCGCCTCGTAGCTATTTCGTACGCCCATTTTTTCGTTCTTTCGCGATATATTCAGTGCCGGCGAGCGGCGCGAATGACACCACAAAGTAACTTATATTCCTGCAAAATCGCAGGTTTGTAGCAACATCATTTAGTCGTCTTAACGATAACGTCGCTCAGAGCGGTTAGGATTTAACTCCATTGGACAAGATGAAAGATATCACTTGTCGTTAGTCCAATCACGGAATATTCCTGCGGTATCCCCGGTGTATTCAATGGTGACACCTCGCGGAGTTTCGACATACTAGAAATCTAAACATTCATGTAAAATGGGGCCCAAACGGTAACTTGCGTTTTGGTTTATGACTGTGGTGGGAGTGAAAACCGTGCTGGCTGATTGCACTACGTCGGCACTTGTGAATCCGGACTCTTTTGAAGCCCAAATAAAAACCGTGCATCCTATTTACTAGTCGGCACTTGTATCGAATCCGGACCCTGTTGCAGCTCAAATAGCGACCCGGTTTGTGCTAGTCTGTTACCGCATAGCGCGCGTAAAATGATAGCTATAGCAGCGTGTGTTTATACAAACCGGGGCGCTATTTACTCCTCAAATGGGTGTAAGACGCAATATTCTTAAAGGTAAATATGCCTAGGATAATGTTGAATGGTGGAACTATCTCACTGAGGTAGTTCCAAAACTCAAGTTATAACGGCAAAATCAAGGTGGGTCCGGATTCGACGCAAATGCCCACGGCACAAGTCTATTAAAGTAATGTTCTATGCCGGGTTTTTTTTGCAAAATGAGGAATGTGATTCGTAAGATATCTTTGTGCTAAATATATAATACTTATTCCGACAAAGTAGTGCAAATAAACGTTTGGGAAAGTTGCTTTCAGTGAAGTATTTACTTATAAAGCACCGAAGTTCACATCTCATAAAAGACGCCTACTGCCCAAAACCGTGTATACTAACGGGTTATCAATAACTTGGGATATACTAAACAACTTATACTGTTTTATAAAAAGGACACAATTTGAGAAACGTTCTTGCGATTAAAGGGAATAAAAACATATATTGCTCGAATTCATGTTATATTACATCCTGCTATCTATTTCCACATCCACCAAGCCAAAAAAATTAAATGAATTAGAAATTCCACATTTTATGGTGTGCTTCCGGACATTTTCGAATATGCATATTTTTGGAGCGCTTTTCGGGATGCCGAGATGTGACGTCACTTATGACTCAAACTCGTATCAGGACGACCCTTTCCATGCATTCAGAGCATGTTTACAAGTGTAGCTTTTGGGTCGAAACGAGAGTCAGAACGAGTTATTGTGCAATATTCCGACGTAATACAAACACTGGTCATCATAGAGGAACAAGCAGTTATCTTACGGTTCCACATGAATCGAATTTTATTCAAAACAACGAATGTGAATGGGCCTACAAGTCGACTAGGTTTCGCCGAGCTTGGACTCATTTTCAGAATAATTATATCGAATGCAACCAACAGGAGATAATCTACACCAATAAACATACATAGCAAACATATTGTATCCAGTGTATAATCTCATAATATCACTAGAATATCGATATATGACGGAGTTGTACAATTTATCATAACAACTTAAATCAGTCAGACAGTTTCCATTGGTCCCGCTAGTTCAGTGGGTAGACGAGTTGGTTACTTGTCGTTTATTTTACAATCGTGCGACGCCGGTTCAATCCTGACAGCATGCAAACATTTGATTTTCTATACACTTTTTTTGTTTATTTTTCACGAAGTAATATAAACAAAATCATTTTATACTATAATGCACTGTTTGTAAATAATTTTTATTTTTGTAGTAACTATTTATTCGCCACAAAAATATGGTCATTATATAACGATGTTTCTAAATTTTATTTATCCAAACAAATATAATGTAATGGATATATAATTTATTAATTGTAAATATATTGTACGGTGATATATTGTAATTATATATGTGAAAACAGATTGAGATCTGTCTGGATAAATACAATTTAGAAACATCGTTATATATAATGACCATATTTTCATTTTTGTGGCGAATAAATAATTACTACAAAAATAAAAATATTTACAAACAGTGCATTATAGTATAAAATGATTTTGTTTATATTACTTCGTGAAAACATAAACAAAAAAAGTGTAAAGAAAATCAAAGGTTTGCATGCTGTCAGGATTGAACCGGCGTCGCCCGATTGTAAAATAAACGATAAGTAACCAACGCGCCTACCCACTGAGCTAGCGGGACCAACGGAAACTCTCTGACTGATTTAAGTTGTTATGATAAATTGTACAACTCCTTCATATATCGATATTCTAGTGCTAGTATGAGATTATACACGTTACTTTATGTAGCTGGATACAATATATGTTTGCTATGTATGTTTATTGGTGTAGATTATCTCCCGTTGGTTGCATTCGATATAATTATTCTGAAAACGAGCCAAGCCCAAGCTCGGCAAAACCTAGTCGACTTGTAGGTAGGCCCATTCGCATTCGTTGTTTTGAATAAAATTCGATTCATGTGGAACCGTAAGATAAATGTTTGTTCCTCTATGATGACTAGTGTTTGTATTACGTCGGAATATTGCACAATAAATCGTTCTGACGCTCGTTTCGACCCAAAAGCTATCCTTGTAAACATGCTCTGAATGCATGGAAAGTGTCGGCCTGATGCGAGTGTGTGTCATAAGTGACGTCACGATACCACGTGATCGCTAGCTCATTAAAATTTCATTTTCCGCGGGAATCGCTTCACAGACGAGCTTAAAATCGAATTTATGCTACAAATGTATTTTTCTGTATTTGTTTAATGTTGTCAAATGTTACATACAATGTTAAGCTTTGTGTACACATGGAAAAAGGATTTTAGCTAATGCCTTATTTTTATTTCCTTTAATAGAAACATACTTTTTTGGCATTCCAGAAATGACTGTTTAATTAATTGCATAGCATGCTAGCAGCAAATAAGATATAATCTTGGGAACATAAACCACCAATTTACCATAATATTATAATAATTTAAAGATGATGATGAAAGAGTCTTCAGATGATACCCCTGGATGCTTCCCAGCAAAGTCGAGATGGTGTTCGACTGAACAGGTCTGCCAGGGAGTAAAGTGTAAAGCGCTTTGAGCAGTCCTGCGCTTTATAAGAACTTACCTTTTACTTTTTTACTGACTCTGTCAGGTAACAAGGCCAAGGGTTAGTGCAAGAAAAACATAACCACAACCAAGTACCAGTGGTCAAGTGGAAACGACACCTCTACTGAGTACCAATGGTAAAATGGAAACCACACCTTAACATGATGAAACAATCATGATTACTACAATTACAAGTAGTGTCTTGTTGTTTTATATCTTCCCCTCTATATTCAAGAGTAAAGGTTAAAACATACCACAGAATGCACCATTTTAAAGCGTTTTTAAAAAAATATCAGGGGGAGCATGCCCCCGGACCCCCCTAGCAACGATTCGCTCCTGCGGTGCTCGCAAACCCCATCACTGCCACCTCACCCATCATTTTACCCAGGGGAAACACTGGCTTGTGTATAGCGGAAGTATGTCAACTCTTCTAATGGTTGACATTTGGTTGTTTCAGGTGTCAACTATATTGTGAATCTATAAATATTAGTCTATATTGATACAATTAATTTACACAGTACCATGTCTACACAAGGCATGGCAAGCATAAACAGAACAGTAGAATGCATCTGATATCAATAAAGTGTAGGATATTTCACTCTATAGTTGTCCAGAATATAAATTTTCTATGTTTGTCACCTACAGGTTTCTACAGACAATACATCTTTAACCAATATACACCACAGTCACACCATTTTATAATAATTAAATGAACATCAAAATAAACACAACTTGCAATTATAGAAAATCAATAGTTTTGAAGATAAAAAGTGTTAGGCAACTGTTCAGTCTAACAGGGGTCAAGTGTGTCTACTCTGCCTGGGCGCTGTGACCAATTAAAGATTAGTCAAGGTCTCAATGGAACAGTAGCATTAGGCTGCAGAGTTTAGTCATGGTGTTGACTTTGTGGCACATTAAACAAAATCTACTGTTGGGGGTGGTCTCAAGGGCCCTTCTCAAAACCACATCACCAATGCAAAACTTTTGCACTTTGGAGGTCCCCTAGGTGCCTGTAGAATGATTCAATCAAATACAGATTTCTTGAATATAGTGGCAGCACCCTAAGATACATCTATGCAAAATTAGAAAAAAAGTTGCTGAACAGTTTTCGAAAAAATAGGCCAAATGTTAAATTTTTACCAGTTTTGGGGTCCTTGGAGGCCCTAGGGAGCCCTTAAAATGATTCAATCAAATACAGATTTCTCGTGCATAGTGGCAGTGCCCTAAGATATGTCTATGCAAAATTATAGAAAAAGTTCCTGAATGGTTTCTGAGATACGGCAGCTAACGGCGGACAGCGGACGCAGAGTGATGACAATAGTCCCTTGGACCTTCGGCCAAAGGACTAAAAAGTGTAAAGAAAATCAATGGTTTGGTGTCGGGATTAAACCGGCATTGCCCAATTGCAAAATAAATGCCAAGGAACTAAAGCGTTTACCAACTGAGCTAGCAGGACTGACAGAAATTCACTGACTGATTTAGGTTGTTATGATAAATTGTACAACTCCTCCTTCATACATCGATATTCTACTGATTTTATGAGATAAATTGTACAACTCCTCGTTCATACATCGATAATCTAGTGATATTATGAGATTATACGCGTTACTTTCTGTAGCTGGATACGATATATGTTTGCTATGTAAGGACTATGTGTATTGGTGTAGATTATCTCCAGTTGATTGCATTCGATATAATTATTCTGAAAATAAGCCCAAGCTCAGTGATACCTAGTCGACTTGTAGGCTCATTCGCATTCATTGTTTTAAATAAAATTGGATTCATGTGGAACTGTAAGATAACTGCTTGTACCTCTATGATGACTAGTGTTTGTATTACATCGGAATATTGCACAATAACTCATTCTGATGCTCGTTTCGACCCAAAAACTATCCTTGTAAACATGCTCTGAATGCATGGAAAGGGTCGGCCTGCTGCGAGTGTGGGTCATATGTGACGTTACGATACTAAGTGATCGCCAAGCTCATTAAATTTTTATTTTCTATGGGTATCGCTACGCAGATGGGTTTAAAATTGAATTTAAGCTACAAATGTATTTTTCTGTATTTTTTTATGTTCTTGAAAGTTACATACAATGTTAAACTTTGTGTACACATGGAAAACGGATTTTAGCTAATGCCTTGTTGTTATTTCCTTTAATAAAGCAAGTAACAGCAGTGAAAAATGTGGAAATATTTCACTGGATAAGCTTATGAACCACTTTGAAAAACTTGGTGAAAAACCTGAAAGTGAAACTGCAGCTAGTGAGATACCTTTTGATCCAAGAAAGATTTCCCAGTCAAACGAACACATAAACAGACCATTCACGCAAAATGAGGTACTAATGCAAATCAAAAACAAAAAGGCATGTGGTATTGATAATGTTATAAATAAATACTTAAAAAAAACAGCCTTCTTCTCATGTGATGTAGAGGTATAGCAAGGCGAAAACTTGTCTCCTTTATTATTTGCCATTTACCTGAATTTTTAACACTGTTAGTCATAATTATAAGGGACTTGACATGGCAGCTGGTGAAATTTACAACAACCTTAGTGATGATGATGTAGACATTTTCTTGAAAATGTATGTTTTACTACATGTATATGCTGATGACACTAGAATGATTCAATCAAATACAGATTTCTTGTGTATAGCGGAACTATGTCAACTCTTCTAATGGTTGACATTTGGTTGTTTCAGATGTCAACTATATTTTGAATCTGTAATTATTAGTCTATATTGATACAATTGATTTACCCAGTAGCATGTCTACACAAGGCATGGCAAGCGTAAACAGAACAGTAGAATGCATTTGATATCAATAAAGTGTAGCATATTTCACTCTATAGTTGTCCAGAATATTAATTTTCTATGTTTATCACCTACAGGTGACAGAATATTAATGTTCTATGTTTGTCACCCACAGGTTTCTACAGACAATACATCTTTAACCAATAGACACCACAGTCACACCATTTTATAATAATTAAATGAACATCAAAGTAAACACAACTTGCAATTATAGAAAGTCAATAGTTTTGAAGATACAGTTTAAAAGTGTTAGGCAACTGTTCAGTCTAACAGGGGTCAAGTGTGTCTGTGACCAATTAAAGATTAGTCAAGGTCTCAATGGAAGAATAGCACTAGGCTGCAGAGTTTAAGTCATGTTGCTGGCTTTCTGGCACATTAAACAAAATCTACTGTTGGGGGTGGTCTCAAGGGCCCTTCTCAAAACCCCATCACTAGATAATGAAAAACTTTTGCACTTTGGGGGTCCCTTAGAATGATTCAATCAAATACAGATTTCTTGTATATAGTGGCAGCACCCTAAGATACATCTATGCAAAATTAGAAAAAAGTTGCTGAACAGTTTTTGAAAAAAAATAGGCAAAATGTTACATTTTTACCAGTTTTGGGGTTCTTGGAGGCCCTAGGGAGCCCTTAAAATGATTCAATCAAATACATATTTCTCGTGCATAGTGGCAGTGCTCTAAGATATGTCTATGCAAAATTAGAGTAAAAGTTCCTGAACGGTTTCTGAGATACGGCAGCTAACGGCGGACGCAGAGTGATGGCAATAGTCCTTCGGCCCAAAGGACTAAAAAGGCAAACCTCCAGAGCATCAAAGCCATCTTGATGCTCAGCAGCTTTGTTGGGTAGGTCACATCTCTCGCATGGATGACAAAAGAATGGCAAAAGCTGTATTATATAGTAAGCTTCGTCAGGGCAAGCGAGACAAAGGAGCCCCTGCAGGCACTACAAGGACCAGCAGAAGTGGCAATTCATCCAGGCAAATATTGACCACAAAGATTGGGAATATTTATTAGCAGACAGAAACAACTGGAGAACGACTACCAGGAGAGCAGCCCAGGAATTTGAGCATTTCAGAAGAGAAGCAGATACGGAGTTGTATAGGCAGAGGAAAGAATCTGCAGCTCAGACACCTTCAGGCCAATTGTACATTTGTCCAACCTGCTCCAGCGCCTGCAAATGCAGAATAGGCCTATACAGACACCAGAAGGCGAGCTGTCATCCCCAAAGACTGAGATCTTCATACTGATCTTTGCAAGCCATCAATCAATGTAGTAGCAGTTTAAATGTTGTTGTTACATACAAACACTTTGTTGACTTGACTGCTTGACACAGCTGAAATATTCTAAACACAAAAATAGTAACTTTCTTGAGAAGTAATTTCAACAAATGTGTACAAATACTTAAGGAGTTCATTTTATAGTTATTCTGATATACTAGTTTAAACTATGTCACACCATAAACCCTGCTGAGTTTCTTATGGATCACCTGAATTGTAAGTAAATATAATTATTAAAATGAATAAATTCTTTTACGATTGCAACCGAATAAACTTATTATCATTGACTGTTTGGAGATATGATACATATGTAAGACACTTACAAATCTCAATGCACATTCGGCATTCATTCTAGCGAGTATTTTTGGAATTTAGAAAGCTGTGATATCATTTTACACTAACCAACTTCGGATTTGCTGCGTATGGCCTCTTCATCATCATGGGTTGGGTTGCGTACTTTTCTGTCCAATAGTAGGAAGTACACTACTTTCTCTGTGTTATGTCTGAAACGAGAAGTTATGTTAATGGATGGTGGTAATAGCAAAGACTAAAAGCTGCCTCTCAGTTCTGCTTGTTGTTTGCACTGACACATGAAAGCCTTTCAATTCCAAATGAAGCAAACTTCAAAAGAATTAGTAAATTTAATTTATAATGAAGAAACCTGCGATGTCACTCCTGTGGTGATATCTGGCAGGTCATTTCACCAAATGATTCTGCTAGAAGCAGTCTCCATAGTTACTTAAAGTATAGACAGCATGGATGGCATGAGCACCTGTGCTCTCAATTACAGCAAGAGATGGCATGGTATATAATTGCACTTAAGAAGTCCTTATAACAAAGTCGGTGGTCTCAAAAGTATTTACAGTCAGGACTATCACAATATGTTCCTGTTAATGAAGTAATTAACCTTCATTTTATATATTATTTAAATAAGTTAATCAACATATCCAATAGGATATGCTTAGCTTCAAACAGCTGAGCCTTATGGGTCATTCCATGTGAACGCAACCAATGGGTGCAGTACTCATCTCTTCAATTTCTGAATGAACCAGTTTGGTGAAAGCCTTTTTGGAAAGATAAGCAAGAATCTGAAATTCGAGTGTTCTAGCTTCAGTAGTTTTCAAGTTATGGCAATTTGAAATTTGGGACTCTTAAAAATAAATAAAAATTATTCACATTTCACAGGTTAATATCTTTTGCACTATTTAACAGCGTTCGAAATAGCACTTGTCCGTTTGTCCGGGACAAGTGATTTTTGGCCCGGACAAGTAAAATGACTCTACATGGTTATCCGGTGGACAAGTGAAAATTTGCATTAAACACATGTGCAACATTGCAAACTTTTTATTTGAGGAAATTCAAACGTAACTGAAGTTCGCTAGCAATCGCGCGCGTTCCAATTTTGTTAGTGTGTCGGCGTCTTGTTGTTCCGCCGCCAGTTTGTTGTACATCAGTGTTCGACCGAGTTTAGTGCCTGCGTTAATAGGGTCATCCTCTGAGCGCACCGACCCAGCTCTGTCATACGCGTAGGACAGACTCCGCATCAGGCATCGTTGATCGAGGCTGTATTTCACACAATCGTAAATCGTTCAGTTTGGCCGACGTACAACTTGCTCCCACTGACGGATCATATCTTTTGATGAACTTTTGAAACAGTAGACTTTGTATCGCTACCTGTTATTTGAATAATTATATAGTTTTAATCGTTATTACGCCTAACCCATGCGAACTCGGCAGTCTTCCAAGACCAAGTCAGAACGTTACACGTTACTCGTTAGCCGATCCTGATCGGTGACAATTTTCAAAACTTGTAACTGGCTCTCCAGTAAATATATGGTGCTGGTTGATAAACGGAATATTAATGACATTTCAGAAGTGTTGTTGTATCTATGTAACATTTATTTTAACCATAAATTGCGAGTTTTCGAAACCGAATTATGCAAGACGCGCGGCCGGGGACGGGGCGCAAACCGCCGTTAACATCAAAGACAGTATATCAATACAAGACGGTGCAGCGCGCGCTATCTACATTGTTCGAGGAAAGTACGTAAGCAGTTCGTCCGCCATTCTGGAGTTGCGCTAAGCCAGACCATATGCCTGCAGAAAATGCAGTTCTTTGTATAATTATTGCTCAACATTTTCAACGATAACCTCAATATCTTAATTATATAAAAAGTGGTACAGCCTGATGATTATTCTGATGAAACACGACGAAGTTCAGTTGGCTCAATAAATAATTGAACGTTTCTACGTGATTTGTTTGCTAAGTTCATTATTTTGAATTGTGATAGCTAAAAAAACTTTAAGGATTACTTTAAAAGCTTTCATTTTATATGACGCATCACAGCTTGGTGATTATTCTGATGAAATGAGGTGACTGAATAAATACGCTAACATCGAGCGCTGCCGGTCGCGCAGGCGCATGCGCTTGCCTCCCGAATGGCGGACAAAAACCTTCAGTGCAGACTGCCATTTTCTCGCTCAGTGACGCCTCCTGTCCAAATAGAGGCTCCTTGGTTGACATGTCGGCTTCCGCCAACTATGGCGGTCTGCGCGCGGCAGCAACGTTACGACGTAACTAAATCTATAAATTATTTTCCGCCTGGTAAATGTAATTCAGGCACTGTTAAAACTGTTTTATTATCATTGAAATGGTAATATAACATTTAGGAAAAAATATGCGTTTGTTTGCCGATGATCAATATTGAATATTACCTTCGTTTGTAAAATGCAGAACTTTGTCTTTGTTAATATTGAAGTTCATAGAGGTTTAACAAAATATTATCAGATTATAGTATAGACTATAGTTTATTATGATTTTTGTGACAACATTTCCTGGCTTTGCATTGGTCGTGTTCCTGGTTCAGTGACGTCTTCAGTGTCAATGACAAACTGATGCCAACATTTTACAGCAGTGTTTTATATATATATATATATAATAATAATAAATAACTTCTTAAGCGCCAATATCCTCAGACAATCGGAGCTCAGTGGCGCACCAAAACCAAAGGATTAAGCATTCTCGTACTCGTGTGCTAGGCGAAATTCGTCAACAAATGGATGGATGTGCTAGGAAGCTAGGGAGGATAGGCGATATTGAAAAGATAGGTTTTGAGGTGACGACGAAATGCAACAATATTTTCTGCTAATTTAACATTAACGGGGAGCGAATTCCATATTAAAGATAAACAGTTTTAGCAACATTATAAAACAAATAGCAAGGAAAACAATTGTATCATTCCTATCATCGTAATAATTATTTGTTATTAATAAAAGCGTTCATATCAGCATCAAATATTGGTATACATCATGTAACGTTTCTACTTTTAATATTCGTGATGAATAATAATGGACTGGAAAATAGTTGCAAATATAATTTTGCAATTTCAAAATTTGAAGATTAAATCAAATTGTGTCTTTGGTCACAAGTCACTCATATGTACATGCAACGAAACAGCAGGAACATTGTGTTGTTGTCATAAAAATAAGATAGACTTTTTATGTTTTTTCCGAAGCTTCGATTCCCCTTCACAACCACTCGGAGTCTCGGACAAGTTAACATTTTGGCGGACAGTAGATTTCAAAACTTACTTGTCCGGCAGACAAGTAAATATTCTGGCTTATTTCTATCGCTGTTCAACTTGTGTCAATGAAACTGTAGAATTGTTCTCTACAATGTATAGATCACACAAGTATAATTATAACATAAACACAGTGTATGGTTAATGTGCACCAAGTTGATAAAGATAACGATTAATTAAATCAATCACTCGCGAAAGGGTTTTCACACCTAGATTGTGAGCAAAATACACATACTCAGGAACTAGTTGTATATAATTGGTATATACACATTCAAGTGTGCAAATCAGAGTAATATGGCAGGTCTGGCTATGTTAATTATGAATCTGTACATTTGCAAAGTTGGTATACTGTTATATTTCTTAAAAATTGACCAACTTCTGAACCAAAAAGTCAATGAGGCGTAGCATGTATTGTCACACATTTTTCTTCAGTAAGCTTGTCCCTATAACACAAATAACTAATAACTCTCCGTGTTTCCTTCACAACAAATATGGATACTTCTGGGTGTCCCGATTCAATAAATCACTCGCGATTCACGAGAGGGTTTTCAGGCATTGATTGCGAGCTAAATAGGTAATTATTAATCAAATGTTTTTTGGTGAATCATAGTTACAGATCACTAAGGGTTATGATGGAGGTAAAATGTTTACTGTTTACTTATTGCATCATGTCTTGCATTTAGAAGAAGAATTATAATAGAAAATAAAATGTTGTGGCATCTATTTTTAAATACATGCATCAATGAGAAACCGGGAATTACTTTTCTGTAGCCTAAGAATAACTAATTTCACAAACTTCCTGCTTATATAAAACAACTGCATAAAATAGATATCCATGCAAGACACAGATTCCGCATGCGACATATGTTTTGGGAAGGGGAATAGCTACCCCAGTTCAGTTTCTGGCACAATATGCAAAATCTACTGTTAGGGGATAGTCTCAAGGGCCCTTCTCAAAACCACATCACCAGATAGTGTAACAATTTTGCATTTTTGGGGCTGTGTCAGCCTTCTTCTCATGTGATGTAGAGTTACCACAAGGAGAAAACTTGTTTCCTTTGTTGTTTGCTATTTACCTGAATAATTTTGAACACTGTTAGTCATAATTATAAGGGACTTGACATGGCAGCTGGTGAAATTTACAACATTTACAAATCTTTGTGATGATGATGTAGACATTTTCTTGAAAATGTATGTTCTAGTATATGCTGATGACACTAGAATTATTCAATCAAATACAGATTTGACTGCTCAAATACTATAAAATGTAATTGCATTTAAACAAGTGATATTACAAGTATTTAAATCCTTAAAAATATTTTTTTTACGATACAGTCAATAGCATACAACAAAACACTATAGTCATATCTGATATAATTAGTTATTGGCATAGTAAGTAGATTCACATCAGTCATCTAAAGTTAATCACCATGTAGGCCTAATACTAATTTATGTGTCTCAAGTATTGGCTTGTAACAATGGACCCCGAATTGATGCTCCAGTTTTGAGACAACAATTTAGCAAGCATGTTATTATACCAAGTTTTTTCTTAATATAGATTGCATGACTGCAAACACCAATGTATGCTTTTAATAACAAGGACATTGTACATAATCTACTGACTTTTGAATGTAAGCCTAAAAGGAAATAACGTTACAGGAAAAAGCCACAAAGATTAATAAATATATATTTTTTATTTACAAAGTTCAAATGTGTTTAGTGCACATGCATTTTAATCATAAAAATTAAAGATAACACACATATATCCACTAAAAAGAAAACGTTGAAAAAGTCACTTATAAATCGCACTTGTGCTCCAATTTGAATGAATATTTGCAAGATTGTGTCATTTTGTTCATAATATATGACGGAACTATCCAAATAACCACAGGGTCTAATACCGAGCACAAGCTTCGAAGGATCCAGCGAAGGATTTAGCACGCGAGATGACATCGTCCCTCATGGTAATACAAATGTCACTTGTAGTGCTGCCACGCCATCGACTTGTAGTATCGAAACATAAAGGAAGCCAGTGGTCGTGTCGCCAGAACGACACTTTGTCGATGCAGTAGTTAATACAGACAATATTGTTGTTTCAATGAACATTCACCATGACCATGGGTATGCAAAGATGCCATCGCAGTCCAGCAGGCCTTCTCCAACTGACCCTGACAGTGACCATGGCAGTTCTGTCTCACTATCGTCATCTTCAGACGATTCTGTCTGCAACAGTGAGAAGAGAACCATTGAAGTGAGTGATGCAGAATATGTTGTAGCAGGTGACAGCGATACCACTAATGATGACTCAAGCGGTTCTTACACTAATGGGAAAGAGAAAAAGTTTGTCATTTGTGAGAAAAACATCATTTCACTTTTCTGCACCTGCTAAAACACCAAACTGCAATAAACCACTTATATCAAAGCCTAGCATCACCGTGGCTGGGTTTGCAGTAGTTGTGACCACAGAATGTGAGGGAGGGAGGGAGGGAGGGAGGGAGGGAGAGAGGGAGAGAGAGAGAGAACATATATATATATAGGAACATCCATTTGAAAGCTTGTATTCTAGTTGTGGTATACAATTTTTCTTTATTTAGACACTATTTGGTGTAGGGAACTTTGGGTATATATAATTTACTGGAATAGTTTAACCAACTCCAAACATGATACTTATAGTATAGCAAGTTTTTTTGCAACAGACCACCATTTCTCAAACTTTACACTGAACTGTACATGTATTTGTTCATATGACTCACTGTACACTTTTAATGTGGCTTCTAGAATAGGACGAGTGTCACAAAAATGATAAGGGCCATTACCATTAAAACTGGACTGTTACCATCAAGTTTAGTAAAAGTAAAGTGCCATCTTACAACAAAATATAAATTTTGTATTTAATTTGTACGTTTTAGCCAGTATTATTAAAGTGTACTACAAACAAATGAAGCAGCAAAGGATTCAACTAGAAGTTTTTTATATATTCATACTTCATTGTTAGTATTACATTTGACATTATCACAAAATAACATCTCAAAATGTACTTAATAATAATCAGAATATTTATATAGTGCCATAAATCCATTTGGAGGCACATGATAGATTTTGAAACTAGTACTACAAGTTTTGAATCTGTATCTTGAATAATACGTACTTGTTTTCTTGACAGATGCCCCTAGTGTTGAAACCCACAAATATGTAAAACTGGAACTGTAATGGAATATTTGGTATGTATTAATTTTTTGGTCACAATATTTGATCATGATGATGGCCCATATCATCAATAAACGTGTTACTTATTGATGTACTATATGTGCTCAGGACTGACACAGACCCAAATTGTAATACATTTAGATTAAAATATGTCACAGTGTGAAGTGAATCAACTGAAAGAAACATTGAAAACTGGTGTGTGAATTTAACTAATGCATTGGCACAGTCTGCCATGTAGTCTTATTTATTTGTGAATTGTTTCTCCATACGAATAAACTTTTGATATATTTCATGTTGGCTTCAGTATTACAAATCGAATTATGAACAGGGACATGCAAGACACTACAGATCACATTGTTGTTGCAAAAAATGGGATAAGAAGGCACTGAGTAATTAATTCTACCTTTTGGTCAATCTAATCTTACTTGTCCAGAGTTTTTATTTTCACTGTACACTCACCTGTATAGTGCAATGTCCATAGCTGAAATTTTCATAAACCCCATTCGCTTCTGGATACAGCACAGGCTGGTATACCATGTCTGTTGCCTTTTCCAAGACTCCCCCTTGACCACAACGTAAAGTGACGATATGCGGCTATTCGAATCAATCGATATGTTCTGAAAGTAAATTTATTTGCATTAGTTGATAATAAACAACCGTTATCTTCTAATTATTATTATACTAGCAAAACTGTGTGTTTCATCAATATCACATCATGAATACAGTGAATCGGTTCATTTGTTTGTGAAGGGCTGTAATAATTATGATTGTAAGACTACACTTCATAATGTGGTCGTGTTAACACACACACATAATATATAATATTTGTATTATATTAAAAACTCCACTTAAATATTTTTGTATCAATAATACTTTGCACAATGTCCTGATTATACATCTATTAGAGCATGGTATTGTGCAATTTGTCTAAATTTTTATATAAATTAAGCAAGTTGATTGAACACTTTTAAATAGGAAATTAAACAACTGTATAAAAAGGATGCACACGTCCTGTCAAGAATAAAAGTAAGTTTATTAAGAAAATTATCAAAAATGGTTTGATGAAAATCATAGACATAGTATTTTACGAAGATAGAATGAACCTGAACATTTGAGGTATAATAAGTATAATTGCTCTATTTAAGTTTGAAATAGTTATTGCTAGAATAATTATTCGATACCTGTTGAACTACGTAATACTTACCTACTAGCTATCGGAAAAATCAACGAGTCTGCACGCAAATCATACAATGACAACAGACCGATTTCCAAGTTCGAACACCGCCCTGTTGCCTGTTGGTGCAAACCGTTTCGAAGTCGTCATAGTCGGTAATGCAGGCATCTGCAAGGTCTGTCATACGGTGCTGTACGGCAGCTATCTCCCTACAGCACAGCGACTCGATGTGCGTCGACATTGGGACGCAGTGGCCACACAAACACCATGCAACATTATTAAGTCGTGTAACGTCTTCGTCATCGATAGACCAACTGTCACTGTCCGACTCCTACAACTGAACCTGACCCGGGGCCGGACATATCAGACCGTGGATCGCACACTGGATTAAACCCGTATGGCACAGGCCCTTTGTGTGTGTCAACCGTACCAACCGTAATTTCCGAGTGACAATTCGAACTAGTCTTCATCTGTCGTATCCATTTTCTCCAAAGTGATACGGAAGTTTTAAAAATAACTTTTTAATAACTCGTCTCTACCAAAATCCTTCGACGTCTTTGTAAAAAACAAAAGAAAAATAGTCTCGGTATGCATGCGTATCTAATATTCTGACCTTTGCTTTGAAAACCCCGCTCCCTTCTGGCAGCTAAAATCTTTGTTCGGGAAGTGCAATGTTAACAATGTTTTCATTGGTTATAAATCGTTGCCATTTAATTACACCTTTTTATTTTGAACGCGTATACAAAATATTTGTTGACCTATAGAACACCTATCGTGATTAATAGGGCACCATATCTTTGTTTTCGCACAGAAATGTCTACTAATGAAGTAAACCGAAAAAATTTATAAAAAATGGGCCAAGTGGCCCTGAAGTCCTTTGGACTAATACGTTGACAGTGGGACAGGTTGCATCTATTTAAACTAGATTCGCAGGGGGGACTCACAGAAAAGCCTGAAAATGGAGGCATAGATAAAGACACCACAAATAAATCAGCAAATAACAGTCTGGAAAACTCTTCTGAAGCTGGATATAAATGTGTTTGTTTAAATGCAAGGAGTATAGTAAATAAAAGAAATGAACTAAATATTATGGTAGAAGATATTGACCCTCATATAATAGGTATAACCGAATCCTGGACCACCACCGATATATCAGATGCTGAATTGGGACTGACAGGATATGTAATGTTTAGAAAAGATAGAATAGGAAGAAAGGGAGGTGGAGTTATTTTATATATTAAAGAATCTATTCAGGCTTATGAAATAAAATTTGAAAGAGAAGCAGATTGCGAAGAAGCTGTTTGGTGTAACATAGTTACAGGAAACTCAACGTTAACAGTTGGGTTAGTTTATCGAATTCCAAACATAAGCATAGAAGAGAATGAAAAAATACAAAACGCTATAAGGGAAGTAAGCAAACGGGACTGTATTATTATTATGGGGGATTTTAACCATGGGCATATACAATGGAAATCTCTACAGAGTATGGGGAGAGAGGACCACAAGTTTTTAGTTTTAGTTCAAGATACATTCCTTTCTCAACATGTGCTAGAACCAACCAGGGGTGAGAATGTGTTAAACATAGTTTTGTCCTCACAGAATGAATTAGTTGACAATGTCAAGATATGTGAGCCACTGGGGAGTAGCGACCACAACCAGATACATTTTACCATCAAAGTAAAATCAGAAAGGAGTAGTAAAAAGCAGTATAGGAGAAATTTCCACAAAGGAAGGTATAAGGACATGAGGTAATATTTAGCAAAGATAGACTGGAATAAGACACTAAAATATAAGACGGCAACAGAATGCTGGAATATATTAAAGAGTGAAATTAAGTGCATAGTCGATAAATTTGTACCCTTCAAAAAACAAGGAAAACGGTCCAAAAAAAACACTTATCGAAAGAAGCCATTAGAAAAATTAAGTATAAACAAATGATGTGGAAGTCATATAGATGTACTGGAAATGATGAAGACTACAACAGTTATAAAGAAGCACTTAAAGGAAATAAAAACAAGGCATTAGCTAAAATCCGTTTTCCATGTGTACAGAAAGTTTAATATTGCATGTAACATTCGAGAACATTAAAAAAATACAGAAAAATACATTTGTAGCATAAATTCGATTTTAAACCTATCTGTGTAGCGATTCCCGCGGAAAATAAAATTTTAATGAGCTAGGCGATCACGTGGTATCTTAACGTCACACATGACTCACACTCGCAGCAGGCCGACCCTTTCTATGCATTCAGAGCATGTTTACATGGATAATGTTGGGGTCGAAACGAGCGTCAGAATGAGTTGTTATGCAATAATCCGATGTAATACAAACACTAGTCATCATAGAGGAACAAGCAGTTATCTTACGGTTCCACATGAATTCAATTTTATTCAAAACAATGAATGCGAATGAGCCTACAACTTGTAGTACAAGTCGACTAGGTTTCGCCGAGCTTGGGCTCGTTTTCAGAATAATTATATCGAATGCAACCAACGGGAGATAATGTACACCAATATACATACATAGCAAACATATATCGTATCCAGCTACAGAAAGTAACGTGTAAAATCTCATAATATCACTAGAATATTGATGTATGAAGGAGGAGTTGTACAAGTTATCATAACAACTGAAATCAGTCAGCGAATTTCTGCCGGCCCTGATAGCTCATTTGGTAAACGCGTTGGTTCATTGGCGTTTGTTTTACAATCGGGCGACGCCGGTTCAATCCTGACAGCATGCAAATTATTGATTTTCTTTACACCTTTTTTGTTTATGTTTTCACGAAGTAATATAAACCAAATCATTTAGTATACTATGATGCACTGTTTGTAAATATTTTTTTTTATTTTTGTAGTAATTATTTATTCGCCCCAAAAATGAAAATATGGTCATTATATATAACGATGTTTCTAAATTGTATTTATCCAGACAGATCACAATCTTTTTCACATATATAATTACAATATATTACTGTACAATATATTTACAATTAATAAATTATATATCCATTACATTATATTTGTTTGGATAAATAAAATTTAGAAACATCGTTATATAATGACCATATTTTCATTTTTGGGGCGAATAAATAATTACTACAAAATTAAAAATTATTTATAAACAGTGCATCATAGTATACTAAATGATTTGGTTTATATTACTTCGTGAAAACATAAACAAAAAAGGTGTAAAGAAAATCAATAATTTGCATGCTGTCAGGATTGAATTGAACCGGCGTCGCCCGATTGCAAAACAAACGCCAATGAACCAACGAGTTTACCAAGTGAGCTATCAGGGCCGGCAGAAATTCGCTGACTGATTTCAGTTGTTATGATAACTTGTACAACTCCTTCATATATCGATATTCCAGTGATATTATGAGATTATACACGTTACTTTATGTAGCTGGATACACTATATGTTTGCTATGTATGTTTATTGATGTAGATTATCTCCCGTTGGTTGCATTCGATATAATTATTCTGAAAACGAGGCCAAGCTCGGCGAAACTTAGTCGACTTGTAAGCCCATTCGCATACGTTGTTTTGAATAAAATTCGATTCATGTGGAACCGTAAGATAACTGCTTGTTCCTCTATGATGATTAGTGTTTGTATTACGTCGGAAAATTGCACAATAACTCATTCTGACGATCGTTTCGACCCAAAAACTATACTTGTAAACATGCTCTGAATGCATGGAAAGGGTCGGCCTGATGCGAGTTTGAGTCATAAGTGACGTCACATCTCGGCATCCCGAAAAGCGCGCCAAAAATATGCATATTCAAAAATGTCCGGATGTACAGCATAAAATGTGGAATTTCTAATTCATTGAATTTTTTTTGCTTGGTGGACGTGGAAATAGATAGCAGGATGTAATGTAACATGAATTCAAGCAATAGATGTTTTTATTCTCTTTAACCAAGCTACAGCTGAAATTAGAAATTCAAAGAGAAGCTATGAACAACAATTAGCTAGTAATATAAAACATGACAGCAAGAGTTTTTATGCGTATGTTCGAAGCAAACAGAAAGTTCAAGATAAGGTCAGTCCTCTAGAAGATAGTGCTGGAAATATAATATCAGAGGGATTCTTAATGGCAGAAGACCTGAATGAGTACTTTAGTTCAGTGTTTACCAGGGAAGATATTAGTTCACTGCCAATACCAGAGACTAAGTTCAAGGGGGCAGATTCAGACTATTTAGGACAATTAATAGTAACCCCGTAAATGGTAGCTAAGAAAATAAGGGCTATGAAGGATAATAAATCACCTGGAGTGGATGGTATTCCACCCAAACTACTATTAGAAATTGTAGAACAAATTAGCATACCGCTTGCAACAATTTTCAACTTGCCATTAGAAGAGGGAGTGGTTCCTTTAGAATGGAAAGAAGCAAACGTTATACCGTTATTCAAAAAAGGTTCGAGAAACAAGTCAGAGAACTATAGACCAGTGAGTTTAACATCAGTGATTTGTAAATTATTAGAAAGACTAATTAAAGATCACATGGTGGATTTTCTTGTTAAACAAAACTTGATAAACTCATCTCAACATGGTTTTTTTAAAGCGAGGTCATGCTTAACAAATATGTTATGTTTTTTGGAAGACATCACTAAGTGGGTAGATGAGGGATCACCAGTAGATATCGTCTACTTAGATTTTCAAAAAGCTTTCGACAAAGTACCACATCAAAGATTACTGCTTAAACTAAAGGACCATGGCATAGGAAATAGTATAATAAACTGGATAGAACAATGGCTGATTGACAGAAGACAACGTGTAGTAGTTGATGGGGAGGCTTCAAACTGGAAATCGGTATTGAGTGGGGTACCACAGGGATCAGTATTAGGGCCTATATTATTCTTAATATATATCAACGATTTGGATGATGAAATAACAAGCAAGGTGTTGAAATTTGCGGATGATACAAAAGTGTTTAGAAGGATTAAAAGTGATGGAGATAGACAGCATTTACAAGATGATCTTGACAGGTTGATCAAATGGTCTGAAAAAAGTGGCAAATGCTGTTCAATTTTGGGAAATGTAAATGCCTCCACACAGGACATGGGAACGAAGAGGTAGAATATACAATGGGGGGTACTGTACTAAGTACTACTGTAAAAGAAAAGGACTTAGGGTTAACCATTAGTGCTGATATGAAGGTTTCAGAGCAGTGCGGAATTGCAGCTTCAAAGGGAAATCAAATCCTTGGATTAATTAGGCGAAACATAACGTATAAGGAAAAAGAGCTAATAATACCGCTGTACAAAACAATAGTTAGGCCTCATTTAGAATATTGTATTCAAGCGTGGAGGCCATATCGCAGGAAGGACATAGATGTGCTAGAAAGAGTGCAGAGGAGAGCAACTAAAATGATACCAAATCTGAGGGATCTTAGTTACGAAATACGCCTAAAAAAATGCGGTTTAACAACACTAGAGACCAGGAGATTGAGAGGAGATCAGATAGAAGTGTTTAAAATATTGAAGGGTTATGAAAATATTGATAGAAATATGTTTTTCTCAGTTAAGAAAGATAGAAGGACTAGATGACATGAACTTGCATTAGCAAAGGAGCAGAGTAGATTGGATATAAGAAAGTTTTCATTTTCACAAAGGACTGTAAATGAATGGAACAGATTACCTGCTGATTGTGTGGGTGCTAGTAGCGTGAATATGTTTAAAAATAAAATCGACACATACCTCAGACGGGCGGGATACACATAGATAAAAGGGTCGGACTCTCGATAAGCCAAAGGGCTTCCTTGTCCACCTGCCACCTAGAGTTAATTCTCTGGGTGGCAATCTTGTTAAATCTTGTTAAATCTTGTCTATATGTGACCCCGGCTGACCAAATGTCGGTAAAATTGTAACATTGTTTTCTTACATCCTTGTAAAGGTTTGGTAGGGTGCTTTACACGGTTTCAAAAAATATGACTGCTACAAAAATTGACAAAGTTATGGAGCATTGAACATGGTAGGGATCAAAAAGTTAAAATGAAGAAAACGACTGTTGAAGTTTTACATTATATATGCAAATGGATTGCATGGAAATATTACATGCACAACATTCAAATGTGGCACACAGTATGTAATATGTATGTTATGTTGCAATGATACACTGGAAGTACAAATGTGCTGCTACAAAGACTTATCAAGTTATGCCAGATTATGTCTTCATGTGTAAAACTAAGAGGACAGATTATCTGAGAACAAAAGGTAGACTCACTGTTTGACACAGTTTAAAACCTACAGGCAACTGTCCAGTTTAACATGAGTCTAGTGGCTTAATGCTGTCTGTTGACACAAGCTACTGCCAGTGACCAATTACAGATTAGTCACAGTTTCCATCAAACAATACCAGGCAGAGAATCTTAGCTCCACAGCTGGGTGTAATACACAACCAGAGCCACCACTGATTCATGGTCAAGTAGATTAACTCAATGCACCAACTAAGACAATACACAACACTGTGAGAGACAGTGTCCAGAGTGAGGCCTAAGCAGTGTCCTCATTGCTGAATAGATCAATTAAACCTACCAAGTGGGTGACATTCTGCACAAGTGTTCATTAATCCTTAGTGATTGTTCAGAACACCAGACTGACCCCATACCTAAACAAAGCGAATGTAATAGGTGAAGAACAGGCAGTGTTCAGATAGGGGTATTGGTTGAATTGTATTTGTCTCGACTCAAAAGGCTTTATTGTGTCTTCATCAATTATAAGAAAGCATTTGATTTAGTAGACCGGTCCTCCCTGTGGTCTAAGATAATTTCATGCGGTATTAATGGTATTGTGTTGAAAGTTGTATACAACATGTACAAAAATGCTAAATCATGTATAAATGAGGGCCAGGCTGTGTCAGCCTTCTTCTCATGTGTAGAGGTATGGCAAGGAGAAAACTTGTGTCCTTTGTTATTTGCTATTTACCTGAATAATTTTGAACACTGTTAGTCACAATTATAACGGACTTGACATGGCAGCTGGTTAAATTTACATATACAGTGTATAGCGGAACTATGTCAACTCTTCTAATGGTTGACATTTGGTTGTTTCAGGTGTCAACTATATTGTGAATCTGTAATTATTAGTCTATATTGATACAATTGATTTACACAGTACCATGTCTACACAAGGCATGGCAAGCGTAAACAGAACAGTAGAATGCATTTGATATCAATAAAGTGTAGCATATTTCACTCTATAGTTGTCCAGAATATTAATTTTCTACGTTTGTCACCTACAGGTGACAGAATATTAATTTTCTATGTTTGTCACCCACAGGTTTCTACAGACAATACATCTTTAACCAATAGACACCACAGTCACACCATTTTATAATAATTAAATGAACATCAAAATAAACACAACTTGCAATTATAGAAAATCAATAGTTTTGAAGATACAGTTTAAAAGTGTTAGGCAACTGTTCAGTCTAACAGGGGTCAAGTGTGTCTACTCTGCCTGGGTGCTGTGACCAATTAAAGATTAGTCAAGGTCTCAACGGCCTAAGCTGTAGAGATTAGTCACAGCTTAGAATGATTCAATCAAATACAGATTTCTTGTATATAGTGGCAGCACCCTAAGATACATCTATGCAAAATTAGAAAAAAAGTTGCTGAACAGTTTTTGAAAAAATAGGCCAACTGTTACATTTTTACAAGTTTTGGGGTCCTTGTAGGCCCTAGGGAGCCCTTAAAATGATTCAATCAAATACAGATTTCTCGTGCATAGTGGCAATGCACCAAGATATGTCTATGCAAAATTAGAGAAAAAGTTGCTGAACGGTTTCTGAGATACGGCAGCTAACGGTGGACGGCGGACGGAGGACGGCGGATGCAGAGTGATGGCAATAGTCCCTTGGACCTTCGGCAAAAGGACTAAAAATGGGCCAAGTGGCCCTGAAGTCCTTTGGACTAATACGTCTATATGTGACCCCTGACCAAATAAGTGATAAGTCGGAAAAATTGTAACATTGTTTTCTTACATTCTTGTAAAGGTTGGGTAGGGTGGTTTACACGGTTTCAAAAATTATGACTGCTACAAAAATTGGCGAAGTTATGGAGCATTGAACATGGTAGGGGTCAAAAAGTGAAAATGAAGAAAACGGCTGTTGAAGTTTTACATTATATATGCAAATGGACTGCATAGAAATATTACAAGTATGACATTCAAATGTGGCACACAGTGTGTATGTAATGTTGCAATGATACACTGGAAGTACAAATGTGCTGCTACAAAAACTTATCAAGTTATGTCAGATTATGTCTTTATGTGTAAAACTAAGAGGACAGATTATTTGAGAGCAAAAGGTAGACTCACTGTTTGACACATTTTAACACCTACAGGCAATTGTCCAGTTTAACATGAGTCTATCAAACAATAGCAGGCACTACCACTTGAAATGTCTATGAAAAATTAGAGAAAAGGTTACTGAACAGTTTTTGAAAAAAACAGCCCCACAGAACTAAAGATACTTATTGTTAAGATGTTTAACCTAGTTCTATTATCTGACATTGTGCCAACACACTGGTCTATTGGGATCATTAAGCCTATATAATTATTATAGAAACATAGCAGCAGACACTGGGATAGTGTGACTGCTGCCTGGCTAAATGGATGCAATGGTGCTTTGAAGATTGTTCTTCTGCCAACTATCCTTTTCACACAAGCCTGTAGGTTTAGTAGCTGCCAGCACACTATTGAGCCTAATCTACCATGCAGGTGTAAAAAACGTGCTAATCTATTTGAACTTGACCCACTAATTAACTGTCCACCAAGCAGTAGCAGAACAGTTTATAATAATAATAATCCACAAGTTAAGTGGCAGTGATCTTCCTTTTATCATTCATGTGATGTTTATTGTGAGCAGGGCGGACAAATGGTTATCATACGTAGACAGGTACAGAAAGAAACTGACGTTTTCTATAAAAAGAACACGTTTGCCTATCAATGGCATGTATTTCCTATTGTTGCCGTTTCTGCAAGGCAGAAACAGTTTCTGCCTGGCATAAATCAAACAACCCTATAGGTAATTATTAATCAAATATTTTTTGCAGAAACAGTTTCTGCCTGGCATAAATCAAACAACCCTGTAGGTAATTATTAATGAAATGTTTTTTTGGTGAATCATAGTTATAGATCATTATGAAGGAAGTAAAATGTTTACAGGTTTACTGTTCACTTATTGCACCACGTCTTGCATTTAGAGGAATAATTATAATAGAAAATAAAATGTTGTGGCACATATTTTTAAATACATACATTGATGAGAAACTGGGAATTACTTTTATGTGGCCTAAGAATAACTAATTTCAATTAACTTTCTGCTTATATAAAACAACTGCATACAAATATATATCCATACAAGACACAGACTCCACATGTGACAGATGTTTTGGGAAGGGGAATAGTGTTTTGTTTCTGGTACAAGGTGCTGTGTTTGTTGACCCAAGCCTCTGCCAGTGACCAACTACAGATTAATCACACTTTCAACCAGCAGCCACAGTGACCCAAGCCTCTGCCAGTGACCAATTACAGATTAGTCACACTTTCACCAGCCAGGCACAGTGAGGTGTGACAGATGTTGTGGGGAAAGGGATTAGTTGAACAAAAGGTCAGGAAGCCTGCTAGATCTGCTGCTACAGTAGACAATTTAGTTAGCAAATTTAGCATTTTAGGGGACCTTTGGAGCTCTTAGAATTATTCAATCAAATACAGATTTCTTGTTTACAGTGGCACTACCACATGAATTGTCAATGCAAAATTAGAGAAAAAGTTACTTAAGAGTTTTAAAAAAATAGGCAAAATGTGAAAATTTACCAGTTTTGGGGTCCTTTTTGGAGGGGTCATTAGGTGCCCTTAGAATGATTCAATCAAATACAGATTTCTTGTGTATAGTGACACTACCACATGAAATGTATACGCAAAATTAGAGAAAAGTTGCTGAACAGTTTTTTTTATAAATAGGCAACATTTTACATATTTACCAGTTTTAGGGTCCTTGGAGGCCCTAGGGAGCCCTTAGAATGATTCAATTACAAATTTCTCGTGCATAGTGGCAGTGCCCTAAGATATGTCTATGCAAAATTAGAGAAAAAGTTGCTGAACGGTTTCTGAGATACAGCAGCTAACGGCAGACGGCGGACAGCAGACGTCGGACAGCGGACGGCGGACGCAGAGTGATGGCAATAGTCCCTTGGACCTTCGGCCAAAGGACTAAAAACGAAATTTAACATTGATTAGATAGGAATAAATTAAACCACTCACTTGGAACAAAGATGGCGATACATGCTCTATAGCGATGATTTAGGCATCAAACAAAATCGTTTTTTCAGTTTGTCTTATAAATGACTACGTTTCTGTTACCATTAATGTATACTTATATAGTATATATTTATATATGTAGCATGAAACAGCTGCATTTCATTTCCCTTTTAAAGTACGAATATTCATTGTGAAGTTGGAGCTATGGGAGGGCAATGTCAATTGCGGAAACTTCAACATGTCTGATCATCTCAACGAAGCATTTGTTGATGAAGAAATGGTGGAAGAAAACACTGGGTAACTTGTGCAGGCACACGTACCTGTTGTCAATGCCAAATGTAATTCCAAATTAACTTCCGGTATGAACGATGACAATTTGTTCTGAGATCCGTTCAGCATGGAGTTGCAGTAACCTTAGCAGCAAGTTATGAGGAGTTTTCCACCATTTCCCATGATGCACTTGAACATTTTATCCTAGCCAAGTTCTCGTTTAAGATGGGCATGTTATATCCGACTGTGTGGTGTCCCCGTGATAGCATTGTTAATTTTACGTCCACCTATTTGTGTGAAATCGGATTTTCGGCATTATTCTGCACGAAGGCCAAACTTCGAGTGTGACTCTGTGTCACGGATGATCTCCGAATCTGCCTGTCAAAAATTGCTTCCCGAATTGAGTATCTGATTTTTAAAAGGCTACCTCATTCCTGTAGTTTTTATTACATTTTTGTTATAAATTTGGCATCCACTTTCATTTATCTCATTAAATAAGATTATATGTTATCATTGAACCGAGTATAGAATATTGTTTTTATAGGGTTTATATATTTTATGTTCAAATGATGGGGGTACCCTGCGTGCGTACGTACGTGCATATGGTGTGTGGGTATGGGGGAATGTATGTACAGGTATGCATATATGTAAATAGAGTAACAATTAGTCTAATTTATAAAAAAAAAATTATTTTTAGTCTTTAATTAATAGTTTTAATATAACTAACTTAATTTGTTCTACATTTTATCTGAAGTTTCTTTTTTTCAGTTTTTTATGACACACATTTAATCACTGAGTTAATCTTGTATCAATTTATCCAGGATACCTACTTGGGACTGAGAAGTTCTTGTATCAGTTTATCACGGTCCTTGAAACACTGTAAACACGTCATGGTCTGAAGGACATCTGGGTCAAGGTCATCAATTGATGGAATGATGGAAGTCTGCAGGAGAGAAGCACAATGCTGCAAGATTTACAATAATGCAGCTATGCACACTTACTACAACAGTCTATACATCACTTCTCATTTCAGAATAATTTCTCAAAATATTGAACCTCTAGTAACCACTTATTTCTGTTTACAAAGGCATTTCTACTTGTACCACTTCAAGATGCACCAGTTCAAATCCCTCTATTTCAAGAACTTGTACTACAGAGGTACTTGCAACAGTTTGTCTGTGTAAACATGTAGCACTGGTTACAACTTGTACTGGTACATGTTGGCGGAGCTTAGGAATTTTGCATTTACATATTGTGACATTCCAGACTGTTTTGCATGTTGCTCAATGAATAGTTTTGCATACTGCTCAATGGATAGAAATGTCATCAACAAATAGTTAAAAGAAAACTTTGATGGTTGAAGAACTTTTTAATCTGATAAAGGTAGGGGGACAATAAGAGCCAGGCACAGTTGAAGGGCAGCCATTGAAATAACCTAGTATTTCAATAGTTGGCTCATCATCTCAACTGACAGAATTATGGGAATGCAATGCTGCCACCCATGAGCTAAATGGATGGTTAAACAATGTTTGTCGAAAATAAAAAGATATAAAAATTGTTTTGCACATGCACTGTGTTTCTGTCCTGTACTGGAATAACTACCACAGTTGTGTAAACACAAAGTTGTATTACTTGCAATGGTACTACTTAAATTGGCACAAGTTACACCCATACAAAATACATGTGTAAACACATTAGTTAAATTGGTACATGTTGTACTGGTTCAACTGCCTGTGTAAACACATTAGATGAACTGGTGCACATTGCACTGGTACAAAATGCCTCTATAAAGACAACTGGTTCAACTGTCTGTGTAAACACATTAGATGAACTGGTGCACACTGTACTGGTATAAAATGCCTGTATAAAACACAACTGGTTCAACTGTTTGACAAACATATTAGATGAACTAGTGCACATTGCACTGGTACAAAATTTATGTGTAAACACATTAGTTGATTAGCTTTACTGTTTCCTATGTTAGCAAACACCTAATTTTCTGGTCTGGTTTCACAGAGCCACCATTGTTTAAAATCAAGGAGAGAGGGGGGAGGATAGGGAGGGTGAGGGAGGGAGGGAGGGTGAGGATGAGGGAGGGGGAGGAGGGGTAGAGATGGAGAGAGATATGGGGAGAGAGGGGGAGAGAGAGGGAGAGGGGAGAAAGGTGGAGAGAGGGAGATATGGGGAGAGAGGGAGAGATGGGGAGAGGTGAGCGATGGGGAGAGGTGAGAGATGGGGAGAGGGGGAGAAAGGGAGAGAGGGGGAGAGATGGGCAGAGAGGGGGAGAGATGGGCAGAGAGGGTGAGAGAGGGCGAGAGAGTGAGAGTTTCCTATGAGGGTTTAACCATGGAAAGCCATGTTTTCTTGCATCAGTGAACCAGCTGAAACACATCCCTGCTGGGAGTGGGTGGAAAACAGTCAATTTCACAAAATGCAGTAATTCAAAGTAATTGATTTTGTGAAATGCAACAACAAAAAACAGATTATGAATAAGAGAAAGGTTAAACAAATGTGTTAAAAATTAATAAGGTACAGTAAAAGGGTCACAAAAGATTAGGTCAGAAATAAGATAACATAAACAATAGGACAAGTCTAGACTACCTGTACAGCTTGATTCATAGGTATCTCTAACTGCATCCAGCCTTCATCCCTACAAAGTAGAAAACATGCTACTACAGCAAATGCATAGACTCTCATATATCCCTCTGGCCCTCTATCATATGCACCTGAGTAGCCAATGTACAACTCATAAGGAATTGTATCAACTTGCTTATAAATATTGAGAATTTAAACGTCTTGGAAACGGTTTGTACCTCTTTTATTTTACTGACACATTTGTTGGTTTAGATTTTCCAACAGTGTGATTTTTGTGTGAATGCAGTTAATCAAATGCATGTGATATCAGGTGAGGGCAGACTAGGTCTATTGTATCAGTATGGCTGTGTGCACCACAACTCTATGGTTCTTTTCTTGACCACCAGGCTTGCATTTACTGTCACTGTACCAAAAATGTTAAGGAAAATGATTACACAAAATAACACAACAATGTTCACTTTTCAGAGCAGACATTTTTGCTTTAAATGTTTTGGAAAATTGTAAACAGCCAATAAAATAAGGCTTTATTTTGGTTGCATGGAGCTTTAAAAGCAGAACACAACTGTCCAAGAAAGTGAAGTGCCAACTGTTGACCTTTTGACTGAACCATTGAGCAAGACATGAATGCATGTGCAGCTGGTCAAGTGAACTAGCAGGGTGCTTTCTTCACACATGGCGACAAGGAATGACACTACAGGTACCTGAATGACTTGTTCCATGCGTTGTTCCTGCCCTAACATTATGCTGTATCCTCTGAAACACACCCAGGTGATGATCTTTTCTCAAGTATTACTTAGCTCAGCCCTTCTCTTGCAATGTTTTCAACTTCTGTAAATTTTCAACCATTTTACAATGTCCTATGACAACAGCAGTACACTACGTAACTTTCAATCAAATCTACATAATATAACTTTCAATCAAATCTACATAATTATCTATACAACTTCTGTTACAAACTCAATCATACACCCTGTGCAGGTCTCATTTAGATTATGTTTGCATGTTTCATAATGAGGTCCTGTAATGTACATGATTTGCAACACATTTTTTTGTCATCATAGTATGATAAGGAATTACCAACCATAATAAACATATTTCTTAAACAAACTGTTGCTCAATAACATAGCTGTGTTACTCTTTGAATAACTATCATAAGTGATCCTGATGAACTGTTCCCAATGCCACAACAACAAAAGGTTACCAACTCAACAAAGATAGCCTGTGGCACATACACAGGACACACGTGTTTGTTGTGGTGTGGTGTGTGTGTGTGTGTGTGTGTGTGTGTGTGTGTGTGTGTGTGTGTGTGTGTGTGTATGTGTGTGTGTGAAGATGCTGTAATCTATGTTTCAACAGCATTGCTGAGGTCGGCAGTGAGACGTAGGAGTGAGAAGAGTGTGCGCAGGGCTATGACAACCATCTCCTAGAACTCCCTGAAGCTCAAGTGTGCGCCATCAACATTGAGCGCACCGAACTGGCGGCACAGGGATGAGAGCCCGGACCATCGTGGTCAAGTTCGGGTCGTTCAAGAACCGTGAGCTGGTCCTGCAGGCGGCAAAGAAGAAACGGCCACGTGGCATCTACGTGAATGAGGACTATTCGCAGATGGTCATGGTGAGACGGAAAGAACTGCTACCAAAAATTATGACGGCCAGGGAAGAGGGCAAAATTTGACAAACTGGTGGTAAGAGCGCGACATGATGTCACAAACCGTGGTTAAATAACCAGAATGACAAACCTTGGTTATCAAGAGGGCTAAAAAACGCTTGCATAAAGAAGAATAACCTGTACTTAGCATTTCTATAAAATAGGACAGAATTAACAGAAAGCCGCTACAAAAATAAGTTAACAAAGTTATTACGTCTAGAAAAGTAAACAAAATAAGTAAAGGTAAGTTCCTATATAGCGCAGTATCCAGTCCTCAGGACTGCTCAAAGCGCTTTACACTTTACTCCTTGGCAGACCTGTTCAATCGAACACCATCTCGACTTCTCTGGGAAGCATTCAGCCATGCTGCAATTAATGAGCGAAGACTATTCGTACACAAATATCCACCACAGTCTATAGACAGGTGTTCATTCATATCGCTGAGTGAACTGAAGCAATGTAGAGTAAACAAACTTGCCCAAGGTTCAACACTGCTGCATAGGATTCGAACCTGCATTCTCTCAGTTGAGAATCCTGCGCTACTGCGCAGAAAAGAAAACTATTACAGAAAAAAACTCAATGATTGTAAGACTAATTTAAAAGAAACTTGGAAAAATCTTAACAGCATAATAGGTCAAAGAAAATCTGATACCACATATTTGAACAAGTTTCATGTTGATGAAAATCTAGTAGTATTAGAAAATAAAGCAATAGCTAACCATTTTAACAATTCCTTTGTTGACATAGGTACAACCTCATAGAACCCTGCCCAGGAACAAAGCCAACCGACTTTGTAAAACATACTGTATCACAATCAATGTATATTTCGCTCATTACTGAGCAAGAAGTACTGAAAATTGTGTCTGGGTGCAAAAGTAAAACTTCATAGGGACACGATGAAATCAGCATGAAAACAGTTATGCATGCAATAAAGCAAATTGTACAACTGCTAACCCACATTTTAACAGATCATTTCCAAATGATATGAAATTAGCAAAAGTCATTCCTATATTTAAGTCAGGAGATCGTTTTCAATTTTCTAATTATAGACCTATATCTCTCTTTTCCCAATTTAAAAAAAATACTTCAAAAAATACTCAACAAAAGGCTAACGTCTTTCATTAAAACACAATGCAGTATGGCTTCAGAAGTAATCACTCAAATTCGCTAACTTTAACAGAATTTGTCGAAAAGGTTACTTCCACAATGGAAAAAAATATATATCGACCTAAATAATAAATTGCATTTCTATGGAATAAGGGGTCTGACTCTGGACTGCATAAAACGCTACTTAACCAACCGTAGACAATATGTATACTATAACAACAGTAACTTAGAACAAAAGGAAATCAAGTGTGGACTCCCACAAGGTTCAATCCTTTGGCCCATTATTATTTATTCTGTACATACATGACATGTGTGAAGTCTCAAAATTGCTTGATATTATTCTGTTTGCTGATGATACAAACATTTTTTATTCCGCCAGTAACACAGATGATGTAAGCACTGTTGTTAACAATGAACTAAAGAAACTAGACCTGTGGTACCGAGTGAACAAAACACATTTTATAATGTTTAACAAGAAAAATGGGCCAAGTGGCCCTGAAGTCCTTTCGACTAATACGTCTATATGTGACCCCGGCTGACCAAATGAGTGGTAAGTCAGAAAAATTGTAACATTGTTTTCTTACATCCTTGTAAAGGTTTGGTAGGGTGCTTTACACGGTTTCAAAAAATATATGACTGCTACAAAAATTGGCGAAGTTATGGAGCATTGAACATGGTAGGGGTCAAAAAGTGAAAATTAAGAAAACGGCTGTTGAAATTATAAATGCAAATGGATTGCATGGAAATATTACATGCACAACATTCAAATGTGGCACACAGTATGTAATATGTATGTTATGTTGCAATAATACACTGGAAGTACAAATGTGCTGCTACAAAGATTTATCAAGTTATGCCAGATTATGTCTTTATGTATAAAACTAAGAGGAGAGATTATTTGAGAGCAAAAGGTAGGCTCACTGTTTGACACAGTTTAAAACCTACAGGCAACTGTCCAGTTTAACAGCGGTTTAGTGGCTTATTGCTGTCTGTTGACACAAGCTACTGCCAGTGACCAATTACACATTAGTCAGTTTCCATCAAACAATAGCAGGCAGAGAATCTTAGCTCCACAGCTGGGTGTAATACACAACAAGTGATAAATATGATACACAGGAAGTACAAATGTGCTGCTACAAAAAAGTATAAAGTTATGCCAGATTATGTCTTTATGTATAACATTTAGAGGACAGATTATTTGAGAGTAAAAGGTAGTGTAAAGAAAATAAAAAAATGATTCCGCTGGACAGTGATAGACCGTTTGAACTTGAAGCCTTTGTCAAACTTTTGTCTCGACTTCACCGAAGGCGGTGTCCTGCTGTCAGAACTTTGAAGGTGTTACCTAACTTACAGGTGTTTGTCAATAAGAATAATGGGATGATAATTTACACCAACGTTGTTTCCTGTAGAAGTCATTTTGTGGGATATATTAGCATTAGCCATGCCAATTAAAAAATTAGAGCTATATAATAGTAGTTTGCCAAAATGTAAACAAACTCAAAGACAGTTGCAGCTTAGCATTAGCCTGTTCTGAAATATTTTAATGACATAATGATATATTTCACATAAATATATAGGGAGCTAATAGAGAGGCCCATATTAATCCATAGCACTACAAAATGAAGTATCTGAAAGTCACACTTCATATATTGAGTGACACATCTCATACTGTCTTTCTGGACTGTCGCAATGTCCAATAGTTTCCTATCACAACCCTCATGTACAATAAACCAAAGCTATATATTTCCAACACCACAACGTATGTATTATCATTGGATAGGTAATTGAATAATCTTTCAGACTAACGCAACTTGTAGCAGCAGAAAATGAAGCACACAAAAGTTACACCGCAAACAATGACATGCATTCTCAAAATGTGATTCATTCAAAAATTAGTGCTATATATAATAGTAGTTTGTCAAACTCAAAGACAGTTGCAGCTTACTGTCCACCAAGCAGTAGCAGAGCAGTTTTATAATAATCCACAAGTTAAGTGGCAGTGATCTTCCTTTTATCATTCATGTGATGTTTATTGTGAGCATGGCGGACAAATGGTTATCATACGTAGACAGGTACAGAGAGAAACTGACATTTTCTATAAAAAGAACATGTCAATGGCATGTATTTCCTATTGTTGCTGTTTCTGCCAGGCAGAAACAGTTTCTGCCTGGCATAAATCAAACAACCCTGTAGGTAATTATTAATCAAATGTTTTTTGCAGAAACAGTTTCTGCCCAGCATAAATCAAACAACCCTGTAGGTAATTATTAATCAAATGTTTTTTTGGTGAATTATAGTTACAGATCATTAAGGGTTACGATGGAAGTAAAATGTTGACATGCTTACTGTTCACTTATTGCACCACGTCTTGCATTTAGAGGAATAATTATAATAGAAAATAAAATGTTGTGGCACATATTTCTAAATACATGCATTGATGAGAAACCGGGAATTACTTTTATGTGGCCTAAGAATAACTAATTTCAATTAACTTTCTGCTTACATAAAACAACTGCATCAAAATATATATCCATACAAGACACAGACTCCGCATGTGACAGATGTTTTGGGAAGGGGAATAGTGTTCTGTTTCTGGTACAACAGTGTGTTGACCCAAGCCTCTGCCAGTGACCAATTACAGATTAGTCACACTTTCACCAGCCAGCCACAGTGAGGTGTGACAGATGGTGTGGGAAAAGGGATTAGTTGAACAAAAGGTCAGGAATCCTGCTAGATCTGCTGCTACAGTAGACAATTTAGTTAGCAAATTTAGCATTTTAGGGGACCTTTGGAGCCCTTAGAATGATTCAATCATATACAGATTTCTTGTGTACAGTGGCACTACCACATGAAATGTCTATGCAAAATTAGAAAAAAAGTTACTTAAGAGTTTTTTTTTAAATAGGCAAAATGTGAAAATTTACCAGTTTTTGGGTCCTTTTTGGGGGGTCATTAGGTGCCCTTAGAATGATTCAATCAAATACCGATTTCTTGTGTACAGTGACACTACCACATGGAATGTATATGCAAAATTAGAGAAAAAGTTGCTGAACAGTTTTTTTTAAATAGGCAAAATGTTTTTACCAGTTTTGGGGTCCTTCGAGGTCATAGGGAGCCCTTAGAATGATTCAATCAAATACAGATTTCTCGTGCATAGTGGCAATGCCCTAAGATATGTCTATGCAAAATTAGAGAAAAACTACTATTACTGCTACTACTACTACTATAACTACTACTACTACTACTACTACTACTTTATTTATTTACTTTAAGAACCACTTTATTGGAAATTACTGGGCCTAGTGGGATAAGTTGCATGTCAACATGTTCGATGGTACTGTAATGTAACAAGCTATGATTGTGCCATAACAAGAGCAGTGTCCGATAGTATCAAAGCAAGGTGATCAACAGCATACATCACTAAAACTAGAATTGGAGAGAATTCTTTGAAAACAATAGGGGCATGACTTTGCAACATACTACCTGTATATACTAAGAATGCAACATCATTGAATATGTTTAAGCATAAAACCAATAAATTTATCATTGGCATCAATTAAACTAATTGAACTACCAGGTATATCTGTAATGAACAGGCTTTTAATCATCAGTTTCCCTTACATTATCTCTAGCTTTATTTAAATGAAGTCGACCTGAAGCTATTACGTTGACTCAGTTGTCTAACATTTATATATGTAATGTTATTTGTATATATATATATATATATAGACTACCAGCTCGATAAGTTTTTAACTTCTCTGGTAGCCACCTCATGTGTGTAGTTTTTTTTAAATATGTTGTATATCACATGGATGAGGAAATACATTTACTTACTTACTAACTTACTTACATAGGAAGCTTGTAAATGCAAAATGTTGAACTAGAAATAAAAGGTGCTTTTGGAGATATGAATGTCATTAGTACATATGACTGCCATTTCTAGAGATCTCTAAAAGATGCTCAAGGTGGACGTAGGTGGTCTAGTGAAGTACAGCTGCGACTGACACTGGCTCAGGGTGGTCTGGCCAAGTATCCCTGCAAAGACACTGGCTCAAGGTGTTACAGCCAAGTATGCCCTGCAAAGACACTGGCTCAAGGTGTTACAGCCAAGTATCCCTGCAGAGGCACTGTCTCAAGGTGGTCTAGTCAAGTATGCCCTGCAAAGACACTGGCTCAAGGTGGTCTAGTCAAATATGCCCTGCAAAGACACTGGCTCAAGGTGGTCTAGTCAAGTATGCCCTACAAAGACACTGGCTCAAGGTGGTCTAGTCAAGTATGCCCTGCAAAGACACTGGCTCAAGGTGGTCTAATCAAGTATGCCCTGCAGAGACACTGGCTCAAGGTGGTCTAGTCAAGTATGCCCTGCAAAGACACTGGCTTGAAGTGATCTAGTCACGTATGCCATGCAAAGACACTGGCTCAAGGTGGTCTAGTCAATTATGTCCTGCTGCAAAGACACTGGCTCTATGTGGACTAATTAAGTATGTCCTGACTGACAGAATCAATGTCTAGTTAAGTATGTTCTGACTGACCTACTCAATGTGGTCTCGTTAAGTATGTCCTGACTGACAGATTCAAGGTAGTCTAGTTAAGTATGCCCTGTGACTGACAGACTCAATGTGTTTAGTTAAGTATGCCCTGTGACAGACAGACTGAATGTGTGCTTAGTTAAGCATGCCCTGCAATTGATGCTATCAACTGACTTTGCAATGAGAATGGATGTGCGTAACCATCCATCCTGGAATGAGTACAAGAGCATTGTGTACAAGAGAATATAATGTATTGTGATCCTGTGATCATGTGTGTAGCTGGTTAACAGAGACTCCAAGCCAGGCATATGAATAAATATGTTTTGACAACACACAGGTGGGGGAACCTGTGTCAATATAGGGAAATTGTGTTGTTTGTATATGATGGGAGTTCCCACAGCTATGAAACACTCTCCATGTGATTATATGCATGTGTCTCGGCAATATCTTCTAGAAGATGACTACAGTTAACATAGTGGTACTACAGGCACACCCAAAAATCACAGACAAACTTTTATTTAGGATTCTAAACAAGATATTGCAAATCTCTTAGTTTATTCAGTGCATAAACTCACTTATGGAAATAGATTGGCTAAGTCATTGTTATGTAAACCAAAAATCAGATTAATTAAACACACAACATTAAAGGGAATAAAAACATCTATTGCTTGAATTCATGTTATATTACATCCTGCTATCTATTTCCACGTCCACCAAGCCAAAAAAATTCAATGAATTAGAAATTCCACATTTTATGGTGTACATCCGGACATTTTCGAATATGCATATTTTTGGCACACTTTTCGGGATGCCGAGATGTGACGTCACTTATGACTCAAATTCGCATCAGGCCGACCCTTTCCATGCATTCAGAGCATGTTTACAAGTATAGCTTTTGGGTCGAAACGAGCGTCAGAACGAGTTATTGTGCAATATTCCGACGTAATACAAACACTAGTCATCATAGAGGAACAAACAGTTATTTTACGGTTCCACATGAATCGAATTTTATTCAAAACAACGAATGCGAATGGGCCTACAAGTCGACTAGGTTTCGCCGAGCTTGGGCTCGTTTTCAAAATAATTATATCGAATGCAACCAACGGGAGATAATCTACACCAATAAACATACATAGCAAACATATATTGTATCCAGCTACATAAAGTAACGTGTATAATCTCATAATATCACTAGAATATCGATATATGACGGAGTTGTACAATTTATCATAACAACTTAAATCAGTCAGAGAGCTTCAGTTGGTCCCGCTAGCTCAGTGGGTAGCTGCGTTGGCTACTTGTTGTTGATTTTACAATCGGGCGACGCCGGTTCAATCCTGAACGCATGCAAACTTTTGATTTTCTATACACTTTTTTGTTTATGTTTTCACGAAGTAATATTAAAAAAATCATTTTATACTATAATGCAATGTTTGAAAATAATTTTTATTTTTGTAGTAACTATTTATTCGCCATAAAAATGAAAATATGGTCATTATATAAAGATGTTTCTCAATTTTATTTATCCAAACAAATATAATGTAATGGATATATAATTTTGTAAATATATTGTACGGTAATATATTGTAATTATATATGTGAAAACAGATTGAGATCTGTCTGGATAAATACAATTTAGAAACATCGTTATATATAATGACCATATTTTCATTTTTGTGGCGAATAAATAATTACTACAAAAAAAATATATATTTACAAACAATGCATTATAGTATAAAATGATTTTGTTTATATTACTTCGTGAAAACATAAACAAAAAAAGTGTATAGAAAATCAAAAGTTTGCATGCTGTCAGGATTGAACCGGCGTCGCCCGATTGTAAAATAAATGATAGGTAACCAACGCGCCTACGCACTGACCTAGCGGGAGCAACGGAAACTCTCTGATTTAAGTTGTTATGATAAATTGTACAACTCCTTCATATATCAATATTCTAGTGATATTATGAGATTATACATGTTACTTTATGTAGCTGGATACAATATATGTTTGCTATGTATGTTTATTGGTGTAGATTATCTCCCGTTGGTTGCATTCGATATAATTATTCGGAAAACGAGCCCAAGCTCGGCGAAACCTACTCTAGTCGACTTGTAGCCATGTAGGCCCATTCGCATTCGTTGTTTTGAATAAAATTCGATTCATGTGGAACCGTAAGATAAATGTTTGTTCCTCTATGATGACTAGTGTTTGTATTAAGTCGGAATATTGCACAATAACTCGTTCTGACGCTCGTTTCGACCCAAAAGCTATCCTTGTAAACATGCTCTGAATGCATGGAAAGGGTCGGCCTGATGCGAGTGTGTGTCATAAGTGACGTCACGATAACACGTGATCGCCTAGCTCATTAAAATTTAATTTTCCGCGGGAATCGCTTCACAGACGGGCTTAAAATCGAACTTATGCTACAAATGTATTTTTCTGTATTTGTTTAATGTTGTCAAACGTTACATACAATGTTAAACTTTGTGTACACATAGAAAAAGGATTTTAGCTAATACCTTATTTTTATTTCCTTTAATGGAATCTAATTGACAGAAAACTTATTTACAAGCAAACACAGTGCCAACACATCTATGAAATGCATTAACTGCATCAAAGAATTATTGAAATATTGATATTCTTGTCCTACACATATATCGGAAGACTGGCTGGCATAGACACTACATTCACACAAATTGTAGCTATGGCAATGTATACTTACGCAACAACCCACGGATGTCTGTGGATTTGCTCTAACTGAAAACAGCACATAGATTAAATAAACAACATGAACAAAATTGCCAAATTAATCATAATTAATCACGTCTTACATCTTATATATCAATCCTAAAATGTGCCCATGCATAGATCCAGAATTTGGACAAATGCAAAGTTATTTTTTGAACAAATGAAAATAACAGAAAGGGTTCATTTGATATATTTATTTGAATCCATTTATTTTATGTCTGCCACATAGCAGGGATTGTATAAAGTACAATCACCAGGTCTGGGGTGATAATCACTGCCTGGGATAAAACAGCCACACCCCCAATGAGTATTTCACTCAAAACAACTGCCGTAATAATCTGTTTGCAGTACTAGTAAATCATGTTTACTTTATTATTTCAGTCAATTTTAGGCATTGTGTAATTAGTTTAAGACTTAAAATAATGCCAGAATACATTAACATGCTGTTACATGTCCACACAGCAGTCCCATCTGTCATAAAGTCTCCATCTGATACAGAGTCTCACGTTACATTACAGCCAGTGATGCAACAGTTTGAGACAGGGTTTCTGTATCTCTCAGTCTCATTATTGCTCATATTAATGGCAGAATAAGTTTTGACAAGTTGCTTGTTTTAAATGCAGTTTCTGCTTGTAATCTTTCTTGATTAATAAATGGGGAGTTTTTAGTATATATCAAGCTGTGTTGGTATACTTCTTATTTTCTTAAATCACAATGATCTTGGTTGGCATTTAACAGTTCAAACTCATGCTTATTTTCTTATCAATATCAATAATATAAATAATAATACAAATTATTAATTGACAAAACATCATGATATCACAATAAGGAAACAATATATTATAGTACTTACAAGAATTTGTACAACTAGCAAACATATCCATCCCCTAATGGGATCAGTTAGTAGTTCATACGTGACAGTCATGATAGCAATATTTACCAATAGTTAGAAAACACATAGCATCGTTACATAAACACCATAAAATGCTCACATAGGTAAGCGTCGGTTGCTATATATAATTATATATATATACATATGTTTGCTCGTTTATATTAAGATACAACAATACTGACTGTGAGTCTTTTGGATGTATCAACTTCAATCATGCCTCGTAGTAGATTCTGACAGTCAGGTGGGACAAAATGTGGTATGTGAAATACACCACGTTTCACCTTCTCAAGTAACTGCCGCAAGTTGTCATCATCAAATGGCAGTGCTCCCTACAATGGTACATTACTAATACTAGTCACATGTAATTTTATTAACAACATGTCATGTTCATGCCTGTTTTCAATTGCAGCATTTTTCATGACTATTTCTGAAATTATTCCATCTTCCAGTATCAAGAAGCTTTTATGTGGAAAATATTGTTGGTTCACAAATGATTCTAATATGCTTCACAGATCATTTTTATATTAACTAAATAACACAGTTACACAAATAAGCCAGCATGCCATACTAGACATCAAATAAGATTAACATGTTACAAAATATATCTGAAACATGACGAGTGAAAACATTGCAATTGAGGAGGGAACTAAAGTGCAACAATGTACATGTACTATAACTAAATTGACAACCACAGCAGTTTATTATATTCAAGTGCAATGGGACCTGTGTGGTGATACTGTACAGTTGTAGTTCTGTCCATCTTATTTACACATCATATTGAGGGACCAACATTGTAATGAATGAGGCTAAAACACCCATTAAAAAGTGTAGCCAACATTAACAAAAGTGATAAATAGCAACTGTGGAGTAGCTGAGAAGTGCTACTTGCCACAAGCAGAGCATAGAGAATCACCCCGCAGCTCCACACATCTGCTTTCCTCCCATCATACTTCTCACCCTGAAAACAAAATGAAAAATCATCTTTGATTTATGGAGAAACACTACAAGCAGCTTGGTGGTTGTCATAGGAGGGTTTTCTATAACGGAAACATTGAGGATATCAATAATTATTTTATCATGAGACATTTATTGGCTTTCTGTTCATATGACCTTTCCCGGTGGTAATTTGTATTATTACACTTGGAACTGTTTTTTTAGAAATGGTTACAGATGGAGGGAGATATGGAGGTGAGGGAGAGAGAGAGACAGCGAGAAATAGAGAATAAAAGCTATGGAAACATAAATATCACAATTTCAGAGATATATTATTAATTTTGAATATAAATTATAACTGTTGACTTAACCACAAAAGAACAAGTTTTCTGAAGAATTTATGTTGGCAATATATGTTAAAGTAACAATAAAGTTAGTATTTAAGTGTACAGGATTTTCCCCAAATCAGCCATCATGGTGTCAACTTTCACAAGTTCTAAAATATTTAAAAAATTATCCTTGGTACATGAGTTGTAATATTGTGTTAAAGAAATACCAACGTGCATCCAGAAGTTATATTTATAACTTTTTTATTGTTTCATAATAATAATTACTGTGGTATGATATGTGATTTTCTCAAATTTATACCAGTGATTTCATTGAGGAATTAAACACCAAAGCATTGAATAAGTTGGTAAACATTATTACATAAATGTTCTTCAAAATGAAGTAACTGTATATGTAAGTTGGAATATGACTACAAGATATCTTGAAACTATTCTGGTCAATTGCTGTTGTCACAATAACATCCAAATGTTACTGTAGATAGCATGTAACTGTCCATATGATTAGAAATGTTGCAGAGATGGGAAAGTGATGATTAGTAAAAACAGGATAAAAAAACATTGATAAACAGAGTGTATGCATCGGTTGGAAGATGGGAAAAATTATTAGCATTTGCTACTAATAACTTTTGTTTTTCATCTGTTTATTGGCATAAATAACAACATATGGGTCACACGAGACTGGCCTACCCATTTTATATTTATTTGAGACTTAACCACAAATATAGATATTCTATTTTGTACCTAATGTCAACATAGTTTGTGCTAGGTAATAACTGTAAAAACAGAACAAATGAAATTAATTTGAATCAAAGCAACAGTATGACTATGTAACTGAACCTAATAAATGACAACTACTTGAGTTTAATATGGAATGACATTAAAATTAAACTCAAATGCATGCCACAAATCAGAAAAGTAGTCCGCTCAGCCACTGCTACAAATATAAACACAACAACAACACCAACAACAGCAGAAGAAAAACAATAAATGGTAGAGGAATGGTGGTGCAGACAACAATGGTCCAGAAAGCCAACACCTTACCCGAATCACTTCTGGACAAGCATAATGTGGAGACCTGACAAGCACCAGCAAACAGTTGTTACTGAGGACTTGAGCAATGCAGAAGCTTTAGTAATGTGTAGGCCCAGTAAGCGGCTACCCCGGTAATCTTACAGTCATTAATAGTTTCAGCAATATTCGATGATCAATATAAGCAAAAACCTGCAACACTGTTCACTTATTTAGTATTATGACATCTCTGTTGTCTATTCATGCTGTTCAGCACAATGTATTTCTTATCCTTTGACTTTAAATATCTCTGTTTGTATGATCTACATGATTTCAGATACAATTTCTGCACTACAACCACATGGATCTAGCATATAGAGCATTCTTATTAAGACCACAATCATGACAGCAATATCTACAATATATATTTTGTATATTAAAAACAATGAGTGTATATTATTCTTGCTATCCATCATTCCTTTATACAGTTGAGTGAGCTGAAGCAACATGGAGTAAAGACAATTTTTTAAGTTTCAAAATGTCAGCAAAAGAATTCAAACCTGGATTCTCTTTCTCAAAATTTAGAGTCCAATGATCTAACTACTTTGCCACTGCATGTCTCTAGGTAGTCTGAATGTATACCTACTCCTCTTATCTCGTAACAATGGAGATCAATAAATATGGGTGATTGGGTGTGGTGCAACGCTTGGCAGTAGCTCCCACAACAGCTGTCTTATTGTTACAAGTTTGACATATTTTCATTCACGGAATATTTAATATTTCTCAGGTGCATGTATGAAGGTACACACATTACTTTGGACGTTTACATTTTACTTGAAAATGATTACTGGTGCCGGACTGTTATGGTTTTTAATCGACATTCGTCTACGCTTGCTTTGACAACCGATTGCAAACTTGTCAAGCAGAACGGTGTGGTCTATTCCTGGATAACACCAGACCATGAACAACTTTGTGCAACCACTCATGATACGCAGTAACGCATGATGCACTTCAGCACACATGTGTCAACAATGGCATCAGTGGTGCGTTATTGAAGGACACAGCTGTTGTCTACTGACACCAGTGCAACCAGGTCTACCAGATTTCGGGTGACCTGCTGTGTGAATCTTCTTCTTCATCAGCTGTTCATCTTCATGCGTTCATCTATGAGACGTAAACACTGTAGCGGCCGTAAAATCGCAAAACAGATCGGGACAATAATTCATTACGCATGAGTACCGACATTGCTACAACGAAGCCAAAATTTACAAAATTTAATAACTTTACCACTGCATAAACAGGTCACCATACAAGGCGATCAAGGCGTACGAGTATGTTACGTTAACGCACAATCATGTCGGAACAGAACACTCGCCATTGCAGATCATATACTTCAAAACCATCTCGATATGATGGCTGTCATGTATCAGGATCGTTATAACTGGTACGTTATACAGCTACTTACTACAGTGAGCTCTGACACCGTTGATGGTAATAAAGGGTTGTTGTCTTCCGGTCAAATTCGAGTTGCACATGTCTAGTGTTTCCAGTTCCAATTAAACAAGCAATATGCTGCTTTAAAAAGCATAACATGGTGTCAGAAGACAAACTACACAAAATATTAGGGTAGGATGTGTTGGTCGGAAAAACTGTGTTGGTGAAGTTTGAAGTGACGACTAAAAATTGAACTGAACTGTGTGTCAAAACGTCGAGTCACTGTCAACGACTGAAAAATTTAATTTTTCAAGCCACCAAGTAGTATTGCGTTCAATGCCAGCAACTTAGATGAGGCATCGAGAAGTTGGGAGCAGCAGTTTAGGACATTTTACACAGCGTGTGAATTGAACAAGAAGCCTAAAGCTGTCCAAGTGGCCATACTACTACATACTGCTGGACCGGAAGCCCAGGAAGTATTCAACCAGTTTGAGTTCAAACCAGCAGGACCTGCTAACGTCCCACCAGCAGAAGATAGAGACAACTGGGAAACGGTGCTAGACAAATTCCGTCACTACTGCAAACCACGTAAAAATACAGTTTACGAACGATATTGTTTCTGGTCTCGCAATCAAGGCAATGGGGAACAAGTGGATCAGTGGATCAAGGACTTGAGAATGAAAGCTAAAATGTGTGAATTTGGTGACCAGGAGGATCTGATGATCCGTGACAAGATAGTGTTCAGCGTCAATGACGAGCGTGTTAAAGAGAGACTTTTGAGAGAGTCAGATCTGTCGCTAGCTAAGGCATTAGATGTGTGCCATGCAGCCGAGACGACAAGAGCGCAACTGAAGGTCATGGCGTCTGAAGGAAAGCCAGAAGCTAAAGTGAATGTAGTGAAGCAGAGATCTCGTTCAAGCACGTTTAGCAAGGGCTCCCATGCAGTTGGCAGGGGTATCAAGGGAACTAACAATGACACTAGGGGTGGTTATAATAGTACACCGAGACCACGGGCTACACAGGGAAGCATTCACTGCAAATTCTGTAGCAGGTCACACCCACCAAAGTCATGCCCTGCGTACGGTAAACAGTGTAACCGTTGCAAGGGGTGGAACCACTTCGCAGTAATGTGCGAACACCACCGCACTGCTACAGTCGATAGGAAGGTGCGGATGGTGAACAATGAACAATGTGAGAGTAATGAATGTCTGTATCTGGGTTCGTTATTCTTGGACGTGCATACACACACTACTCATGATGATGACTGGATGACAAAGATGATGATTGGCAGCCAGCAGATAAGCTCCAAGTTGGACACTGGCGCACAGGCGAATGTGTTGCCTATGACGATCTACGAGACACTAAAGCCGAATGCAGCCTTGCAGCCTACAAAGACGATACTGTCGGCATTCGTGAATGACGTCAAAGTGAAGCCAGCCGGCACGGTCAAGCTTCTGTGCATACCAGAGAACGCGGACAAACCGACACTGATCGAGTTCTTTGTCACTACGCACACCAATGTGCCACTACTTGGATGTCGAGCGTGCGAGTCATTGGGACTTGTCAAACGAGTGGGCGAGATGTCGCGTGAGAAGCCACTAACGAGTGACACTCTGATGAACGAATATGAAGACGTGTTCACTGGAGTTGGAGAACTTGACCATCCGTATCATATCGAGCTGAAAGAGGACGTACAGCCGGTAGTCCAGGCAACCAGGAAGCTTCCATACACCAGAGTGGAGAGTATAAAGAAGGCTCTAGACAAGTTAGAGAGGGATGGAATCGTCGCAGATGTAGAACAACCTACACCATGGGTGAATAACTTGGTCATAACGGAGAAGCGGAATGGATCGTTGAGATTATGTCTTGACCCGAAACCACTCAATAGAGCGATTAAGCGTGAACATTTCGAGATCCCGACTCCTGAGGATGTGCAGTCGCGTCTAGCTGGAAAGAAAGTATTTTCAGTGATAGATATGTCGATGGCGTACTGGCACGTCAGACTGTCGGATGAGTCCAGTTACCTCTGCACGTTCCACACGCCATGGGGCAGAAAAAGGTTTCTGCGCATGCCGTTTGGCATCAGTTCAGCCAGTGAAGTACTGCAGAAACGCATGCTACTAACGTTTGGTGACATCAAAGGAGCGTACGTGATAGCCGATGACATCATCGTCGCGGGGGATGATGAACAAGATCACGATGCCATCATGCGTGCTGTTTTCCAGAGGGCAAGAGAACGAAACGTGAAGTTCAACTCGTCAAAAGTGCAGTTGAAGGTCAATGAGGTGCTGTACATGGGACATATAGTATCGGAAGCAGGCCTCAGCCCAGACCCTAGCAAAGTGAGAGCCATCGTCGATATGCCACTGCCTGAGGACAAGCGCGCAGTCCTGAGGTTTCTGAACGTTGTGAAGTATCAGGCAAAGTTCATCCCGCGAGAGTCGCACATCACTGGTCCTCTACGTGCGCTGCTGAAAGAGGACGCGGCGTGGTGTTGGACACAAGAGCATACAGATGCAGTGAACGAGTTGAAGACAATTCTAAGCAGTTTGCCAGTGCTGAGGTTCTACGACGTGAACAAACCAGTAACGTTGCAGTCGGACGCGTCAAAGAGTGGACTAGGGGCGTGTCTTCTACAAGAAGGGCAGGTTGTTGCTTATGCGTCAAGGGCACTAGTCGGTGCAGAGCTACACTACGCACAGTTGGAGAAAGAACTGTTAGCGGTCGTTTTCGCGACTTCCAGGTTTCATCAGTACATTTATGGCAAGGAAATCGAAGCGCAGACTGATCATAAGCCGCTTGAAATTATAATGAAGAAACCGATCGGAAACGCAACGGCACGCGTACAACGAATGATGTTGAAGCTACAGCGATACGAGATAAACCTGTCATATGTACCAGGGAAGCTGGTACGTAGCCGACGCTCTCTCACGTGCTTACATAGAGGGTGAGCCAGACAATGAGCTCATTGACGATATTGAGATTATGGTCCACAGCGTTACAAAGAACTTCCCAGCAAGTACAGGGCGACTCGAGCAAATCCGAAGTGCTACAGCCAATGACGTGACTCTTCAGTGACTACTTCAGGTCGTGATGAACGGCTGGCCAGAGTCGAGGGCAGCTGTACCAGAGGACGTGAGACCGTACTGGAACATGAGAGATGAGATGAGTGCAGATGACGGACTCGTGTTTGCAGGCGAACGAATTGTCATTCCAGAGTCGATGAGGTCGGACATGCTGGAAGTGCTGCACGAACCACACATGGGGATGGAGAAGACGAAATCTCGAGTTAGATCAGCTATCTTCTGGCCGGGAATGTCCAGAGCAATCGAGGACACTGTCTCGAGGTGCAAAACATGCCTACAGTTCGCCCGGAGTAATCAGAAGGAGCCGATGATAGCACACGAAATCCCAGACGGCCCGTTCCGGAAAGTCGCAATGGACATTATGTCGTTTAAAGGTCGAGACTACCTAGTAGTGGTTGACTATTATTCGAGGTATCCCAAGTTGGCACTGCTCGAGAACAAGACAAGCGAATCTGTCATCTCGCATGTTAAGAGCATCAGTGCACGTCATGGAATACCCGAAGAGATCGTATCAGACAACCAACCGTTTGGTAGCTATAGTTTTCAGCAATTCGCGAAGAGTTGGGGTATCACAGTGACTACATCGAGCCCAACATATGCTCAATCGAATGGGCAGGCAGAGCGAGTCGTGCAAACGTTGAAATCGCTCCTCAAGAAGGCAGACGAAGAGGGTCGTGATCCCTACATAGCGATGCTAGAATACAGGAACACGCCGATCAGTGGACTCCGCTATGCACCGGCACAACTGGCAATGAGCAGACTACTGAGGTCAAAGTTGCCGACAACCAAAGCCGTTCTTGAGCCGCGAGTCGTAAACGCGAAACAGGACTTGACAGACAGACAGACACGGTTCAAACAAGACTATGACCACGGTGCTACATCATTGAAGCCGTTGAAACCTGGTGATGTAGTACGAGTCCAGAGAAAGTGGGGCTGGGATCCCGCTATCGTTCAGCGGACACACGAGAGTCCGAGGTCATACGTGATCCAGCATGAGGGAGGAGAACTCCGTCGCAATCGTCGTCATCTACGGAGGACACGCGAGCAGCCGCCGCTGATTCTTCCTCAGATGGACGATCCCGACGTTCGAGGAGAAGGTAACGCTCTTCAGATGCCAGTACCGCCAGACGTGCCATCGCCACGAAGACTCGTTGTTGTGCCGCCACGAAGAGTCGTCGCTGAGCCACCTCCGCAAGAAGAGATTCCACAGAATGAACGATTCTCTAGATACGGGCGTGCAATCAAAAAGCCTATGCGATTTGACATTTAATTGTGTTTTTCAATAATATTTGACATTGGTAGTATTATTGATCTGTTTCGCAAGTAACCATTAGGTGACATTCTATGTGATTTTTGATAGTCGATATAATGTGACTTTTAGCCTAGTTTGCTACTCGCTTGATATCGATTTATCCACAGCGAACATTCGTTAAAGCTGATGAATGTGTTTTTGAGTCTTAAAGGTGGGATGTCATGTATCAGGATCGTTATATCTGGTACATTATACAGCTACTTACTACAGTGAGCTCTGACACCATTGATGGTAATAAAGGGTTGTTGTCTTCCTGTCAAATTCGAGTTGCACATGTCTAGTGTTTCCAGTTCCAATTAAACAAGCAATATGCTGCTTTATAAAGCATAACAATGGCGATATGCGAAACATGGTTGAAGCAACGCCAGTGTGATTACAGACATTGTACGAAATGGATATTCCATCACGCATACGTCTCGCCCTACCGGCAAAGGGGGGCGGTGTCGCTATTATCCATAAATCCGAAATCGCCTTACACAAACAGGATACCGATGCATTTTGATGATTTGAACACATGAAGTGCCAGCTAAAAACATCTACGTTATCCATGAGAATCGTTGTCATTTACTGCCCGCCACCATCAGTGAAAAATGGCTTGTCAACTAGTTTTTTTTAAGAATGGGACCGTTTCATCAACCAGCATGCCATAAAACCTGGACCTTTGATTATCATGGGAGATTTGAACTTTCACATTGACAACGCTACAAATGTTGATGCACGGCGACTGATCAATTCTGTGAATGCCACAGGAATGGTATTGCGGGCCAACCCACAGGAAAGGATACAAGTTAGTTGTACTCATGACCCACAGCACGGACGAACACCTTGTTCGAAATGTTACCATTATGGACATGGGCCTTTCTGACCACTTTGCGGTGAGTTTCAACATAGATATTGTTCAACATCGCACTGGTTTGATGAAAATGAAATATTGCAAGTTATGCACTATTGATGCAGTGACTTTTCGACAGGACATTCCACTGTTCTGCTCGGATGATCTTGACTTGCTGAACTTAGAACTAGTTGATCAGTATGATCATATGCTTGTCAACTTAGTTGATTCAAATGCGAATATGCAAGAAAAGCATGTCCGATTACGGCAAGATACAGTGTGGTATACCGACAACTGTGAAATGAGAGAAATGGCAGAGAGAAAGATCCTGGAGAAAATCCAAACTAGAGGTGCATAGACAATTGTATGCTGATCAGTGCAAGAGAATGAATGCACTACTTACACAAACAAAATCTGCCTACTATTCCAGCATAATCTGCGACACAGGCAAGAACCAGCAACGACTTTTCTTAATTGTAGACTGTCTGCTGCATTGCAAAGTGGGAACTGTACTCACTATCCACACATCAGAAGCTGAAATGACGAGTATCTTTTCAGACTATTTTTCTGAAAAGATCAGCAACATTTGTTTTAAGTTGTCTATCAGCTCCGACAGAGGAAATGGTGACAAAAATGTGGATAACAACAGCTGCTGCACATCAGAGCTGTCTTCTTTCTCCCTACCAACACCCAGGAGAAATCAAGAATATCATCATGGATGCACCACCTAAATCGTGCGACCTAGACCCCACTCCTACCTGGCTGGTGAGTGAATCAATCAATCAACTTCTGCCCATTTTCTCGCACGTAGTTGTGGCATCCCTGCAGTCAACCGTTGTTCCAAATAAATATAAGACTGACTACATCTCGCCACTAATCAAGAAGGCTGGACTAAATCCACAATCATTGCATAGCTATCGACCTGTATCGAATCTGGCATTTCTCACTATAGTAATCGAGGGCGTTATAGCAAAATAGCTGAATGTCCATTTGATCGTCGAAACCGGTGGTCAAGTCACAGATTCGGTGTCACAGGTGCTGGACTTGAGTGGTTCAGATCTTACTTGTCCGGTCAGCATCAAGTCATTCATATTGGAAATGTCAAATCCTCCCCAATAGCTGCGCCGTTTGGTGTACCGCAAGGTTCCGTACTCGGGCCATTGCTGTTCACTGCATATATCACACCACTTGGCAACGTCATCACGAAATTCGGTTTGGATGCCAACGACACGCAACTTTCATTTTCTCCTGGTGGATATGGCCAACTGAACTCAATGGATCGCTGTGCTGTTGCCTAGAAGAAATTGGTGAATGGTTTCGGATCAATTTACTGAAGCTAAGGGTAGCCACTATTCGAAAACGCCCATATAACCAATATGCCATATCTCTTTTAATATTGAACATATCATAACCAGGATATCTGACTTCAGTGACTGTTGTTCAGGTTTGAGCATTTTTCAAGACGTCATGAAAAAAGCTCAAACCTAAAGACCCATCTCACAACAGTCATTGCAGTCAAACTTCCTTGCCCAAAACCACCTTATTGCACAAAGGAGTATTCTAGCTAATGATTCTTGACAACTGCATGATCACACATACAGTTGTTAGCTCAGAATAATTTTCAAGGATGCATGCCCCTCTATCACATTAAAAATGTTGATTGTCATGACACTGCACAAGCAAATGAGCCCACATTCCACATATCAAGTACTATTCATTTAACTAATTAGTATTCAAAATTTGGCTAAGATATGTTCAGTACTAACAGAGATATGGCCTATGGCCGTTTTCGAGTAGTGGCTACCCTTAATGATCAGAAGACTGATGTCATGGTGTTTGGTACTAAATAGAAATTGTCACTGTTAAAGGACATTCGTATCACTATTGGTGACTCAACTATAGCTGCATTCACACCTACAGAATTAAAAAGGTTTAGCTAAACCGTTTTAGTTAAACCGGTTCATGCGTGAAAATTGTGAGCGTTCACACATGCAATAGCTAAACCGTTTTAAGGAGGAAGTTGGTATGCGCACATGCGCAAGCTAGCATAACAAAATTGTTAACGATGTCCCCCTGACCCCTTCTCGGTGCCCTCGCTCGGGTCGCGGTTCAGACGATTGGCAATGCATCAATATATAATTATATTTCCTTCTAAATCAGACTACCCCCGATCGTCTCCCCACAACTCCACTAACAGCCGAACTTCCCCATCGTCCCAATTGCCGCGTCGCACTTGCGTTTCTTTTGATTTTGCGTCGATCGAAGTCGAATACATGATTGCGCCAAAATGTTGTTTATGTTTACGTTATAGACAGGAAGCGACGAGGCGCGAGATCCAATGCGCATGACTGTGACGTGCTTAAAACGTTTTAGCTAATCCGCTTGCGTTCACACTTTCAACTTGTGAACCTAACCTAACTAAACCACCTACTAAAGTGGATTAGCTAAACCGTTTTAGTTAAAACGTTTTAGCGCTAAATCGCGTTCACATGTCTGTTTTCTGACTGGATTAATTAAAACGTTTTAACTAAACCGTTTTAAAGTGTAAGTGTGAACGCAGCTTATGACTTCATCATCGAGTGCTCACAACCACATAAGTGCCATTTGCTGAACAGCGTATATATACACCTCCACAACATCAGTCGTATCAGGCGATACCTCACAACAGATGCGACTGTGGGAACACACTACTGGCTAGACTATCACATGACCAGATTTATAAACTCCAGCAAATCTAAAACATGGCAGCCAGAATCATCACGTTGACACCTCGCCGTGACCACATAACTCCGATTCTAAATGAATTACACTGGCTGCCAATCAAATGCTGAATCGAGTTCAAAATAATTCTTCATGTGTTCTGATGTCTGAACGGGATGGCGCCGCTTTATCTGGCCAACCTGTTAAAGAGACAACGTCCGGGACGCACATGTTCATCAACATTACTTGAAGTTCCACAAACAAAGCTGGTCAGTTTCGGTGACCGGTCCTTTTCGTGTGATTGGCCCTCAGCTATGGAATGCACTGCCCATTGGTATCAAGTGCTGTGGAAGTCTGTCGGGGTTCAGAAAGACACTAAAGACGCACATGTTTAAAGCACAATACTGCTGACAGTTTTAAGATTCCATTTCATTTGAGGACATTTTACTACATATCTTACTTTTTATACATACATACATACATACATATATATATATATATTATTTTGAGTGCATGTATCAGTATTTATGTATAGGTATGCATATATGTAAATAGAGTAATAATTGGTCTAATTAATAATTTATATAATTTTATTTATTTTTAATCTTTAATCAAGTTTTAATATAACTAACTTAATTGGTTCTACATTTTATCTGAAGTTTCTTTTTTGCAGTTTTTAATGATATACATTGAATCGCTTGATTGAATTTTGATTGTACAGCACTTTGAGCATATTATGGATATTGCACTCTATAAATATTATTGTATACTTAAAAATATAACTGAAAAATAGCTTCAAAGAAATACTTGTACACATTATTACTGTGTGTTTATTTCACATTTTATAATTTGAAGATTAATTCCAGTGCTACATACTGTAGAGTAGGATATACTATAAGTGAAAACGAACTGTGATTTGTCTGAATAAATAAAATTTTAAAACATACTAGATCAACGAAAATTGCTCATAATGCATTTTCATTAATGTCGCCAATAAATAATTACTACAAACAATTTGGTAAATTTATTTACAAACAGTGCACTGCTTGTAAAAATGGCTTCGCTTACATTACTTTGCAACAAGTTAAACAAAAATCCACTCTATAAAAAGGTCTGGTATCAGGCTTGACCTAAGATCTCCCGTAAATGTCCCAATAGTGAAAACAGAAACACCGAACCAATGCATGCAACCATTCGGTCATAGTAGTCCGACGGAAATTTGCTAACTGAATGCAATCATTATTTTCAACTGTATAGCGTTTCCTTCATATATCAATATATATATATTATTATTACTATAATACCATACAATGTTTCTTTCTGTATTTGCTTATAATTTTTGTATGTTTACTGATGTAGATTATTTTCTTTGGGTTGCATGAAAATTATTGTCTTCACAAAAGTTGTGCTACCACTGCCAGGCAGCGTGGCTTTAGACCATTGGATTGTCAACCAAGTTGGTCCCTTCTATCTGGTGTCTCTGCCATGGTAACAAAGAGATCCCACCTGTTGTGAATTCACTGTCTGTACACCAACCATTAGTGAGGACACACACTAGAAAAAATCTGTCGTCATGGTAACCAGCAATCCAAGGTGGTCGCCAAGATTTCAACGTTTTTGCAGTTGCTGAATACAGTTGTATACTAAGTTCACTGACATCGTTATTGTGTCGATCGTCAACATCCAACAAAGATTCTTTGCTAAAACTATCAAATAATCTGTCCAAAACATACGGTAGTAAATCGTTAGTTGAAGTAATGCCGTCCGCCATTGTAGCCACTGCTGATTTTGATAATCCATCATTAAAAACCGTGAAAATCTCCGTAAACTATTATTGACCAATAATAAACGATGACCACTGCTGAATAGCTAATTTATTCGCATTGACAACCGTACACACTAAGTGGCTCCATGTAGTGGATAATTAGGAGTAAAAATTGAATAGCAGACATTGTCAATGCTGAATAACCGGCCTGTCGTACTGAAGTGTCACAGACAGTGCGGACGGAAATCCGGCCTGTCGTACTGAAATGCTTAATATAGTATGTGTATATCTGAAGAAGAAAGAAAATACAACTGACCTGTAGGTAGTAGAAATAATGTTCCCAAATAAATCACAGCGATTTTCATTTACATTCCTAGCAAAAATCAATATTTTAAATACTTGCAAATTTAGGAAAAGAATTGAAAAATTTGCGGCACACAGTACCACCTATTTCAATGGAGTTGTAATAAAAAGCCTCTTTTTACTGTATGATAAGATGCAACGGACTTCCTTTGCTACTATCGACACACATATCTGACTAATGACATATCTAATATGAGATTCAGCAAAATATCAAAAGGCAACAGAAACTAGTAGGTAGTACACACCAACGCAGAAAATGTTTTCCTGCTGTGTGGATGTTTGATTTGATGTAAACTTTAGCTGGCTTTGCCATGTGAGCATTTGTTGACAGTTGCTAGTTACGTTTTATGTTACGAACAATTGATTTACCCTATAAAAGGTGAAAACCCTTGATATATGGGGAATTTAAAAAACTAAAGGCATTACTTTTCTTTCATGGGGGTCATAGATTAATCTCCGAGAGTTTGGCACCTGAGGTGTAAGCCATACAGGAGGAAAACATTACGTAACCTCATAAATGTATACGTTAGCTTGATTATAACGTCTGATCGCCGGGAGACTTCTACCGTTAGATGTCGTTAAATTCTTAATCATGTGATGCATGCAAACATTATTAAAATATGTTTGGCTATGAGGAGGCACCAAACATTGCAAGTCGATAGACTAGAGCTTGTCGCAATGCAACACACCCTCCCGTTTTGAAAACTTGGGCAAAACACTGGTAATTATACATATTTAAGTGAAAAATAGACCACACAATGTAGTGTAATGATTGATTAATCGGAATAACATTAGTATATTTTATGTAATAAAAATTCCCAAATACAGAATGCCAATGGAGATTATAACTATTTACAAAATGAATAAACAAGCAACACTATTATCTCTAAAATTATTCACTGCCTTGTGTATTGATAGCATTAATATTTACTGTCAAAACAATTTGATAGCTTTTTCACGTATGTATTATATCAGGGAACTGTCCAGATACAAATGCTTACATATGACGAATGTGACGGTCAACTAACAAAGACCGCTTCATATAGTCTTTAAATGCTGTAGCATAGTGATAAGTTGTGACTCACCCGCAACTAGTCTCAAGCATGGAGCCCTCAACCTGCAGAGAGGCCATGCCAAAGTCAGCCACTCGGATGTTGTTGCGGTCATCCAGGAGAAGATTCTCTGGCTTCAGGTCACGATGGCTGAACAATTATAAATCAGTCGCACATGGTTATTATAGCACAGCAGCATGCAAGGTGACTCACCAGCCAAAATTATAATTTAGTGGTTTGTGTAATAAGTATGCATCTTGATTGTTAACCGTTATGTCATTTTGTCAGTATGAAGGAAACGCTAAAAAAGAAACAAGAGACAAGGCTGAAGATACACCAGTGTCTATGTGAAACAAAGGCTTTAACTTGTGCAGCTTGAACATTTGTTATATATTATACTTGTCTAAAGATGATATGTAGGCAATGCTAGCCATTGCCTCAGTTAGCCCATTACATTTGCTGTTTAGCAGAGAAATCTACTTCCCAGTTGTAAAACGTGAGAAACAGATGACGAATATATTTAGGTAGTACACATGCTGCAGGTGGCCCCAAAATACCCAACCAGAAATAGATGCTTGAAAGTAGGTGTTGCTTTGTCAAACTAGCTCCATAGGTGAGTGCTTCACAGTAATTAGTATTTATGAGGTGATTTTTTGGGAGCATGCAGCATGGTAAACTAGTCACAACATTTCAATCAGTGGAGCTGGGACAATACATTCTACCTGAGACACCAATGTTGGGTGAGATGAAAAGGTGGATGTATGCCAGTGTTTGATGGGCATACATGGTAATCATACTACAGTGTATTCTTTCAGTCTCTGGCAGCTCGAGAACTCTGAATTATGTTTGTGAGGAGGATGTGAAGTTCCCCTTCGCATTCAGAATAGACACTCCATTGAGGTACACTGTTGTAGGAAAAACAGGAACTTGGGCATGTTTTCCCCCATGGGAGCATCAAGCCAGCAGTATGTATGACAACTATGACAAAGTGGCATAGCTGACTCCCTACGACCTTATAGCAGTGTTTGATGGATGATGATGATTATCATCAACATAAAATTGTTGATCAGTCATCTTCAGTTAGCTGTCATGTATTCAACCATGTGTTTAAAAAGACTTCCTTTACTAGGATTAGTCCTAACATACATAAGAAAAAAATGTATCTTCAAATGATCTTGTACTTGTTTGCCGTCACCTACCATATCAAGTGGCTGTGACAGAAGTCTAGGGCTGATATGATTTGTCGGAAGAACTTGCGAGCCTCTTTTGGTGTCAGTCGGCCTTTCTTCACCAAATAGTCAAACAGCTCTCCCCCAGACACATGCTCCAACACCAAGTACCTGATGCATCATCAGATCATACATTAAGTAGTCAAACAGATCTCCCACAAACACATGCTCCAGCACCAAACACCTGATGCATCATCAGATCATACATTAAGTAGTCAAACAGATCTCCCACAAACACATACTCCATCACCAAATACCTGATGCATGATCAGGTCATACATTACATAGTCAAACAGATCTCCACAGACACATGCTCCAGCACCAAATACCTGATGCATCATCATATCATACATTAAGTAGTCAAACAGATCTCCCACCAAACACCTGATGCATCATCAGATCATACATTAAGTAGTCAAACAGATCTACCACAAACACATGATCCAGCACCAAACACCTGATGTATCATCAGATCATATATTACGTAGTCAAACAGATCTCACACAAACACATGCTCCAGCACCAAACACCTGATGCATCATCATATCATACATTAAGTAGTCAAACAGATCTCCCACCAAACACCTGATGCATCATCAGATCATACATGAAGTAGTCAAACAGATCCCCTACAAACACATATTCCAGCACCAAACACATGGTGCATCATCAGATCTTACATTAAGTAGTCAAACAGATCTCCCACAAACACATGCTCCAGCACCAAACACCTGATGCATTATCAGATCATACATTAAGTAGTCAAACAGATCTCCCACAAACACATGATCCAGCACCAAACACCTGATGCATCATCAGATCATACATTACGTAGTCAAACAGATCTCCCACAAACACATGCTCCAGCACCAAACACCTGATGCATCATCATATCATACATTAAGTAGTCAAACAGATCTCCCACCAAACACCTGATGCATCATCAGATCTTACATTAAGTAGTCAAACAGATCTCCCACAAACACATGCTCCAGCACCAAACACCTGATGCATCACCAGATCATACATTAAGTAGTCAAACAGATCTCCCACAAACACAGGCTCCAACACCAAACACCTGATGCATCATCAGATCATACATCGCTCACTCTTAGTTTCACCTGAATGCATTTACCAATGTTCAGGCATGGAAGCATCAGCACCCCTTCCTTAACTGAGAATTAACAATTTATAGTAATTAATTAACCATCACCATATTTAAATACATTACACTTACCTTGTCTGTTCCTAATTTTTTAGTATAATTAATAATATTATTAATAGTAGAATAAATATGTTGAAGATACTGCTCACCAAATTACTTTTAAAACCTTTGACTGCACGGTTTGCAATCTGAATGAACATTGGACCCATGAAATGTTTAAACTGCATACTAAACATTTAAAATGCAAACAAATTACCTGACCAGTACATCTACTATTTGGCATTATTGCTGAGGCAGGCCTGGCATACGTTCCTGGATGTTCATATGTTCAGTTGGCTCCAAAACAATCAAGATCGTAAGTGGGACAAAGTATAACTAGAGTTATTAGAGGCTATTCAAAATAGCTCCATACAAAATATAAACTTACAGGTATTTCTTATTCTCGTAAATATCATAGAGTCCGAGAACATGAGGGTGCTCGATCAGCTTCATAATGGCAATCTCTCTTTCAACCTGTAGAAAATAACAAATTCTCAGAACTCTGACTTTCAAACATGATAATAATATCGCTAAATACGATAGTTATATTTTGTGGTACATGTTCATGCATACCGACCGTATGTTATAATATCAGTGTTTCCCCTGGGTAAAATGATGGGCGAGGTGGTAGGGGTGGGGTAAATGAGCGCCGCAGGTGCGAAGTGTTGCTAGGGGGGTCCCGGAGATTTTTTTTTAAACTGGCTTAAAAAATGGTGCATTCTGAGGTATGTTTTAACCTTTACTCTTGAATATAAAAGGGAAGATGTAAAACAACAAGACACTACTTGTAAATGTAGTAAGCTTGATTGATAAAAGTCAGTAACCATGATTGTTTCATAGTGTTGAGGTGTGGTTTCCACTTTACCACTAGACTGTCTCAGCAGGGGTAGAACTACCCACTAGTCCGCTAGTCCGTACACTAGTAAAGATTACGGCGGACTAGTAAACCCAGCCTACCAACTAGTCCGGCTGTCTAGTAAAAATCAGCGTTGCGTGGCGCCACCTAATGTGAATCGACAGTGAAACGGTACTTTTGATTGGTTGTTGTGTGACATAGAAATCTGAAACGACCGTTTTGTTTGGCTAGCGTATCATGTAGAGGGGTACCGGCTAATGAGCGCAATTGGCGTCCATTTTCGCGTCTATTTTCTAATCTATTTTCAAATGCGCGGATTTTGAATACGGTTCACATCTTCAGTTCTACATCAATTATTTTGTTAATTCATTACTAATTATTTTGTTACGTTTACGCACGATGCATCGTTATTTAACTGGGGTTGCAAAACCAGAAGTTAAACGCAAGGTGGAAAAGCGAGAACGGGACACGCTGTACGACCAGCAGAAACGACAGCGTGGCTATTTGAAGGTTTGGGAACGAGACCACACTTGGCTGTCCTACGATGACGACAACGATTTGATGTTTTGCAAAGTGTGCAGGACACACAACGTAACTGGTGTCCGTGGCAAGAATGCGTTCTTGACTGGCACGGACAACTTTCGTCCAGACTCGCTACGCGCACACAGTACAAGCGAGGCGCACACACGAGCTGTCTTCCGGCAAACTGCGTTCGAAGCCCGTCCCGGCACTGCACCTGCCCACCGAGCCATCCAAGCGCTGAACACGGCCACCATGGACCGTCTGACGCATTTGTTTAGGTAATTATGTTACCCATGTGATATAATGTTATAAAATGTTTTTAAAATATTGTGTTTGATTGTACTTTGTTAGGGTTAGCACTATATGGTTTAAATTATTATCCCTCATTTCTCTGTTATCTCTCATTTCAAGCGTGCCGTGCAGTAAACAATGCCATGGGAAATTATTAATTTGCATTTGATGTAGATCTGTGTTATAACTTGCCTGGATCTTCGGGTTCAAAAGTAATACTATTTAGTGTTGTATTTCCCGCCTTTATGCATCATATTTTTGGTTTTGAGAACGTGGCTTGTTTTGTGATTTTTGTGCTTTTATTAAAATTTAAACCTGCCCATCTTCAAATCTTCGTCAAGTTTTGTTTTGAAAGCGAGGATGTTTTTAGTATTCACTGTTTGCTGAGGAAGGTTGTTATGTTGTGACTATACTCAGTATTTACTTAATACTATGATATTTAATATTTCCTGCATTGGATGTTTCAGGACTTGTCACGCGATAGCAAAGCACCGGCGTCCGTTCACAGATTATGTGTGGCAGTGTACCCTGGACGCACAGAAGGGCCTTGATGTGGGGAACACTTATCGGAATGACAAGGCATGCAAGCAGTTCGTGCGTGCCATCGCTGAGGTTGAGCGCCGTCACCTCGCACAGCACCTGGAGAGTGCTCACTTTCTCGCCCTCATCAGTGACGGTACGACAGATGCGTCCATCACGGAAGCGGAGATAGTGTACGTGAGGTATGCAGTGAATGGTGTTGTCTCTACTGCCTTCGCTGGTATTGAGAACGTCGGCAAGGCAGATGCTCCGTCAATCAAGCGGGCAATTGACGGTGTCGTGGAGCGCTACCTCCACATCCCGAAAGAGACACTCATGAAGAAGCTTGTCGGATTCGGCAGTGATGGCGCCGCTGTTATGACCGGATCAGCCAACGGTGTCGCCACGCTCTTCCGAAATGAGCAGCCGTGTCTGCAAGCAATCCACTGCTATGCGCATCGCCTGGAACTTGCATATAAGGACGCATTGTGTCGGTTGCCTATGTACACAAAGTTGAGCGGTCTCCTCCTGAGCCTCTACTTGTTCTACCATCACTCGCCACTGAACCGTAGCAACTTGAAGGCAGCATTCGACACATTGTTTCTGCCATGTGCCCTTCCACCACGTGTCAGTGGCACTCGCTGGTTGCCACATCTGCTGAAGGCACTGCAGGCCCTTGTGAAGGGATATCCAGCATATGTCCTGCATCTGACGCAGATGCAAGTGCCCGGGGGCTCCGGAGATGCCAAGGCAAAGGCCATTGGCTTCTTGGCGACACTGCACCGACGAGACATCATCGAGATGGCACACTTCCTTCTCGATGTGCTGTTTGTTCTGAGCAAGCTGTCGCTGGTGGCTCAGACAGTGACTGCGACAGTTGCTGATGTACATGCCACGCTGACATCCGTTGTGGCCACCCTTGTGATGTACAAGACGACCACAACTGCCAAGGAGCGTGCCCTGGCGCGCATGGAAGACTTCCATGGTGAGACACTCACAGGTGCTGTCTTCGCCAAGCAGACCCGACTGCAGATCTTGGGCAACCTGGTCAGCTGTCTGGAGGGTCGCTTCGTTGACAGCAATTCGGACGTTGTGCGTGCATCATCAATCGTTAGCTTCAAGCTGTGGCCTGAAGCTGCAGGTGATTATGGAAATGACGCTGTGGCCACACTCAACAACCATTTTGGCCCTGTGCTTCGCGACGCTGGCATCGATACTGCCAGTGTGGAGATGGAGTGGACACTTCTGAAGATGATCCTGTATGAACAGTCCCCAGACGTGCGACAGCTGACATGGTCTAGTGTCAATGCAGCCCACCAGGCAGAGTATGGAAACATACTTGGGCTTGTTGACGCCATTCTGACTCTGCCAGCCAGCTCGGCTGATGCGGAGAGAGGCTTCAGTCAGCTGAAGCTGACGAAGAGCAGCATCCGGTCAGTCCTGAAGGCAGATCGACTGACTGATCTGTTGACCATTCAGCTGAGTTCACCAGACATCGCTGCATTTGAACCGAAGGAGGCAATCGAGCTGTGGAGTGCTGGTGGAGCCCGGAGGCCAGACACTCAGCCGCTTAGGCCAAGGCCCGACTGTAGTAGTTACACTGACAGCAGTGACACCGACTGTGATGACAGTAGTGCCTCCGACTCTGAGTGACACTGACTGACTGACAGGCAGTGTTAACGCCAGGCCTGGATTACACTGTGGTTTTTTGTGTTTTAAATAAAATTGTTTTGACCTAAATTTGTGCTATGTTTTTTATTTGCAGGACTAGTAAACCTTTTGGTGGACTAGTAAACTTTTGTCTTTACTAGTCCTGCTGTCTAGTAAAATAAATGCTGAAGTTCTACCCCTGAGTCTAGTATTCAGTTGATGTATGGTTTCCACTTGACCACAGGTACTTGGTTGTGGTGATGTTTTTCTTGCCCTAACACTAGGTCTTGCAATCACGCTGACAGTCAGTAAAAAAATAAAAGGTAAGTTCCTATATAGCACAGTATCCAGTCCTAAGGACTGCTCAAAGCGCTTTACACTTAACTCCCTGTCAGACCTGTTCTTATATAGCGCAGTATCCAGTCCTCAGGACTGCTCACAGCGCTTTACACTTAACTCCCTGGCAGACCTGTTCAGTCGAACACCATCTCGACTTCTCTGGGAAGCATCCCAATTTACCATAATATTATGGTAAATTGGTGATTTGTCTTCCAAAGATTATATTTTATTTGTTGCTAGCATGTTATGCAGATAATGAAACAAAAGTATGTTTCTATTAATCGCAAGAACGTTTCTCAAATTGTGTCCTTTTTTATTAAAAAATATAAGTTGTTTAGTATATCCAATTTCTGTGTAAACGTATCACTGTTTAGCCCAAGTTATTGATAACCCGTTAGTATACACGGTTTTGGGCAATAGGCGTATTTTATGATGTGAACTTCTGTGGTTTATATTCGTAAGTACTTCAATCAAATCAACTTTCCAAAAAGTTTGTTTGCACAACTTTGTCGAAATATGTATTATATATTTAGCACAAAGATATTTCAAGAATCACATTCCTTATTTTGGTATTAAAAAAAACGGCACAAAACATTAGTTGAATAGACTTGTGGGCATTTGTGTAGAATCCGGAGTTTTGCCTAACTTTGATACTTCAGTGAGATAGTTTCATCATTCAACAATAACCTAATTAAGAATATTGCGTCTTACGCCCATTTGAGAATTGAGGCGTAAATAGTGCCCCGGTTTGTATCAACATACGCTGCTATATCGCTCATTTTATGCACGCTGTCCGGTAACGAACGGCCGCAGCGGCACAGACTAGTGCAAACCGGGTCGCTATTTGGGCTTCAAAAGGGTCCGGATTCGATACAAGTGCAGACTAGTGAATATGATGCACGGGTTTTATTTGGGCTTCAAAAGGTTCCGGATTCAACACAAGTGCCGACTAGTGATGTAGTGCCATCAGCCTGCACGTTTTTACTCCTGCCATCATCATAAACCAGAAATTCAACATCGGCTACACCAGCATTCTGATTTAAAATGGGCACATACAGTACTGTACTATAATAGTAAAATTGAGCACAAAAGACATATTGGTTCAGCTACCGTTTTCTTTGTTTTTTTCTCCGAGTTCCACATGTTTCCCAAATGCAGTTACCGTTTGGCGCCATGTTACATGAATATCTAGATTTCTATTATGTTGAAACTCTGCACGGTGTCACCATTGGAGACACCGGGATCCCGCGGAAATATTCCGTGATTGGACAACGTTGTCCAATGGAGTTAATTCCAAGAGGTAAATCCTAAACGATGTTGCTACAAATCTGCACATCAGTGACTTTGTGGTCATTTCGAGTTACTCGCCGACACTGAATATATCGCAAGAACAAAAAAAATGGGCCAAGAGGCCCTGAAGTCCTTTGGACTAATACGTCAATATGTGACCCCAGCTGACCAAATGAGTGACAAGTCGGAAAAATTATAATATTGTTTACTTACATCCTTGTAAAGGTTGGATAGGGTGCTTTCCACAGTTTCAAAAATTATGATTGCTACAAAAATTTATGAAGTTATTGAGCATTGAACATGGTAGGGTTCAAAAAGTGAAAATGAAGAAAACGGCTGTTGAAGTTTTACATTATATATGCAAATGGATTGCATGGAAATATTACATGCATGACATTCAAATGTGGCACACAGTATGTATGTTATGTTGCACTGATACACTAGAAGTACAAATGTGCTGCTACAAAAACTTATCAAGTTATGCCAAATTATGTCTTTATGTGTAAAACTAAGAGGACAAATTATTTGAGAGCAAAAGGTAGCATCACACACTGGGACCGTGTGACTGCTGCCTGGCTAAATGGATGCAATGTTGCTTTAAAGTTAGTTCTTCTGCCAACTATCCTTTTCACACAAGCCTATAGGTTTAGTGGCTGCCAGCACACTATTGAGCCTGAGCTACCATGCAGGTGTGAAAAACGTCCTGACATATTTGAACTTGAGCCACTAATTAATTGTCCACCAAGCAGTAGCAGAGCAGTTTTATAATACTAATCCACAAGTTAAGTGGCAGTCATCTTCTTTTTATCATTCATGTGATGTTTATTGTGAGCAGGGCGGACAAATGGTTATCATACGTAAACAGGTACAGAAAAAACTGACGTTTTCTATAAAAAGAACACGTTTGCCTATCAATGGCATGTATTTCCTATTGTTGCCATTTCTGCCGGGCAGAAATCAAACAATCCTGTAGGTAATTATTAATCAAATGTTTTTTTAGTTACAGACCGTAAATGGAAGTAAAATGTTGACATGTTTACTGTTCACTTATTGCACTATGTCTTGCATTTAGAGGAATAATTATAACAGAAAATAATATGTTGTTTTTAAATACATGCATTGATGAGAAACTGGGAATTACTTTGATGTGGCCTAAGAATAACTATTTTCACAAACTTCCTGCTTATATAAAACAACTGCATAAAAATACATATATCCATACAAGACACAGACTCCGCATGTGACAAATGTTTTTGGAAGGGGAATAGCTTCCCAGCCAGCACCCACTAGACCCCTGGACAGTTGGGCTTACATTTTAAGGGGTCATCCTGAAACAACCAAATGTCAACCATTAAGAAGAGTTGACATAGTTCCGCTATACACAATAAATCTGTATTTGATTGAATCATTCTAATATCATCAGTATATAGTAGAACATACATTTTCATCATCATCATTACTAAGGTTGTTGTAAATTTCACCAGCTGCCATGTCAAGTCCCTTATAATTATGACTAACACTCTGTTCAAAATCATTCAGATAAATAGCAAATAAGAAAGGAGACACGTTTTCTCCTTGTGTTAATTCTACATCACGTCAGAAGAAGGCTGACACAGTCCCAAAAAATGCAAAATTTGTACACTATCTAGTGATGTGGTTATTAGAAGGGCTATATTTTGAGACTATCCCCTAGCAGTAGATTTTGTGTATTGTTTCAGAAAAGAAACCTGGAAGCCTCTGCCAGTGACCAATTACTGATTAGTCACAGTTTCAGTCAGGCAGACTGGCCCTACACAGTGAGGTGTGACAGATGTTGTAGGAAAAGGGATTAGCCAGATAGAGCTGCAGCAGCTGCTGCTGAAGTAGACAATTTAGTTAGCAAATTTAGCATTTTAGGGGACCTTTGGTGCCCTTAGAATGATTCAAACAAATACAGATTTCTTGTGTATAGTGGCACTACCACATGAAATGTATATGCAAAATTAGAGAAAAAGTTACTTAAGAGTTTTTGAAAAAATAGGCAAAATGTGAAAATTTACCAGTTTTTGGGTCCTTTTTGGGGGGGTCATTAGATTTCTTGAGTACAGTGACACTAAAACATGAAATGTATATGCAAAATTAGAGAAAAAGTTGCTGAACAGTTTTTGAAAAAATAGGCAACATGTTACATTTTTACAAGTTTTGGGGTCCTTGGAGGCCCTAGGGAGCCCTTAGAATGATTCAATCAAATACAGATTTGTCGTGCATAATGCCAGTGCCCTAAGATATGTCTACGCAAAATTAGAGAAAAAGTTGTTGAACAGTTTCTGAAATATGGCAGCTAACGGCACACAGCGGACGGTGTATGCAGAGTGATGGCAATAGTCCCTTGGACCTTTGGCCAAAGGACTAAAAATGGGCCAAGAGGCCCTCAAGTCCTTTGGACTAATACGTCGATATGTGACCCCGCTGACCAAATGTGTGATAAGTCGGAAAAATTGTACCATTGTTTTCTTACATTCTTGTAAAGGTTGGGTAGGGTGCTTTACACGGTTTCAAAAATTATGACTGCTACAAAAATTGGTGAAGTTATGGAGTATTGAACATGGTAAGGGTCAAAAAGTGAAAATGAAGAAAACGGCTGTTGAAGTTTTATATTATATATGCAAATGGATTGCATGGAAATATTACATGCATGACATTCAAATGTTGCACACAGTATGTATGTTAATTGTTATGTTGCAATGATACACTGGAAGTACAAATGTGCTGTTACAAAGACTTAGCAAGTTATGCCAGATTATGTCTTTATGTGTAAAACTAAGAGGACAGATTATTTGAGAGCAAAAGGTTGACTAAAGAAAATTAAAATGATGAAGCTAATGCAGAGTTAAGAGAATTGGCTAGTGGGTATAAATGCTTTATAAAACAAATATCAAAATGCTACCATAAACAGTTACATGAAAACATGTGCAACCTAAAACATAGCAAGACTGCAGAATACTGGGATATACTTAATAAAGCAAGTAACAGCATTGACAAATGTGGAAATATTTCACTAGATAAGTATATGAACCACTTTGGAAAACTCGGTGAAAAACCTGAAAGTGAAACTGCAGCTAGTGAGATACCTTTTGATCGAAGAAAGATTTCCCAGTCAAACGAACACATAAACAGACCATTCACACAAAATGAGGTACTAATGCAAATCAAAAAACTCAAAAACAAAAAGGCATGTGGTATTAATAATGTTATAACTGAATACTCAGGGTGCACGGTGGATTTAATTGACAGATAGTCCGTCGGACTAGCTGACTCAGAAACAACTAGTCCTCATATTGTTTTAATAGTCCTTAAAAATCAATCATACTGTGGTATCAAATATGTGTGACAGTTATAGCACATAGTAAAAGTGGCTTTATTTCATAAAGAAAACAAGCCGTTTCCCATTTCAATTAAATGTTCAACTAAATGTGTCATTAATAGAAACAAATACATGTGATTTCGTAGATCCAATTGCAAAGTTATCAGAAGAAATGACTAGTTTAATCAGGGGAAGCAAACAGGAGTCGTGGACAAGGCAATTCCAGCAGAATTTGAAGCCTGACGGCGACAAAGTCAAAGGACCGACATTGTCGGACTAAGTTGCATCATTTGCCCTATACTTTTCATTAGCGTTTTCTTTCACGAAGCTGACTAAACAATCAGTAACATTGCTGGCGTTTGGTAACTTGCTAAAATAATCACCTAATGCAGGAATAACGCAACTACCATCACGACGGGATAGCACGTAACGATGTCAGTAACCCGCGCATGTATGTTTGTCCATGTCGCTCACCACTCATGGTCGCTAGGTGGCACTACCTATCCTACGCTAACCGGATATAAACAGCCGCCATTTACATTCACTGCGTTCAGCAAGTTTCCGATCTGACGGTCGTACGGAATATTTAGCTGCCTGTGATAAAATACTACCTTACTGTCTGATTTTGTTTTAATCCATCACAACACCCAACTAGCGTATACATAGCGTAAATTAATTTACATAATAACAGCTAGTCCGATGGGACTGCTCAACTAAACATGGACTAGTCCGATCACTGAAACTACTCGTCCGGGACGATCGGACCGGCCTTATTTCGCAGCCTGAATACTTTAAAAATGGGCCAAGTGGCCCTGAAGTCCTTTGGACTAATACGTCTATATGTGACCCCGGCTGACCAAATGAGTGATAAGTCAGAAAAATTGTAACATTGTTTTCTTACATCATTCTAAAGGTTTGGTAGGGTGCTTTACATGGTTTCAAAAAATATGACTGCTACAAAAATTGGCAAAGTTATGGAGCATTGAACATGGTAGGGATCAAAAAGTGAAAATGAAGAAAACAGCTGAAGTTTTACATTATATATGCAAATGGATTGCATGGAAATATTACATGCACAACATTCAAATGTAATATGTATCTTATGTTGCAATGATACACTGGAAGTACAAATGTGCTGCTACAAAGACTTATCAAGTTATGCCAAATTATGTCTTCATGTGTAAAACTAAGAGGACAGATTATTTGAGAGCAAAAGGTAGACTCACTGTATGACACAGTTTAAAACCTACAGGCAACTGTCCAGTTTAACAGGGGTCTAGTGGCTTAATGCTGTCTGTTGACACAAGCTACTGCCAGTGACCAATTACACATTACTCACAGTTTCCATCAAACAATAGCAGGAAGAGAATCCTAGCTCCACAGCTGGGTGTAAAACACAACCAGAGCCACCACTGATTACCAACTAAGACAATACACACCACTGTGAGTGACAGTGTCCAGAGTGAGGCCTAAGCAGTGTCCTCATTGCTGAATAGATCAATTAAACGTGCCAAGTGGGTGACATTCTGCACAAGTGTTCATTAATCCTTAGTGTTTGTTCAGAACACCTGACTGACCACATACCTAAACAAAGCGAATGTAATAGGTGAAGAACAGGCAGTGTTCACATAGGGGTATTGGTTGAATTGTATTTGTCTCGACGCAAATGGCTTTATTGTGCCTTCATCAATTATAAGAAAGCATTTGATTTAGTAGACCGGTCCTCCCTGTGGTCTAAGATAATTTCATGCGGTATTAATGGTATTGTGTTGAAAGTTGTATACAACATATACAAAAATGCTAAATCATGAATAAATCAGGCCCAGGCTGTGTCAGCCTTCTTCTCATGTGATGTATAGGTATGGCAAGGAGAAAACTTGTGTCCTTTGTTATTTGCTATTTACCTGAATCATTTTGAACACTGTTAGTCACAATTATAACGGACTTGACTTGGCAGCTGGTGAAATTTACAACAACCTTAGGGATGATGATGTAGAAAATGTATGTTCTACTATATGCTGATGACACTAGAATGATTCAATCAAATACAGATTTCTTGCTTGTGTATAGCGGAACTATGTCAACTCTTCTAATGGTTGACATTTGGTTGTTTCAGGTGTCAACTATATTGTGAATCTGTAATTATTAGTCTATATTGATACAATTGATTTACACAGTACCATGTCTACACAAGGCATGGTAAGCGTAAACAGAACAGTAGAATGCATTTGATATCAATAAAGTGTAGGATATTTCACTCTATAGTTGTCCAGAATATTAATTTTCTATGTTTGTCACCTACAGGTGACTGAATATTAATTTTCTATGTTTGTCACCTACAGGTTTCTACAGACAATACATCTTTAACCAATAGACACCACAGTCACACTATTTTATAATAATTAAATGAACATCAAAACAAACACAACTTGCAATTATAGAAAATCAATAGTGTTGAAGATAAAAAGTGTTAGGCAACTGTTCAGTCTAACAGGGGTCAAGTGTGTCTACTCTGCCTGGGCTCTGTGACCAATTAAAGATTAGTCAAGGTCTCAAAGGAACAGTAGCACTAGGCTGCAGAGTTTAGTCATGGTGTTGACTTTGTGGCACATTAAACAAAATCTACTGTTGGGGGTGGTCTCTAGGGCCCTTCTCAAAACCACATCACTAGATAATGTAAAACTTGTGCACTTTGGAGGTCCCTTAGGTGCCATTACCTTAGGTAACACTGTTAGTCATAATTATAAGGGACTTGATATGGCAGCTGGTGAAATTTACAACAACCTTAGTGATGATGATGTAGACATTTTCTTGAAAATGTATGTTCTACTATATGCTGATGACACTAGAATGATTCAATCAAATACAGATGTCTTGCTTGTGTATAGCGGAACTATGTCAACTCTTTTAATGGTTGACATTTGGTTGTTTCAGATGTCAACTATATTGTGAATCTGTAATTATTAGTCTATATTGATACCATTGATTTACATAGTACCATGTCTACACAAGGCATGGCAAATGTAAACAGAACAGTAGAATGCATTTGATATCAATAAAGTGTAGGATATTTCACTCTACAGTTGTCCAGAATATTAATTTTCTATGTTTGTCACCAACAGGTGACAATACATCTTTAACCAATAGACACCACAGTTACACCATTTTATAATAATTAAATGAACATCAAAATAAACACAAGTTGCAATTATACAAAATCAATAGTTTTGAAGATACAGTTTAAAAGCTGCAGGCAACTGAGTTTAACAGGGGTCAAATGTGTCTGCTCTGCCTGAGACCAATTAAAGATTAATCAAGGTCTCAATCGAACAATGCAGAGTGGAGTGAGGCCTGGGGCAGTTTCTGGCACAATACACAACATCTCCTGTTGTTAAAATTTACCAGTTTTGGGGTCCTTTTTGGGGGGGTCATTAGGTGCCCTTAGAATGATTCAATCAAATACAGATATCTTGTGTACAGTGACACTACTACATGAAATGTATATGCAAAATTAGAGAAAAAGTTGCTGAACAGTTTTTGAAAAAATAGGCAAAATGTTACATTTTTACCAGTTTTGGGGTCCTTGGAGGCCCTAGGGAGCCCTTAAAATGAGTCAATCAAATACAGATTTTTCGTGCATAGTGGCAGTGCCCTAAGATATGTCTATGCAAAATTAGAGAAAATGTTGCTGAACGGTTTCTGAGATTTAACAAGATTTAACAAGATTGCCACCCAGAGAATTAACTCTAGGTGGCAGGTGGACAAGGAAGCCCTTTGGCTTATCGAGAGTCCGACCCTTTTATCTATGTGTATCCCGCCTGTCTGAGGTATGTGTCGATTTTATTTTTAAACATATTCACGCTACTAGCACCCACACAATCAGCAGATAATCTGTTCCATTCATTTACAGTCCTTTGTGAAAATGAAAACTTTCTTATATCTAATCTACTCTGCTCCTTTGCTAATGTAACTTCATGTCCTCTAGTCCTTCTATCTTTCTTAACTAAAAAAAAAATATTTCTATTAATATTTTCATAACCATTCAATATTTTAAACACTTCTATCTGATCTCCTCTCAATCTCCTGGTCTCTAGTGTTGTTAATCCGCATTTTTTTAGGCGTATTTCGTAACTAAGATCCCTCAGTTTTGGTATCATTTTAGTTGCTCTCCTCTGCACTCTTTCTAGCATATCTATGTCTTTCCTGCGATATAGCCTCCACACTTGAATACAATATTCTAAATGAGGCCTAACTATTGTTTTGTACAGCGGTATTATTAGCTCTTTTTCCTTATACGTTATGTTTCGCCTAATTAATCCAAGGATTTGATTTCCCTTTGAAGCTGCAATTCCGCACTGCTTCATATCAGCACTAATGGTTAACCCTAAGTCCTTTTCTTTTACAGTAGTACTTATTACAGTACCCCTCATAGTATATTCTACCTCTTCGTTCCCATGTCCTGTGTGGAGGCATTTACATTTCCCAAAATTGAACAGCATTTGCCATTTTTCAGACCATTTGATCAACCTGTCAAGATCATCTTGTAAATGCTGTCTATCTCCATCACTTTTAATCCTTCTAAACACTTTTGTATCATCCGCAAATTTCAACACCTTGCTTGTTATTTCATCATCCAAATCGTTTATATATATTAAGAATAATATAGGTCTTAATACTGATCCCTGTGGTACCCCACTCAATACCGATTTCCAGTTTGAAGCTTCCCCATCAACTACTACACGTTGTCTTCTGTCAATCAGCCATTGTTCTATCCAGTTTATTATACCATTTCCTATGCCATGGGCCTTTAGTTTCAGCAGTAATCTTTGATGTAGTACTTTGTCGAAAGCTTTTTGAAAATCTAAGTAGACGATATCTACCGGTGATCCCTCATCTACCCACTTAGTGATGTCTTCCAAAAAACATAACATATTTGTTAAGCATGACCTCGCTTTAAAAAAACCATGTTGAGTTTTGTTTAACAAGAAAATCCACCATGTGATCTTTAATTAGTCTTTCTAGTAATTTGCAAATCACTGATGTTAAACTCACTGGTCTATAGTTCTCCGACTTGTTTCTCGAACCTTTTTTAAATAACGGTATAATGTTTGCCTCTTTCCATTCTAAAGGAACCACTCCCTCTTCTAATGACAAATTGAAAACTGTTGCAAGCAGTACGCTAATTTGTTCTACAATTTCCAATAGTAGTTTGGGCGGAATCCCATCCACTCCAGGTGATTTATTATCCTTCATAGCCCTTATTTTCTTAGCTACTATTTCCGGGGTTACAATTAATTGTCCTAAATAGTCTGAATCTGCCCCCTTGAACTTAGCCTCTGGTACTGGCAGTGAACTAATATCTTCTCTGGTAAACACTGAACTAAAGTACTCATTCAGGTCTTCTGCCATTAAGAATCCCTCTGATATTATATTTCCAGCACTATCTTCTAGAGGACCGACCTTATCTTGAACTTTCTGTTTGCTTCGAACATACGCATAAAAACTCTTGCTGTCATGTTTTATATTACTAGCTAATTGTTGTTCATAGCTTCTCTTTGAATTTCTAATTTCAGCTGTAGCTTGGTTAAGTGCTTCTTTATAACTGTTGTAGTCTTCATCATTTCCAGTACATCTATATGACTTCCACATCATTTGTTTATACTTAATTTTTCTAATGGCTTCTTTCGATAAGTGTTTCTTTTTGGACCGTTTCCCTTGTTTTTGAAGGGTACAAATTTATCGACTATGCACTTAATTTCACTCTTTAATATATTCCAGCATTCTGTTGCTGTCTTATTTTTAGTGTGTTATTCCAGTCTATCTTTGCTAAATATTTCCTCATGTCCTTATACCTTCCTTTGTGGAAATTTCTCCTATACTGCTTTTTACTATTCCTTTCTGATTTTACTTTGATGGTAAAATGTATCTGGTTGTGATCGCTACTCCCCAGTGGCTCACATATCTTGACATTGTCAACTAATTCATTCTGTGAGGACAAAACTATGTCTAACACATTCTCACCCCTGGTTGGTTCTAGCACATGTTGAGAAAGGAAAGTATCTTGAACTAAAACTAAAAACTTGTGGTCCTCACTCCCCATACTCTGTAGAGATTTCCATTGTATATGCCCGTGGTTAAAATCCCCCATAATAATACAGTCCGTTTGCTTACTTCCCTTATAGCGTTTTGTATTTTTTCATTCTCTTCTATGCTTATGTTTGGACTTCGATAAACTAACCCAACTGTTAACGTTGAGTTTCCTGTAACTATGTTACACCAAACAGCTTCTTCGCAATCTGCTTCTCTTTCTAATTTTATTTCATAAGCCTGGATAGATTCTTTAATATATAAAATAACTCCACCTCCCTTTCTTCCTATTCTATCTTTTCTAAACATTACATATCCTGTCAGTCCCAATTCAGCATCTGATATATCGGTGGTGGTCCAGGATTCGGTTATACCTATTATATGAGGGTCAATATCTTCTACCATAATGTTTAGTTCATTTCTTTTGTTTACTATACTCCTTGCATTTAAACAAACACATTTATAGCCAGCTTCAGAAGAGTTTTCCAGACTGTTATTTGCTGATTTATTTGTGGTGTCTTTATCTATGCCTCCATTTTCAGGCTTTTCTGTGAGTCCCCCCTGCGAATCTAGTTTAAATAGATGCAACCTGTCCCACTGTCAACCGATTGCAGCAGGTTCTCTGAGAAAACTGCTGCCCTCTTTCCACTAAGATGGAGGCCATCTCTCATGTACATATCTTCCCTCCCAACAAAGTATCCCCATAAATCTGTGAATCCCACGCCCTCTTCTTCACACATCTGCTCAACTAGTGCATTGATCGCCATCCTCTTACAGTTTCTGTATGTTGCCCCCCTTCCTCCCATTACTGGCAAAATTCCTGAGAGAACAACCTGTTCCACTCTTGTCTTCTTTAGCTTCCTTACTAGATGTCTGTACTTCTGAACTACCCCAGTTGTTCCCTCCTTGTCTGCATTGTTTGTCCCTACGTGTACTAGTATAGACCCTCCCTTGCCATGCCCCAATACCTTCTCTACCCTTTCGGTCACATGCTCTATCCTAGCCCCCGGTAGACATACAACAACGTCCTTCCCCTCGCATATAGTCTTGTCTGTTTTTCTCAGAATTGAATCGCCCATAAACACTCTCTCTTTTCTCCTTGCCCCCTCAATCACTGCCTCGGAGTAGCTCCTCCGGTTTGCATGTGTCTGGTTGTTCTCTTTCCCCCCTGTCGTCTTCTCTCCTGTCACATTCTCTTCCGGTCCATTCTTTCCTGTCGCTTTTTCTCTTGTCACCTTTCCTCCTGTCAGCGTCCCTTTTATCGACTTCTCTTCGATCATATTTGCTCTCACTTCCTTTCGTCCCTTCATCTTTCGTCCCATCTCATTTTCTTCTCTCCTCTCCCGTCCCATCTTCCCTCCCTCCTTCTCTATGGTTACTTTCTTCCCTGTCACCTTCACGCTTGTCACGTTTTCTGTTGTCGATTTTCCAATGTCTTCCCCTCCAATCACCTTCCCTCCTCTCAATCTCCTTTCCTCAGTTTTCTTGCCACTGCTATTCTCCTTCAGTCTTGCAGTATTCTCACCTCTCTCCCTGTCGTCTCTCTCCATTCGATCTGCCTCCTTGCTAATTCCAATCTCCATTCCCTTCACAATATCTGTCAACCTAACTATCTCCTTCTGCAGACACTCCACCTTCCAACACCCAATGCACTGAAAGGTGAATCCTTCCTCCATGGTTTCTGCCCATGACTTCCCACAGCCGGACAATGCAAAATCTACCCAGCTGTGGCAGTGATCGCACACCAAGTGTCGCTTTGCCTTGACTTGCCGCTTGCAAGGCGCCATATCCCGATTAGAATTTATTCAATAACTTAACTAACTTAGTCTTTATAAAGACTGTTTCCTGTGTACTACAGCACACTTTAGGTTACAAATTTCAATTACACAGCCGACTATTTATCCTGTCACGAACGCTAACATTACCGGTAGTGACCTAATTTAAATACAATCAATTACGTTACGTTAGGCTGCTTTATTTATTTAGGTTACGCCGCCCGACTATCGCCCTGGCCTTGCTTAGTTTTAACAACAATGCTACCTAATCAAAATATCTAGCAAGTACTGGCTTACACAGATATTATCTTATGTAAGTAGTTTGATGGTTGTTACTTTATCTCCTATATATTCTACCACATAATCAGGTTTGTTAAATCTTGTTTACAACTTATCGAAGGCTAAAGACTAAATGAGTTTCCCTATTATCACTCACTATACTAAGGTGTTCTAAAATACTTTAACTAACTAACTTTAAGCACAACTGCTACTCAATATATGTTTATTGCAACTTTATGAATGATATTAAGGCAAGAATAATACTTATCAATCTCTAATTCCACTTGTTTATCAACTTTTCTACACCACCAATTTCTACGAACCATCTCCGCCAAATATAGCCTCGAAGCTCGTGAACATTTTATGATAACTGAGATATGGCAGCTAACGGCAGACGGCAGACACAGAGTGATGGCAATAGTCCCTTGGACCTTCGGCCAAAGGACTAAAAATGCTATGCTGTTATTATTTTGTGAGCTGGTAAAACCTGTTATATTCAGAAGCTCCCCTCAAAGCCGTGAAAATGCCCATATATATATATTATAGTCAGTTATCATAAAATGTTCACACAGGTTGTTTTTGGGGGGTAAATTTAGAATTCAATACATTACATTTTCCTTTTGGTCACTAATAAACAACATGTTAGAGTAATTGTGAAATAAATTTGGGTATCTTAATTACAAAAACTCCCTTTTTGGGACCACTTTGAACTTGTGAGTCCATGTTGCTTGATACCAATTGTATACATGTCTATTACATGATGCAGGCTGCGAAATAAGGCCGGTCTGATCTTCCTGGACGAGTAGTTTCAGTAATCGAATTAGTCCATGTTTACTGGAGCAGTCCCATCGGACTAGCTGTGATTATGTGAACTAATTTACGCTGTGTATATATGTTGGGTGTAGTGATGGAATAAAACAAAATAAAACAACAAGGTAGCATTTTATTACATGCAACTAAATATTACGTGCGACCGTCGAATGAAAAACTTGCTGAACACGCGGAATGTAAATGGTGACTGTTTACATCTGGTTTGCATACGACAGGTAGTGCCGCCTAGCGATCATGTGTGATGAGCGACATGGACAAACATGATATACATGCGGGTTATAGACATCGTTATCTCATCATGATCGTAGTTGCGTTATTCCCGCATTGGATGATTATTTTAACAAGTTGCCAAACACCCAATGTAACAGATTATTTAGTCTGACAGATGCAAATAAATGCAGTAACATTATAATGCCAAATTTACCACTGTACAATGATAACCAAGCTTTGTCAATGATTACAACAATCCATGGTTCAGCAGGGGTAGAACTTCAGCATTTATTTTACTGGACAGCAGGACTAGTAAAGACAAAAGTTTACTAGTCCGCCAAAAGGTTTACTAGTCCTGAAAATATCAAAACAACACAAATTTAAATTGCAACAAATGCGTCAGACGGTCCATGGTGGCCGTTTTCAGCACTTGAATGGCTCGGTGGGCAGTTGCAGTGTTTTTCCAGCTTGCGTTTTTCTGCTGGTTTTGCAACCCCAGTCAAGTAATGATACATCGTGCATAAACGTAGACTAATAAAGCAATGTAGATGTAAACCGTATTCGAAAACCGTGCATTTGAAAATGACCACCAATTGCACTCATTAGCCCTACCCCTCTACCAGATACGCTAAACCAAACAAAACTGTCATTTCAGAATTCGATGTCACACAACAGCCAATCAACAGCACTGTTTCACTTTTCACTGTCGCCTCATTACGTAAAGAATTAGTTTGTCAATGGTACGGATGGTGGCATCATGCAACATGCTGATTTTTACTAGACAGCCGGACTAGTTGGTAGGCGGATTTACTAGTCCGCCGTAATCTTTACTAGTGTACGGACTAGCGGACTAGTGGGTAGTTCTACCCCTGGGTTGGGTCCTAGCCACGACAGTGACTGAAAGTTGTAAAACTGTCTAAAACTAGGTTTTAACCACTTTTTGACACTTTTAACCAGCCCAAACTGACTAAAACCTCCTGGATCTTATGTGACCATGGCTAATATGTAGAGAATGGATTACTTACACGCCTAGCCTGTTGTATGAACATTTTAATGTGTATACTAAGACTTAATTAATACCAAAATGCTGTAGTGCTACATTTTATTAATATTTCACATCAAAATGTACAACAGAGAATAAACAAAAACAAATACTATGATTAAAATTACCTATTTATTTACCTACAGGTAGATTTAAAGGAAATAAAAACAAGGCATTAGTTAAAATCCATTTTCTATGTGTCATAAAGTTTAACATTGTATGTAACATTCGAGAACATTAAAAAATATAGAAAAATACATTTGTAGCATAAATTCGATTTTAAACCCGTCTGTGTAGCGATTCCCACGGAAAAAAAAAAAATTTAATGAACTAGGCGATCACGTGGTATCGTAACGTCACGTATGACCCACACTCGCAGCAGGTCGACCCTTTCCATGCATTCAGAGCATGTTTACAAGGATAGTTTTTGAGTTGAAACGAGCGTCAGAATGAGTTATTGTGCAATATTCCGATGTAATACAAACACTAGTCATCATAGAGGAACAAGCAGTTATCTTACGCTTCCACATCAATCCAATTTTATTCAAAACACTGAATGCGAATGAGCCTACAAGTCGAGTAGGTATCGCCGAGATTGGCCTTGCCCTTGGCTTGGGCACGTTTTCAGAATAATTATATAGAATGCAACTAACGGGAGATAATGTGCGCCACTGAGCTCGGATTGTCTGAGGATACTGGCGCGTTATAAGTTATTTATTATTATTATTATAATCTACACCAATATACATACATAGCAAACATATATCGTATCCAGCTACGGAAAGTAACGTGTATAATCTCATAATATCATTAGAATATTGATGTATGAAGGAGGAGTTGTACAATTTATCATAACTTAAATCAGTCAGTGAATTTCTGTCGATCCTGCTAGCTCAGTTGGTAAACGCGTTGGTTCCGAGGCATTCATTTTGCAATCGGGCGACACCGGTTCAATCATGACACCAAACCATTGATTTTCTTTGCACTTTTTTTATGTTTTCACAAAGTAATATATACTAAATCATTTTGTATACTATGATGCACTGTTTGTAAATATTTGTGTAGTAATTATTTATTCGCCACAAAAATGAAAATATGGTAGTTATATACAACGATGTTTCTAAATTTTATTTATCAAGACAGATCACCATTTGTTTTCACATACAATATATTACCGTACAATATATATATATACAATTAATAAATTATATATCCATTACATTATATTTGTTTGGATAAACAAAATTTAGAAACATCGTTATATAATTCCCATATTTTAATTTTTGTGGCGAATAAATAATTACTACAAAAATTTAAATACAAACAGTGCATCATAGTATAAAAATTATTTGGTTTATATTACTTCTTGAAAACATAAAAAAGTGTAAAGAAAATCAATGGTTTGGAGTTGGGATTGAACCGGCGTCGCCCGATTGCAAATTAAATGCTACGGAACCAACGCGTTTACCAACTGAGCTAGCAGGACCGACAGGAATTTGCTAACTGATTTAAGTTGTTATGATAAATTGTACAATTCTTCCTTCATACATAGATATTCTAGAAATAAAAAAAGAGATTATACACGTTACTTTCTGTAGCTGGATACAATATATGTTTGCTACGTATAATTATTCTGAAAACGAGCCCAAGCCGGGCGAAACTTAGTCGACTTGTAGGCCCATTGACATTCATTGTTTTGAATAAAATTGGATTCATGTGGAACCTTAAGATAACTGCTTGTTCCTCTTTGATGACTAGTGTTTGTATTACATCGGAATATCGCACAATAACTAATTTTGATGCTCGTTTCGACCCGAAAGCTATCCTTGTAAACATGCTCTGAATGTATGGAAAGGGTCAGCCTGATGCGAGTATGGGTCATATGTGACGTCACATCTCGGCAGCCGGAAAAACGTGCCAAAAATATGCATATTCGAAAATGTCCAGATGCACAGCATAAAATGTGGAATTTCTAATTCATTGAATTTATTATTTTTTTTGGCTTGGTGGACATGGAAGTAGAAAGCAGGATGTAATATAATATGAATTCAAGCATTACATGTTTTTATTCCCTTTAACAAGATTTAACAAGATTGCCATCCAGAAAATTAACTCTAGATGGCAGGTGGACAAGGAAGCCTTTTGGCTTATCAAGAGTCCAATACTTTTTATCTACATGTATCCTGCCCTTTTAAGGTATGTGTTGGTTTTATTTTTAAACATATTCACGCTACTAGTACCCACTCAATCAGGAGATAATCTGTTCCATTTATTTACAGTCCTTTGTGAGAATGAGAACTTTCTTATATCTAATCTACACTGCTCCTTTATTAATGTAACTTCATGTCCTATGGTCCTTCTATCTTTCTTAACTGAGAAAAAAATATTTCTATCAATATTTTTATAACCCTTCAATATTTTAAACACTTCTATCTGATCTCCTCTCAATCTCCTGGTCTCTACTGTTGTTAAACCACATTCTTTTAGGCATATTTCATAACTAAGATCCTTCAGTTTTGGTATAATTTTAGTTGTTCTCCCCTGTACTCTTTCTAGCATATCTATGTCCTTCTTGCAGCATGGCCTCCATGCTTGAATACAATATTCTAAATGAGGCCTAACTATTGTTTTGTACATCAGTATTATTAGGTCTTTTTCCTTATATGTTATATTTCGCCTAATTAATTCAAGGATTTGATTTCCCTTTGAAGCAGCAATACTGCACTGCTCTGAAACCTTCATATCAGCACTAAATGTTAACCCTAAGTCCTTTTCTTTTACAGTAGTACTTAGTACAGAACCCCCCATTGTATATTATACATCTTCATTCCCATGTCCTATGTGGAGGCATTTATATTTACCAAAACTGAACAACATTTGCCATTTTTCACACCATTTTATCAACATGTCAAGATCATCTTGTAAATGCTGTCTATATCCATGATGTTTAATCGTTCTAAGCAATTTTGTATCATCCGCAAATTTCAATACCTTGCTTGTTATATCATCGTCAAAATCGTTGATATATATTAAGAACAATATAGGTCCCAGTACTGATCCCTGTGGTACCCCACTCAAAACTGATTTCCACTTTGAAGCCTCCCCATCAACTACTGTCCGTTCGTTGTCTTCTGTCAATTAGCCATTTTTCTATCCAGTTAATTAAACCATTTCCTATGCCATGGGCCTTTAGTTTAAGCAGTAATCTTTGATGTGGCACTTTGTCAAAAGTTTTCTGAAAATCTAAGTAGATGATATCTACTGGTGATCCCTCGTCAACCCACTTAGTGATATCTTCAACAAAAAAACATATTTGTTAAGCATGACATCGCTTTTAGAAACCCATGTTGAGATGGGTTTAACAAGTTATGTTTAACAAGAAAATCCACCATGTGATCTTTAATTAGTCTTTCTAATAATTTGCAATTGTAAACTGCATACAAACTTTGCTTATACCATTTTATTACTGTAACATGCAATATTACAAACTTAGAATATGAAATTACTTGTAAACTAAAAACTAGCACAGATGATTACAATTAAATCAATGTCAATATTGAATTAATGTCGATATACAAGACGACAAGTTATTGACTCAAACTTTATAAAATAGAGTTTACATAGAGCATTATGTGGAAATGTCACATCCATCACCATGTTTCAATATTTAGTGCAGAATAGCACAGAGTACAGCTTAGCACACAAGTTCAGTTCAGCACGGAGTCTGGTTTAGCACATGATAAGGTCCATATAGTTTAACATAGTCCAGTGTACCGGTACCTCACAATGTACAGTTTAGTTACTGATATAGTCCAACTTAGAACACTCTAACAGTTTTTCTTGGGTTTTGTTTTTATTTTTTTCATTATTTTCTCAAGACAAGACTTATGATGATGCGACAGACTATGACATGTCTGTGTTCGAGCTTGCGGCAGATCTAATCTCAGATGATCTGACCATGTGAGTTTGCTAACTCGAGATCTTCGTGTACAGCATAGACTGCCTTAACTCTTTCTTTAGCACATAAGGTGTTTAAACTGTATTAGAAACAGTTTTGAACAATTATTCTTATGATTTTATGCACAGAGGAAAATATTTTTTAGTTTTAGCCACTTTTTAAAATTTAAAGGGAAACAAAACTTACAAAAGGCATTTTTGGGAGTTATATACCTAAATGAGTTAATACAAACGAAGCATAATATGCAACTAAATCATATTTTTAAAGTCAGTGATTTATTAGGGAAACATTTTTGAATACACAGGCGCTAAATTTCATGAACCACGGCATTGTTGGCAGAGTATGATGTAATTGATCGGGTGTATTTTGTGAAGAATTCACACATCAGGCCTTGAGGTTAAGGTTTTATATCCACTGGCCTGACCAAAACAGTTACTGGTCCGAATTTTGCAAACACAAAAAATGCTGATATGGAGGTATCCTTTGCTTCACAATAAGTCCACAAAGGGTTGTTAGGAGCAATGTCATGCACACTTTTCTGGAGTTCTTATGTGCATATGCATTTACGAAATTAAGATGTAGCGACTATAAATGAGAATGTGAAGTAAATTGAAGATTTTTCATCTTTGTGTCACTGTTATTAATGCAACATCTGAGACATCATTCGCACAATGGCCAGCAGCATTGAAAGAAAGGCTTTGATATTAACAAAGTGTACTTAAATAGTAGGTATTTAAATATATGACATATAACAGCTGGGTTCCAGTTCCCCTTTAAACAACACTGCACTCACCGTAAGCAAGACTGCACTCACCTTAAGCTGGACTGCATTCACCTTAAGCAGGACTGCATTCACCTTAAGCAGGACTGCACTCACCTTAAGCAGGACGGATTCACTGAGTTTTTCTCTGTTGACAATCTTTACTGCGACTTTCTTGCCAAGTACACAATGTACACCCAGTTTCACTAGACCTGCATGAAACAACATAATATTTAAGAATGAAAGAAGTTATTACATGTACACTAGTAAGGTTACTGTTCAAATATTTTCAGCGTAGTTGTTTGGGTAGTTGTTTTCACATTTCTTAATATTGGTATTTTTAAATGATTATTTTTAGTATTATACGATGCATCCAGTCATGATGTTTGTAATGACATTACCAGTAAGTAGTAAAATGAAAAAAAATATGTGCTATATTGCATGTTTCATGTTGGGGCGTCTATCTCTAGGTCTAGATAAAAAATACCACAGGCCATGATCCTCTTTTCTTAGGGAATCACTAAAACAGTAGTTCACCAGATTCTTTGGAAAGGACTAAAAATGGGCCAAGAGGCCCTGAAGTCCTTTGGACTAATACGTCAATATGTGACCCCGGCTGAACAAATGAGTGATAAGTCGGAAAAATTGTAACATTGTTTTCTTACATTCTTGTAAAGGTTGGGTAGGGTGCTTTACACGGTGTCAAAAATTATGACTGTTACAAAAATTGGCGAAGTTATGGAGCATTGAACATGTAAGGGTCAAAAAGTGAAAATGAAAACAACGGCTGTTGAAGTTTTATATTATATATGCAAATGGATTGCATGGAAATATTACATGCACAACATTCAAATGTGGCACACAGTATGTAATATGTATGTTATGTTGCAATGATACACTGGAAGTACAAATGTGCTGCTACAAAGACTTATCAAGTTATGCCATATTATGTATTTATGTGTAAAACTAAGAGGACAGATTGATAATGTTATAAATGAATACTTAAAAACAGCCCCATAGAACTAATTATAGTTATTCTTAAGATGTTTAACCTAGTTCTATTATCTGACATTGTGCCAACAGATTGGTGTATTGGGATCATTAAGCCTATATATACAAACATAGCAGCAGACATTGGGACAGTGTGATTGCTGCCTGGCTAAATGGATGCAATGGTGCATTGAAGTTAGTTCTTCTGCCAACCATCCTTTTCACACAAGCTTATATACTTAACTAATAATATAGTCTAGTCGGAAGAGGGGGGTACCGTGCACCCCCCGGAAATCAACTTCTAATCGGTGTCTCTAGATTGAAAAAAAATGCATAGAAAAGAATGAGCTATGTTAAAAAGTCTTCCGGATGTCCCACGTATCATTTTTATGCAAATCAGTGCCGCTATTAACAAAAAATGGGCCAAGTGGCCCTGAAGTCCTTTGGACTAATACGTCTATATATGACCCCGGCTGACCAAATGAGTGATAAGTCGGAAAAATTGTAACATTGTTTTCTTACATCCTTGTAAAGGTTTGGTAGGGTGCTTTACAAATTTTCAAAAATTATGACTGCTACAAAAATTGGCGAAGTTATGGAGCATTGAATATGGTAGGGGTCAAAAAGTTAAAATGAAGAAAACGGCTGTTGAAATTTTACATTATATATATGCAAATGGATTGCATGGAAATATTACATGCACAACAATCAAATGTAGCACACAATATGTAATATGTTATGTTGCAATGATACACTGGAAGTACAAATGTGCTGCTACAAAGACTTATCAAGTTATGCCATATTATGTCTTTATGTGTAAAACTAAGAGGACAGATTATTTGAGAGCAAAAAGTAGACTCACTGTTTGACACAGTTTAAAACCTACAGGCAACTGTAACATGGGTCTAGTGGCTTAATGCTGTCTGTTGACACAAGCTACTGCCAGTGACCAATTACACACTTTCCATCAAACAATAGCAGGCAAAGAATCTTAGCTCCACAGCTGGGTGTAATACACAACCAGAGCCACCACTGATTCATGGTGAAGTAGATTAGCTCAATGCACTAACTAAGACAATACACAACACTGTGAGTGACAGTGTCCAGAGTGAGGCCTAAGCAGTGTCCTCATTGCTGAATAGATCAATTAAACCTGCCAAGTGGGTGACATTCTGCACAAGTGTTCATTAATCCTTAGTGATTGTTCAGAACACCAGACTGACCACATACCTAAACAAAGCGAATGTAATAGGTGAAGAACAGGCAGTGTTCAGATAGGGGTACTGGTTGAATTGTATTTGTCTCAACGCAAAAGGCTTTATTGTGCCTTCATCAATTATAAAAAAGCATTTGATTTAGTAGACCGGTCCTCACTGTGGTCTAAGATAATTTCATGCGGTATTAATGGTAATGTGTTGAAAGTTGTATACAACATGTACAAAAATGCTAAATCATGAATAAATCAGGGCCAGGCTGTGTCAGCCTTCTTCTCATGTGATGTATAGGTATGGCAAGGAGAAAACTTGTGTCCTTTGTTATTTGCTATTTACCTGAATCATTTTGAACACTGTTAGTCACAATTATAACGGACTTGACATGGCAGCTGGTGAAATATACAACAATCTTAGTGATGATGATGTACAAAATGTATGTTCTACTATATGCTGATGACACTAGAATGATTCAATCAAATACAGATTTCTTGCTTGTGTATAGCGGAAGTATGTCAACTCTTCTAATGGTTGACATTTGGTTGTTTCAGGTGTCAACTATATTGTGAATCTGTAATTATTAGTCTATATTGATACAATTGATTTACACAGTACCATGTCTACACAAGGCATGGCAAGCGTAAACAGAACAGTAGAATGCATTTGATATCAATAAAGTGTAGGATATTTCACTCTATAGTTGTCCAGAATATTAATTTTCTATGTTTGTCACCTACAGGTTTCTACAGACAATACATCTTTAACCAATAGACACCACAGTCACACCATTTTATAATAATTAAATGAACATCAAAATAAACACAAATTGCAATTATAGAAAATCAATAGTTTTGAAGATACAGTTTAAAAGTGTTAGGCAACTGTTCAATCTAACAGGGATCAAGTGTGTCTACTCTGCCTGGGTGCTGTTACCAATGAAAGATTAGTCAAGGTCTCAATGGACTAGGCTGTAGAGATTAGTCACAGCTGTTGACTTTGTGGCACAATACACAACATCTACTGTTGGGGGTGGTCTCAAGGGCCCTTCTCAAAACCACATCACTAGATAATATAAAACTTTTGCACTTTCGGGGCCCCTTAGGTGCCCTTAGAATGATTCAATCAAATACAGATTTCTTGTATTTAGTGGCAACACCCTAAGATACATCTATGCAAAATTAGAAAAAAAGTTGCTGAACAGTTTTTGAAAAAATAGGCAAAATGTTACATTTTCACCAGTTTTGGGGTCCTTGGAGGCCCTAGGAGCCCTTAAAATTATTCAATAAAATACAGATTTCTCGTGCATAGTGGCAGTGGTCTATGATATGTCTATGCAAAATTAGAGAAAAAGTTGCTGAACGGTTTCTGAGATACGGCATCTAACGGCGGACAGCAGACAATAGTCCCTTGATTGAATGAGTGACATCATGGATCAAGAGTATGAACTTAATGAACATAATATAAAATGTTTTGTTTAATGAAAAATAGTCCATCATTTGTACGATCGTACATGTTTAACTAAGTTTATGTTTTACTTGTTTGGTGTGATTTCTATGGCAAATCAGTGTGCCTTTTGTGGCAGACTTTGATGTGCGTCATGTGCCGCTACAATACTTACCCACTATAATAAAGCACTTACATTATACATTAGTCATGCCTTAGTTACTTTAATTGTAGGAGATTCATAAACATATCAAACATTTTTACACTAGATATTTCCTAGAAAAAATACTTGTGTGGCATGACTTCAGTAACAATATATTATATATATATTATACAAATTATATATTATACAAATTTCTTGTGTACAGTGACACTACCCTAAGAGACGCCTATGCAAAATTAGAGAAAAAGGTACTGCAGTTTTTTAAATAACAGAAAAGACAACCTCTGATCCATGCAAGACACTCTGCATATAACAGATGTTGTAGGAAAAGGGATTAGTTGAGGGAAGGTGTGTAACCAGCCAGTTGTCAATAGAGCTGCTGGGCTGTTCTCCTGCTGTAAACAATTTACTTAGCAAATTTAGCATTTTAGGGGACCTTTGGTGCCCTTAGAATGATTCAATCAAATACAGATTTCTTGTGTACAGTGACACTACCACATGAAATGTATACGCAAAATTAGAGAAAAAGTTACTGAACAGTTTTTTTTTTAAATAGGCAAAATGTGAAAATTTACCAGTTTTGGGGTCCTTTTTGGGAGACATTAGGTGCCCTTAGAATGATTCAATAAAATACATATTTCTTGTGTACAGTGACACTACCACATGAAATGTATGCAAAATTATTAAAAAAAAGTTACTGAACAGCTTTTGAAAAAATAGACAAAATGTGAAAAATGACCAGTTGTTGGGCCCTGGGGGGCCGTATGGGGCCCTTAGAACTATTCAATCAAATACAGATTTCTCGTGCATAGTGGCAGTACCCTAAGATATGTCTATGCAAAATTAGAGAAAAAGTTACTGAACGGTTTCTGAGAGATGGCAGCTAACGACGGACGCAGAGTGATGACAATAGTCCATTGGACATTCGGCCCAAAAGACTAAAAATGCAATTTAATAGCTATTAATTTTAATTATACATTTGGAGGATTGCTTGTGATACTGTTCTGACCAGTACCCTAATGGGCACTTGTGTAGAATCCAGAACCACCTAAATTTTGCCATTATAACAATTGATACATTCTTGCCTAAATTTGACACCGCAATACAGGGTGTATGTTGATTCAATCATTCAAAGCCATCCCAGGCATATTTTATTTATAAGCACTGTGAAATTAGTGCATACCCTTTTGAGCTCCAAATAGTTCTATCGTTTGTGCCAGCCTGCACTGCTGCATTTGAAATGAGCCATAAAGTATAAACAGCATGTGATGATCAATACAAATCAGGACTGTCTTTTAGGGCTCAAAAGTGGACTAAGTCTAAGATAGAATATTTTTACAAAATATTTGTATAACATAAATGTGCCTCAAATGAAGTGGAATGAGCATAAACAATTATACATGACAAATACGCCAAATAAAACGCAATGTTTCTATATATTTAATATATAATTATTTGCATAAATGCCATAGCTCTAGGGCTAGGCCCTAGGTTAGGGCTGGCTCTATATAAATTGTTTGCCTTTTTGAACAACTGATGTCACTGTTTTGGGAGTTGCCCTATTCTGACCAATGGATATCGTCGTTCTGATTTAATTCAGTGGGTGTCATCGTTTTGGATTTGTTGTTGCCGTGCGTTATAACTTGTCTTATGTCATGCCATGGCTTGTAGACGTTATCACGGTTATGCGGTGTGGTTGTGTCGTTGTCTTCTGTCCTGACCTCAAACCTGTATCCGAGGATTTCCTGGGACTTCTCCAAACATTAATAAATTCTGATATATGCAAAAAATATGCGCATTACGCGAGTTACGCGATCTGGTATTTATATCGCACTCTATGACTATGTCTCTGATTCTGACACTGCCAACTGGAACTGGACTGGTGTGGTCTGTGACTGTGCGTGCAGTGTGGAGTGTGGATTAAAAGAGATGGTTACCTGTTTGGCCTTTTCCCAACGTTTTCTCTAGCCGATAAGGTCCCACATACTGTTCCTCTCGGTGCGACATACTCCGTATAAATCCCTTTCGCTTTGTGATTTCTGAATAAGTTATGTGGATTAGCGATATATATAGAAAATCCCTTTGTTGAGAAACATCAAAGTCGCCATTGACATCACTGCGGCGAAATGTTATGTTTACATCCGGGTATTTAACGGCCACACTAAAAGGCGGACTGCGAACGGGCGGACCGGGAGAACCACATTCACAAGGATGCGCGCGATCTCTACGTTCCATGTTTACGTGCGTTGTTCCTTCGGGTGCGCTCTTGTTCGTTCGTTTATAAACATTGAGATGTCTTTCATTAATAATATTATATGCGTGGAAATATGAGAAGACATTAATTATTTTACAAACTGAACACAACAGTACAATTAAATGTAGCAATTCTTCGATTTGTTGTTTGTTTGTATTTATTTTCACGCTTGCAGTGATGATATGTACAATTAACTACAAACCACATAATAATATAATAAACAGCTGCTACGAATTTTACATGAATGAGTGACACCTATTCTGATGACACCACAAGGAAGTTAAGTACATAAATGAACAGTGTTTTCTTAATATTACCGTAATACCGAACAAAAATTAAAAACATTAATACATGTATCTATAGCACTATAACGGGCTGACCACAACAATAACATATGCTGCCATTGACACAACAACATGAACACATAATAATTATATATAAATGTAAGCAGCACGCATTTCAAATTTGGTTGTGTATTGCCAACATTTGTTCTTGTCATCAAATGTTGGTGCCAACAATGTAGATTGAAAACCATTGGTATATGGGAAATCTATAATTAGGATTTTATTTATCAAGTCAAATATGTCTAGGTAATTTTTGTATTTCCTAAGATTTCTGTTTCTTATATTTTCTCTTTCAGAGGTTTTGATTTAACCATTTTCAATAATCGTCTAACCGTATAGCTTTACCAATGTGATGTTGATCTGTTGGTGTTAGCAAAAGAGTGTAGAATACACTGTGTTACAAATAGATGGGGCATACATTAAATGTGTAAATTATTTCAATTTTTTAGGTAGCACAATAAATAACCATTTAAACTGGCAGAGTCTTACAAACAAAATAGCAAATAAAATATATAAAACAATAGGCATATTAAATAAACTTAAACACTGTTTACCACTTAATTAAACATACATTATAGCTTAATTGTGGTATTAAGCTATAATTGGCCCATCAGCAAAGCTGTCATAACTGCAAGATGGAGTCTATTCGGGCACGTGCTCCATATGCCACCCGATGCACCTGCCCAGCGAGCGATCGACAACTATTTCGCCGTGGACACAGGTGTCACGACATACATGGGTCGACCGCGAACAGTGTTGAGTGCGGACCTGCGACGCATATGCCGTATGCTACGTTGCCGTGCCGATGTCGACGCTCTGCGCGCACTCGACCGTGAACAGTGGTGACAATTGGGGCTGGCCATTTCAAAATAAGAAAGCATCATATGAATCCATGGAATTGACATTTTTATTACTTTTTAGTGCAATTTCTACTGACTTTTTAACGATTATTATTATATATATATTTTTAACATATGGACATTTTAATTATACATGTATCTATATTCATTTAAATATTTTAATTTATTTATATATTTATTTATTCCACTTCTACAAAGGAACTGTGATGGTACATTTCGTGCGGAATGGCACAAGCGAAACAGACGCGAACTACATCACGTCTGCCACGCGAAAGTTCATATAGTAATAAATAAAATAATTGTGGTATGTAAAACCTATACATAACTTGTTATCATAGAGCACTTACCAATATAATCTTGGAAGGACGCTGACATGACAATGAGCGTTTCACTGTTGTACAAATATCGAACATTCTCGGCAAGTCGGACATACTGGTCCACTATTTGTTCCCATTGCAATCCCACTCTTTCCTCAAAAACATAATCGGCCAACCTGTTTATACCAGTATGCACAACTGCAGCATATGTGTTGCCCTTGATCCGACTAGCAGAGCAAATGTCATTACTCAATGCTGTTATGGTAGCCTCTCTTTTGACAAAGGAACTAAATTCCACACAACCAAGATTAGTGTGCACAAAGTGTGGTAAGTATTTAAAAATTGAATCAGAATATATTCGTACACTTGAAGAGCCATGACAGCAGTGATGTTAACAACACAAACTGGTCATTGAGGGAATGTCCACCAAACATTATCTATGTCTTTAAATTCCTGTATGCTCACCTCAAACGTTAATTGAGCCGTGGACACAGGTGTCACGACATATGTGTTCCTTTAAACTGAGTCAGAAGTGCTGCATCAAAGACACACCTCTGGAGTTATACCTCTTCTAGAAAACTATTGTTTGTAGTAACTTGCAAAACATGGTTACCACGGGTAGCTGTCAAAGCATGTGGAATATCTACTCAACTGCTCAGCTAACAATGGAACAATGAACAATTGAATGTTACAAAGTCACACAACTAAATTATAATACAAAGACATGGCAAATAAATAGGTTGCATATGGCCTGTTCCCTACCTTTGTTGTTAGTCCTTGTATTCTTTTATTAATTGTTTTCTTTTTTGTATATAACATTTTTCATTTGACTTTTGTGTTCAGTAAACTTATTATAGGTAGAGTTGTCATAGTTACATAAATAAATTTAATATATAATAGCTAAATATTACATTCCAACAACAGTTAAAACAAATGCGATATGTCAATAGGCCTACTGTATATGAACTAACTAACTCTGAAATATATTCAAATAATTGTTTCAGGTCAGTCTCAACTGCAACATAAAAAGTATGCAGTCATTTACATGCTAAGATTTATATTACAAATATGAATATATAACCGTAGGTCATATCTGTGTTATAATTTAGATTAAGATAATTTAAATGGGCATTGGATATATTAATATAAAATGAGTGTGAATTTAATAAAGCATCATAAACACCGGCATTAATTAGGCCTACAAAACAAAGTTGTGAATGTGTCTGGGACAGCTAGTCACCGAGATAATTTCCACGATCTCAGTTAACAAGAACATTCAAATAACGTGAACTAACCACACACTCACTAACACATATGCAGTGCAATCCAACTGAAATCAAACCAAATATGCCTGCCCCTGTACAACAGATCAAACAAAATCAAAATACCTCAGAATTCCTCACCTGGCTCTATCGTAATTGTTTTAATAAGGCCAGAGTTCAATAACAGGTGATCGTGTCCCGTGAAAACATGTACCGAGTGGTTACATCAAACGATTTAAATAAACTGACTCTGCGTGGGATATTCTGATTATTCTTTTACACTAAGTAAACCGTTAATTTATTATTATGTTAAGATTTTTGAAATGCAAGTTACACGATTCAGATATTATATTTAGCATTGTTAATATAATACAATAATAAAAAACACTCCAATATTTACGAACGCACGCGCAAACAACGATGCATGTACAGAAGGAACAAAGATCGCGCGCATCCTTGTGAATGTAGCCTCGATTATTGTGAATGTGGTCCGCCTGGTCCGCCCGTTTGCAGTCCGCCGCGAACGGGCGATCCGCCTTTTTATTTAACTTGAACTGCTCTTCGAACATTCACTAGATAGCGCCACTTTCATGATACAAATCATAATGTTGAAAATGGACTGGTTGGTACCAAACAACTATTTGTGTGTTTGTGTGCGTATTTACCTTTTGATTGTTGTCATACTTGTATACGGTGACATACAAATAACACGTTCTAGTGATGGTAAGGATACAATTCAAGTATATCAAAGTGTTTCGTTTCGTGTAGATCAACAAAATCATATATTGTATGATATTAGCCCTTGCAAGTTCAAGTTGCAGTGACAGGACATCTCAATCTGTTCAGTCGTCACTTCAAGTTCAGAGACCGACTGTCGGGACAGCAATAAATAAAAGTCGTGACAACGATGCATGCCATGAGCGGAGGGCCCTTGCTCTACCAAGTAGATTGCATAATATTATTAGTTCATGATACCTATTACTATTAGACAATAATAAGTATTGTTTTAAATAATATAATATAAATATTATATAATTATAATATATATATATATTATTTAATATAGCCTTTACTAGGCTTTAGGTATATATTATATGGGCAAAAGTTTTTTTGGCAAACAGCAAAAAAGTGTGTCTTCGGACTTTGTCTTTGACATGCTCTAGACGCCACAAAAATTACCGTACAGTCATCTTTTTAAAATGTAATCCACTTATCTGTAAATTGATGCCTCTGTCTACTTCAGTTGTCCAATTTTTGTTTTAGAGATATAGCCTCTCAAAAATTAGGAAAACCCCAAAACGTGTTTCTTTTGCAATTTTACACCACTGATTTTAACTATTATTTATGGCTTTAGAACCTTTCTTTTGCATCTGTGTTTCAGAAAATACATGAAATTGTGACACATACGACATATGCCTTTTTATGTTGTCCACAGATTTGCTGTTTATTACGACATCCACTATAAATAAAATTCAAACACAACAAAATCGATGATATTAGAAGGACTTCATGTTCATTTGGTACAGTGAATGGTTATAGTTTTATAACAAAAAAATTATTTCTCTACTACTTCCAACCAAAAAATCCTCAGACATGTTTGAAATCACAGAAATGTTGTAACCCTTTTAAGAAATGTTTATTACAACATCCGATTTCTCTTAAACAATATACTTCTCATCTTATTTGTCACCAGTACCAATTATATTATGCTACAAGAAGTCAAACAGTACAAATCATCCCTCATCCGTATTGTAATTTGTGTCCATTAGCTCAGCTGTATAACAAAAACACTATAATGTTTGTTACGACATCACTGCTTATTACATCTGGACCTTGTAGAAGACACGTTTATGAGGTAATATGGAATGTTATGGTGTAGGTATGTGTCTCTTAGGGGTACCTATTTACCACAGTAAATGTGTTTAAAATGATAGGTTTAGTGTCAGTGATTTTTCAAAGTAAAATATCAGTGTCTTTTAAAAAAAAATAGTGTAGATGTATATAAATATTTTGTTATTATTTTTAATAATAAGCATGGATGACGTACATACACTATCGTAATAAAATGGTCAAATACATTTAGAGTATTGGCTTGTGGTCCCATAGTAACAATTACTAACATGCATCTAAATACAGATGTATTAATAAAATGTTTATTAATAATGCAAATATGCCATGAAAATGCTTGCAACAAAAATATTTGAAGTGGTTTTCATGATAATTTCAGCCTATGTGCGACATCGTATTAGCTAACCGAAAACAATAATATTGGAATTGTATTATATATACGTTATTATTTGTATGATTTTTCATATTTGCTAAATACAGATTCCTTCAATGATGGGAAAAGGTGCACGTCTCTCTTGGAAATGATAATGGCAAACTAACAAAACAAATTTTACTTTTTAAAACCGAGAAACCAACTGTTGTTGTGTTGTTGAATTTTGTTAAAGTGTTGTTATAAAAATGGAAGAATTTCAAGTTTGTATTCAGTGGGTGTCAGTGCAGCATGGCGCTCAGTGTTTCGGCCAAAGTAGTCCTGGCAGTTGTTTGAAGCAGGACTTGGGAAGGACCACTACCACATTGTTTGAGCTGTAGTGAAAGGCAATATCAGTATAGCCACCAAGAGAATTGCAAATCCCTCTATTCAGAGTGTTGCAAATTTCTTTGTTTAACATTTCACGCTATCACGTGACCTGTAAATGGAGACTATGGAGAAATTGTGAAGCATTTGTTGTTGACTTCCCCTCCCTTCGAAGCCCAGTGCTGATGTTAAATAAACATAAAAGAAAATTCTGCATCATCACACGATTGACAATATTTTGGTGATATAATGCCATATGGAAGGTGAAAACATTTTATAAGGATGTTGGTACTGTTGACACTATGAGGTATTCATGTTTATTATGACATCCAAATGGAATGTTCTAAAACATTTCCGTTGTTTTCACAAATATTAACCAATGATATTGACGTTATATATCTGTCTTGAATATACACCAGGCAAGATATACAGCTTTGTGGATATCCATTAAAAAATATAATGAATGATGTTTGGTATAATTTGTGTAAAGTGTGAAAATGTGTCATGCAGAAAACATGCTGTCATTTGGAGTTGAGTATTAATCATGAAAGCGAGAATAAACACATTTGGTTGTATGGTTTTTTCAAAGATAACAGTATTGGTAGCAGTCAGATAGCATTAGAAACTCATTTTATGTATTTTCACAACAAAACAGTGGGCTTTGTAACCAAAGGTGGCTGGTGTCGTAATAAACATCACCAAAAAGTGTTAAAACTAGTATGATTTTCTGGAAGATGCCACATAAAAGTGGTTGAAGTGCTGTTCACAATATTTTAAGCCTATGAATTACGACCATGTTGGCAATTAGAAAACAAAAGAAATTTTAGAATTAAACAACATTTTTATTTTTCAGTTTTGATTTGACCACTTTGCCAAAAAATAACTGGGTTTAATTTTTAAATGTAAACATGCAGTTAGAACTAATTGAAATTTTATGGTGAATGCGATCACTCAAGACTTTGTAGTTAAGTTGCATTCTGAGTTATACTACTATTTTAGGTTGTTTAAAAAAAAAACGTGTACATGTGCATTGTACAACATGAACTATATTTACTTATTTTATTATGTTTGCTACCATAGTGTCACTTTTGGCATTGTATTTGTCAGCGTCTCTCAACATTTTTGCTTCCAAGGCCCCTCACCGAGTCCAGGTAAAATTTGTAGAAGAGGTCTCAGCAGCATTGGAGAGAAGTATTGCATCTGACATCTTCATTTTGGACTTTGCCATTTGAAGGTATTTGACAGGGTCAACCATAGTTTGCTCACCCACAAACTAGTTCACTACGGCATCCGAGGTAGCATCAACTGGTGGATTGCAAACTTTCTCTATGACCTGAAACAAGCAGTAGTGGTCGACGGAGCACAATCGGTTATGTTGCTGTGAAGTCTAGTGTCCCACAGGGATCCATACTCAGGCCGTGCCTTTTCCTAACATATAAATGACCTCCCAACCTAAGTCTTCTCCATCCAGACTGTTTGCGGATGACACCGTCATTTATCAGCTTATCACCTGCACAGATGACTCAGCTAATCTCCAAGAAGACCTCTAGAAAATGGAAGCCTGGGAGGAAGAATGTGATATGGTATTCCATCCTGACAAGTGCAGCCACCTACCCCTGACCCGAAGTAGGAAGCCTCTGAATGCCCAGATACACCCTCCACGACCACACCCTCAAGGGAGTGTCCTCTGTGAAGTACCTCGGGGTCACCCTGCAGACTGACCCTTCCTGGGGTGTTCACGTTGACAACACCAACAGAACTCTGGGCTTCTTAAAAAAAAAATTTAAAGAGGGGCTCCAACAAAACCAAAGAGCTGCCATACAAGACCATTGTTCAGCCTATCGCTGAGTATGCCAACACCATTTGGGATCCATATACCTCCAGTATTGAGAAGATCCAACGGAAAGCGGACATTTTCATCCAGTAGCTCTCTGCGGCCCCCAGTTGGCCAAGGACTCCTGGTTGAGAAACGTTTAGTATATGTTATTCAATGAATTAAGAAGTGAGTTTGAATTTTCATGGTTGTGTACAGTGTATTAATAAAATCAACATCTTATTTACTAAATTATACTTCCAACTTGATGAACATTTTCACAACAATGCTTGTTTCAGTGAAGACCGACAACACTTTTTACTATTCAGTGCCAGTGCAGGAAGCAGTTGACTACCGAAGTGTTTCTCTACTGGAGAGCACCATCTCACCACAGACAGTGCTTGTTACCTGGAACTTCACTGGCCTAGCTTTAACAACATGTCACCACCGCGATATTGTCATGTAAGCAAAACTCTACATGGACAGCAGTTTTAATGTATATTTGGCTAAAGGTTCACTAACAGAACACAGCGTACTGTACCATCAATAACCACTGGTACAATTATTTAAGTCATGATTTAAATCAAACAATCGTAAGATCTTTATAGAATTTTTTTGTAATCCAAATTTTCACTCATCTCGTTTAGCAGTTGTTTTGTTAAAATTAAACCTGTATCCACTATGGCATTCATGCTACCAGATTTTACCAGATCTAGGAACAAAAGTAAATAATAAATCTATCAATGATTGATTTCAACAACAATGCACAGTTTTTTCTTAAGGCCAGACACCCCAGGTGAAATGGTGTTTTTTGACAAAAAATACTGAAAATGGTTTTCTGCCAGATTATTATACCTTTGTATGCATACTATCAATAAAGTTCACTTCTATGAAAATTATGTACCTCTAAGTGAGTTTTAGTCATGGATCAAGCACGTTGATATCATGTAATGAAATCCATTATGCAATCTTTGACAGCCATTTTCTCAACAAAAAATTTCTGCATCTGGAAACGGGAATAATTATGCTATATAAATAATGTTTTCAGTGTTGCATTCAGCATATTCTACTGTGTGCAATGATCAGACACTTTTTTTAAATCATGAATACCGGGGGGTAGTTTGAAAGATATAGCCATATTTGTTGCCAAAAAACAAGATTTTGTTTCTTATTTTATCAAAAAATTATTTAAAATATAAAAACACAACATTTCAAACAATGCTCTGATCATTGCACAATAGAATCTATAGAGAACATGGATTTGCAAGAATTATAACTATATGGATTCAATAAAAAATGGCAGTGTTTCCAAATTTGCCAATATTTGCTCAAAATGGTGGCCATTTTGTTTGTTATCATGGAAACGGGGGGTCTGGCTGAAAAAAGTTCAATATATATTTTACTCAGTAAGACCAATTTCATGCATTGGGCAAAAACAATTGAACTGTTTGCACAAATTAAAAAATAATCCTATCTACCTGCCGTGACATTGCTAGAACTATTCATGCACTATTACTTTAACATCACCGAACCTGATTCACGATGGGTTAAATGAATTGCAGAGGCATCTTTAAGTTCAATTTTAAACTATTTACCGGAAAATAGTTTATAGTTCTAATTTTCAGTTCTTTGCACCAAGTTAACAAGAATTATAAATATGAGTTATTGTTTACGAGTTGATGAAAATAATCCTGTGACTCCCATCTAGTAATGTTAGATGGCAGGGCATTTCTTTGCTTAGCAATCATTTATGCAAAAGCACTGATTTAATGAAAAATGTAAATTAAATAATCTGATTATTATTTCATGTTAATAGGATAGAGGATTGGATTGTATCTAAACACTGCAGTTGAATGTAACGTCACTGGTGATTTCCAAAGTTCAGCAGCTACAGCCAAATGATGTCATAGACGTGACACTGCACCAGAAGGACACCATGTTCAAGTAAGCACATTCCAGACTAGAACAATTACTTGCAACTGGCTTACACCCATCCATTGTGCAACTCACCAAGGGCATCAGTTATTACCATTACAGTATCTTGATCTTAGCCATATATTCACAGAGGTGCGCCTCTGGCTGGAGAGTTGCTCACTATTCAAATTCCCCACTGTTTCCGTGTTTCTCTGGCAGGTAAAAAGCATATCAGATATAAGTAAGTAGGGATCTTTCTGTCTTGCTAGACAATGGTGAATGGTTTGCACTGTCATTGTCAATTTGGTGATGTACATCACATGGAATGTCTTCAAAGTCCCACTCTGACACTCTGCCGCACTTGTGGCAGACATAGGCAGTTGGCTGAGTAGAGAATGCAGGATTGGTAGGTATCTGCTTTCGGTGGTCCCTCTTCTCAGCCAGTTGTGTTGTTCTTGTGTCTTCTCTTCTCATGCCTGTTTTAATGGTCGACTTCCAATGAGTGCGATCATCAGTGGCTGTCTCCCAGCTGTTTGCGTTGATTCTCACCATCTTCATAATAGTAATAATGGAATTACTTCATTAGTGCCAATAGCCTCACAAAATCTGAGCTCAGTGATGCAACAAATCCAAAGGATTAAGTGTTCTCATTGTTAAGTACAGAGCAAAAGTCATCACATGATGGATGGAATTGCTAAGAAAGTAAGGTGAATATGCAGTATTAAAAAGACAGATTTTTTAGGTGAAATTAAACTATATTTCTTACTGACTTAACATGAATAAGGAGTAACTTGCACAAAGTTGGTGCAGCAACCAAAAAGGCTCAAGTTCCAGCATTCGTCTTAATTGGGAATAAAAAGATCAGAGTCTGCCGACCGATGTTGTTTAGGTTTCTTTGCTGGGGTAAGCATAGATTATAATTATGCAGGTTGTTTGGATGATAGGGCTTGGTAAGTACTTGTACAGATCTTAAAAATAATGCGATATCGCACAGGTAGCCAATGCAGTGGTTTTAGAAGGGCACTCAGCAAGAAAAAGTCTGAGATTGGGTAACTACCCTTGCCAAACAATTTTGGACATGTTGAAGTTTTTGTAAAGTCCTTGTTAGTGATATAAAGGAGGGAATTGCAATAGTCAAGTCTGCTGCTAAGTCTTATTTGCATTTAACTTTAATTTGCTGTCAGTCATCCAGTGGAAGATATCTTGGAGGCAATCACTAAGCTGGTTAAGGGAATGATTTGTATCTGTGTTAGCCAAAGAAATGTAGATCTCTGTATTGTCAGCATAAAGATGATGAACCAAATTATGAAGAAAACCAGCTTAGAACTGTGCCAGATATGCTGTACCACTTTGATAAACGTCCAAATAGAATGTTATGATCGCTGGTATCAAAGGCGGCAGATAGATTAAGTAAGGTTAGGGCAGTTACTTTACGATTATCAATGTTTAAGTTCTTTATGTACTTTTAAAAGAGCAGTTTCTTTTGAATGAAATTGTTTATATGTTGATTGTAACACAATGTGTGCTTATGTGAGACCTTAGACGCCTTGCTACAACCTTTTATATTATTTTAGAAATAAAGCTAAGGTTAGAAATAGGTCTAAAACTATTTAGGCTTTGTTTAGGCAGGGATGACTTCTTAAGAACCGGACTGACAAGGGTGCATTTGAAGTCATCGGGAAAAAGATAGAGCACAGTGATGCATTGATGATATTTGTTATAGGTCTGAATAATGTATCGAGACATGCTTTTAGTAGTATAGTTGGAAATGAATCAAGAGCACAAGACTTATTTGGGGAGGACATAATTATTTTCCTCAATTCATCAACTGCAGCAGGTTCAAACGATACAAGTAGAGAATTTACTTGTGGAGAATCCACATTTACAGTATTTAAAGTATGATCTGGGAAAGCCAAGCGAATAAGACTGATTTTGTCCTTAAAATGACTAGAGAACTTGATTGATACATGATTAGGTAGCGATGGAGCAGGCTGTTTATGTAGAATGTTATTGATGCAGTTCCATAACTGACATGGACTATTGGACTTATTTATGACCATATGTGTTTAGTTCTTTGACTTAGCTTTGGGCATTTGTCTGTTACAGAAGTGACATTGTTTAGAATAATGCGACCTGTCCAGAGGTGAGCATATCCCATTTACAGACGTCTTTGTACTGCAGATATGGACGGCCAATAGGACGCGTCCCACTGACATGTTCATCATAGAGTACATATTTGGGTGTACAACCATCAGTCATTCAGTGAACATGGCCAAGCCATCATAGATGTCGTTGGCTTAACTTATGCTGAAATACGAAGCACACTTCAGGACCCCTGTATTCGTGGCCATGTCCTGCCAGGAGATGCTGAGAATGCGTCTGAGGCAGCGACATTCAGTCTCTTTTCTTGTCTTGTGTATGTTTTCCAGGCCTCACTGCTGTAGAGGAGTATGCTGAGGACACACGCCTGGTATACACATAGTTTGGTATTCTCCGTCAAGTTGTTATTATGCTCTTGTTAATTTCACCATCTAGTGACAAAGTACTCATGATTGTGGAGCCTAAGAAGTTATTGATGACATCAAGTGTCACATTGTCAATCTTGATTAATGGTTGCATGACAATGTCCTGTCTCATGACATTAGTCTTTTTGATACTGATAGTCAATCCAAATTCTTTGCAGGCATGGAAGAGTCTGTCCATTAGTAGCTGAAGATCTTCCACAGTGTGAGTTGCCAACATAGCATCATCAACAAAAAGCATTTCTCGGATGAGAACTCAACAGACTTTTATCTTAGCTTTCAACCTGGCAAGGTTAAACAACTTCTCATCAGTTCTAGTGTGTAAGTAGCCACCCTCTGGTGATGTATCAAAGGCATATGGTAGCATCATTGAGAAGAATATGCCAAAGAATGTTGGTGCCAGAATGCATCCTTGTTTTACTCCGTTGCAGATCTCAAAGGGTTTGGATGTAGCCCCATCATAGTTGACTGTGCCCTTCATGTTGTCATGGAAGGAGGAGATCACACTGAGCAGTTTAGGGGGACAACCAATTTTCTCCAGCAGCTTAAATAATCCGCTTCTGCTAATAAGGTCAAATGCCTTTGTGAGGTCGATGAAGGCAATAGACAACGGTCTTCTTTGTTCTCGACATTTCTCTTTAAGTTGTCGAACTGAGAATATCATGTCTGTTGTGGATCTTCTGATTCTGAAGCTACATTGAGATTCAGGATAGATGCATTCAGCCAGCACCTGCAGTCTGGCCAGGGCATCACGAGCATAAACCTTTCCCACGATGCTCAACAGGGAGATGCTACAGTAACTGTTGCAATAACGATGATCACCTTTGTTTTTGTACAGTGTTAGTACATTCACATCACGCAAATCCCGAGAAACTGCTCCCTTATGCCAACAGAGGCAGATAAATTCATGCAAATGTTGCAGTAGTGCAGGCTTTCCATGCTTGATGATTTCGGATGGTATGGCATCATTTCCTGGGGCTTTTCCATTGATGAGTGAGTCAATAGCTTTGCTGAGCTCTTTCACTGTCGGTTCTATGTCTAACTCTTCTATAATGGGCAAGCTCTCAATGGAGTCTAAGTGTCTCCTTGGTGATAGTTTTTTTCCCAGGAGTTTAATTCGAGTAGTGCTCCACCCATCTGTCCATTTGTTTATTGCTGTCTGTGATGACATCTTTTGACTTTGTTTTCAGTGGAACAGTCTTCTTTATGGATGGACCTGTTGCCTTCTTAATTCCATCATAAATAACCCTGATATTTCCTGTGTCAGGTGACATCTGGATGCTCTGGCTAAGTTGCAGCCTGTAATTATTGGCACAAAACCAAGCATTCTGTTGGGCTTTGTTCCTAGCAGCTTTTAATACATTCAGATTCGTTTTGCGTGGATCTATTTTGAACTTGACGAGAGCAGAGTGCTTGGCCTCGATGACAGTGATGTTCACTTCGTACCAGTCAGTGTTTGTCCATTCCTTTTTGCCATAAGTTGTGAGTGTGTTTTTATACATAGCATCACAAAGAGTGTTCCATTTCATTTGCACATTTTGAGCTGTGTTGTTGGAGAACAGTGCTCCAACTGAGTCACAAAACTGTTGATTCTTCTCTGGGAAGGCAGTGTGGCTGATGTTGATATGTAAACAATCTTTCAGTTTGGACTAGAAAAGCTTCTTGTGTTTTAATGTAACCCTGGTGCAAACCAGGGAGTGATCGGTGTCACAATCTGCACTATGATAGCTGCGTGTAATCAGAACATTGTTGTGAGCATTACGTCTGGTGATGACTAGATCCAGTAGGTGCCAATGACCCGATCTGGGATGCCTCCAGGACACCTTGTGACAGGGCTTGTTCTGGAAGAAAGTGTTCGTGATGGATAGCCCATGATAGCTGCAGAATTCAAGCAGTCTCTGTCCATTTTCGTTCATTCTTCCTGTTCCATAGTGCACGACTCAGACATGCCATGCCTCATGATCGGCACCCACTCTTGCATTGAAGTCTCCCAACAGGTAGAGTTGTTCTGTCTTGGAAATTCTGCTGATGACCGCATCAACCTCCCCATAAAACTTATCTTTGGACTCTGAGGTAGTACAAAGTGTTGGAGCGTAAACACTGATAAGGTTGACTGGTCCCGTCTGGTTTGAGAGACGCATAGAGAGGACCCATTCTGAGCCATATGTTAGGGGTTCAATCATCCTGAGCAGCGAGTTCTTTACAGCAAATCTATTCCATGTTCACACTTTTCTTCAGAACTCTTCCCCTGCCATAAAAACATGTATCGATGTTCTGTCAGCAATCCACTATCGTCAAGTCTTCTTTCTTTGCTATATTAATGTTCAGTCTGTCTAGCTCAAAGTTGATGATGGCTCTCTTGCTTGAGTCATTAATGTGTTGAAGATCATTCGATAAGCCAGGACACATGGTTCCGATGTTCCTGTTTGCGAAGCGAAGAGCTGGCATCTTCTTGTTTCTTTGATTTGTCTGGTGGTAATTTGGTGATCCGCTTGTTGAGCAGATGCTCTGAGCTTCACACATCCATAGAAGCAGTTCAAGCAGGCAGACTATGGCGGGTCAGCACCTTCCTGGCCGGGGCTGCCCAACTTGAGGCAGGTGGTGGCTGACCAGTGGGACAAGTTGCTCCCTCCCACCATCAGAGGCAACCCATAGAACTCATTCCCTATGCCAGTTGGGTTGGGTTTATAACTCGTGACTGCTCCCTACGGTGTTGTGCTGCCATTGATCTGCGACACTAAAGTGTCCTCTCCAGGGCGGCGCAAACCTGAGTAATGTGTATGGAGATCCTGGGTTGCCCAATCGTCAGGGTCCCCCTCTCTGCTTCATTGGTGTGATCCAAAGGAATGCAAAACAATATATCTGGCACGAGCTTAGTTGGAGGAGCTGCCAGGAAGATGGCAGGGTTGACATCAAGGTGCCTACGGGGCTCCACTCCAGATTTTCTGTTAGGGTTTACTCCCTTAGATCACTGGCCTACCAAGGCTAAAGAGCGTGATCTGCTCTGTACTATTTTCCCATAGATGGAATAGTGCAATGTCAGGACATATCCACATGCCAGTGAGCCCTTGCCCTTTTAAAATTGCTGTATAACTTGTATAAAGTAAGCTTTTAATTGCATTGATGTCAACAATAAAATGACAACTGAATAGATAATGCCACATTGTTCATGACTGTTTTGCCTGTGAGAATGATTGTATTGAGCTGTTATTCTGGGTTATACAGACGGAAATAAGCTATTACAGCATACAGTTTATTAGGATTGTTCAAATTGCCTGCCTGCAATGCCATGATAATGTCTTAACCTGAGGTACAGCATCTGATTGTCACCTGCACTTTACATTTTCTCATCAGTTTTCATCTTGTACTTTTGTGTGTGAAAGTTGTATAAGTTTTTATTTTAGAAAAAAAATTATATAATTATACCCTGTATGTACTAGTAAAAATGCTTAATCTCCGGATGGTGTTACATTCACATTCACACAGATGTAGAAGATGGTTTCCAAAAGTTTGCATACCTAATGTTTTGCTATGATGTTAATTTGAGCCAACATTCAGCAATGTATTTGTGTATATTTTGCTCATCATAGCTGTAAATACTTCATGATGGTTTCATCTTATGCAGAACCTTACATTAAAGTTGTATTCTTCCTCTATCCCACCACCCTTCCCCCACTACATTGAACAGGTGCAACCCACCTCATTCCATATCATCCTACAAGTTTCTGTTTTCTTCTATCAGAGTATGGACACAGTAGTCACAATGACACCCTGGGCAACAGAACACAGACAGCCAATGGCACAGATCGCCCTGACTGTCCAGCTGTTTACAGCCTGAGGCGTATAGAGAACCCAAACATACGTTTCAGTGTTCAGTACAGTTTTGGTCTAACACGTGAACAGATTCTGCTAGCACTACTGAATGGTGATGTGACTAATGCAGTTCAACATTGCTCCAATGAAGGACACCGGGGGAACGTTGACCCTTATGACATCTTTGCAGTTGTTTTCGGTACCTATTATGAACAGTTTTTCTCATTCTTTAATTTTTCTCATTAACAATGTCACAATTTATTCTTCCAAGTTACTTTTCCACATGCACTTTCCTATCATGTATTCTATAACATTCCTTGCCCAAATATTTTTTATTTATCTATTTTTTTGTAAGTTTACAATATGTTACTAAGCATTATGTAATTCTTTCTTACAAAATGTTTATGAGAAACCTGCTGTTACTCTTGTCTCTAACAAAGTTATCATATTCAGTTAACTTTGGCATGTCTTAAATCAATAGTCCACCAGCTTATGTAACAAACCCAACATTTTGGGAAGAATCTTGGCAAACCATTGCTTAAAAATAGGTAAATATTGTTGTGAACATGAAGACGATTGTTGCCATTTTTAGTCCTTTGGCCAAAGGTCCAAGGGACTATTGCCATCACTCTGCGTCCGCTGTCTGCCGTTAGCTGCCGTATCTCGGAAACCGTTCAGCATCTTTTTCTCTAATTTTGCATAGACATATCTTAGGGCACTGCCACTATGCATGAGAAATCTGTATTTGATTGAATCATTTTAAGGGCCCCTAGGGCCTCCAAGGACCCCAAAACTGGTGAAAATATAACATTTTGCCTATTTTTTTCTAATTTTGCATAGATGTATCTTAGGGTGCTGTCACTATATACAAAAAATCTGTATTTGATTGAATCATTCTAAGGGCACCTAAGGGGCCCCCAAAGTACAAAAGTTTTACATTATCTAGTGATGTGGTTTTGAGAAGGGACCTTGAGACCACCCCCAACAGTATATGTTGTGTATTGTGCCACAAAGTCAACAGCTGTGACTAATCTCTACAGCCTAGTCCAATGAGACCTTGACTAATCTTTCATTGGTCACAGCACCCAGGCAGAGTAGACACACTTGATCCCTGTTAGACTGAACAGTTGCCTAACACTTTTAAACTGTATCTTCAAAACTATTGATTTTCTATAATTGCAAGTTGTGTTTATTTTGATGTTCATTTAATTATTATAAAATGGTGTGACTGTGGTGTCTATTGGTTAAAAATGTATTGTCTGTAGAAACCTGTAGGTGACAAACATAGAAAATTAATATTCTGGACAACTATAGAGTGAAATATCCGACACTTTATTGATATCAAATGCATTCTACTGTTCTGTTTACGCTTGCCATGCCTTGTGTAGACATGGTACTGTGTAAATCAATTGTATCAATATAGACTAATAATTACAGATTCACAATATAGTTGACACCTGAAACAACCAAATATCAACCATTAGAAGAGTTGACATAGTTAAGGCACAATAAAGCCTTTTGTGTCAAGACAAATACAGTTAAACCAATACCCCTATCTGAACACTGCCTGTTCTTCACCTATTACATTCGCTTTGTTTAGGTATGTGGTTTTTTTAAAGAAAATTTTAGTTTCTGTACCTGTCTACGTACGATAACCATTTGTCTGCCCTGCTCACAATAAACATCACATGAATGATAAAAGGAAGATCACTGCCACTTAACTTGTGGATTATTATTATTATAAAACTGCTCTGCTACTGCTTGGTGGACAGTTAATTAGTGGATCAAGTTCAAATACATCAGCACATTTTTCACATCTGCATGGTAGTTTAGGCTCAGTAGTGTGCTGGCAGCTACTAAACCTATAGGCTTGTGTGAAAAGGATAGTTGGCAGAAGAACTAACTTCAAAGCATCATTGCATCCATTTAGCCAGGCAGCAGTCACACTGTCCCAGTGTCTGCTGCTATGTTTATATAATAATTATATAGGCTTAATGATCCCAATACACCAATCTGTTGGCACAATGTCAGATAATGGAACTAGGTTAAACATCTTAACAATAACTATAATTAGGTCTGTGGAGCTGTTTTTTTTAGTGAACAGTAAACATGTAAACATTTTACTTCCATCATAACCCTTAATGATCTGTAACTATGATTCACCAAAAAACATTTGATTAATAATTACAGGGTTGTTTGATTTATGCCGGGCAGAAACTGTTTCTGCCCGGCAGAAACAGCAACAATAGGAAATACATGCCATTGATAGGCAAACGTGTTCTTTTTATAGAAAATTTCAGTTTCTTTCTGTACCGGTCTACGTATGATAACCATTTGCCCGACCTGCTCACAATAAACATCACATGAATGATAAAAGGAAGATCACTGCCACTTAACTTGTGGATTATTATTATTATAAAACTGCTCTGCTACTGCTTGGTGGACACTAAGCTGCAACTGTCTTTGAGTTTGTTTACATTTTGACAAACTACTATTATATAGCACTAATTTTTGAATGAATCACATTTTGAGAATGCATGTCATTGTTTGCGGTGTAACTTTTGTATGCTTCATTTTCTGCTGTTGCAAGTTGCATTCATCTGAAAAATTATTCAATTACCTATCCAATGATAATACATATGTTCTGGTGTTAGAAATATATAGCTTTGGTATATTGTACACGAGGGTTGTGATAGGAAACTACTGGACATTGCGACAGTGCAGAGAGACAGTACGAGATGTGTCACTCAGTATATGAAGTGTGACTTTCAGATACTTCATTTTGTAGTGCTATGGATTATGATGGGCCTCTCCATTAGCTCCCTATATATTTGTAAGTTAGATGAGTAACACCTTCGAAGTTCTGACAGCAGGACACCACCTTCGGTGAAGTCGAGACAAAAGTTTTACAAAGGCTTCAATTTCAAATGGTCTATCACCGTCCAGCTGACCCATTTTTACTTTTTGACCCCTACCATGTTCAATGCTCCATAACTTCGCCAATTTTTGTAGCAGTCATAATTTTTTAAACCGTGTAAAGCACCCTACCCAACCTTTACAAGAATGTAAGAAAACAATGTTACAATTTTTCCGACTTATCACTCATTTGGTCAGGGGTCACATATAGACGTATTAGTCCAAAGGATTTCAGGGCCACTTGGCCAATTTTTCTATGAGGTTTTAGCATGTTGGGCTATTTCTAGGGAAAATATTAAATTAACAAAAAATATTACTTAATATTAAGAAATTAAACTATCATGCAGTTGATCTAATTGTTGTTGTGAACATGAGACAAATTGTTAAATTTTTTTCCTTGAAGTTTTAATATGATTTTGAGCAATTTTAATGAAAGATAAGAAATTATTAAATAAAAAAAAATTTGTATATCCAAATAATGATAATTAATAGTGTGTCCATTGATCATCTTCGTACAATGCAATGTTTGTTAAATTTGGTGGTGTGATGTTAGTAATATTGTAAGAGTTTACATAGAATTCTCATCAAAAACCATGAAGATTAAGAAATGTGATGTTGCCATTTCCTTCATGATAGTTGGGGGTGATTTTTAGGAGGAAATAGATGAGGACGTAAAGTTTCCCCAAAAAGACAAACATGTATTATTCATAATAACAATATCACAGTTGACAACCAACCAACCAATATTTGGTGTTATTAGCAACACATTCAACTGACTGGATTGAACTGCCTTCAGTCATTGCCAGTGTATTAATACACCATACATCGACAACTTCATAAAAGAAACATTTAAGCACCTTCATAGCCAAACTTGTTGGCTACTAGAAAAACTAACCTATGCACACACTCAACACCTTCATAGCCAAACTTGTTGGCTACTAGCAAACTAACCTATGCGCACACTCAACACCTTCATAACCAAACTTGCTGGCTACTAACAAACTAACCTATGCACACTTTCAACATCTCATTTTCTTACCTCAGAGACCAATTATACCAACCAATGGCACCTATAAAATATGCATTCCCTCTGTGGGTTGGCTGAATTCATACATGTGACCCACCATTCCAAAAATTCTTACTGATGGTCATTACGAGTTATGAGCCACTGTCACAATTTGTTATTGAGTATCCATTGTGAAACATTCCCGAATAGACAAATCTGTCATATGTTAGTTGTGATGTGGAAATTGTAAAAATGTTACCAACATGTGTTTCGTACTGAGTTTTGTGACAACTGTCAATTTTTGTATTGCTGACAATGTTCTAAACTATGGCCAACAATGTGAAACCACAAAGTGAAAAATCACAGCCGACAGAATTAAAACCACAGTCAAGAAAGTAAAAACCATAGCCAGCTAAGAAAAAACTTTGAAACTGTTTTCTTGAAACCATACTTTTCGCATTTTTAACATTAAAATAGCTATATCTCTAGAAGTAATGAAAATATAGTTATTATTGAGGTTCAAATTTCTCAAGTTGCATCTAATTTTGGCATGGTGGGTCACAAATGTTGTGCATTAAACTGTCAACACTGTTTCTCAAAACATGAATTCTTTCACTAATCAATTCACCAATGAATAACTTTGCCAACAATTTAATTACACAGTTTCCATTGGTAACATTGCATAGGTCTTTGAGGAACACTCTCCTCCTGTCAGTAATTGTGTTGGCCATGTTGCACACATTACACAGTCTTAGTTCACTAGCTGACATTGCACATTCTCAATTCACTGTACAGTATAACCACCTTAAAGAGAAAAAGACGGGTGGTTGCTTTACAAAAGTAATGAGTTTAGTAGATTAACTGTAATTTAAAATGGTAACAAAATTAACACAGTGACAGGGTGCCAGTTTGCAGGGGTAACTACATTGTGAAGTTCTACTATACTCTCTTAGTACAGTTCTACTGTACTCTCTTAGTACAGTTCTACTGTAATGTAACTACATGCCTATTAAAATAATGAAATTTAATAAATACAAATACAAAAAATCGACATGGATTACCCAAGGTTTACTCAAATCTATTAGATTTCGGGACACACATTATAAACAATTAAAAATGACTGACTCTAACTCACCAGACTATGATATTATTAATGCTAATCTAAAAACTTACAATACTATATTAAAAAGAAATATCCGTGCAGCTAAGCAAATTTACTTTGAATCACGATTTAACCAATTTCTTATATCTTTTTTAGATATCAGAAATACATGGAAAACTATAAACGAAATTCTCTTAAAAAATTAAACAAAGAAGACATCTTCATCAACTTTTAAAGTGAATGGTACTACTATAACGGATAAATCAGAAATAGCAAACAAATTCAATAACTATTTTACAAACATAGCTCAAACTTTTGTAGAAGACATTAAATATACAGGAAGCAAAAAATTTGATTACTACTTAAATACAAACGTTAGATCTACTCTTAAATTTAAGAATGTGGATGAAGAAACAGTAAGGAAAACAATAAATGATCTCCCAACTAAAAACAGCAGTGGATTTTATGGAATTACATCAAAACTGCTAAAAATAATTGAACCAACAATAATTAAATCACTAACCCTAGTAATTAACCAAGTTATTAATACTGGCATATTTCCTGATAAATTAAAAATTGCAAAAGTAGTTCCAATTTTCAAAAAGGATGACCCAACTCTAATAACAAATTACAGGCCAATTTCTCTCCTTCCAACTATTTCTAAAGTACTAGAGAAAATAATCCATAATCAGATATCCACTTATTTTATTGATTCCAAGCTATTTTTTGATAATCAGTACGGATTTAGACCTAACCATTCAACAGGTTATGCATCACTCGAACTAGTAGATAGAATAATTACTCAAATGGACAAAACACAAATACCAATCAGTATTTTTCTTGACCTATCCAAGGCTTTTGACACTATTGACCATTCTATATTATTAAACAAGTTAAGATATTATGGCATAGATGGCAATACTGTTCTTTTATTCGAAAGCTATTTAAGCAACCGGAAACAGTATACCGAATTTGAAGATACCACATCTGATATTTTACCTATAAAAGTAGGTGTGCCACAAGGGTCCATCCTTGGACCACTGTTATTTACTATTTATATAAATGATTTTTCACGAGCAAGCCAAATGTTAAAATTTATAATGTATGCTGATGATACCACTTTATTTAGCACAATTGAATCTTTTAGTGATAAAGCACACAATAGAAATATAGAATCTGTAATAAATGAAGAACTCCTCAAAATAATTGAGTGGCTTAATATTAATAAGTTGTCATTAAATAAAAGTAAAACTAAATATATGACCTTCCAAATGCCAAACAAATCTACGCAGAGCCTGTTTCTCAAAATTAATAATATAAATATTGAGAGAGTGGAAGAATTTAACTTCTTAGGTTTAACTCTAGATAGTAACTTAAATTGGAAAAACACTGAAAAATATCAAATAAATATTCAAAAATTATAGGAATATTAAATAGATTAAAACATGTGTTACCTTTAGAAATAAAAATTATTTTATACAATGCACTGCTACTTCTATCTCATATTAATTATTGTATTATGACCTGGGGTTATCAAGGAAACAGATTAACGAAAATTCAAAAGAAAGCAGTGCGAATTATAACATTAAGTAAATACAATTCACATACAGAACCACTTTTTAAACAACTCAACATACTAAAAGTAGAAGACTTGCTAAATTTACAAGAACTAAAATTTTATTACAAATACAAACATCAAAATTTACCCGTTTACTTATTAAATTGGCAGTTAACCCCAAATACCAGCACACACAAATATGACACTCGAAGAGCAACTGAACTACACACCTTCAGAACTAAACATGAATTTGCACAAAAGTGTCTTAAATATAACTTACCACATGTTATAAATAATATCCCTGATTTTGTAAAAGATAAGATAGTGACCCATAGTTTGAAAGGATTCTCAAGTTATGCTAAAAACCACATGCTACAAAAATACAACGTCACGTGCAATATACTAAATTGCTATATATGCCAATTAAATTATAAATGAGAAACACAGTTAATAAAAATGCATCTTTTAAATTTGTACATGCATACACGCGAACACAACACATTACGAAGCACATTACATCAACAAAACAACCATCATATACATTATGTAAGAGAAGACAATTACATTTCTTTTTTTAATGTTTGACATAATCATTATATTTTGTTATATAAATCCTAGGATTTCATACAATATTTTTTTTGGATGGCTCCTGTGATAGCGATCAGTTTTGATCTTAATAGGTGTCTTCCGTCCCACAGCAACTGGTTTTTTTTTCATTTTGTTGCAAAATGTATACTATATTCTGTTGATTGCATATTTTCAGTTGTACAGTGTATTATATATTTCACATTTCAATATTACTGTATATGCCGGTATGTGTGTATATGTATGTAATACGTGTATGTGTGTATATAATTATACATAATTTGTATTTTTGTAATGCTGTTGGGAAAATAAAATCATCCTTATCCTTACTGTACAGCTGTACTCTCTTAATACAGTTCTACAGAAAAAAGAACCCAAGTTAACAGTAATACTGACATCAATTCAATTATTAATTTTGCACTAGTTTACACCCATGCATGACACAACAAACCAAGGCTTACACCCATGTAAGGTGCAACAAACCACGGTCAGCAGTTAGCACCATTGCAGTACTTGATTTTAAATTCATTCACAGTGGCGCAATCTGGATGCTAAGGTTCCCTGTACAGTTTCCATGTTTCTCTGATGAGTGGAACAGCAAATTTATAATTAAATAACTCCCTCTGTGTTTTTTATACATCGGCAATCAGTAGTTGAGATGTCATTGTTCCAAGGAAGCGAATGAACACAGAAATGTGTGACTGGGGCCATGGCACCTGGGAGAAGATACCTCTACATAGCCCCAACATTAGAATATTAATTTACAGATTATGTATCCAAGTTTTGTCATATCAACTATATGTACATGTCTGTATACATAAAAAACATTTCGGTAAACTATCTACCTGTAAGGTCCATCCCAACCATATGCATTGGTTCAACAATCTTTATTGGTGTTATCTTTGGAGCCACAGTCTTGAGCTTCTCATACTGTTGATATGCATCGCATCTAGCAATCTGAAAGATGACAAATAACAAAGTAAATGCAACATGCTTATGTGAGAATAAATATTTTTTTTGTAGAAAAAACTATAACAATTCAAATTCATTACAACGATTTTTTTATATAAATTTCTGACAAATATAGTGTATCTAAATGTTTGATTGTTAATTTATGGCTTGAGTGCTGAAATTAAATGCAAAACACAATAGGTAACACCGATGTTTATGATTATATATAAACAATATCACACATCTAGTTTGTTAAACATGCAACATTAAAACAAACAGTTTGCTTCATAAATCGATTACAGTGTATGAAGTAGTACTCTCAATATGAAGGCCACTTATGTATGTCTTGACATCATCTTTCAAACCCTTCCAGTAGAAGAGCTGGGTGATCTTATCTACAGTGGCATTGATGCCACTGTGGCCAGCATGCGGTGCTGAGTGCATCTGCCACAGGATTCTTCTCCTTTCATCCACATCAATGGTGATGCGCTGACGTATGTTGGTGTGGGGTGGTTTGTACACCAATGCTCCAGTATCTAGAAATATTTATTAAGTCACATAAGCATTATTTGTAAATGTCAGTACTTACAGCAAGAGTACTATTATTTTATAGTTGTAACGTTATTTAAGAAAGTAAATTAACTAGACCATTGTTTACCTCTCATTTGAAGCATCATCCAATTCAGTGCTCAAGATACTTTTTCTAGCGTAACAATTAAGAGAGTTGGTCTGTTTTTGCCCTCATAGTAGAAAACGTGGCAGAAATACTTTCTACCTGTGCTATCAACATTTCTATTTCCTTCTTACACCATTCCAGTGTCATCTTGTGTTTCCAGCCCCAACAGGTTATTAAGACACAGATAAGTAGCAAATGTGTCTTATCAGCTCACCCAACCACTGAAACAATAGCAAGCTCTAGCAGCTAGCCTGGTTAGTTGGATACAACAGTGGCCAGGTTCTTCAAAACAAAACTTTCCATTGACCACAAGATGACCAGGTGATAGTTAATTATAATTACCAGCAGACGTCTAGGCTGGTAATAAAACTATGGTGCATTTGGACTGAGAGAGCAGAGATAGGAGAAAGAGTGAACAAAAAAGGAATGCTGCCGTCCATGAGTTGTCAGTGACAAGTCCTGTACACATGGGCACAACAAAATTCATACATGAATGCAAGTAGTTGGACAAAAGCCACTCCGGGCAAATGTTACCCCAGACAAAAAACCTTTCTACTCTATTTCTGCCATGCCAACCATACAATTTAGTTATATGATTTTGAAACTTAGATTTATTTACTTAAATTCCAGAACAGCTCTTGACATAACAAATTATACACTTTACATTAACACTTGTAGACATTTCCTAGCTTATCTAAGTTTTGGTGAATTGAAGATCATTTTATAATCTAAGTCAATGGATATGTGTACACTGTACATTCATTTTAGGGAAAGTGCCCTTCCAGGACCTTGCTCAATGCCTTTATTTTAAAATTTTGCCCAGCGTAAGTTTATTATTATACTAAAAGTAAGCCATTATTTAAAAAAAAAGGATTTGACTCATTATGTTGTCATTTCCAGGGCAAATATTTATTAATTTAATCAATTATCCTGCATAATTTCCACAGCACCAGAAATAATTAGTCAAAGTCAATTAATTAAATGTTGAAAATAATAACTGTTTGGTGAGCATTTCCAATTCAACATCAATATAATTACAAGAGGAGATGCAATGTTTCGGTCAATAAGCCCATGCCAGAGGTAATTTTGCACAAAGTGCAATACCAGTTGGGATCGAACCAACAACTAAAACAGAGACATTAGCATCTACCATTAATTACAAACAAAATTGTGTTTTATAAAGTTAATCAATTACTCCAAAAGGCAAGCTGATTGTCTTTGAAAGACTTTATGGTAACCTTTCTCTTGGTCTAGGCATTGCGCGGTGTGGTCAAACAGCATTAGTGAATGATGTCAGAAATAATGTGGAAACAAATTAACAAGTGTTCTGAGCACTAATTCCAACTGACAGTGAAATATCAGTTGGAAAAACCAAAACATTCTGAGTGAGAGAACCGTCAAGTGAAAGAGTAACTAAATCCTTACAAAAATAACTTTATCAATATGATAATAGCGTTTTATATTCATACCAGCAGACAGAATTTCAATGTTTAATAGTAAAGATTTAAGAAATTCGAGTTAACCGAATGAAAGAAATATGACCAGGCAGGGAAATCGCGTTGACTTAACTGAAACTTGGATTTTAGAGAAGTAGACTTATGCAAATTATTTTAAACCATCTAAGATACAAAAACAGCCAGGGTCGAGGAAAAAGGGTTGATTTAAATTAAAATTGACTTAACCGAGTTTGAGTTAAGTGGAGTGCACCGTACTTCTTTTCTTTATCAAAAAATCATCAACACATTTATTTTTCACAATTCTCAATAATCGAGTTCTTTTATTTTGCAGATGCAGCATGTGTCCAGAAAGTGACGATCAAACAATGTGTCTTTGTGTAGTCTGTTTTTGCTGCATGCTGTCAACATTGGAGGAGTCGGTTGTTTTTTTTGTTCAGACATCGTACAACAGTGTTTCAACTTAATGAACTGATCATCCTCTAAAACGTAGGACATGAAATAAGTATAATAAACAAACACTACATAAAATAATACATTCCATACATAGTATCTGCCACCTTTATCATATCTTCAGGTGCTATACAAGCCTTTAGAAGGTCACGAAGAACCAGTAGACAGTAGAGTTGTGGTTAATAATTATGCCATAAATCAATACTTTTGTAGTAGAAGAGACAATTTAGGTTTACTGCTAAATTGGGTATAACAATTGTTATTATTTAATTATCAAATGGGTAAACCATCATTTGGGATACAGTTTGCCAGTTTCTTGATGCTCTAACATTGTTCTGTTTGAATTAAACATTACACTGAAAATTATATAGGAAAAAAACAGTTAGCCATTTCAGACATTAGGTCATTGAGTCAATTGATCGAAGCTAAACTTCATAATATATTGTTGTTATCAACCTTATTTTAAATTAGACCCACGTATGTGCTTACTGTGGGATATTCCTCTGTATAGAGGTCACCACATAAATGTTAAGAAGATAATATATGAGCATTAAATTACCTTGTACAGAGGTCACCACACGATTGTGAAGAATAAGAAGTAACAAAACAGTTGTTTCATAGCAATGAACATAGCATACCTTTCTCGGGAACAAAATACATTTCATAGAGTTTGCAGCAAAGGAGTTGGTCTGGACTTCTGAGTCAATGTTTCGTCGACTTCGTGTACCACATTTCTCAGCTCAACAGGGGAAACAAATCAAATAATTTAACAAAACATTTACTAATACAGTGTCTGATCTTGTATAACAACCATGTGACACACACTTACACAGCAGATAGGATGCACGATTTTGGGCAGTAGGCGTCTCTTGAGAGATTTTCTTTTTTGATTTATTTGGTCTAAGTAGGCCTACTTCACTCAAAACAACTTTTCTAAGAGTTTGTTTACACGACGTTCAAATAATTTGAGAATAGAGGGCTGAATATAGATATCTTGTGCTTTTGTTGACACGATAAAATCACTAGGTAGTACGAATTTTATTCTCACCAGCATAATCATTCGCGGAGCAGCTGTGCGAATAGCGTCATCCTTTCGGGAAACGTTTTGTTGTATTTAATGAGAAACAAATTAAGACTACGTTTACTTGTACTGCGTCAGTTGATTACTAGTTAGGACTATGGGTCGCTAACATTTTATCCATCGTCTATTTCGTATTTATTGACCGCTTTGTGTATCGCATTCCTGATGCGTTGACGGCGACACTTATCGGCTCCTGCCAGGACTGGGCGATGTGTGCCCTGCACCAACTAATGCTTAAAGCATGCCATGTACATCACGTATTTGTTATCTCTGCCCCCCATAGTCATCATACCTCCTTAAAAACACGTAGAACTAAATAAATCGACGTACAATTACTAATTCACAACTATACGACCGCAGATACTTCTGGCACGGCTGTGGAAAACGTGACGTCACATCTCACCAAAGTGCCTACTGCGCGCGCATGCGCAGTATGCGTTTTGAGGAATCCTGGCACGGCTGAATTGGGGCCTGGGATACCGGTGTACTGGTCTGGATGGAGGTTCCGGTCTGACAGTAAGTTCCGGTTCCGTTTTGCGTATTGCGCATGCTCGCGCAAGCGCAGTACATCAAAATCGACCAACTGTGAGCAACGTGACCTCAGGTGACCGATCAACTTTGACCCCGTGCCAGAAGTATGCGGCGACTGAGTTACATCGCTGTGATCAACGTGACCTCAGGTGACCGATCAACTTTGACCCTTGCTCGACGCACTCGGTGACTGATATATACAATTAGTCATTTCTTGTTTGCTGTAGCGACCGTTACTCCACCGACCTATTTGCCCCCTACGTTGCTGAACAGGATCGTGCATATGCGTGTGACCACTGTCTACAGGCACATTAGTTAGTATCAACTAGTTCACATATCTTTTGTTGAGAAAATACCTGTGATGCAGCGGGAGAAAATAGTAGATGAGTACTGACGGTACTTGCATAAGGCATTACCTAGTCACCAAAAAGCACTTGGTGTGTGAAAAGCGAATGCGCAATGCTGTCTTGAAAGCTACGCAGCATGGCAAATGTCAATCAATTAGACGGTGAGTAGACAGTCCAGCCCCAGGGCCAGGCTAATAGTCTGTAGCCTAGCGTATAGTATACTATGCCATAAGCCAGTCTATTAATATTGGTCTCTTAAATTATATAGGTGTCAGAATAGGGGCCTATGTTTTGACAGAAGTATAATTATGAAACGATGGCTGGACGCAATGACGTGGCTATTTACACAGCTGCTCTGCAGACCCACCGTTTATTACCTAGAATGGTTATTATTCTTATCTTTCTGTGGGTTGTACCTCTTGATTTCCTGAACCATAAATAAATATCCCTTTGACAAAACAGACACCCATGGCAGTCATTACAGGTTGGTGGTTATTTTAAGTATTAATAAAAATTGCACTCAACCTAAGATGTCAAATGGCTTCAGTCTTATATAACCAAATGTACTGCTAGTTTGTCACTAGTTTGTGTCACATAAAATTTACATTCCATGCCCATGGGAGCCAAACCTTAATACACTGGCCCCCACGATAAGTGCTACTTGAAATTAGTTAATTGTGAATTATATTTTGTGAATATTCTTTCAGCTGAAATTATTGATGCTATTAAACAATCGTTTTACCTAAAAATGTATAGGCCTAGCCTAGGGGCCTACCACTAAAATGTACACCAACCTAAATACCAATGTATTTGACCATATATAGTGCAATTAATGAATGAATTAGATTAATAAATCATGGACAATCATTCACTATCAGTATTGCATTTAGAACAGGTACTTACATTGTTATTGTCACACTGTACTGTATTTGTGTATGAATAAAGTGATATTTCCTTTCTCAGAAGTAGACACAGTGACACATAAGCTTATTGACAGTGTGTGGGAATACTGTTACATGACAGTAAGGAATTTACTAATTAATTGTATCATACTGACTTGGTATACTTTGTAGTGCTATATTGTTTCAAGTGAATTATGACATTCTCTGCATACTTTGCTCAGGCCCTTATCACTAGAATTTAGACCCCCTACTGCCCTAGGCTATGGCAGTGCAGCATCAGGTAACTTGTGTTGGTAATTTCATCCATCATTTATGTAGTAAGCTTTACTGATAAATTGTAACAAGTGAACAATACTATTTTGTAGCATCTGCAAATTTTGTAAATGGCCTTTATTAAGTTGTCTATTTTTAATTGAAACAGTGGTTTCCTTTTTAACATTGTTTATTTTAAATTAAGAGTAGACCTGTAGATGTCTCGGTGTCTGTTGGTGGTTCAAATCCGCCAGGTAAATGCACCAACATTTGTGCACAATTACCCCTGGCATGGGCTTATTGACCGATACATTGCATCTGCGAGTATGATTATGTTGATATTTAATTAAAATGACTTTCAATGATGCAACAGTTGAAGCATCAGATATAGTCCATTGAAAAAAGATCCAAACAACTGACTTACCCCATACCTTCATTGTCCACCTAACAATTAACTCTAGATGGCAGGTGGACAAGGAAGCCTTTTGGCTTATTGAGAGCCCAACCCTTCTGCATCCCGCCCTTCTGAGGTGTGTCGATTGTATGTTTACACATATTCACGCAGCAAACACCCACACAATCAGCAACTAATCTGTTCTATTCATTTACAGTCTTTTGTGAAAATTAGAACTTTCTTATACCTAATCTACACTCCTTTACTAATATAACTTCATGTCCTCTAGTACTTCTATCCTTCTTAACTGAGAAAAAAGTATTTCTATCAATATTTTCATAACCATTCAATATTTTAAACACTTCTATCTCATCTCCTCTCAATCTCCTGGACTCTAGTGTTATTAAACCATCTTCTTTTAGGTGTATTTCTCAGTTTTGGTATCGTTTTAGTCGCTCTCCTCTGTACTCTTTGTAGCACATCTATGTCCTTCTTGCGATATGGCCTCCACGCTTGTATACAATATTCTAATTGAGGCCTAACTAATGTTTTGTACAATTTATCTTTTTTTTCCTTATACACTATATTTCACCTAATTAATCCAAGGATTTTATTTCCCTTTGTAGCTACAATTCCGCACTACTTAGAAACCTTCATCTCAGCACTAGTGGTTAACCCAAAGTCCTTTTCTTGTACAGTTGTACTTAATACAGTACCCCCCCATTGTATATTGTACATCTTCGTTCCCATGTCCTGTGTGGAGGCATATACATCTCAAAAAATTGAACCACATTTGCCCCTTTTCAGACCATTTGATCAACCTGTCAAGATCATCTTGTAAATGCTGTCTATCTACATAACGTTTAATCCTTCTGAACACTTTTGTATCATCCAAAAATGTCAACACCTTTCTTTTTATATCATCGTCCAAATCGTTGATATATATTAAGAATAATATAGGTCCCAGTACTGATTCCAGTGGTACCCCACTCAAAACTGATTTCCAGTTTGAATCCTCCCCATCAACTACTATCCGTTGTCTTCTGTCAATAAGCCATTTTTTTATCCAGTTAGTTATACCATTTCCTATGCCATGGACCTATAGTATAAGTAGGATCTAAATACATGATATGTACTGGTGATATCTCCCATATATAAATATATGGAGTATCTTGAAACGACCCTATTGTGGGGGTCGTATATTAATTCCTAAACGTTTGGTGCTCCAGGTTCAAGCTGTGAGATGAAAACTACCCACATGCATAAAATGCAAGCTTGATTCTAAGTCAATGTTATGCCTCAGGTGGTTTTCACAGGCCTGTTGTCATTAGATGTAAATTCTAAGTGCACACTAGTAGCAGCCAGTGACCCAACTGACATGAAAGCAATTAGTTAAGTTCAGGCAATTGTTTGAGCAATCTGAAATCTTCAGCCAGGGACAGTCAGTAACTGAGCTGGGTGAACTGTGAATGTCCAGGCACTTCAGGGCTGGGTTAAAATGTTAAAGTGAACACAATCCAGCTATACAGTATTTAACTTAAATTCTCATGTTGTACTTTCAAGTTTTAGATAAGTTTGTACAATGTAATTGTGCTTTATTAGCTTGCTTGGCCTGTTACAGACAGTTACCAGTTAGCCTCTTTGGCGGATAATGTGTTCTTTTTGTCTTGTATTAAAATTAATCGTCAGGTGAGTTCAAGTTGATTTCTAATTTAATTGAAGTTAGTTTAAATTGAATGTTAATTAAATGAAAGTTATTTGTTAATTTTATTTTATTGAAAAAAATTGATTGGGAGGTTAATTTAATTTAATTGACCCGATAAACATATGATATTAGTTAATTTAACTGGAAAATATCTGAGTTGGTGTATTTTAAATAATTTTCAAAGTTAGTTTCCCATGCCTGCTCTCAATATTCTTTGATGTTTCCTGCACTAAATAAGTTTAGGTATGCAAGCATGCCAAATTGTTTTATGTGAAGGAATCTTCATAGTATATTGAGTTACTTTGTTGTAATAAAAGTGATTGATATTAGAACAATATTTTATACTTGGTATTTAATTATTGTGTTGTGTTATATTTTATAAATACCATAATGTGGCGTCTTGGCATCCATATTGTTTAACAAATCAGATAAGTATACGTTAAAAAATGTAAATTCTTATATAGCGCAGTATCCAGTCCTTAGGACTGCTCGGTGCGTTTTTCACTTTACTCCCTGGCAGACCTGTTCAATCGAACATCATCTCGACTTCTCTTGGAAGTATTCAGCCACGCTGTGATTAATGCGTGAAGACTATTCGTACACAAATATCCGCCACTGTCTATAGCCAGGTACTCAGTCATACAGCTGAGTGAATTGAAGCAATGCAGAGTAAATGAACTTTCCCAAAATTCGACACCGCCGCATAGGATTCGAACCTGCTTCCTCTCAGTTGAGAATCCGGAGCTCTTACTGTTGTGCTACTGTGCTCCACATACAATACATTATTATTATTTTTTATGAACAATGAGTAGCATAGCTAGAATAAATGTAATTTATATTTATATATGTGTATTTTGCTCATAACTGATGCATGCTTACCATCTTGTGACTGTTTTACTAAATTGTGATTTTATCATCTTATGATACATTCACCATAATCAGCATGCATGTTTCAATTGCAACTGTGTGATCTACACTGCACAGAACAGTTCCACCAAGTGTTGAATAAATGGTTTCATTAGTTCATGAGTTGTAAACCTTTGGAATATGATTTTTTATTATTAGAAATAAGTCAAAAAATAGTTAATATGTATGATATAATAGGAATTGTGAGGCAATGTTAACATTTGGACACTGTATAGCATTATAATAATATGTATTATGCAATGGTAAAAGTTTCAATTGCCCACTCTACATAATGTACATTTTCCATATTTTTACTCTAACTTTTTACAATTATGACATTTTTTTGCAAATATTTTATATAATATATTTGTGTCATCTTTTTTATTTATGATTATGTTAAATAATTGCAGAAACTGGAGCACTAGTGTACATTCCACCAAACACGCACATCCGCCAAAAGATCGTCACTGACGAAAAAGAGAAGGAGAAGATCTTGTGGCAGAGCCACTCTGCACCCCATGCTGGCCAATGGTCAATGCCACTGTGGACAAGATTACCCAGCGTTTCTAATGGAAAGGGCCGAAGGGTGATGTAAAAGCTTACGTAAGTGATTAACATATAATATGTATATATATATATATAATAAATAAATATATATATATAACATAATATATATATTATATATATATATATATATTTGCTGGATTCTGTCTGTTATTACAAATGTCAGTATTATGTAAATATGTTTCTGTACAGGAATTTTTTGTGTCTAACTTTTCATTTTTGAGTGAATAGTACACTTTTTGCGCGAATGGCTGTACAATATAATAGTGCCAAATGTTTATGAAACAGTAACCTACAATGACTTCATATAAATACAAATATACAATGCCCAATGTTGTTTTAAATAGTTGTATAATACACCAACATGTGTACGTGTTGTGCTAAAATTCATGCCAGTGTAGTAAATGACGTCATTGCACCGTCCATTCTTTATGTTACTTGTTCTTACCTTACTTATATTGCAGATTTCAAAATGCGATGGATGTCAGCGATATGATAAAGTTAAAACAGTAGCGCCAAAGCTGACACCTATAAAGATTGTGGCGCCCATGCATATAGTGGGAATGGACCTCATAGGTAGGCCATGTCATATGAAATTCAATGACATTATCTTTACTTAATGTAATGTTGAAGATTGTCAGTGTAAAATGGAGATAGTATTGATATTTTTGCTGTCAACAACAGGGTAGTTTTGGATATTTTCTGTGTCAATGGGTGGGGGGTAATTGTTAGTGTCAACAACAGGGTAATGTTGGATATTTTTATATATTATATATATTTTTGTTGTCGAGGGGCAGATGATATTGTGTGATGTTCGCTGTTGAAGAGGGTAATGTTAGACACTTTCCATGGTGCCATTCAAACATTTTCATGTTCATTCCATTTGTATAGGCTTTCACTTCAACTGAAAAATAAAGGAATGTAATACAGAATTTGTACAAATGTCCTCTCCAGAATGGTAATTTTAATTTGAAGCCCCTTGTAAAGGAATCTATGTCATGTTATTATCCAAAATTAATTAAGCTTAATTTGTAGGCCCACTACCTGAGACCTAGAATGGGTATAGATACGTCATGACCCTGACAGACTACTTCACGAAGTACGTGGAGTTGTACTCCCTAAGACGGAAGACTGGCGAGTGTGTGGTACAAAGCCTGAAAAGCTTCATTTGCAGGCAAGTCATTCCTTGATTATTAAACTTTAATTCAGCAAATTGTAAAGCGTCCCTATAAATTAAACATATACAGTAACTGTCACATAATATTAACACACTGCCAGACAATGTTAATAAGAAAACATGATAGGTAATTTAAATAAGTTAGACATGTAACAGTATATAAATAAATGACATAATAATTGGTACTACTTATACCTGTACATCCAAGAAAAATAATAAGAAAAACTTGTAGTTAACAGCAATTGCCCTGTGCTGTTCAGTGTATTCACTTGGTTCACACAATCAAGAGTAATTGGTCACAAAATAGGCCTTCCTGCTAATACCACTCCTGGCTTGAGTGGATGATTCTACGTAATGGAACAGACAGGTCGTTTTAAAGCAAACCCTTTTTACAGATATGGTGCCCCCAAGAAATTATTGTCCGACCAAGGTCGAGAATTTGTAAATCACATCAACACCGACTTGGCCAAAAAGTTCAACATTGACCGAATGGTTACGGCTGCATATCATCCACAAACTAACGGACTTGATGAGAGGTAGCAATTAAGAATGTACTATGAAATATTACATAGTGAAGAAAGTTCACAAATTAAAAGTTACATGCTCTGTTAATAGTTTTTACAGTTATTTCCTAGTGATTGGATTGGTAAGTTCTAACTCACGTGTTGACATGTGTATGAGATTTTTGAAATGATACTGGATCCATATGATTAACTGTATCTCTCACAATGTTTTTATTAATTTAATATGTATAATGATATAGCTAAAAATGCCAACATTTCAAGCATTTCTTAATACATATAAAATTAATTGCATTATGAATAAAAACATTGCTTTCTTTTAACATGTTTTTTCTTCAAAAATGCTTATTTTTTGGTGTAACTTAACAAATAATATTAATATGACTAGCAAATATGCTTATGTTTTTAATTTCTAAACATGTAAAACAATTTAACAACTGATAATTTTTGTTAGACTGACCCAAATAAAAAATTACATATCGTATTTATAAATAGCGTTAATAATTCAGGGGTAGAACTACCCACTAGTCCGCTAGTCCGTACACTAGTAAAGATTACGGCGGACTAGTAAATCCGCCTACCAACTAGTCCGCCTGTCTAGTAAAAATCAGCATGTTGCATGATGCCACCATCCGTACCATTGACAAACTAATTCTTTACGTAATGAGGCAACAGTGAAACTGCTTTTGATTGGCTGTTGTGTGACATCGAATTCTGAAATGACAGTTTTGTTTGGTTTAGCGTATCTGGTAGAGGGGTAGGGCTAATGAGTGCAATTGGTGGTCATTTTCAAATGCACGGTTTTCGAATACGGTTTACATCTACATTGCTTTATTAGTCTATGTTTATGCACGATGTACTTGACTGGGGTTGCAAAACCAGCAGAAAAACGCAACCTGGAAAAACACTGCAACTGCCCACCGAGCCATTCAAGTGCTGAAAACGGCCACCATGGACCGTCTGACGCATTTGTTGCAATTTAAATTTGTGTTGTTTTGATATTTTCAGGACTAGTAAACCTTTTGGCGGACTAATAAACTTTTGTCTTTACTAGTCCTGCTGTCCAATAAAATAAATGCTGAAGTTCTACCCCTGGTTATATTACTCTTATCGCTGGTAGTAGTATACATTATTAATATATATATACATTTTTATTGGGAAAAGAACATTATTCTTATAAACGTTACATCATTGACCATATAAATTTGTTGTAGGACGAACCAGACGCTCAAGACTAGATTGAGTAAGCTGACATGTGAACATCAGGATGACTGGGATGAATATCTGGAAGAGGTGACCTTCAGTATGCGCACGCAACGACAGGCATCGACGACATGATAATAAATGTTTACTTATGTAAGTCGTGAATGCATGACCCGTTTCCATAAATGTATTATTAAAGAATTGTTGAGTTCCTCGAAGTTGCGTTGGGAAAAACTGTTTGGAAATGGTGACCCCAAGATCCCCACCCTCCGTACGAATTTTGAAGTGCCTCAATGGGACTTCTAGACTGCACACAAAATGTCAGCCCCATATTTCCAAAACTGATGGAGATAAGTGCTATCCACCCCAGACAAATTTAGAAAAAATATAAAACTACGAACCATCCCAAAGAGTACGCTAGATCGCATAAAATGTCTGCCCCATACAGGCATGACTGGCCCAGATAAGTGCCATTTTAAAATTGTGACCCCCACATTTTGAATTTTTTTTAAATATCTAGGTCCCAATGGGCTTGCTAGATCAAACACAAAAGTTCAACTCCACACATGACAGAGATAAGTGCCATTTTAAAATTGTGACTTCACCCGAAACCCCCACCACCTGGATGAATTTCAAAAAACCTATATGTACAAACTACCTCAATGGACACCCTAGATCACACACACAATTTCAGCTTCATACATGTCAAATTAACAGAGATATGTGTCATTTATAAATTGTTACCCCCTCAAGATCCCCACCCCCGACGAATTATAAAAAAAAATATAAATCTACGAACCACCCCCAATGGGCCTGCTAGATTGGTTCACAGTGATCTCGGCCTATTTTGGTCAATCTCAAAATCCATAAGCAGTATTCCAGTTGTCAACAGATGGTAAAAGGCGCGATGTTAGCATACTGATCTTCCCTGCTAGCTACGCTACATTAAAGCATATAAATCCCGTTATTATGCAAGGCGTAGCCTATGTGTCAATTTCAATTGCTCTTTGGAAGTCGCAGAAAGCCTACTCGCGGAAGTCACGACTGGCAGAATTAAGGGAAACGATTCGATTGATATCGGCGCAAAACAAACAATGTCAATGCCTCGCACCACATTTACTGTTCCCAAAGATTTGACAATACTCACGCAAACAAGTGACAGTTATCACCGCGTTAATATAGTTTACCGTAGCTCTAATTTGTTTAATGAAATGTTGTTGACGGGCGGAACGCCATAAGGCGAGTTCAGAAAACAAAGTAACGAAAATATATCGCGGAAGTAAATTAAAATAACGAGGTAAAAAGTAGCTTTACCTTAGATAAAACTACTTCGTTACAAGTCGAAGTAGTTATATAAATGTTTATTACATGACACTCCTGCTCAGAGGGGTTACTGGCGTGATATGCTGTTTCAAAATACGCGTATGGAAAACACATAAAGTTTACTACACTGCATTGATTTACCAATAATGGTCAAGTCAGTTTTATTTGCATTTAATTTCAATTTGCTGTCAGTGAACAGTGGTAGATATCTTGGCGGCAATCACTATATATAAACACATCATGCAGAAATTGCCGATGGTAATGTCGAATTGCTTACATAAATAACAAAACAAAACTATACATCAATATACACACAACAAATATATGGCTAACATCACTCAAACAGGCCGAGATCACTGCCTCGCATAAATAACCCAACAAAACAAAAAACGTTATAAAAAACAGAGATCACAATACATAATACAATGTAATTATGTTGCACAAAAAACGCTGGCTAACATCACTCAAACAGGCCAAGATCACTGGCTATACAGGCCGAGTTCACTGCTGCATAGGCCGAATTCACTGCTGCACAGGCCGAATTCACTGGCCGACTTCATGCCGCTATCGTTTCTGGTCAACAATATACTCCCGAACAGGCCGAGATCACTCCTCAAACAGGCCGAGATCACAGCCGCACAGGCCGAGTTCACCGAAACAGGCCGAGACCACTCGGGCCGAGATCGCGAAAGGCCGAGATCACTGGGTACCGCTAGATTATACAAAAAATTTCAGCTTCATACATGCCAAACTGACGGAGATAAGTATGTGTCATGTCATTTAAAATGCGGAGATTTGTGTTTACCACAAAACCCGCTGTGCGTATAAACAGCGCTGAAAACTGCAGCTCTGTGTGACGAAGTCGTAAGATACACAACGTCAACGCTCTGAGAAAATGACATCAAAATAAAACACAATTTTTTTTGCAAATAACTACTACAAGTTGTGCTAATTATGAGGTTTTGTTATGTATACTAACAATTACAAAAGTAACCGTATCATTAACGTAAACTATCACACATTCTTTCGGCAAACACAGGTTAAAAAAAGCTGGCCAAAAATAGACGCTAACCTTTGAGGGGTCAGCACACTGTTGGTTTTCCCATAGGCGACCATGTTAACGTTTTGTCTGATTATAAAAAAGCGTGACCTATAAAATGTCTTAAACTTCTCACTTGCTGTTATCATCATCTCATTGACATGCTGATTGATTTTTTAAAAAATTGCATACTTCCAGCTTTCGTAAAATGCATGTATGTGTGACACCCGTCAATATTTACAAATGCCGGCAAGAATTACTCCACAAACAGGTCACACAGGCAAATTGCTGCCAAATATCCTTCCGCTTATTCAAATCATCTAGAAATCCACCATTTTATAGTCAACACCTTCTACAATCACACATGAAAATCTCCCTACTCAAATGCACTTATGTCACAGCATGTGAATTTTGAAAAAAAATCATTTCTCAAAAATACAGTGCACTTTTCTTCGTGTGCAATGAACAGGAAGTCTAACTAGAACGTGACCCCAAGTAGGCAAGGCAATTTTGGAGAAAAATGTTGAAACTAACACATTTTATAGCCTCTCCTATCTCGTACGCTGTGTGATATTTTTTTTGTAATTCATCCACGTGTTTGTTTTTTATACACATTTCAAAAGAGCCACCCTTCTTGACAGGGCACCGTGTGAATAAGCATTTCACTATCCGACAATTTCTAATCTGGCATATCTCTACACTGCACACTCATTCTCATGTGGTACGTATGAACTCCTAACACAGTTTTTCAGAAAGTCCAATATGTGCTTTATAAGAATATCCAATTCAGCCAGTTGTTATGATAAATTCCAATTTATCTTGATTTTTTTGCTTTTTGCCCTATTTACAAAGGTAAAAATATCAACAAAAATCACCTTAGGGTGTGAAATCATCAAAGGCCAGACGTCTCAAGCAGTTCAATTGCATAACATTACACAGCCTAATTAGCAGACATCCAGAAGACAATAGCACTTGCCTGATTGGCCAGAAGGCAGAGCCAGTAGACAATATCACACGCAAAACGGATTATTATCAAAACCGCCTGGAGAAAGCAAACAACAAAACCATGTTTCGATTACTGAGATCGCTTGATGGCCACCGCATACAGGAACATCCTGAATTCCATTTGACAGCCCAAAGATGCGAACAATTTTCACGTTTCTTTAGTGAAAAGATTGACAAGCTCCTGTCAGGTCTGCAGTGTTTCAACATCATCGATAGGCCAACAGATGAAAGACGTTGTTTCACTGACAGTATCCATGCGTTTGATCCAACAACGAACACATAGTGATTTGTGGTACTATTGGCAAAACGTGCGCGTTGGATCCTCTGCCTGCAATTCAGCTAAGAGACAATATGACAAGTATTGTGTCTGTCATCACACGAATTACAAATGCTTCGCTGGACGAGGCAGTCATGGCGAAGTCGCTGAAATATGCAACTGTCCGTCCGCTTTTGAAGAAACCATCACTTGACAAAGACATTCTGAGCAGTTATCGACCTGTGAGTAACCTTACACAATTATCCAAAGTAATTGAGAAAGTGGTCGCGCTTAGGATAATGACGCATGTTTCTGACCAGCAAATGGTTGAGTGCTTTCAGTCGGCGTATCGGAAAAAACATTCGACCGAAACCGCGCTACTATACGTTACAAGTGCCATCAAAACAGCCATGGACAATAAACAAGGAACCACCTTGGTTCTCGTTGATTTTAGTGCCTCCTTCGATACTATCAACCATGACATCTTGATTAAGCGTCTACGTTTGCGCTATGGCTTTGTTGGAAAAGCACTGGACTGGATGGCATCGTACCTGCAAGACCGGACGCAGCGAATTGTAATCGGTGACCAATCGTCGAGTATTACTACTCTAACGACAGGTGTCCCGCAAGGCTCCGTCCTTGGACCACTGCTCTTTTCATTATATGTCCAACCTATCGGTGACATTATTCGAGCCCATGGACTCTTCTTCCACCACTATGCTGACGACTTACATATCTATTCACATTTCGCCCTGAATCGTTTCGCTTTAACGGCTGCGGTTCAGCAAATGGAGGACTGTTTGGGTGAAATAAAGAACTGGATGGCATGGAATTCTATGTGCATGAACGACGGCAAGACACAGTATCTTCCGATTGTACCCAAGTCTGCGGATGCAATCGTTGATGGCACTGTGATTCGCGTTGGTGGTTCTATAATTACAGCTTCAAGATGTGTTCAAAGTCTCGGTGTCTTCATTGACAGGCACCTAGATATGAAAAAGCAAGTGTCGCAAACTGTCAGCGCATGCTCATTCTACCTCCGCCACATCAATCAGATTAGCCGTTTTTTACCCAAACCAACAAAGGAACGCGTAGTCAATGCCATCATCACATCGCGGATTGACTACTGCAACGCACTCTTGTACGGCACGTCTGCAGTTAACATCGCGCGTCTGCAACGAATACACAACTCGGCTGCCAGACTGATCCTGCGTCGTCCACGTAGTGACAGCGCCACGCCCCTGTTACGCGAACTTCTTTGCCTGCCTGTTGCGCGCAGAGTGGATTACAAGATACTGGTACTCACGTACAAAGCCATGCACAATGACGCGCGCGTGTACCTGTGTGAACTCGTGCACCCATATCAACCGGCAAGAGCACTGCGCTCTGCGACAGTAACATGTTGGAAGTGAAGCGCACTCGTGTCAAGGCTGGGGACGGCTCGTTCGCTGTCGCTGCTGCGTCCCTATGGAACACTTTACCGAGAGTTGTTAAAACCTGTGACACTCTCGCCAGCTTCAAATGTCGTCTGAAGACACATTTCTTTTGTGTTTCATATTAGTGCCACTCTACATGAACACTGCCCTCTACTAAAACCAATTTTAATTAGTTATCGTATTCGTAATGATTATTCATTATTCCTCACGTAAACTATTTTATATCAAATGTTTTAGTAAATTATTTATTATTATTAATCATACAGATATATATTTATTTATTAGTATTATTTTATATAGTTATTGTGCCAGATTGATTATTATTAATATTATTTAATTTTGATGAATAACTGCTATTTATTTACTTCTTTATTTAGAAATTCTACATTATTCAATATGTATGTATTTATTTATTTTATTCTTTACCACTAATATTTATTTTAAATTAATATACATATACATATTTATTGCAATTCTACCATTTTTATGTATTTTAATATGTTGTGAAGCGCCACGAACAATATTGGATGTGGCGCTATACCAAATAAAATATATTATTATTATTATATAGCAGTCCTCATTATGGTGGCTCACACCAGTGGCTGTGTTCAAGTGTCATTAGGGTCACTGATAAGGTCTTCACATGTGTTTAATTACCTGAAAAGTAAACAAAAAAGACTGTTGAATTACCATGCTGCAACATGATTGGTTTATTTTCAGAAAAATTTCCAAACTGAGGCTAAACTAATGGGATTATCTCCCCACTCCCCTTAATTATCACACACACATACACACACACACACACACACACACACACACACACACACACACACACACACACACACACACACACACACACACACACACACACACACACACACACACACACACACACACACACACACACACACACACACAAATCTTCATTCACTGTGATTTGGACTGACAGACTAGTGAGAAGTCTGTAATTTCCAATAACGGTTTGTCCCTTTCGACTGTAATTTTGCCTGGATTATTCCGCTGCGATATTACAATGAAGGAGACTACAAATGAGATTAGTAAAGTTAGTGATAAGAAGCCACCGCCTGTTCGTGGCAAGACGATAAATCCATGTGGTTTTCAGCATGGTCATCGATACTTCAAACCAACACGTGCTGAAACATCAGAAACTCAAGCAGGTCGTGTGTGGATGTCACGACTACTTATGGACGACTATTCCAGAGTGGTACAGGAAACTGCGGGTAGACTGTTAACAGTACCGGATGCCGATGGAGTATCTGGCAATGCCAAAATTCTACGACCACGGCCAGATAGGTGCCTGGGTTTAACAGACAGCTATCTTCAAGCAGACAAAAACCATAAAGATTCTGAGATGCGTCTGCTGAATATGAAGAAAACTGCTGATATGTGGAATGATTGCTACGCAGAGCATGCAAAGACAACATGCACTTCTGCACATTTTGAAGTATACGAGGAACGACAGATCGGTCTGTGCTGGAAGCAATCACTCCGGTGTACACATTGTGATTATCATTCACGCATGTACAAACTATACACTGAGGTGAACACTGGACGCTGTGGTCAGCGGGCCGCAACGACTAATGTGGCACTTCACGTCGGTCTACAGGATTCAACGACAGGAACCACAAAGATCCATCACATTCTAGCTGCGACGAATACGCCCCCACCAAGTCAGTCAGGGTTACAAAGAAATGCAAACAAAGTTGCAACTCTCACTGCCCAGGCAACAATGGATGACTTACATGAGAGAAGACGGAAAACTAAAGCAACTAACATCCTGCGTAGTCTGCCAGAAGACGACCCCATTAACATAAGCGTCGATGTTAGATACAACTCGACAAATCTGAAGAAAAAAAACAGTTATATTTGTGGTGGACAAAATGCGTCACAGGCAGTGGGAACTGCAGTCAGCTGGCAAACTGGCAATCGGGAAATCATAGCGTTTCACCTGGACAACAAGCTCTGCAAATTAGGATCTTCACTTCGCAGTCAAGGCATGGATGTAACCTGTCCTGGGCATGCCGGCTGCACAGCCAATGTGCAAGCAACAGAACCACTGTCTGAGTATAGAATTGGGAAAAAGATTGGTGACAGTCTTACACAAGACAGTGTTGCAATCAAATACGTTGCTACTGACGGAGATGCATTAGCATCTCGGGGTATACAAGATGCCATGCCAGCAGGTACACAGACAGAGAGACAATCCGATACGACACATCTGTCTCAAACGCAATTTCGTCACATCATGAAAGCGTCATTCTTCTCCAGAATGTTTCCAGGAGAGACTGCTACCGTGCGAACAGAAAACAGAAGAATGTTTGCGGAAGACGTGAAGACCAGGTGCCAGAAGATTTACACAAGTGTACATATGCTTCACGACAGCGACGCGACAGTCATAGCTAGTCGTATGCCGGACATCATTCAAGCCACGTTAGACTGCTATTCTGGCACGTGCAAAAACTGTCGCCGTGGTGGTCGCAAGAATTGGTGGAATACCTCACAGCATTTGAAGGCATGTGGCCTAAGGCGAGTAAATATGACTGACAGTGATCGAGCAATACTTCAAGAACTGATCGAGATGCGTCTTGGCAATCGCGCACTTCAAATGACAAGACGCAAATTGACAACTAATTTTAACGAAGGAGCCGACCGAGCAATATCTGCTTATCTCCCCAAAAATTGTAAATTTAGCCGAAATGCATTGGGACGTATGTCGTCAGTCATCGATCGCTTAAACTACGGTGCTGGAATTTCAATGCTACGAAAGCTGGAAAACGTTCAGTGTCCAATTACAAAGGGTGGCATAGTGGCACGTGCTGTCAAACGGATTCAGCAGGACGTGCTCTACCAGCGAGAGTATTCAAGACAGCCATCGGTTCGCCTACACAGACAAAGAACCAAGTCAAAGAGAATGAGAGGCATTCTAACAATTGTGACATTCTGTATTTCTGCAGCGTTTACTTGAGCTGCAAAACTGACTGTCCGTGCAAACGCAATGAGAGAAGAGCTACACCATCCGGTCTGACATACACGCGACACAACTCCACCTGCCTGCGTACACAGCCAGAACACGAGCACCACAAACAATCGACAATATTACATCATATCAGTTAGCATGGGCTGACTGATATGGACACATGACTGCAAACGCACCCCAGTGACCAGTGATTACGACGATAATTCGGAAAAGTTCATTCTACATTTACTCCCGAAAAAAGTAAGTTCTTACCTATTTTTAATTTTTAATCTATCATGCATGCCGGGTAAGCGCCATGACCAGAACATTTGTCAAAATTACTGCAACGTATCCTCTCGTTGTTCACACGGTGTGGCTCAAGGCTGACATGATCGGCTGTTACACACAGACTATTGTGACAGAGATGGGAAGCATCCAGTACTGCTTGTAGGAATTTCGTACGGTGCTGCAGCATTTAGGCTAAACGGTGGGCTGTTATTGTGGGTCTGTTGCCACATGCAAATTTACAATTTTACTGTCCACAATATACACTTATTGTTTGATGACACACACGCATTTTCATTAATTTTGTGTGAATATTTCTCATAAAACGTGTCATCCATGATGCCTCACTGTGTAGCTGTGTTTCCGTTGCCAGGGACTTTATTGGGGTCAGCACACTGTTGGTTTTCCCATAGGCGACCATGTTAACGTTTTGTCTGATTATAAGAAAACGTGACCTATAAAATGTCTTAAACTTCTCACCTGCTGTTATCATCATCTCATTGACATGCTGATGGATTTTAAAAAAAATTGCATACTTCCAGCTCTCGTAAAATGCCTGTATGTGTGACACCCGTCAATATTTACAAATGCCGGCAAGAATTACTCCGCAAACAGGTCACACAGGCAAATTGCTGCCAAATATCCTTCCGTTTATTCAAATCATGTAGAAATCCACCATTTTACAGTCAACACCTTCTACAATCACACATGAAAATCTCCCTACTCAAATGCACTTATGTCACAGCATGTGAATTTTGAAAAAAATCATTTCTCAAAAATACAATGCACTTTTCTTCGTGTGCAATGAACAGGAAGTCTAACTAGAATATGACCACTTGACATGTACTGTGTGTACGCAAAACGGAACCGGAACTTACTCTCAGACCGGAACCTCCTTCCAGACCATACAGCTGCGTGCCGAAAGTAGGCGCTAACCTTTGACATGTACAATCGCATGCGCAATACGCAAAACGGAACCGGAACTTACTCTCAGACCGGAACCTCCTTCCAGACCAGTACACCGGCACCCCGAAAAACCAAGAAGATTGTCGCCTACAGTAGTCAACCTTCACACCATATATGTACCAGATCATGTATATACAGTAGTATATACACACATATACCACAAATGTCACGTGATCAATGTTTTAATCTACTATGTTTGTAGTAACTTAGCAATGAAGTACGAGCTCGGCGTATAACGAAACGTTTATTAAGCTGGTCACTCAACCTCTTACAGAAGATGGCGCCACTGCGCATCAGTCGAGACCGCTGTCAATAAGAATTTGCCGATATTACAACATCCTTCCTTTCTTATCGTTAAACTGAAACTAACAAGGATAATATAGTAAAATAAAAACTAATGAACAACTAACATAGAAATATATAGGTCGAAAGTGGCTTAACATGAAAGTCCTGTAAATTATGAATTATAAAGTTCACTAGATACTAACAATAGGTTCCACTAGAAGTGTGAATCATAGCATCAATGTTTGAATAAACATGTGTTCGAGTGTGTTCGTAGGTTCAGCTTTTCAGCTGCTACACCTCGATCTCAGCGATACCCGAGTTGGTACCGGAGTAACAGGCGTTCTATCGACTTGTCTGGCACAGACAGGTGTAGAAGGCGCGACCTGTGCAGATGTACGCAGTGTAGTGGTCGCAGGTAGCGGTGTCGGCGTCCTGGTAATGTCCTCATCGCTCCTGGCTGGCTGGTCAGCTGCCTGCTGACGTCTCTCTGGCGAACGAAGGGAATCGCAGAGCGGAGCAGTTTCGTTCGTTTTAGGTGTGCTCTGTTGCGACGATACGATCCTGCGTTACTTTTGGTTGCTTGTCTCGCTTTGTTTAGATATTGATCGGCACCGAGTTTCATTGACAACAAGGTATTATCATTATCATTGATTGAGCCAATGGCGTGGTGCTCAGATGCCCGTAAGCTCTGACCAATGGCGAGGTATTAAGTCACCTCTAAGTAGTATCATGCATACACGAGCCGATGGCGTGGTCATAATGACCCGTAAGCTCACGATCGCTGGCGAGGTTTACAAATCCGCAAGTCGTAATCATTATTCGCTTGAATCTTTAGTCAATAAAATACGTGTGCACTCGTATACTACCGTGTTTTGTTCATTTTTTCATACGCGCGTGCACGCTATAACACACACAAGGATAGATGACTCTTACATATACATACATTCAATAACACACAAAAAAGAATAGACGCAGGCATACACAAAAATAAGAGATAGTCATTAGCCGCCCCTTACATGCACATACACGCACGCACTAACATTCCCAACACTCGTTGGGGGGGACGATAATTAAGGGATATGACCTCATCGGATTAAGTACACCAATAGCAAATAGGGGGCGCTCCTAACCGGAAATTAGTCAGCATCTTTGGTCCCACAATTTCATGCAGACACATCTACCCCTCGAAATGGACTTACATACTACTGGGGCCGACCGGAAAGTTGTTTCAATAAACCGCTGACGTAGCGGCATGGCTTCTTCGAAGCTCGAACAGTCACTCTGGACGCTGAATATTAAACACACACAAGCTTGGGAACGTAACCCACGTTAACGATTCCCACCACTCTTCACGACTTGATTTGCCATTCTCTTGGCAGCAGGGCAGCCTGTCTCGTTCAACTCTGGATCTGACCCAGTCCTTCGCCAGCGCCCAGATGGCGAAATGCGTACGACAGACGTTTATATAATCGGACCTATTTACACATCATATGGCAGGTTTCCATCATTTCTATTGGCTAATACAATATACAATTCAAGCTAGGCATTGTGGAACACCCTCTAAGATACAGCGAAACCACATGCTTGCCAAGAAACGCTAGCAACAGAATGCCACGCCCCACTGAGCGCATCTGCAACCGAGTTGCTGTAATTACGTAACTAAGGCGATTGGTCAACAATCTGCCTATCTACTGGCTTGACCTTCCTCATTTACCAAATTAAACCTAAGGAAAGTAGATTTAAACATCCACAAATAGCAGAAATGCTACAGTCATCATCAATTTCTATTGGACTAGGAAGCCAATGGATCTTCTTTAGCACCGGGGTGATGTGCTCTCGCCTCCTTTTTGCACCGGACTACCAATCGAGCTGTTGAATTATGCACTCTCTGCAGTTTAGAGATAAGAATATCTGGGATGCCGAACAGCAGAACATTCCCGTAGTCGAGTCTCGAAATCACCTGTGAATATATTATTCGAGCCCCTGCTTTCTCCAATAGACACGATCGTATGGAAGCAATGTTCCGCAAGTGATATACGTGTGCATGTAGGCTTGTTAACAAATGCATGTCAACGTATTTGAATGCAAATGCAAATGCTTCATTTGATTCAAATGCAAATGCCATTTTCCAGGAACGCATTCAAATGCAAATTTTTTAGGGTGACATGCAAATTAAAATGCAAATGTTTTGGTTACACATTTGCTAATGCATTTGAATTAATTTCAAATGTTAATATATATTTAATTTTGCATTAAACAAATTACATGTGGACAAGTAAACTAAAATGTTTGTGGTTTTATAGGTATGGTAGAAAGAAGAAAAAGTCGACTAATATGATGTTCTAGCTAGGCATATGAGTTCACAGGGAACCCGCGGCTGCAAGCACAGTTTACGGTGCTTGTCTTATTAGTCGACTAAAGCTTATATGCAATGTCAACTACAGGCAAGACCCACAAATATTATAGTTAGGCAGTTGTTGTTGTCTAGTCGGCGTGATTTAAACAACAACCGTTGTTGTCCGAGCAGCCTTGGCCCGGTGTTCCCGTTCGTGAGAATTAGCTCGTTTAGGCTAAGACCGATTGCAATTAAATCGCTGGCTTTTTCAGGCCACATACAATTTCGTTTGTTTCATTAGCGTAGAAATCTCGGAGATTGCTTCTCCCGGCCGGGAGATCGGGAGATGTGGTAGATTTCCCTGCGAATCTGGGAGACCCCAAAAGCCCAACTGCTTCATCACTGCAGTTATAACATAACAAGTAACTAACTAAAACTGTTTGGAATTGGTGACCCCAAGATCCCCACCCTCCGTACGAATTTTGAAGTGCCTCAATGGGACTTCTAGACTGCACACAAATTGTCAGCCCCATATTTCCAAAACTGATGGAGATAAGTGCTATCCACCCCAGACAAATTTATAAAAAATATAAAACTACGAATCATCCCAAAGAGTACGCTAGATCGCATAAAATGTCTGCCCCATACAGGCATGACTGGCCCAGATAAGTGCCATTTTAAAATTGTGACCCCAGATTTTGAATTTTTTTTAAATATCTAGGTCCCAATGGGCTTGCTAGATCAAACACAAAAGTTCAACTCCACACATGACAAAATGACAGAGATAAGTGCCATTTTAAAATTGTGACTTCACCCGAGACCCCCACCACCTGGATGAATTTAAAAAAACCTATATGTACAAACTACCTCAATGGACACCCTAGATCACACACACAATTTCAGCTTCATACATGTCAAATTAACAGAGATATGTGTCATTTATAAATTGTTACCCCCTCAAGATCCCCACCCCCGACGAATTATAAAAAAAAATATAAATCTACGAACCACCCCCAATGGGCCTGCTAGATTGGTTCACAGTGATCTCGGCCCGAGTGATCTCGGCCTATTTTGGTCAATCTCAAAATCCATAAGCAGTATTCCAGTTGTCAACAGATGGTAAAAGGCGCGATGTTAGCATACTGATCTTCCCTACTAGCTACGCTACATTAAAGCATATAAATCCCGTTATTATGCAAGGCGTAGCCTATGTGTCAATTTCAATTGCTCTTTGGAAGTCGCAGAAAGCCTACTCGCGGAAGTCACGACTGGCAGAATTAAGGGAAACGATTCGATTGATATCGGCGCAAAACAAACAATGTCAATGCCTCGCACCACATTTACTGTTCCCAAAGATTTGACAATACTCACGCAAACAAGTGACAGTTATCACCGCGTTAATATAGTTTACCGTAGCTCTAATTTGTTTAATGAAATGTTGTTGACGGGCGGAACGCCATAAGGCGAGTTCAGAAAACAAAGTAACGAAAATATATCGCGGAAGTAAATTAAAATAACGAGGTAAAAAGTAGCTTTACCTTAGATAAAACTACTTCGTTACAAGTCGAAGTAGTTATATAAATGTTTATTACATGACACTCCTGCTCAGAGGGGTTACTGGCGTGATATGCTGTTTCAAAATACGCGTATGGAAAACACATAAAGTTTACTACACTGCATTGATTTACCAATAATGGTCAAGTCAGTTTTATTTGCATTTAATTTCAATTTGCTGTCAGTGAACAGTGGTAGATATCTTGGCGGCAATCACTATATATAAACACATCATGCAGAAATTGCCGATGGTAATGTCGAATTGCTTACATAAATAACAAAACAAAACTATACATCAATATACACACAACAAATATATGGCTAACATCACTCAAACAGGCCGAGATCACTGCCTCGCATAAATAACCCAACAAAACAAAAAACGTTATAAAAAACAGAGATCACAATACATAATACAATGTAATTATGTTGCACAAAAAACGCTGGCTAACATCACTCAAACAGGCCAAGATCACTGGCTATACAGGCCGAGTTCACTGCTGCATAGGCCGAATTCACTGCTGCACAGGCCGAATTCACTGGCCGACTTCATGCCGCTATCGTTTCTGGTCAACAATATACTCCCGAACAGGCCGAGATCACTCCTCAAACAGGCCGAGATCACAGCCGCACAGGCCGAGTTCACCGAAACAGGCCGAGACCACTCGGGCCGAGATCGCGAAAGGCCGAGATCACTGGGTACCGCTAGATTATACACAAAATTTCAGCTTCATACATGCCAAACTGACGGAGATAAGTATGTGTCATGTCATTTAAAATGCGGAGATTTGTGTTTACCACAAAACCCGCTGTGCGTATAAACAGCGCTGAAAACTGCAGCTCTGTGTGACGAAGTCGTAAGATACACAACGTCAACGCTCTGAGAAAATGACATCAAAATAAAACACAATTTTTTTTGCAAATAACTACTACAAGTTGTGCTAATTATGAGGTTTTGTTATGTATACTAACAATTACAAAAGTAACCGTATCATTAACGTAAACTATCACACATTCTTTCGGCAAACACAGGTTAAAAAAAGCTGGCCAAAAATAGACGCTAACCTTTGAGGGGTCAGCACACTGTTGGTTTTCCCATAGGCGACCATGTTAACGTTTTGTCTGATTATAAAAGAGCGTGACCTATAAAATGTCTTAAACTTCTCACTTGCTGTTATCATCATCTCATTGACATGCTGATTGATTTTTAAAAAAATTGCATACTTCCAGCTTTCATAAAATGCCTGTATGTGTGACACCCGTCAATATTTACAAATGCCGGCAAGAATTACTCCGCAAACAGGTCACACAGGCAAATTGCTGCCAAATATCCTTCCGCTTATTCAAATCATCTAGAAATCCACCATTTTATAGTAAACACCTTCCACAATCACACATGAAAATCTCCCTACTCAAATGCACTTATGTCACAGCATGTGAATTTTGAAAAAAATCATTTCTCAAAAATACAATGCACTTTTCTTCGTGTGCAATGAACAGGAAGTCTAACTAGAATATGACCACTTGACATGTACTGTGTGTACGCAAAACGGAACCGGAACTTACTCTCAGACCGGAACCTCCTTCCAGACCATACAGCTGCGGGCCGAAAGTAGGCGCTAACCTTTGACATGTACAATCGCATGCGCAATACGCAAAACGGAACCGGAACTTACTCTCAGACCGGAACCTCCTTCCAGACCAGTACACCGGCACCCCGAAAAACCAAGAAGATTGTCGCCTACAGTAGTCAACCTTCACACCATATATGTACCAGATCATGTATATACATTAGTATATACACACATATACCACAAATGTCACGTGATCAATGTTTTAATCTACTATGTTTGTAGTAACTTAGCAATGAAGTACGAGCTCGGCGTATAACGAAACGTTTATTAAGCTGGTCACTCAACCTCTTACAGAAGATGGCGCCACTGCGCATCAGTCGAGACCGCTGTCAATAAGAATTTGCCGATATTACAACATCCTTCCTTTCTTATCATTAAACTGAAACTAACAAGGATAATATAGTAAAATAAAAACTAATGAACAACTAACATAGAAATATATAGGTCGAAAGTGGCTTAACATGAAAGTCCTGTAAATTATGAATTATAAAGTTCACTAGATACTAACAATAGGTTCCACTAGAAGTGTGAATCATAGCATCAATGTTTGAATAAACATGTGTTCGAGTGTGTTCGTAGGTTCAGCTTTTCAGCTGCTACACCTCGATCTCAGCGATACCCGAGTTGGTACCGGAGTAACAGACGTTCTATCGACTTGTCTGGCACAGACAGGTGTAGAAGGCGCGACCTGTGCAGATGTACGCAGTGTAGTGGTCGCAGGTAGCGGTGTCGGCGTCCTGGTAATGTCCTCATCGCTCCTGGCTGGCTGGTCAGCTGCCTGCTGACGTCTCTCTGGCGAACGAAGGGAATCGCAGAGCGGAGCAGTTTCGTTCGTTTTAGGTGTGCTCTGTTGCGACGATACGATCCTGCGTTACTTTTGGTTGCTTGTCTCGCTTTGTTTAGATATTGATCGGCACCGAGTTTCATTGACAACAAGGTATTATCATTATCATTGATTGAGCCAATGGCGTGGTGGTCAGATGCCCGTAAGCTCTGACCAATGGCGAGGTATTAAGTCACCTCTAAGTAGTATCATGCATACACGAGCCGATGGCGTGGTCATAATGACCCGTAAGCTCACGATCGCTGGCGAGGTTTAAAAATCCGCAAGTCGTAATCATTATTCGCTTGAATCTTTAGTCAATAAAATACGTGTGCACTCGTATACTACCGTGTTTTGTTCATTTTTTCATACGCGCGTGCACGCTATAACACACACAAAGATAGATGACTCTTACATATACATACATTCAATAACACACAAAAAAGAATAGACGCAGGCATACACAAAAATAAGAGATAGTCATTAGCCGCCCCTTACATGCACATACACGCACGCACTAACATTCCCAACACTCGTTGGGGGGGACGATAATTAAGGGATATGACCTCATCGGATTAAGTACACCAATAGCAAATAGGGGGCGCTCCTAACCGGAAATTAGTCAGCATCTTTGGTCCCACAATTTCATGCAGACACATCTACCCCTCGAAATGGACTTACATACTACTGGGGCCGACCGGAAAGTTGTTTCAATAAACCGCTGACGTAGCGGCATGGCTTCTTCGAAGCTCGAACAGTCACTCTGGACGCTGAATATTAAACACACACAAGCTTGGGAACGTAACCCACGTTAACGATTCCCACCACTCTTCACGACTTGATTTGCCATTCTCTTGGCAGCAGGGCAGCCTGTCTCGTTCAACTCTGGATCTGACCCAGTCCTTCGCCAGCGCCCAGATGGCGAAATGCGTACGACAGACGTTTATATAATCGGACCTATTTACACATCATATGGCAGGTTTCCATCATTTCTATTGGCTAATACAATATACAATTCAAGCTAGGCATTGTGGAACACCCTCTAAGATACAGCGAAACCACATGCTTGCCAAGAAACGCTAGCAACAGAATGCCACGCCCCACTGAGCGCATCTGCAACCGAGTTGCTGTAATTACGTAACTAAGGCGATTGGTCAACAATCTGCCTATCTACTGGCTTGACCTTCCTCATTTACCAAATTAAACCTAAGGAAAGTAGATTTAAACATCCACAAATAGCAGAAATGCTACAGTCATCATCAATTTCTATTGGACTAGGAAGCCAATGGATCTTCTTTAGCACCGGGGTGATGTGCTCTCGCCTCCTTTTTTCACAGGACTACCAATCGAGCTGTTGAATTATGCACTCTCTGCAGTTTAGAGATAAGAATATCTGGGATGCCGAACAGCAGAACATTCCCGTAGTCGAGTCTCGAAATCACCTGTGAATATATTATTCGAGCCCCTGCTTTCTCCAATAGACACGATCGTATGGAAGCAATGTTCCGCAAATGATATACGTGTGCATGTAGGCTTGTTAACAAATGCATGTCAACGTATTTGAATGCAAATGCAAATGCTTCATTTGATTCAAATGCAAATGCCATTTTCCAGGAACGCATTCAAATGCAAATTTTTTAGGGTGACATGCAAATTAAAATGCAAATGTTTTGATTACACATTTGCTAATGCATTTGAATTAATTTCAAATGTTAATATATATTTAATTTTGCATTAAACAAATTACATGTGGACAAGTAAACTAAAATGTTTGTGGTTTTATAGGTATGGTAGAAAGAAGAAAAAGTCGACTAATATGATGTTCTAGCTAGGCATATGAGTTCACAGGGAACCCGCGGCTGCAAGCACAGTTTACGGTGCTTGTCTTATTAGTCGACTAAAGCTTATATGCAATGTCAACTACAGGCAAGACCCACAAATATTATAGTTAGGCAGATGGCCAAATGAATGACGTTTATTAAGAGATTAAGTTAGAGAGAGAAATGTGGGCTCTACATCCCAAGGCCAGGCCTGTGACTGAGCCCATACTAGTCTCCTGTCCCTCAGGTTGACAGAGCCCACATTTCGGCATATACAACATTAGCAGTATTGTTATAGATATATACAACATCATTACTACTGTAATCACAGTAGACCTCAGGCACCGTACCGTACTAACCAAGCACACCATTCATTCACCTAACTATAATCCCAACTACCTGCTGAAGACTTACATTGTATCAAGATTTAGCCTAAACCTATAAGTGGGGCCATTACGCCCCACTTACTAAAATCACCGGTGGAAGAGAAGCGAGCTGTCTCGGCGTTAAAACCCCGTGAACACATTGTCCACCTGCACTAAGAAAACGGGGAAAGCTTTGAGATATGCTATCAACCCCTCTTCCACCAATGATGTACATGGTAGTCCCTAACGCTATCAAAAATTTGGGAGGGATGGGAGGGCCAAAATTTGTTGATGCGACCAATCCGTCTGCTTTCACAAAACGAAGTGACCAAGAGCTCGTTGTAATCTGTGACTGCGCGCCACTACCGCGCGGTGATTGGCTCCTTGCGCCAGAGACAACGAGGTAATTAGCATAATAATTAGCATCAGACATTAGGCCAATCATCACTTGTCCTGCGTTGTTGCCAGCACAAAAACCCATATGCAGCACGGTGCCGTGGCCGCATATTCTCATTTATGCAAGCACCAACACAAGTCATGAATAGTGATGAAAGAAGGCCAAATGAATGACGTTTATTAAGAGATTAAGTTAGAGAGAGAAATGTGGGCTCTACATCCCAAGGCCAGGCCTGTGACTGAGCCCATACTAGTCTCCTGTCCCTCAGGTTGACAGAGCCCACATTTCGGCATATACAACATTAGCAGTATTGTTATAGATATATACAACATCATTACTACTGTAATCACAGTAGACCTTAGGCACCGTACCGTACTAACCAAGCACACCATTCATTCACCTAACTATAATCCCAACTACCTGCTGAAGACTTACATTGTATCAAGATTTAGCCTAAACCTATAAGTGGGGCCATTACGCCACCGGTCACCAAAACATGTGACCACCCCACTACAATATAACCTGTCATGTTGAAAAAGCATGCAAAACGACCTCACGCAATCCCGATATATTTCTTAAAGGCATCTGATGTCCATCTGCCCGCCGCCCTGATCTGTGCATCAGACTCACCTCGTAATGCAGCCGCAGTGGCCGCCCCAATGCGAAAACTGTGTCCTTTAAACGCACTAGTGTGATAGCCACAGAATACCAGTAACTGTTTCAGCGACACATCAAATTCTCTACGTAGCATTGGGGAGCCATCTGGGTATGCAAACAGCAAGGCATGTCCGGGACCTCTAGCCTGTCTAACTCCCGAAGGAAAGAAGCCAGGTAGATAGCTGTCCCTGGAAGGCTTTCGCCTTTAACCTGGATAGATTGGGGACCTTGAAGAGCACTGTGTTTAAAACGCCGGAAAGAAATTGTAACTAAGTCACCAGATAGCAAAACATCACCCACACGCAAACAACCTTGTACCATACTCCGTGAGCGAGGCACCATTTCTCCTATGCGCAAGTACGCCTTGAAAGCAAGGACCATCATGGCACGGAGCATGAGGCACTTGTATCGGGATGAGAACACCGTGGGTAATGCCTGCACCAGGCGCGCAAGCACAGGCAGGGTGATAGGCAGACGGACATCAGGAACAGCTCCGATACTTCTAACACCAGCTAACACTTTAGAGACTGCAAAGCAATGTGACGGATCAGCAAAACCCTTACTTTTATGGAAATATGCCACAGCCGAGACTGTGGACACAATGGATGCCGGAGCGGATCCATCAGCATGCAGGTGAGCAATGAACAACAACATCATGGGTACAGAAACAGGCAACATAGTGGGGAGAGATAAAGAATCATGAAACGTTATCAACTTCTTCCATGCCCGCTCATAATGCAGCCGAGACGATGGTGCAAGAGAGGCCTGCATTCATGTGGTTAAAGACTCCCTAAGCCGTTTCCACCAAGATTGGCAGACGAGGATACATGCCTCGTTACTGCTCATAGAGGGCTCTCATAACAAGACTCAAAAATTCCCCAAGCTCACTGGGGAGACACTACAAATGAGGAGCCGTGTAAGAGACCCGTCGAATTCACTCCGCAACATTGGCAAACCATCCAGGTATGCAAACAGGATACCCTGTACTGGGCCCCCGACATGAATAAATTCCCTCAACACTGCTGCTTAGTAATTGACAGAACCTTATTAACATCCACCCCTCTCCTGCAAAGATTATGGGCCGTGTTGTGCACTGTGCTTAAAACAACCCAAGGATACTGTAATAATTAAGGTCACCAGATAAATAGTATAACATCTCCCAAATACAAACTTCCTTTGAATTCCAACACCAGGGTGCAGCTTCTGGTGTGTGTCAGGAATGTGTTGAAGCCATTATTAGCCTCTCCATTGGTGTATCCCAACAATTAGTAACCAGCTTGCTAATCATGCAATGTTTCCCTGAGCAGATATTCGTTATGCAATCTTTGACAGCCATTTTCTCCGCTATATAATAATGTTTTCAGTGATGCATTCAGCACATTCTACTGTGTGTAATGATCAGACACTGTTTTAAAATCATGAATAGTTTGAAAGATATAGCCATATTTGGTGGCAAAAAAAAAACAAGATTTGTTTTCGTATTTTACCAAAAAATTATTTTAAAATTAAAAACATTAAAAAAAAAATGCTCTTGTCATTGCACAACAGAATCTGTAGAGAACATGGATTTGCAAGAATTATAACTATATATGTGTTCAATAACAAATGGCAGGTTTCCAGATTTGCCAATATTTGCTCAAAATGGTGGCCATTTTGTTTGTTATCATGGAAACGGGGGGTCTGGCTGAAAAAGTTCAATATATGTTTTACTCAGTAAGACCCATTTCATGCATTGGACAGAAAACAAACATAAAATTGAACTGTTTGCACCAATTACAAAATAATCATATCCACCTGCCGTGTCTGGCCTTAAAATCACTATTACCTACACTGTCACACAATATCTGATCATAGGTCGTGCGTTGCATAGCTAAAGTCCTCGACCTGTAACATAAAATATGGTGTGTACCCTTGATTAAGGCGTCGCATTGGTGCTGCCCCGACTCCAGTTAAGTGTCTGTTTCTGGACTGAAACCACTAGCAACTGCCATAAGTGTAGCAGGATGAATTGCCGTTACAAAAGCATGTGTCCTGGGCAGCAGCTTCTCAAAAGATGCCATACTGTGTTCTATATCCTGCTCCCACAAATGCCAAATGTATCCTTGCATTCAACTAACTGTCCACCACCACCTGGAGTCAGTGTACAGTCATGCCTCCTGTGTTGAGCACTGGCTCCGACGTAGGCACTCTCGTTGTCGCAGCAGCGATCTGCCAATGTCCCTACCAGGCAGCCAAATATGTCCAAGTGTATTTTGCCGAGTGTAACCGATCCTGTCTCTGACTCGGCTGTTGGCTGACTCAAGGTTGAATTTCAAGAGAAATTCTACAAAAATAAATACACAGCAGGACAGTACTCGAACTACTACACAGAAATTCACTCTCATCGGCATGCACGATAATCAACAATGTTGCATCTGTCAAACATGTTAAGCATGTCTGAAAAACCAGAAACGTGACCATGATGCCAACTAAACACATGGCAGTAATAAATGTGTGTGTTGGCATATATGGGTGTTGTTAATGTTAGTATCTGTACTATTTGTACAACATGATATTATACTCTTGCATGTTTATGTTTATATTTGTACTGAATGTGCTGCACAGACAGAAACACAAGTGCTGTGCGAGGATCAAAAAAAAACAAAAAAACATTCTTTATCTTTAATTATATTATGTCACATACCTCCAGTAATGCCTGGCGGTAATCATATTATTTCACATGCCTCCAGCAACGCATGTCGGTAATCATATTATTTCACATGCCTCCAGTGACGCATGGCGGTAATCATATCATTCCACATGCCTCCAACAATGCATGGCAGTAATCATAGTATTTCACATCCCTCCAGTAATGCATGGGGTTAATCATATTATTTCACATGCCTTCAGCAACGCATGGCGGTAATCATAGTATTTCACATCCCTCCAGTAATGCATGGGGTTAATCATATTATTTCACATGCCTTCAGCAACGCATGGCGGTAATCATATTTCACATCCCTCCAGTAACGCATGGTGGTAAGCATATTATTGCACATACCTCCAGTAACACACGACGGTGTGTTGCCATACAAAACACTGCACCAGCAGCAAAACAGTGACATAAGCACTACATTGCTTGTAGACACTGACCCGACAAGGAGGAATTTAGAAAACCCAACAATGTGTTGACATGCAAAAAAAAACTGCACCAGCAGCAAAACAGTGACACAAGCACTACAATGCATGTAAACACATGTCGGTGTGTTGACATGCAAAAAACTGCACCAGCAGCAAAACAGTGACACAAGCACTACAATGCATGTAAACACTGACTCGACAAAGAGGAACTTAGAAAACCCAACAATGTGTTGACATGCAAAAAACTGCACCAGCAGCAAAACAGTGACACAAGCACTACAATGCATATCAACACAGATCCGACAAAAGCAGCCCGTTATAAAATGGCCCAAGCACTGTGTTAATGTGCAAAAAACTGCAACCGCAGCAAAACAGTGACACAAGCACTACAATGCACATCAACACAGACCCGACAAAAAACTGTTGTGCCACCAAATTGCTCAAGCACTGTGTTGATATGCAAAAAACTGCAACCGCAGCAAAACAGTGACACAAGCACTACAATGCAATCAACACAGATCCGACAAAAGCAGCCCGTTATAAAATTGCCCAAGCCCTCTGTTGATATGCAAAAAACTGCAGCCGCAGCAAAACAGTGACACAAGCACTCCAATGCATATCAACGCGGACCCGACAAAGCATGAATTTTGCAAACCCAATAATATGTTGACATGCCAAAAACTGCGCCAGCAGCAAAACAGTGACGCCAGCACTACAATGCATGTAAACGCACAGACTTGACACGCAGGCATATAGAAAGACTGAAAAATGTGTAAACCTGCAAACAACTGGCCCAGCGGCAAACACTGACATAAACACTACAATGCATCTAAACGCGAAGCCGACAAAGTAATGTGGCGCCACCACGCGAACATATAATTGACACAACGCGATCCACCGCGCACAGGGCACGACAACAACACATCCCCTTCTAGCCGGAGATCTGCCTCACTGCACTAATCATCGCCCCCCGCAAGCTACGATAGAATCTAAAGTTGCCTATGTCCGTAAAATGCGTCCCATCTTTGCGAAAAACCTCGCGTATGCTATTCCAAAGGCGCTTATGCCTCCAGAAAAAATACCCCTTCTGAGTCCTTACAAAACGCTTCCAAGTACCTGTTTACTTCCACCACCCGGACGGCACCCTCCTCGAAACTAACCCCGCGCCATGCGTTCCGTCGACAAACCTGGCAAATGGCGACCCGCTGTACCCCGGAATCGAGCAGCCGTCGCGCCAGACGTTGAGTGTCCAAAGCTATCATAACGGGGGTAGATGCCAACCGACCGCTGATATCATTCCCACCAATATGCAGCACCACAACGTCTGCGCGACAGGCAACAATTCGGGACATGACTGCCGGCGCCATTAAGGTGGCGACCCGAGCCCCGCGAATGCCCTCATATGAGACTTCACAGGGTCGGCCATTCACCTCAAACAAGCCGGCCGGTTTTGGGTTTGCCGACTGCACGAATGCGCCAACCCAATAAACATAACTATGCCCTAAAACTACAATCTTACAAGGAGAATTCACTGACATGGAAACGGCCAGTTACGAATTCCGTACGCAAAATTCAAAATGGCGGACAACAAAGAAAATACTCAGCTGTAACAACTCGGCCGAACAGTTTCAGCAATCACCTTGCGCTCGCGAGTACAATGACGTTCCTTGAAGACGTCTCGCCAATATGCACGATCGTAAATCAGAAAGGCAGCAAACCGCGTAGAAAATTCAAATAAAGATAGCTCACACAACCAAAATTTGTTGATGCGACCACTCCGTCTGCTTTCACAAAACGAAGTGACCAAGAGCTCGTTGTAATCTGTGACTGCGCGCCACTACCGCGCGGTGATTGGCTCCTTGCGCCAGAGACAACGAGGTAATTAGCATAATAATTAGCATCAGACATTAGGCCAATCATCACTTGTCCTGCGTTGTTGCCAGCACAAAAACCCATATGCAGCACGGTGCCGTGGCCGCATATTCTCATATATGCAATGTCAACTACAGGCAAGACCCACAAATATTATAGTTAGGCAGTTGTTGTTGTCTAGTCGGCGTGATTTAAACAACAACCGTTGTTGTCCGAGCAGCCTTGGCCCGGTGTTCCCGTTCGTGAGAATTAGCTCGTTTAGGCTAAGACCGATTGCAATTAAATCGCTGGCTTTTTCAGGCCACATACAATTTCGTTTGTTTCATTGGCGTAGAAATCTCGGAGATTGCTTCTCCCGGCCGGGAGATCGGGAGATGTGGTAGATTTCCCTGCGAATCTGGGAGACCCCAAAAGCCCAACTGCTTCATCACTGCAGTTATAACATAACAAGTAACTAACTAAAACTGTTTGGAATTGGTGACCCCAAGATCCCCACCCTCCGTACGAATTTTGAAGTGCCTCAATGGGACTTCTAGACTGCACACAAAATGTCAGCCCCATATTTCCAAAACTGATGGAGATAAGTACTATCCACCCCAGACAAATTTATAAAAAATATAAAACTACGAACCATCCCAAAGAGTACGCTAGATCGCATAAAATGTCTGCCCCATACAGGCATGACTGGCCCAGATAAGTGCCATTTTAAAATTGTGACCCCACATTTTGAATTTTTTTTAAATATCTAGGTCCCAATGGGCTTGCTAGATCAAACACAAAAGTTCAACTCCACACATGACAAAATGACAGAGATAAGTGCCATTTTAAAATTGTGACTTCACCCGAGACCCCCACCACCTGGATGAATTTAAAAAAACCTATATGTACAAACTACCTCAATGGACACCCTAGATCACACACACAATTTCAGCTTCATACATGTCAAATTAACAGAGATATGTGTCATTTATAAATTGTTACCCCCTCAAGATCCCCACCCCCGACGAATTATAAAAAAATATATAAATCTACGAACCACCCCCAATGGGCCTGCTAGATTGGTTCACAGTGATCTCGGCCCGAGTGATCTCGGCCTATTTTGCTCAATCTCAAAATCCATAAGCAGTATTCCAGTTGTCAACAGATGGTAAAAGGCGCGATGTTAGCATACTGATCTTCCCTACTAGCTACGCTACATTAAAGCATATAAATCCCGTTATTATGCAAGGCGTAGACTATGTGTCAATTTCAATTGCTCTTTGGAAGTCGCAGAAAGCCTACTCGCGGAAGTCACGACTGGCAGAATTAAGGGAAACGATTCGATTGATATCGGCGCAAAACAAACAATGCCAATGCCTCGCACCACATTTACTGTTCCCAAAGATTTGACAATACTCACGCAAACAAGTGACAGTTATCACCGCGTTAATATAGTTTACCGTAGCTCTAATTTGTTTAATGAAATGTTGTTGACGGGCGGAACGCCATAAGGCGAGTTCAGAAAACAAAGTAACGAAAATATATCGCGGAAGTAAATTAAAATAACGAGGTAAAAAGTAGCTTTACCTTAGATAAAACTACTTCGTTACAAGTCGAAGTAGTTATATAAATGTTTATTACATGACACTCCTGCTCAGAGGGGTTACTGGCGTGATATGCTGTTTCAAAATACGCGTAGGGAAAACACATAAAGTTTACTACACTGCATTGATTTACCAATAATGGTCAAGTCAGTTTTATTTGCATTTAATTTCAATTTGCTGTCAGTGAACAGTGGTAGATATCTTGGCGGCAATCACTATATATAAACACATCATGCAGAAATTGCCGATGGTAATGTCGAATTGCTTACATAAATAACAAAACAAAACTATACATCAATATACACACAACAAATATATGGCTAACATCACTCAAACAGGCCGAGATCACTGCCTCGCATAAATAACCCAACAAAACAAAAAACGTTATAAAAAACAGAGATCACAATACATAATACAATGTAATTATGTTGCACAAAAAACGCTGGCTAACATCACTCAAACAGGCCAAGATCACTGGCTATACAGGCCGAGTTCACTGCTGCATAGGCCGAATTCACTGCTGCACAGGCCGAATTCACTGGCCGACTTCATGCCGCTATCGTTTCTGGTCAACAATATACTCCCGAACAGGCCGAGATCACTCCTCAAACAGGCCGAGATCACAGCCGCACAGGCCGAGTTCACCGAAACAGGCCGAGACCACTCGGGCCGAGATCGCGAAAGGCCGAGATCACTGGGTACCGCTAGATTATACACAAAATTTCAGCTTCATACATGCCAAACTGACGGAGATAAGTATGTGTCATGTCATTTAAAATGCGGAGATTTGTGTTTACCACAAAACCCGCTGTGCGTATAAACAGCGCTGAAAACTGCAGCTCTGTGTGACGAAGTCGTAAGATACACAACGTCAACGCTCTGAGAAAATGACATCAAAATAAAACACAATTTTTTTTGCAAATAACTACTACAAGTTGTGCTAATTATGAGGTTCTGTTATGTATACTAACAATTACAAAAGTAACCGTATCATTAACGTAAACTATCACACATTCTTTCGGCAAACACAGGTTAAAAAAAGCTGGCCAAAAATAGACGCTAACCTTTGAGGGGTCAGCACACTGTTGGTTTTCCCATAGGCGACCATGTTAACGTTTTGTCTGATTATAAAAGAGCGTGACCTATAAAATGTCTTAAACTTCTCACTTGCTGTTATCATCATCTCATTGACATGCTGATTGATTTTCAAAAAAATTGCATACTTCCAGCTTTCGTAAAATGCCTGTATGTGTGACACCCGTCAATATTTACAAATGCCGGCAAGAATTACTCCACAAACAGGTCACACAGGCAAATTGCTGCCAAATATCCTTCCGCTTATTCAAATCATCTAGAAATCCACCATTTTATAGTCAACACCTTCCACAATCACACATGAAAATCTCCCTACTCAAATGCACTTATGTCACAGCATGTGAATTTTGAAAAAAATCATTTCTCAAAAATACAATGCACTTTTCTTCGTGTGCAATGAACAGGAAGTCTAACTAGAATATGACCACTTGACATGTACTGTGTGTACGCAAAACGGAACCGGAACTTACTCTCAGACCGGAACCTCCTTCCAGACCATACAGCTGCGTGCCGAAAGTAGGCGCCAACCTTTGACATGTACAATCGCATGCGCAATACGCAAAACGGAACCGGAACTTACTCTCAGACCGGAACCTCCTTCCAGACCAGTACACCGGCACCCCGAAAAACCAAGAAGATTGTCGCCTACAGTAGTCAACCTTCACACCATATATGTACCAGATCATGTATATACAGTAGTATATACACACATATACCACAAATGTCACGTGATCAATGTTTTAATCTACTATGTTTGTAGTAACTTAGCAATGAAGTACGAGCTCGGCGTATAACGAAACGTTTATTAAGCTGATCACTCAACCTCTTACAGAAGATGGCGCCACTGCGCATCAGTCGAGACCGCTGTCAATAAGAATTTGCCGATATTACAACATCCTTCCTTTCTTATCGTTAAACTGAAACTAACAAGGATAATATAGTAAAATAAAAACTAATGAACAACTAACATAGAAATATATAGGTCGAAAGTGGCTTAACATGAAAGTCCTGTAAATTATGAATTATAAAGTTCACTAGATACTAACAATAGGTTCCACTAGAAGTGTGAATCATAGCATCAATGTTTGAATAAACATGTGTTCGAGTGTGTTCGTAGGTTCAGCTTTTCAGCTGCTACACCTCGATCTCAGCGATACCCGAGTTGGTACCGGAGTAACAGACGTTCTATCGACTTGTCTGGCACAGACAGGTGTAGAAGGCGCGACCTGTGCAGATGTACGCAGTGTAGTGGTCGCAGGTAGCGGTGTCGGCGTCCTGGTAATGTCCTCATCGCTCCTGGCTGGCTGGTCAGCTGCCTGCTGACGTCTCTCTGGCGAACGAAGGGAATCGCAGAGCGGAGCAGTTTCGTTCGTTTTAGGTGTGCTCTGTTGCGACGATACGATCCTGCGTTACTTTTGGTTGCTTGTCTCGCTTTGTTTAGATATTGATCGGCACCGAGTTTCATTGACAACAAGGTATTATCATTATCATTGATTGAGCCAATGGCGTGGTGGTCAGATGCCCGTAAGCTCTGACCAATGGCGAGGTATTAAGTCACCTCTAAGTAGTATCATGCATACACGAGCCGATGGCGTGGTCATAATGACCCGTAAGCTCACGATCGCTGGCGAGGTTTAAAAATCCGCAAGTCGTAATCATTATTCGCTTGAATCTTTAGTCAATAAAATACGTGTGCACTCGTATACTACCGTGTTTTGTTCATTTTTTCATACGCGCGTGCACGCTATAACACACACAAAGATAGATGACTCTTACATATACATACATTCAATAACACACAAAAAAGAATAGACGCAGGCATACACAAAAATAAGAGATAGTCATTAGCCGCCCCTTACATGCACATACACGCACGCACTAACATTCCCAACACTCGTTGGGGGGGACGATAATTAAGGGATATGACCTCATCGGATTAAGTACACCAATAGCAAATAGGGGGCGCTCCTAACCGGAAATTAGTCAGCATCTTTGGTCCCACAATTTCATGCAGACACATCTACCCCTCGAAATGGACTTACATACTACTGGGGCCGACCGGAAAGTTGTTTCAATAAACCGCTGACGTAGCGGCATGGCTTCTTCGAAGCTCGAACAGTCACTCTGGACGCTGAATATTAAACACACACAAGCTTGGGAACGTAACCCACGTTAACGATTCCCACCACTCTTCACGACTTGATTTGCCATTCTCTTGGCAGCAGGGCAGCCTGTCTCGTTCAACTCTGGATCTGACCCAGTCCTTCGCCAGCGCCCAGATGGCGAAATGCGTACGACAGACGTTTATATAATCGGACCTATTTACACATCATATGGCAGGTTTCCATCATTTCTATTGGCTAATACAATATACAATTCAAGCTAGGCATTGTGGAACACCCTCTAAGATACAGCGAAACCACATGCTTGCCAAGAAACGCTAGCAACAGAATGCCACGCCCCACTGAGCGCATCTGCAACCGAGTTGCTGTAATTACGTAACTAAGGCGATTGGTCAACAATCTGCCTATCTACTGGCTTGACCTTCCTCATTTACCAAATTAAACCTAAGGAAAGTAGATTTAAACATCCACAAATAGCAGAAATGCTACAGTCATCATCAATTTCTATTGGACTAGGAAGCCAATGGATCTTCTTTAGCACCGGGGTGATGTGCTCTCGCCTCCTTTTTTCACCGGACTACCAATCGAGCTGTTGAATTATGCACTCTCTGCAGTTTAGAGATAAGAATATCTGGGATGCCGAACAGCAGAACATTCCCGTAGTCGAGTCTCGAAATCACCTGTGAATATATTATTCGAGCCCCTGCTTTCTCCAATAGACACGATCGTATGGAAGCAATGTTCCGCAAGTGATATACGTGTGCATGTAGGCTTGTTAACAAATGCATGTCAACGTATTTGAATGCAAATGCAAATGCTTCATTTGATTCAAATGCAAATGCCATTTTCCAGGAACGCATTCAAATGCAAATTTTTTAGGGTGACATGCAAATTAAAATGCAAATGTTTTGGTTACACATTTGCTAATGCATTTGAATTAATTTCAAATGTTAATATATATTTAATTTTGCATTAAACAAATTACATGTGGACAAGTAAACTAAAATGTTTGTGGTTTTATAGGTATGGTAGAAAGAAGAAAAAGTCGACTAATATGATGTTCTAGCTAGGCATATGAGTTCACAGGGAACCCGCGGCTGCAAGCACAGTTTACGGTGCTTGTCTTATTAGTCGACTAAAGCTTATATGCAATGTCAACTACAGGCAAGACCCACAAATATTATAGTTAGGCAGTTGTTGTTGTCTAGTCGGCGTGATTTAAACAACAACCGTTGTTGTCCGAGCAGCCTTGGCCCGGTGTTCCCGTTCGTGAGAATTAGCTCGTTTAGGCTAAGACCGATTGCAATTAAATCGCTGGCTTTTTCAGGCCACATACAATTTCGTTTGTTTCATTGGCGTAGAAATCTCGGAGATTGCTTCTCCCGGCCGGGAGATCGGGAGATGTGGTAGATTTCCCTGCGAATCTGGGAGACCCCAAAAGCCCAACTGCTTCATCACTGCAGTTATAACATAACAAGTAACTAACTAAAACTGTTTGGAATTGGTGACCCCAAGATCCCCACCCTCCGTACGAATTTTGAAGTGCCTCAATGGGACTTCTAGACTGCACACAAAATGTCAGCCCCATATTTCCAAAACTGATGGAGATAAGTGCTATCCACCCCAGACAAATTTATAAAAAATATAAAACTACGAACCATCCCAAAGAGTACGCTAGATCGCATAAAATGTCTGCCCCATACAGGCATGACTGGCCCAGATAAGTGCCATTTTAAAATTGTGACCCCACATTTTGAATTTTTTTTAAATATCTAGGTCCCAATGGGCTTGCTAGATCAAACACAAAAGTTCAACTCCACACATGACAAAATGACAGAGATAAGTGCCATTTTAAAATTGTGACTTCACCCGAGACCCCCACCACCTGGATGAATTTAAAAAAACCTATATGTACAAACTACCTCAATGGACACCCTAGATCACACACACAATTTCAGCTTCATACATGTCAAATTAACAGAGATATGTGTCATTTATAAATTGTTACCCCCTCAAGATCCCCACCCCCGACGAATTATAAAAAAATATATAAATCTACGAACCACCCCCAATGGGCCTGCTAGATTGGTTCACAGTGATCTCGGCCCGAGTGATCTCGGCCTATTTTGCTCAATCTCAAAATCCATAAGCAGTATTCCAGTTGTCAACAGATGGTAAAAGGCGCGATGTTAGCATACTGATCTTCCCTACTAGCTACGCTACATTAAAGCATATAAATCCCGTTATTATGCAAGGCGTAGCCTATGTGTCAATTTCAATTGCTCTTTGGAAGTCGCAGAAAGCCTACTCGCGGAAGTCACGACTGGCAGAATTAAGGGAAACGATTCGATTGATATCGGCGCAAAACAAACAATGTCAATGCCTCGCACCACATTTACTGTTCCCAAAGATTTGACAATACTCACGCAAACAAGTGACAGTTATCACCGCGTTAATATAGTTTACCGTAGCTCTAATTTGTTTAATGAAATGTTGTTGACGGGCGGAACGCCATAAGGCGAGTTCAGAAAACAAAGTAACGAAAATATATCGCGGAAGTAAATTAAAATAACGAGGTAAAAAGTAGCTTTACCTTAGATAAAACTACTTCGTTACAAGTCGAAGTAGTTATATAAATGTTTATTACATGACACTCCTGCTCAGAGGGGTTACTGGCGTGATATGCTGTTTCAAAATACGCGTAGGGAAAACACATAAAGTTTACTACACTGCATTGATTTACCAATAATGGTCAAGTCAGTTTTATTTGCATTTAATTTCAATTTGCTGTCAGTGAACAGTGGTAGATATCTTGGCGGCAATCACTATATATAAACACATCATGCAGAAATTGCCGATGGTAATGTCGAATTGCTTACATAAATAACAAAACAAAACTATACATCAATATACACACAACAAATATATGGCTAACATCACTCAAACAGGCCGAGATCACTGCCTCGCATAAATAACCCAACAAAACAAAAAACGTTATAAAAAACAGAGATCACAATACATAATACAATGTAATTATGTTGCACAAAAAACGCTGGCTAACATCACTCAAACAGGCCAAGATCACTGGCTATACAGGCCGAGTTCACTGCTGCATAGGCCGAATTCACTGCTGCACAGGCCGAATTCACTGGCCGACTTCATGCCGCTATCGTTTCTGGTCAACAATATACTCCCGAACAGGCCGAGATCACTCCTCAAACAGGCCGAGATCACAGCCGCACAGGCCGAGTTCACCGAAACAGGCCGAGACCACTCGGGCCGAGATCGCGAAAGGCCGAGATCACTGGGTACCGCTAGATTATACACAAAATTTCAGCTTCATACATGCCAAACTGACGGAGATAAGTATGTGTCATGTCATTTAAAATGCGGAGATTTGTGTTTACCACAAAACCCGCTGTGCGTATAAACAGCGCTGAAAACTGCAGCTCTGTGTGACGAAGTCGTAAGATACACAACGTCAACGCTCTGAGAAAATGACATCAAAATAAAACACAATTTTTTTTGCAAATAACTACTACAAGTTGTGCTAATTATGAGGTTCTGTTATGTATACTAACAATTACAAAAGTAACCGTATCATTAACGTAAACTATCACACATTCTTTCGGCAAACACAGGTTAAAAAAAGCTGGCCAAAAATAGACGCTAACCTTTGAGGGGTCAGCACACTGTTGGTTTTCCCATAGGCGACCATGTTAACGTTTTGTCTGATTATAAAAGAGCGTGACCTATAAAATGTCTTAAACTTCTCACTTGCTGTTATCATCATCTCATTGACATGCTGATTGATTTTCAAAAAAATTGCATACTTCCAGCTTTCGTAAAATGCCTGTATGTGTGACACCCGTCAATATTTACAAATGCCGGCAAGAATTACTCCACAAACAGGTCACACAGGCAAATTGCTGCCAAATATCCTTCCGCTTATTCAAATCATCTAGAAATCCACCATTTTATAGTCAACACCTTCCACAATCACACATGAAAATCTCCCTACTCAAATGCACTTATGTCACAGCATGTGAATTTTGAAAAAAATCATTTCTCAAAAATACAATGCACTTTTCTTCGTGTGCAATGAACAGGAAGTCTAACTAGAATATGACCACTTGACATGTACTGTGTGTACGCAAAACGGAACCGGAACTTACTCTCAGACCGGAACCTCCTTCCAGACCATACAGCTGCGTGCCGAAAGTAGGCGCCAACCTTTGACATGTACAATCGCATGCGCAATACGCAAAACGGAACCGGAACTTACTCTCAGACCGGAACCTCCTTCCAGACCAGTACACCGGCACCCCGAAAAACCAAGAAGATTGTCGCCTACAGTAGTCAACCTTCACACCATATATGTACCAGATCATGTATATACAGTAGTATATACACACATATACCACAAATGTCACGTGATCAATGTTTTAATCTACTATGTTTGTAGTAACTTAGCAATGAAGTACGAGCTCGGCGTATAACGAAACGTTTATTAAGCTGATCACTCAACCTCTTACAGAAGATGGCGCCACTGCGCATCAGTCGAGACCGCTGTCAATAAGAATTTGCCGATATTACAACATCCTTCCTTTCTTATCGTTAAACTGAAACTAACAAGGATAATATAGTAAAATAAAAACTAATGAACAACTAACATAGAAATATATAGGTCGAAAGTGGCTTAACATGAAAGTCCTGTAAATTATGAATTATAAAGTTCACTAGATACTAACAATAGGTTCCACTAGAAGTGTGAATCATAGCATCAATGTTTGAATAAACATGTGTTCGAGTGTGTTCGTAGGTTCAGCTTTTCAGCTGCTACACCTCGATCTCAGCGATACCCGAGTTGGTACCGGAGTAACAGGCGTTCTATCGACTTGTCTGGCACAGACAGGTGTAGAAGGCGCGACCTGTGCAGATGTACGCAGTGTAGTGGTCGCAGGTAGCGGTGTCGGCGTCCTGGTAATGTCCTCATCGCTCCTGGCTGGCTGGTCAGCTGCCTGCTGACGTCTCTCTGGCGAACGAAGGGAATCGCAGAGCGGAGCAGTTTCGTTCGTTTTAGGTGTGCTCTGTTGCGACGATACGATCCTGCGTTACTTTTGGTTGCTTGTCTCGCTTTGTTTAGATATTGATCGGCACCGAGTTTCATTGACAACAAGGTATTATCATTATCATTGATTGAGCCAATGGCGTGGTGGTCAGATGCCCGTAAGCTCTGACCAATGGCGAGGTATTAAGTCACCTCTAAGTAGTATCATGCATACACGAGCCGATGGCGTGGTCATAATGACCCGTAAGCTCACGATCGCTGGCGAGGTTTAAAAATCCGCAAGTCGTAATCATTATTCGCTTGAATCTTTAGTCAATAAAATACGTGTGCACTCGTATACTACCGTGTTTTGTTCATTTTTTCATACGCGCGTGCACGCTATAACACACACAAAGATAGATGACTCTTACATATACATACATTCAATAACACACAAAAAAGAATAGACGCAGGCATACACAAAAATAAGAGATAGTCATTAGCCGCCCCTTACATGCACATACACGCACGCACTAACATTCCCAACACTCGTTGGGGGGGACGATAATTAAGGGATATGACCTCATCGGATTAAGTACACCAATAGCAAATAGGGGGCGCTCCTAACCGGAAATTAGTCAGCATCTTTGGTCCCACAATTTCATGCAGACACATCTACCCCTCGAAATGGACTTACATACTACTGGGGCCGACCGGAAAGTTGTTTCAATAAACCGCTGACGTAGCGGCATGGCTTCTTCGAAGCTCGAACAGTCACTCTGGACGCTGAATATTAAACACACACAAGCTTGGGAACGTAACCCACGTTAACGATTCCCACCACTCTTCACGACTTGATTTGCCATTCTCTTGGCAGCAGGGCAGCCTGTCTCGTTCAACTCTGGATCTGACCCAGTCCTTCGCCAGCGCCCAGATGGCGAAATGCGTACGACAGACGTTTATATAATCGGACCTATTTACACATCATATGGCAGGTTTCCATCATTTCTATTGGCTAATACAATATACAATTCAAGCTAGGCATTGTGGAACACCCTCTAAGATACAGCGAAACCACATGCTTGCCAAGAAACGCTAGCAACAGAATACCACGCCCCACTGAGCGCATCTGCAACCGAGTTGCTGTAATTACGTAACTAAGGCGATTGGTCAACAATCTGCCTATCTACTGGCTTGACCTTCCTCATTTACCAAATTAAACCTAAGGAAAGTAGATTTAAACATCCACAAATAGCAGAAATGCTACAGTCATCATCAATTTCTATTGGACTAGGAAGCCAATGGATCTTCTTTAGCACCGGGGTGATGTGCTCTCGCCTCCTTTTTGCACCGGACTACCAATCGAGCTGTTGAATTATGCACTCTCTGCAGTTTAGAGATAAGAATATCTGGGATGCCGAACAGCAGAACATTCCCGTAGTCGAGTCTCGAAATCACCTGTGAATATATTATTCGAGCCCCTGCTTTCTCCAATAGACACGATCGTATGGAAGCAATGTTCCGCAAGTGATATACGTGTGCATGTAGGCTTGTTAACAAATGCATGTCAACGTATTTGAATGCAAATGCAAATGCTTCATTTGATTCAAATGCAAATGCCATTTTCCAGGAACGCATTCAAATGCAAATTTTTTAGGGTGACATGCAAATTAAAATGCAAATGTTTTGGTTACACATTTGCTAATGCATTTGAATTAATTTCAAATGTTAATATATATTTAATTTTGCATTAAACAAATTACATGTGGACAAGTAAACTAAAATGTTTGTGGTTTTATAGGTATGGTAGAAAGAAGAAAAAGTCGACTAATATGATGTTCTAGCTAGGCATATGAGTTCACAGGGAACCCGCGGCTGCAAGCACAGTTTACGGTGCTTGTCTTATTAGTCGACTAAAGCTTATATGCAATGTCAACTACAGGCAAGACCCACAAATATTATAGTTAGGCAGTTGTTGTTGTCTAGTCGGCGTGATTTAAACAACAACCGTTGTTGTCCGAGCAGCCTTGGCCCGGTGTTCCCGTTCGTGAGAATTAGCTCGTTTAGGCTAAGACCGATTGCAATTAAATCGCTGGCTTTTTCAGGCCACATACAATTTCGTTTGTTTCATTGGCGTAGAAATCTCGGAGATTGCTTCTCCCGGCCGGGAGATCGGGAGATGTGGTAGATTTCCCTGCGAATCTGGGAGACCCCAAAAGCCCAACTGCTTCATCACTGCAGTTATAACATAACAAGTAACTAACTAAAACTGTTTGGAATTGGTGACCCCAAGATCCCCACCCTCCGTACGAATTTTGAAGTGCCTCAATGGGACTTCTAGACTGCACACAAAATGTCAGCCCCATATTTCCAAAACTGATGGAGATAAGTGCTATCCACCCCAGACAAATTTATAAAAAATATAAAACTACGAACCATCCCAAAGAGTACGCTAGATCGCATAAAATGTCTGCCCCATACAGGCATGACTGGCCCAGATAAGTGCCATTTTAAAATTGTGACCCCACATTTTGAATTTTTTTTAAATATCTAGGTCCCAATGGGCTTGCTAGATCAAACACAAAAGTTCAACTCCACACATGACAAAATGACAGAGATAAGTGCCATTTTAAAATTGTGACTTCACCCGAGACCCCCACCACCTGGATGAATTTAAAAAAACCTATATGTACAAACTACCTCAATGGACACCCTAGATCACACACACAATTTCAGCTTCATACATGTCAAATTAACAGAGATATGTGTCATTTATAAATTGTTACCCCCTCAAGATCCCCACCCCCGACGAATTATAAAAAAAATATAAATCTACGAACCACCCCCAATGGGCCTGCTAGATTGGTTCACAGTGATCTCGGCCCGAGTGATCTCGGCCTATTTTGGTCAATCTCGAAATCCATAAGCAGTATTCCAGTTGTCAACAGATGGTAAAAGGCGCGATGTTAGCATACTGATCTTCCCTACTAGCTACGCTACATTAAAGCATATAAATCCCGTTATTATGCAAGGCGTAGCCTATGTGTCAATTTCAATTGCTCTTTGGAAGTCGCAGAAAGCCTACTCGCGGAAGTCACGACTGGCAGAATTAAGGGAAACGATTCGATTGATATCGGCGCAAAACAAACAATGTCAATGCCTCGCACCACATTTACTGTTCCCAAAAATTTGACAATACTCACGCAAACAAGTGACAGTTATCACCGCGTTAATATAGTTTACCGTAGCTCTAATTTGTTTAATGAAATGTTGTTGACGGGCGGAACGCCATAAGGCGAGTTCAGAAAACAAAGTAACGAAAATATATCGCGGAAGTAAATTAAAATAACGAGGTAAAAGGTAGCTTTACCTTAGATAAAACTACTTCGTTACAAGTCGAAGTAGTTATATAAATGTTTATTACATGACACTCCTGCTCAGAGGGGTTACTGGCGTGATATGCTGTTTCAAAATACGCGTATGGAAAACACATAAAGTTTACTACACTGCATTGATTTACCAATAATGGTCAAGTCAGTTTTATTTGCATTTAATTTCAATTTGCTGTCAGTGAACAGTGGTAGATATCTTGGCGGAAATCACTATATATAAACACATCATGCAGAAATTGCCGATGGTAATGTCGAATTGCTTACATAAATAACAAAACAAAACTATACATCAATATACACACAACAAATATATGGCTAACATCACTCAAACAGGCCGAGATCACTGCCTCGCATAAATAACCCAACAAAACAAAAAACGTTATAAAAAACAGAGATCACAATACATAATACAATGTAATTATGTTGCACAAAAAACGCTGGCTAACATCACTCAAACAGGCCAAGATCACTGGCTATACAGGCCGAGTTCACTGCTGCATAGGCCGAATTCACTGCTGCACAGGCCGAATTCACTGGCCGACTTCATGCCGCTATCGTTTCTGGTCAACAATATACTCCCGAACAGGCCGAGATCACTCCTCAAACAGGCCGAGATCACAGCCGCACAGGCCGAGTTCACCGAAACAGGCCGAGACCACTCGGGCCGAGATCGCGAAAGGCCGAGATCACTGGGTACCGCTAGATTATACACAAAATTTCAGCCTCATACATGCCAAACTGACGGAGATAAGTATGTGTCATGTCATTTAAAATGCGGAGATTTGTGTTTATTACAAAACCCGCTGTGCGTATAAACAGCGCTGAAAACTGCAGCTCTGTGTGACGAAGTCGTAAGATACGTTGTGTATCTTACGACTTCGTCAACGCTCTGAGAAAATGACATCAAAATAAAACACAATTTTTTTTGCAAATAACTACTACAAGTTGTGCTAATTATGAGGTTTTGTTATGTATACTAACAATTACAAAAGTAACCGTATCATTAACGTAAACTATCACACATTCTTTCGGCAAACACAGGTTAAAAAAAGCTGGCCAAAAATAGACGCTAACCTTTGAGGGGTCAGCACACTGTTGGTTTTCCCATAGGCGACCATGTTAACGTTTTGTCTGATTATAAAAGAGCGTGACCTATAAAATGTCTTAAACTTCTCACTTGCTGTTATCATCATCTCATTGACATGCTGATTGATTTTCAAAAAAATTGCATACTTCCAGCTTTCGTAAAATGCATGTATGTGTGACACCCGTCAATATTTACAAATGCCGGCAAGAATTACTCCACAAACAGGTCACACAGGCAAATTGCTGCCAAATATCCTTCCGCTTATTCAAATCATCTAGAAATCCACCATTTTATAGTCAACACCTTCTACAATCACACATGAAAATCTCCCTACTCAAATGCACTTATGTCACAGCATGTGAATTTTGAAAAAAATCATTTCTCAAAAATACAGTGCACTTTTCTTCGTGTGCAATGAACAGGAAGTCTAACTAGAACGTGACCCCAAGTAGGCAAGGCAATTTTGGAGAAAAATGTTGAAACTAACACATTTTATAGCCTCTCCTATCTCGTACGCTGTGTGATATTTTTTTTGTAATTCATCCACGTGTTTGTTTTTTATACACATTTCAAAAGAGCCACCCTTCTTGACAGGGCACCGTGTGAATAAGCATTTCACTATCCGACAATTTCTAATCTGGCATATCTCTACACTGCACACTCATTCTCATGTGGTACGTATGAACTCCTAACACAGTTTTCCAGAAAGTCCAATATGTGCTTTATAAGAATATCCAATTCAGCCAGTTGTTATGATAAATTCCAATTTATCTTGATTTTTTTGCTTTTTGCCCTATTTACAAAGGTAAAAATATCAACAAAAATCACCTTAGGGTGTGAAATCATCAAAGGCCAGACGTCTCAAGCAGTACAATTGCATAACATTACACAGCCTAATTAGCAGACATCCAGAAGACAATAGCACTTGCCTGATTGGCCAGAAGGCAGAGCCAGTAGACAATATCACACGCAAAACGGATTATTATCAAAACCGCCTGGAGAAAGCAAACAACAAAACCATGTTTCGATTACTGAGATCGCTTGATGGCCACCGCATACAGGAACATCCTGAATTCCATTTGACAGCCCAAAGATGCGAACAATTTTCACGTTTCTTTAGTGAAAAGATTGACAAGCTCCTGTCAGGTCTGCAGTGTTTCAACATCATCGATAGGCCAACAGATGAAAGACGTTGTTTCACTGACAGTATCCATGCGTTTGATCCAACAACGAACACATAGTGATTTGTGGTACTATTGGCAAAACGTGCGCGTTGGATCCTCTGCCTGCAATTCAGCTAAGAGACAATATGACAAGTATTGTGTCTGTCATCACACGGATTACAAATGCTTCGCTGGACGAGGCAGTCATGGCGAAGTCGCTGAAATATGCAACTGTCCGTCCGCTTTTGAAGAAACCATCACTTGACAAAGACATTCTGAGCAGTTATCGACCTGTGAGTAACCTTACACAATTATCCAAAGTAATTTAGAAAGTGGTCGCGCTTAGGATAATGACGCATGTTTCTGACCAGCAAATGGTTGAGTGCTTTCAGTCGGCGTATCGGAAAAAACATTCGACCGAAACCGCGCTACTATACGTTACAAGTGCCATCAAAACAGCCATGGACAATAAACAAGGAACCATCTTGGTTCTCGTTGATTTCAGTGCCGCCTTCGATACTATCAACCATGACATCTTGATTAAGCGTCTACGTTTGCGCTATGGCTTTGTTGGAAAAGCACTGGACTGGATGACATCGTATCTGCAAGACCGGACGCAGCGAATTGTAATCGGTGACCAATCGTCGAGTATTACTACTCTAACGACAGGTGTCCCGCAAGGCTCCGTCCTTGGACCACTGCTCTTTTCATTATATGTCCAACCTATCGGTGACATTATTCGAGCCCATGGACTCTTCTTCCACCACTATGCTGACGACTTACATATCTACTCACATTTCGACCTGAATCGTTTCGCTTTAACGGCTGCGGTTCAGCAAATGGAGGACTGTTTGGGTGAAATAAAGAACTGGATGGCATGGAATTCTATGTGCATGAACGACGGCATGACACAGTATCTTCCGATTGTACCCAAGTCTGCGGATGCAATCGTTGATGGCACTGTGATTCGCGTTGGTGGTTCTATAATTACAGCTTCAAGATGTGTTCAAAGTCTCGGTGTCTTCATTGACAGGCACCTAGATATGAAAAAGCAAGTGTCGCAAACTGTCAGCGCATGCTCATTCTACCTCCGCCACATCAATCAGATTAGCCGTTTTTTACCCAAACCAACAAAGGAACGCGTAGTCAATGCCATCATCACATCGCGGATTGACTACTGCAACTCACTCTTGTACGGCACGTCTGCAGTTAACATCGCGCGTCTGCAACGAATACACAACTCGGCTGCCAGACTGATCCTGCGTCGTCCACGTAGTGACAGCGCCACGCCCCTGTTACGCGAACTTCTTTGCCTGCCTGTTGCGCGCAGAGTGGATTACAAGATACTGGTACTCACGTACAAAGCCATGCACAATGACGCGCGCGTGTACCTGTGTGAACTCGTGCACCCATATCAACCGGCAAGAGCACTGCGCTCTGCGAGCAGTAACATGTTGGAAGTGAAGCGCACTCGTGTCAAGGCTGGGGACGGCTCGTTCGCTGTCGCTGCTGCGTCCCTATGGAACACTTTACCGAGAGTTGTTAAAACCTGTGACACTCTCGCCAGCTTCAAATGTCGTCTGAAGACACATTTCTTTTGTGTTTCATATTAGTGCCACTCTACATGAACACTGCCCTCTACTAAAACCAATTTTAATTATTTATCGTATTCGTAATGATTATTCATTATTCCTCACGTAAACTATTTTATATCAAATGTTTTAGTAAATTATTTATTATTATTAATCATACAGATATATATTTATTTATTAGTATTATTTTATATAGTTATTGTGCCAGATTGATTATTATTAATATTATTTAATTTTGATGAATAACTGCTATTTATTTACTTCTTTATTTAGAAATTCTACATTATTCAATATGTATGTATTTATTTATTTTATTCTTTACCACTAATATTTATTTTAAATTAATAGACATATACATATTTATTGCAATTCTACCATTTTTATGTATTTTAATATGTTGTGAAGCGCCACGAACAATATTGGATGTGGCGCTATACCAAATAAAATATATTATTATTATTATATAGCAGTCCTCATTATGGTGGCTCATACCAGTGGCTGTGTTCAAGTGTCATTAGGGTCACTGATAAGGTCTTCACATGTGTTTAATTACCTGAAAAGTAAACAAAAAAGACTGTTGAATTACCATGCTGCAACATGATTGGTTTATTTTCATAACAATTTCCAAACTGAGGCTTAACTAATGGGATTATATCCCCACCCCCTTAATTATCACACACACACACACACACACACACACACACACACACACACACACACACACACACACACACACACACACACACACACACACACACACACACACACACACACACACACACACACACACACACACACACACAGATCTTCATTCACTGTGATTTTGACTGACAGACTAGTGAGAAGTCTGTAATTTCCAATAACGGTGTGTCCCTTTCAACTGTAATTTTGCCTGGATTATTCCGCTGCGATATTACAATGAAGGAGACTACAAATGAGATTAGTAAAGTTAGTGATAAGAAGCCACCGCCTGTTCGTGGCAAGACGATAAATCCATGTGGTTTTCAGCATGGCCATCGATACTTCAAACCAACACGTGCTGAAACATCAGAAACTCAAGCAGGTCGTGTGTGGATGTCACGACTACTTATGGACGACTATTCCAGAGTGGTACAGGAAACTGCGGGTAGACTGTTAACAGTACCGGATGCCGATGGAGTATCTGGCAATGCCAAAATTCTACGACCACGGCCAGATAGGTGCCTGGGTTTAACAGACAGCTATCTTCAAGCAGACAAAAACCATAAAGATTCTGAGATGCGTCTGCTGAATATGAAGAAAACTGCTGATATGTGGAATGATTGCTACGCAGAGCATGCAAAGACAACATGCACTTCTGCACATTTTGAAGTATACGAGGAACGACAGATCGGTCTGTGCTGGAAGCAATCACTCCGGTGTACACATTGTGATTATCATTCACGCATGTACAAACTATACACTGAGGTGAACACTGGACGCTGTGGTCAGCGGGCCGCAACGACTAATGTGGCACTTCACGTCGGTCTACAGGATTCAACGACAGGAACCACAAAGATCCATCACATTCTAGCTGCGACGAATACGCCCCCACCAAGTCAGTCAGGGTTACAAAGAAATGCAAACAAAGTTGCAACTCTCACTGCCCAGGCAACAATGGATGACTTACATGAGAGAAGACGGAAAACTAAAGCAACTAACATCCTGCGTAGTCTGCCAGAAGACGACCCCATTAACATAAGCGTCGATGTTAGATACAACTCGACAAATCTGAAGAAAAAAAACAGTTATATTTGTGGTGGACAAAATGCGTCACAGGCAGTGGGAACTGCAGTCAGCTGGCAAACTGGCAATCGGGAAATCATAGCGTTTCACCTGGACAACAAGCTCTGCAAATTAGGATCTTCACTTCGCAGTCAAGGCATGGATGTAACCTGTCCTGGGCATGCCGGCTGCACAGCCAATGTGCAAGCAACATAACCACTGTCTGAGTATAGAATTGGGAAAAAGATTGGTGACAGTCTTACACAAGACAGTGTTGCAATCAAATACGTTGCTACTGACGGAGATGCATTAGCATCTCGGGGTATACAAGATGCCATGCCAGCAGGTACACAGACAGAGAGACAATCCGATACGACACATCTGTCTCAAACGCAATTTCGTCACATCATGAAAGCGTCATTCTTCTCCAGAATGTTTCCAGGAGAGACTGCTACCGTGCGAACAGAAAACAGAAGAATGTTTGCGGAAGACGTGAAGACCAGGTGCCAGAAGATTTACACAAGTGTACATATGCTTCACGACAGCGACGCGACAGTCATAGCTAGTCGTATGCCGGACATCATTCAAGCCACGTTAGACTGCTATTCTGGCACGTGCAAAAACTGTCGCCGTGGTGGTCGCAAGAATTGGTGGAATACCTCACAGCATTTGAAGGCATGTGGCCTAAGGCGAGTAAATATGACTGACAGTGATCGAGCAACACTTCAAGAACTGATCGAGATGCGTCTTGGCAATCGCGCACTTCAAATGACAAGACGCAAATTGACAACTAATTTTAACGAAGGAGCCGACCGAGCAATATCTGCTTATCTCCCCAAAAATTGTAAATTTAGCCGAAATGCATTGGGACGTATGTCGTCAGTCATCGATCGCTTAAACTACGGTGCTGGAATTTCAATGCTACGAAAGCTGGAAAACGTTCAGTGTCCAATTACAAAGGGTGGCAGAGTGGCACGTGCTGTCAAACGGATTCAGCAGGACGTGCTCTACCAGCGAGAGTATTCAAGACAGCCATCGGTTCGCCTACACAGACAAAGAACCAAGTCAAAGAGAATGAGAGAGTATCTCGAGGCAAAAAGAAACAGACGCCAAGACGACATATACAAAAAGAGTCAGCTTGATCCAGAACCAGAGAGTCGTACCAGCACGCTGTCGACAGATGTAACAGCAACGACAGTCAAACCAAATAGAAGAAGACGCAGACAGCGAAAGCCACCTGTAAATCGCACTGATCACCCATATTCATTAAGGTCACGCCAATCGGCTGATCACCCTTACGCAAGCAGAGAGTAGACGTACACGGCATTCTAACAATTGTGACATTCTGTATTTCTGCAGCGTTTACTTGAGCTGCAAAACTGACTGTCCGTGCAAACGCAATGAGAGAAGAGCTACACCATCCGGTCTGACATACACGCGACACAACTCCACCTGCCTGCGTACACAGCCAGAACACGAGCACCACAAACAATCGACAATATTACATCATATCAGTTAGCATGGGCTGACTGATATGGACACATGACTGCAAACGCACCCCAGTGACCAGTGATTACGACGATAATTCGGAAAAGTTCATTCTACATTTACTCCCGAAAAAGTAAGTTCTTACCTATTTTTAATTTTTAATCTATCATGCATGCCGGGTAAGCGCCATGACCAGAACATTTGTCAAAATTACTGCAACGTATCCTCTCGTTGTTCACACGGTGTGGCTCAAGGCTGACATGATCGGCTGTTACACATAGACTATTGTGACAGAGATGGGAAGCATCCAGTACTGCTTGTAGGAATTTCGTACGGTGCTGCAGCATTTAGGCTAAACGGTGGGCTGTTATTGTGGGTCTGTTGCCACATGCAAATTTACAATTTTACTGTCCACAATATACACTTATTGTTTGATGACACACACGCATTTTCATTAATTTTGTGTGAATATTTCTCATAAAACGTGTCATCCATGATGCCTCACTGTGTAGCTGTGTTTCCGTTGCCAGGGACTTTATTGGGGTCAGCACACTGTTGGTTTTCCCATAGGCGACCATGTTAACGTTTTGTCTGATTATAAGAAAACGTGACCTATAAAATGTCTTAAACTTCTCACCTGCTGTTATCATCATCTCATTGACATGCTGATGGATTTAAAAAAAAATTGCATACTTCCAGCTCTCGTAAAATGCCTGTATGTGTGACACCCGTCAATATTTACAAATGCCGGCAAGAATTACTCCGCAAACAGGTCACACAGGCAAATTGCTGCCAAATATCCTTCCGTTTATTCAAATCATGTAGAAATCCACCATTTTACAGTCAACACCTTCTACAATCACACATGAAAATCTCCCTACTCAAATGCACTTATGTCACAGCATGTGAATTTTGAAAAAAATCATTTCTCAAAAATACAATGCACTTTTCTTCGTGTGCAATGAACAGGAAGTCTAACTAGAATATGACCACTTGACATGTACTGTGTGTACGCAAAACGGAACCGGAACTTACTCTCAGACCGGAACCTCCTTCCAGACCATACAGCTGCGTGCCGAAAGTAGGCGCTAACCTTTGACATGTACAATCGCATGCGCAATACGCAAAACGGAACCGGAACTTACTCTCAGACCGGAACCTCCTTCCAGACCAGTACACCGGCACCCCGAAAAACCAAGAAGATTGTCGCCTACAGTAGTCAACCTTCACACCATATATGTACCAGATCATGTATATACAGTAGTATATACACACATATACCACAAATGTCACGTGATCAATGTTTTAATCTACTATGTTTGTAGTAACTTAGCAATGAAGTACGAGCTCGGCGTATAACGAAACGTTTATTAAGCTGATCACTCAACCTCTTACAGAAGATGGCGCCACTGCGCATCAGTCGAGACCGCTGTCAATAAGAATTTGCCGATATTACAACATCCTTCCTTTCTTATCGTTAAACTGAAACTAACAAGGATAATATAGTAAAATAAAAACTAATGAACAACTAACATAGAAATATATAGGTCGAAAGTGGCTTAACATGAAAGTCCTGTAAATTATGAATTATAAAGTTCACTAGATACTAACAATAGGTTCCACTAGAAGTGTGAATCATAGCATCAATGTTTGAATAAACATGTGTTCGAGTGTGTTCGTAGGTTCAGCTTTTCAGCTGCTACACCTCGATCTCAGCGATACCCGAGTTGGTACCGGAGTAACAGGCGTTCTATCGACTTGTCTGGCACAGACAGGTGTAGAAGGCGCGACCTGTGCAGATGTACGCAGTGTAGTGGTCGCAGGTAGCGGTGTCGGCGTCCTGGTAATGTCCTCATCGCTCCTGGCTGGCTGGTCAGCTGCCTGCTGACGTCTCTCTGGCGAACGAAGGGAATCGCAGAGCGGAGCAGTTTCGTTCGTTTTAGGTGTGCTCTGTTGCGACGATACGATCCTGCGTTACTTTTGGTTGCTTGTCTCGCTTTGTTTAGATATTGATCGGCACCGAGTTTCATTGACAACAAGGTATTATCATTATCATTGATTGAGCCAATGGCGTGGTGGTCAGATGCCCGTAAGCTCTGACCAATGGCGAGGTATTAAGTCACCTCTAAGTAGTATCATGCATACACGAGCCGATGGCGTGGTCATAATGACCCGTAAGCTCACGATCGCTGGCGAGGTTTAAAAATCCGCAAGTCGTAATCATTATTCGCTTGAATCTTTAGTCAATAAAATACGTGTGCACTCGTATACTACCGTGTTTTGTTCATTTTTTCATACGCGCGTGCACGCTATAACACACACAAAGATAGATGACTCTTACATATACATACATTCAATAACACAAAAAAGAATAGACGCAGGCATACACAAAAATAAGAGATAGTCATTAGCCGCCCCTTACATGCACATACACGCACGCACTAACATTCACAACACTCGTTGGGGGGACAATAATTAAGGGATATGACCTGATCGGATTAAGTACACCAATAGCAAATAGGGGGCGCTCCTAACCGGAAATTAGTCAGCATCTTTGGTCCCACAATTTCATGCAGACACATCTACCCCTCGAAATGGACTTACATACTACTGGGGCCGACCGGAAAGTTGTTTCAATAAACCGCTGACGTAGCGGCATGGCTTCTTCGAAGCTCGAACAGTCACTCTGGACGCTGAATATTAAACACACACAAGCTTGGGAACGTAACCCACGTTAACGATTCCCACCACTCTTCACGACTTGATTTGCCATTCTCTTGGCAGCAGGGCAGCCTGTCTCGTTCAACTCTGGATCTGACCCAGTCCTTCGCCAGCGCCCAGATGGCGAAATGCGTACGACAGACGTTTATATAATTGGACCTATTTACACATCATATGGCAGGTTTCCATCATTTCTATTGGCTAATACAATATACAATTCAAGCTAGGCATTGTGGAACACCCTCTAAGATACAGCGAAACCACATGCTTGCCAAGAAACGCTAGCAACAGAATACCACGCCCCACTGAGCGCATCTGCAACCGAGTTGCTGTAATTACGTAACTAAGGCGATTGGTCAACAATCTGCCTATCTACTGGCTTGACCTTCCTCATTTACCAAATTAAACCTAAGGAAAGTAGATTTAAACATCCACAAATAGCAGAAATGCTACAGTCATCATCAATTTCTATTGGACTAGGAAGCCAATGGATCTTCTTTAGCACCGGGGTGATGTGCTCTCGCCTCCTTTTTTCACCGGACTACCAATCGAGCTGTTGAATTATGCACTCTCTGCAGTTTAGAGATAAGAATATCTGGGATGCCGAACAGCAGAACATTCCCGTAGTCGAGTCTCGAAATCACCTGTGAATATATTATTCGAGCCCCTGCTTTCTCCAATAGACACGATCGTATGGAAGCAATGTTCCGCAAATGATATACGTGTGCATGTAGGCTTGTTAACAAATGCATGTCAACGTATTTGAATGCAAATGCAAATGCTTCATTTGATTCAAATGCAAATGCCATTTTCCAGGAACGCATTCAAATGCAAATTTTTTAGGGTGACATGCAAATTAAAATGCAAATGTTTTGGTTACACATTTGCTAATGCATTTGAATTAATTTCAAATGTTAATATATATTTAATTTTGCATTAAACAAATTACATGTGGACAAGTAAACTAAAATGTTTGTGGTTTTATAGGTATGGTAGAAAGAAGAAAAAGTCGACTAATATGATGTTCTAGCTAGGCATATGAGTTCACAGGGAACCCGCGGCTGCAAGCACAGTTTACGGTGCTTGTCTTATTAGTCGACTAAAGCTTATATGCAATGTCAACTACAGGCAAGACCCACAAATATTATAGTTAGGCAGTTGTTGTTGTCTAGTCGGCGTGATTTAAACAACAACCGTTGTTGTCCGAGCAGCCTTGGCCCGGTGTTCCCGTTCGTGAGAATTAGCTCGTTTAGGCTAAGACCGATTGCAATTAAATCGCTGGCTTTTTCAGGCCACATACAATTTCGTTTGTTTCATTGGCGTAGAAATCTCGGAGATTGCTTCTCCCGGCCGGGAGATCGGGAGATGTGGTAGATTTCCCTGCGAATCTGGGAGACCCCAAAAGCCCAACTGCTTCATCACTGCAGTTATAACATAACAAGTAACTAAACATATTGAAGTAGAAAATAAAACAGTACAGATCAATATACTTCGTTACAAGAAAAAGTAATTCCAGAAAATGTACTTCGTTACAACTACATTTTTTTAAATGGACTTCGTTACATACCGGCACTGAATTGGAGTAACAGTCGTATTCGCACACACGTACACACGTCACACACGTCACACACGTCACGCACGCACGCACGCACACACACACACCATGTCATCAAGTGGTGATTCTTGCTGGCCAACAGTCATTAGTTCGAAAAAGATAACGTTTTGGCAGGTGGAAATTTGAGGGAGGAATAGACAATTGACAGTTTACTGCGAACTATGGCAGGGAATGAAAGGCCAATCATTCCTGTAAGCCAGAATGGAAGGGAACCCAAGACAACAGACTGTCCTCTGGTGGTTGCTTGATGATACTTTGGTGGATAATTACAGCTACCGGTGTGCCACTACTACCACAACCTGGCAGTAAATATTTAGGGCTGGCATTGCTAATGTTTACTCCCCCTAATGAGCTGCCACCCTACGTTTTTAAAGAACACGTTGTGAAAGTGGATTCACAGATTAGACAATGATTTCATAATCTGCTGAGGATACTGCTCACCACAGAGCACTTTTTCAATGGCATGCTGTGAACATTTGAAAGTGAATCTAACAATGATAATTATTCAAAGAATTATGCATGTATTTGATTGTACATTTGACAAATCACGAGTTTGTGGATCGCATTCAAATGCAAATGTTTAAGATATGCATTCAAATCCAAATGCATTTACAATTTCACGGAGGCATTTGAATGCGCAATCAAATGCTCAACATTCAAATGCATTTGTTAACAAGCCTGGTTGCATGTGACGTACCATCGACATTTCAACGTCGAACACGACGCCGATGTTGTTGGCACTCGGACTAGGAGTGATGTCACAGACGCCGATCTTTATCATGATAATGTTGTGTTTCTTCTGGTTGGTACGTGGTGCTTGTCGTTTTCATCAGTGATGTCAAATTTGATGCACAGCTGTGTGTCGTCTGCATATATGTGATAGCTCAAGTTATGTTGTCTGATGATATCGCCGATCGGGGACGTGTACATGGTGAAAAGCCGTGGCCCCAGTATGTTGAGCCTTGGGGGACACCGAAAGCGATGTTTGAATGGTCGGAAGCACCATTTAGCATTATCACGGATTGTGTTTGATCGGACAAGTATGAGCGGACCCATTTTATCGCGGAGCCAGTCACACCGATGCGTTTTTCTAGACGCGAAATCAGAATGTCGTGATCAACGGTATGCAATGCATTAGACATATCGAGTAGCAAGAGGATCAGCCCATACAACCGGACTAATGCCTGAAGAATGTTATTCTGCACAAGCACTAGGGCAGTTTCAGTTGAGTAGTACGATGTATAGGCCGACTGGTTTCGGACGAGTAGGTTGTTCAACACTTGTGTGATCGAATGTAGGCACCGTGCGACCTGTTTATCGAGCAACTTAAGAGATAAAAGAGAAATTCGAGACGGGTCTCTTCTTCCGTTAAGTGGCCACAATCAATATATGATTATTCTGCCACTATTCTGGGGATCTGGCATTTGGAAAGAAAAACCCACCTTCTACAAAATATATAAAAATACACCCTAATAATAAACCCTGCACAAGGCAGTGTCAGGCCCAGAAGAACAGAACAAACAGACAAAACAAAAACAAACAAAAAACAACTACAAAAGCTGCTACTAATACTAGTTATCTACAGCTCTCTAACAAGGACCCTAGCAGTTGAATGTCAGTCTGGAGATCCTTGACACAAAAGTGTCGACTGTGTTGGTCTCCACTACTAGGTCTGGAAGGATGTTCCATTTCCTGATGGTTCTGGGCAGGAACGAGTGCTGATGGTATTGAGTGCGACACTGCGACTGTGAGAACTGATGGCTGTGGCCGCGTCGTTGGCGTGGTGGTGGTGGCTTCAGCTTTCTCTTCAGTCGTGGCACTGACTTGGTTGGTGTGAATTTTATACAACATGGTCAGTCGAGCTAATTGGCGGCGTTGTCCTAGAGAGGGCCATTGCAGTTCCTCAAGCATGTCCTTGACGCTAGAGGTGTTGTGGTAGCGTCTAAGGACATACCTGGCAGCTCTTCGTTTATGTTTATGGCGCGTTGGGTATGGGGGTCCCATACCGTTGAGGCATATTCTAGGATGGGCCTTACGAAGGACTTATAGGCTGTCTGCTTGGTGGAGGTCGACCCTATTTTCAAGTTCCTCCGCAAGAAGCCTAGGGTCTTATTGGCTCTTGCACAGATGTTGTCGATGTGGGTGTTCCAGCCCAAGTCCTTGTTGATGGTGACGCCAAGGTACTTTGCGGAGTCTGTGGTCTCAATTGTGAGTCCATGGAGCTGGTAGGGGTGCTTCAGCACCTACCTGGCTCTGGTGACAGCCAGTGTGGTGCACTTCTCTGGGTGGAAGGCCATGTCCCAGTTCTTCTCCCACTCGGCAAGTCGTTGGAGGTCTTGTTGTAGTTGCTCATGGTCGTTCAGTGCCTTTACCACGGTGTACACTGCTGTGTCATCAGCAAACAGTCTGGTTGGTGACGTCAGGTTCTCAAGCAAGTCGTTGATGTATGCTAAGAACAAGCAGGGGCCCAGGACGGAGCCCTGGGGTATTCCTGAACGAACATAAATGAAGCTGGATCTAGTGCCCTCCACGACCACTGCTTGTCTCTGGTTTCTGAGGAAGTTGGTGATCCACGCATTGGTGGTACCCTGTATGCCATACTGGTGGAGCTTGTGTAGGAGCAGACAGTGGTTGACCTTATCAAAGGCTTTCGCGAAGTCCAATATTAGGATGTCCGTCTGCTCGCCTTTCTCCATGTTTGTATAGAGTTCGTCAGTAAGTTCTAAGAGCTGAGTCTCACAGGATCTGTTCTTCCTGAATCCATGTTGCTGGTCACACAGGATTTTATGCTTAGATGGTTCATGATAGCACTGGTGACGATGTGCTCCATCAATTTGCATGGCACACTTGTGAGTGACACTGGTCTGTAGTTGGATGGATCATACTGTTCTCCCTTTTTGAAGACCGGTGTCACGTGGGCATCCTTCCAGTCAGATGGGACTACTCCTGTGTTTATGGAGGACTGGTATATAGCTGTCAGGATTGGAGTCACTTTGGTTGCCAGCTCTTTGGGGATTCTGGGGCTGATGGTATCGGGGCCGCTTGCTTTGTTGGGCTGCAGATTTTGGAGAAGTTTCCGCACCCCCTCTACTGAGATTTGGATGTTATAGAGAACCGGGAAATCATGTGATGAACCCATGTTGCACTTGGCCTGGGATTCTTCATAGGTATAGCTCCTGCCCTCACTGAACACAGACTGGAATTGCTTGTTGAGGATGTCGGCCTTTTTCTGTTGGGTCCGATACCAATTTTCCTTCCATCTTCAGGGGATCGATGCCACAGTCAATATTCAGAAATGTTGACTAAGCGAACCCCTCAAAATTTACAAAACTATATAAACCTAACTCGTCGTCATATTCTACCTAAAGTTTAAATTTATTAATGAAAATAAACGCCACAAATATATGAAAATCTAGAGTTCAATCACATACGAAAGAAAAAACATGGCTATTCCACGCATGCGCAGATCCCCATCTCTGTACTGTGTCAAGTTGTCAACATATAGATTAGGCTTCTTTAGTAACGGGGTGACGTCAGCATGTTTTAGGCAACGAGGGACGACACCGTGTGTGATGGATGGATTAATCAGTTGCGTCAGAATCCGTCCGAAACGTCTCTTAGTATAGCCATGTTGGCAGTGGGTCGAGCGCACAAGATGTCGTTGGCGACATGGTAATGAGACTGCGCATATCAGATATTGACGCTATCGCGAACGTGTGTAATCGTGGTATACTGGAGGTCTGCCGCTTATCAACATCTAGGCTAGGTGTAGCGACGGGGTTGTCACCTAGCGACCCACGAATTGTCTCGTCGTCTCGACCTTTGCTGAGAAGAAAATGGCGAAACGTGTTGCGAGTTCTTGCGTGTTGTCGTTTTGTGGTAGTTGAGCGGATTTCCGTCGCTGCAGGAGTCCGTTCATTAAACGGTTACAGTCGTCTTGAATTGCCCCCGAATTTATCAAGTGCGGATGCAAAGTTCGACTTTGCGGTGTTGCTTAGTTTCTTGACCTATGCGCACTGTGCCTTGTATATCTCGCGATGTACTTAGTTTGTATTATGTTCACTGTCGTATAGCTCGATGTAGAATTACTCGATTCGTTCTATGATCATATATTGTATTTCTCTACCCTGCTTATCGAGAAGTGTAATCAGCCTGTCTCGGCCTAGGGCCTATGTTCTTTTGTTTTTCTTCTGGCTCTTTGATGTCATGATTGTTTCTCGTGTGATCTCTTGTTTGTACATCCTGATGTACTCCTAGTTTTCGTTTTGATGGTCTTGCATATTTCTGCATACTCTATTTGTTTTTTTACGGTCGCCAGTTCTCATTGTTTTTTTTATCAGGGATTGTGCTGATGATGATATTCTCGTTTTTACTTGTTTGTTGATTACGTTAGCTACACTTGGCTGGTCCACAATAAACGAGGTCTGCTGAATTGCAGACCATGGCAGAACAAATGTCACGGTGTAATCATTCCATAACATTGTTGTAACCAATCCACAACAAACGAGGTCTGCTGAATTGCAGAACCGGGCAGAACAAATGTCACGGTGTAATCGTTCCATAACATTGTTTGTGGCAGGTCCACAACACACAAGGTCTGCTGTATTGCAGAACCGAACATGGCAAATGTTTCCGTGTAATCGTGCACGCACTATATCGTTGTGACAATATTCACAACACAACAGTTTAGTTTCAAGAACTGGCTGAAATAAATAATCATTCAAGCACTTTCTGGCAGAAAGTTGCTGCACTTATTTGTCCAGTCAAAGTGGTCGTAACCACATGTTGACTCTGATACTTTTATTAGGGTTGAAGGGAATAATCCAGTCTAACAACACTAGTTTGACCAGCCGGTGAACTGGTCAGTGTGGCTGATTCTGACAGAGAGGCCATCTGGTTAACTTAGGTCAGTTTGTGTTTATAAACATTGCAAGTGCAGACTTGGGAGGTTGATTACTGACCCAAGGGGGTAATGAGAGGGGTTAATTAGTATCCAGTGGTGCTGCCCACCCAGTTCTGTCCTGGGCAGCTTCTGGCTTAATATATATTTAATTGCCACAGGGTGTGATCTGTTAGAACAGAGGGTAAAGTTATATAGAAGAGAAAGCGTCGCAGTTACCATTTGATAGCCCTGATTGGTCTGTAGATTTCTTGGAAGATGGTATCGTATTAGGTAAACAATAACACCATGCTAAGAGCAGGTGGTTGTTTACAGGGATGATTAGTACTAAGAGCGGTATTTAGTTTTGAGATGTATAGTTGGCCGCTAAAAACCTGTGTCGGTGGGGCAGCTCATCAAGAAACTATAGTCTCCATGAGTTGAAGTCCCTGAGGTACAGACGCTGTCTGAGGACAGTGATACTGGTTACCCTGGGCTAGGCCTGGCCAAGCCAGTGGACCTAAGATCAGTTCTTAATGGGGGTGTCGATGCCACACTCAGTGCGTGAGGACAAGGCATGCATGATGTGTTCAGTGTACACAGACATGTGTTCAGTGTACATGGCATTTACTGACCTAGTCACTTATGATATCAACACACAGGTTGTCCTGTTGGTTGAGATGAATATCACAACTGGCACCCTGCGTATATTAGATTACGCAATCTAGCCTGTTGAATCTGGTGCCAGTCAGATATTGAGAAAGTAAAAGAGAAGTTACGCTGCAATGCGCTGCAAAGTATTCCGACGGAGGTTGTACGTGTTGTCTCACGGATCTCTTATTACAATCGGACGCATTATTACAATTTATGACCGAAAAAGGTCATATGGCACAAATTATGGCAACCACCATAACAGTGCAGATTACGAAATTTGAGTAATCTGAAAGAAAATGGTGGTTGCAAACACCAGATTTCAATCTGGACACAACCTGCTGCGCTGTTTGCAAAGAAGATGGAAGATGACGAAGACGACAATGAGCTGAGCGTCCACTACAAGCGGTTAACTGACGTCCCGGACGTGACGCGTGAGGACCCATCCGGCCGTCGTGCAATGACGCGAGTTACGACGGAGGATACAGCCAGCATGACGGATTCGACCGGCCATCGCGCAAGACAGACGGATGCCCCATCAATCGGACGTGAACATTTTAGACAAATGAACTTTCAGTTACAGAGCCTGAGTTATTATGTTTTATTTCAGCATTACTATGTAAGGCTCGATATTATATGTTGCCTGTGTTTGCATGTGTGTTATCTATTACGATTTCGGGACGACATTTTAAATGGAGGGGGATATTGTAGAGAATTTTGAACGATAGCACACATAGTATAAATGTTCTTGATTAGTGAATGTTGTAGTGCTCTGAAAATCCAATTTATGTACAAATGGCTATAGCTGGGGTGGGGGATTTGTTTACATTTAAGGCCATCTGGTTTTGGGTAGGCAAGAGCCCTATACAGAGGGTCTTTGTTCAGAAGGTTACTGTAAGTTCACTGGCACCGTGCCAAAACATCCAGACCCCTAGACTTTGGAAATGACATAAGTCCCAAGGCTACGTATTTAGCTATATATAAGGAGGGCTTTAATGAGGATCAGGGCTGGCTGTTGGGATATGCAGCCAGACACTGCGAGAGAGCTGTTTATTAGTACAGGCCCGAAGATGCATGCTAGAGCTGTGTGTACATAACACAGGCCAGTGATGTATCATGGCGACTACTGGGGCACATTGCCGGAGGAACGTTTCTCGTGAAGCACTGTCACCGAGCGCCCTGCGAGAAGTATTAAACGACTATCGCAGTACACCCGTGACAATCAGTTATTAGCAGACTCGGTGAGTAACTCGGTTGCTGTATAAAAGCTGCCGCCGTCTGACTTATCGTTCTGACACTTATAATTCGGTTGCTGTATATAGGCCGCCGCCGTCTGACTTATCGTTCTGACACCTATAATTCGGTTGCTGTATACAAGCCGCCGCCGTCTGAACTTATCGTTCTGACACCTGTAATTCGGTTGCTGTATATAAGCCGCCGCCGCCCGACTTATCGTTCTGACACCTATAACTCGGTTGCTGTATATAAGCCGCCGCCGTCTGACTTATCGTTCTGACACCTATAACTCGGTTGCTGTATATAAGCCGCCGCCGTCTGACTTATCGTTCTGACACCTGTAATTCGGTTGCTGTATATAAGCCGCCGCCGTCTGACTTATCGTTCTGACATTTAGAATATATCGGTTACAATATAAGCCGCCGCCGTCTGAACTTAAGTTAAATGAATTAGCCGTTTAAATACCTAAAATAAATAATGTGCTTAAATTAAATCAATACATATAATATGCTAATTAAATAATAATAAATAAATAACTGCATCCTAAGAACATAACCGAATGTCAACATTGCACAAATGTTACTGATGCGGACTGCAAAGTTCTTTGAAGGCCTGTCGAAATAAGTGTGTCTTTAAGAATGATTTGAAAGTGGCAACGCAGTTTGCATGCCAGACTGCATGAGGCAGGGCATTCCACAGAGAAGGAACGACGGCCATAATGTTCTAGGTGATATCTCGGAACAGTCGGTAGACTCTAAGTGATCTGGTCGGCGTGTAGGATGTCACGAGCTGAAATGTACTCAGGGCCGAGATGGTGCACTGCACGATATAGCAGCAGTAACAGCTTAAATTCGATCCGCTGGCGTATAGGCAACCAGTGTAAACGGAACAGAACAGGTGTTATGTGTTCTCGTCTCCTTGTACCGGTAATGAGACGTGCTGCGGAATTCTGTACCATCTGCAACTTTCGCAAGTGCGTCTCCGGCATACAATATAATACTGCGTTGCCGTAATCAATACATGACATGACTAAGGCGTTCACAATGGTTCTACAGCATTAGCGGTAAGACATTTCCTAATCAACGCGATGCTTCGGAGATGACAATATGCCACCTGGCAAACACGACGCACTTGATTTGTAATCGACACAGTGTTGTCGAATAGAACGCCGATGTCGCGGATAACCGGCTTCGGCGAAACAGCACAGCCACATACATTAATGACTTGGTCAACAGGCGGGTGAACAAGTTTCTGATTGTTCACTGCAGATATGACGACTACCTCGGTTTTGTTCTCGTTAATCAGGAGATTACGCTAAGACATCCACGCTTTTTCATCGGTGGTACAACGAGATATACATAGCCTTATATAAATGGTGTCATTTACTTTAGCCTAATGTTAAAATTCACGGTTTGAGTATTAACATTCATGATCAGCAAATGTGACAAGGGTATGTTCTGTAGGGTTCACCCTATGTAGTAGGGTGTCTTACGATTGCTATAAGTAAATTCAAGTGTAAAAGACATGATAAGACACAACAACTTAAAAGGTATCAGGTGTATTATTAGAGTGTATGAGCATGGAAAACAGGAGTGTGAAGGTAAAGAGGAATATGTCAATTGTATAGCGTTTCAAAATTAATGTTTTTCTTTACAATGTTAACATGCCAAACATTCGGAAAAACATGTTCAACTTAAACACCATATAAAATTATATGAAAACTATTTGTATGGGACAAGAATGCTATTCTCTAATATAACCATCAAGCGATTTTCTTCCAAACTAGTTTGAACACAGATTGCAAAGTCACTGATATAGTAAATAAATAAGTTAACAAACATCATTACCACATTTCAGAAAGTAATAAGACAAGCCCTTAACACTAATAATGTTTCTTAATTTTTTTAATGTAAACAAGCATCTATATATAACATATTTAAGTATGTGGTGCCTTTTGTCAATTGACTCTGTACTATATTTATTAATACTAGTTACTTGAGCACTTCAGTTTTTGATTGTAAGTAATAGAGGGATCTTTCGGTGGCCATTTCCCAGTTTTCAAAAGGCAGATATAAAGGCAGATATAAGCTGTCAGCAAAGACTTTTCCTGCTGAGGTCGGTATTGAGCAGTCATTTTGTCAATTTTTTGTGGAGCAAAGTGTTTTGTTAAAATACCCTTTGTGCACTCTAGGCAAATCCTGCACTGGTATATAGCCAATAGACTGAGAGACGCCAGGCATATCTACTTTAATAAGAATAACATTCTTGTCATTTACATTTTTGGCTCTGGTTCCAGAAAGACTGTAAGGTCTCCCATTTTCTTGCCAAACATAGACTTTCTGGAGCATCAGCTGAAAGTGATAAAAAAAACTGCCAGCACAACGAACGACTATACTGTGGACATCAACCTCCTCACACTCCACGTTGGACTCATCATCTCTGTCCGAATGATTTTGGGACAAGTTGCTAGGACCTGGTTCACGTGTACTCGACGACCCAACAGAAAAGTCAAGCAATATGGTTGTGCATATCTCGAAACAGTTGCATCGAGTCTTAAAGTCAAGAAAAGGAGCTGCATGAATTGGATGTAAATCCGATGGAAGACTTGTTGAAGCAGCTACCCGTGGTCCTGCTGCAGATGGGATCACCTCCATTGCTGCATCCAGTTGCGCTTCCATCACTGTAATAAAAAAAAAAATTGCTACCAGAAAGGACCCCATTGTTGATTTTTGTGTTAATGGTCATTGACAGGGATAATGTACTGTCACACGTCACTGCAATGTGTTGTCACCAACAGACAGGGATAATGTACTGTCATACGTCACTGCAATGTGTTGTCACCAACAGACAGGGATAATGTACTGTCATACGTCACTGCAATGTGTTGTCACCAACAGACAGGGATAATGTACTGTCATAAATGCGTCACCGAGGATGTGTACTAATCATCACCAACAGACGGGGATGTCTGTACGTCACTGCAATGTGTTGTCACCAACAGACAGGGATAATGTACTGACCTACGTCTACTGCAAACTCTACCAACCAACAGACAGGGACTATTATAATATGTACTGACCTACGTCTACTGCAATGTGTTGTCACCAACAAACAGGGATAATGTACTGTCATACGTCTACTGCAATGTGTTGTCACCAACAGACAGGGATAATGTACTGTCATACGTCACTGCAATGTGTTGTCACCAACAAACAGGGATAATGTACTGACCTACGTCTACTGCAATGTGTTGTCACCAACAAACAGGGATAATGTACTGACCTACGTCTACTGCAATGTGTTGTCACCAACAGACAGGGATAATGTACTGACATACGTCACTGCAATGTGTTGTCACCAACAGACAGGGATAATGTACTGACATACGTCTACTGCAATGTGTTGTCACCAACAGACAGGGATAATGTACTGACCTACGTCTACTGCAATGTGTTGTCACCAACAAACAGGGATAATGTACTGACCTACGTCTACTGCAATGTGTTGTCACCAACAGACAGGGATAATGTACTGTCATATGTCTACTGCAATGTGTTGTCACCAACAAACAGGGATAATGTACTGACCTACGTCTACTGCAATGTGTTGTCACCAACAGACAGGGATAATGTACTGACATACGTCTACTGCAATGTGTTGTCACCAACAGACAGGGATAATGTACTGACCTACGTCTACTGCAATGTGTTGTCACCAACAGACAGTGATAATGTACTGTCATACGTCTACTGCAATGTGTTGTCACCAACAGACAGGGATAATGTACTGTCATACGTCTACAGCAATGTGTTGTCACCAACAGACAGGGATAATGTACTGTCATACGTCTACTGCAATGTGTTGGCAACAACAAACAGGGATAATGTACTGACCTACGTCTACTGCAATGTGTTGTCACCAACAGACAGGGATAATGTACTGACATACGTCTACTGCAATGTGTTGTCACCAACAGACAGGGATAATGTACTGACATACGTCTATTGCAATGTGTTGTCACCAACAGACAGGGATAATGTACTGTCATACGTCTACAGCAATGTGTTGTCACCAACAGACAGGGATAATGTACTGTCATACGTCTACAGCAATGTGTTGTCACCAACAGACAGGGATAATGTACTGACATACGTCTACAGCAATGTGTTGTCACCAACAGACAGGGATAACGTACTGTCATACGTCTACAGCAATGTGTTGTCACCAACAGACAGTGATAATGTACTGACATACGTCTACAGCAATGTGTTGTCACCAACAAACAGGGATAATGTACTGTCATACGTCTACAGCAATGTGTTGTCACCAACAGACAGGGATAATATACTGACATACGTCTACAGCAATGTGTTGTCACCAACAAACAGGGATAATGTACTGTCATACGTCTACAGCAATGTGTTGTCACCAACAGACAGGGATAATGTACTGACATACGTCTACTGCAATGTGTTGTCACCAACAAACAGGGATAATGTACTGACATACGTCTACTGCAATGTGTTGTCACCAACAGACAGTAATAATGTACTGTCATACGTCTATTGCAATGTGTTGTCACCAACAGACAGTGATAATGTACTGTCATACGTCACTGCAATGTGTTGTCACCAACAGACAGTGATAATGTACTGTCATACGTCTATTGCAATGTGTTGTCACCAACAAACAGGGATAATGTACTGTCATACGTCTACAGCAATGTGTTGTCACCAACAGACAGGGATAATGTACTGACATACGTCTATTCCAATGTGTTGTCACCAACAAACATGGATAATGTACTGTCATACGTCTATTGCAATGTGTTGTCACCAACAGACAGTGATAATGTACTGTCATACGTCTATTGCAATGTGTTGTCACCAACAGACAGTGATAATGTACTGTCATACGTCTATTGCAATGTGTTGTCACCAACAGACAGTGATAATGTACTGTCATACGTCTATTGCAATGTGTTGTCACCAACAAACAGGGATAATGTACTGACATACGTCTACTGCAATGTGTTGTCACCAACAGACAGTGATAATGTACTGTCATACGTCACTGCAATGTGTTGTCACCAACAGACAGTGATAATGTACTGTCATACGTCTATTGCAATGTGTTGTCACCAACAAACATGGATAATGTACTGTCATACGTCACTGCAATGTGTTGTCACCAACAAACAGGGATAATGTACTGTCATACGTCACTGCAATGTGTTGTCACCAACAAACAGGGATAATGTACTGTCATACGTCACTGCAATGTGTTGTCACCAATTGACAATGGTAATTGTCATTCACCTACTACAGTGTTTTGTCGCCAACTGACAGTGATAATTTACTGTTATACGTCCACTGCAATGTGTTGTCAACAACAGACAGGGATAATGTACTCGTACTGTCATATGTCCACAGCAATGTGTTGTCACCAACAGACAGGGATAATGTACTGTCATATGTCCACAGCAATGTTTACTTGTATATATAGATGAATTAATACAAGCCTTGTTTTGTTGACATAGATTAAACCATATAACAACATATTAAACGTTATAATAACACGCATTATTATAATATATATTTAAACAATATACAATAGAGCAAAACAAAAAATTATATAATGTACAAAACAGAATGAAACATGTAAGGTAGCAGTTTGGACACCTACACATGTTCATAGTTATGCTGTAACATGCTAATTAAGAGATGGAATACATCTTAATTGTCATTCTAACGTCGCTACCAGCCACAATATGACAGCACCATATGCTAAGTAGATGACGGATATTGCTACATTCTTTATTTTGTAAAACTACATTTTCATGATTTAATTGCTAAGGTGTTGATTATAATTATATTTAGGTAATTAATTGCTATGAGTAACCAGCTTGAACAGTATGAGATCAATTCCAGAGACACTGGTCACTTGTATTTTCACCAAGCATTGGTACAGCAGCTGTGGACTAGGCTGGCACAGGTTTCGCACAACAAGGAGGAGACATTTATTTTTGGTGAGTGTCAACTTGTTCAATAATACTTTTAAGGTATTATTTCCCTTTTCTAATTGTACCACATCATGAATTGAAAGATTGTCCATCATTAGACCTAAACTTGCATGGATGTTTTAAAGCAATTATTTAGTTATAAGGATTTTCACTATATGGAAAATTGCTTTGGGTGGACACCCCAGGATGCAGTGGTTGACCCCCACTGGCTGGTTGTAAACACTAGTGGTCTTAATAAGTTTTAGAATACTTGCATCCTGCTGGTGATATAACTTGCAGAGTATACAGTTTTAATCATGTTTAATCAGGTACTGTGTTTTGTATTATGATGCTTAATATACGTGCTATTAGGTTAATATACGGCCATATTATGCATTTAGCAACAGAATGTGTTCTATGAAGCTATGCAGTCAGTATCAGAAACTGCCCAGTGGTCACTAATGTCCTCATGATTAATCACCCTATGGGGTTGGCTGGGTAGGATGTGGAGCATATTCCCTAGAGACTGACACTTGAAAACAAGTTGGGAGCCACCCTGTATAGTGTAGCTAGATGGTAAACACTGGCCAAGTGTTTGGTTCAGTCATTTAACAAGTCATAGAAAAGGTATACTGTGTAGTAAATTGGAACAGAATATGGTAACACAAAGTAGTATATGAATATGGAATTGAAATACTTGTTTAAATAATTATCTGTGTTCTGCTATAAATGACATGTTGCACCATGCCATTGCAGGAGGGAGCCAGGCCTGGAATGAATGATGTGAGATTCATTAATGAGCCTCCAGAGCAGTGTTGGGGTGAACATGGCCATTACAGTCATGGTAGATTATGTAAATATGCATCTGGTAGATGCATATACTTGTGTTGTTGATTTATATACAATTGTATTCCTGGTATAACTTGTACGACAATTATATATCTTTAGATTACTTTACTTTATACTGGATTAATTGTATTGCGCATGCGTGCTGTGTGACATGTGTCCACGCATCATAATCATTAATATATCTACTTACTTATATTTGTATTGTTAGTACTGTATTGACAAACTGTTTACTCTGACCACAAATAAAGAACTTGATCGAAAAGATTGGAGCCGACTTGTTTGTTGTACAAATTGGCCCCGTCACATACATCATCAATATTATTTTCTATAACTTCACTTACATGATGCCATATACAAATGAAACATTTTTGGGTACCACAGCCTCTTTTTTATTATATATGCCAGTGAAAAAAAGAACAGTTTTTTGTCAAGAAATCCTGATCCCAAACTTGTCATGCAGTGTACTGCTTGATTATTTCAAGTCATGCTTTAGATGTCATTATAATTCAAGGTGTAAGGCTGTAGTAATTACATAAATCGGCCACCATGATTATTTAGATGATCTAAGACGTGGTGGCCATCATCCAAAACACTTACTATTAAATCATAAGGGCATGTCTATTTTTAAAAATACAACCAAGAATGTTTCTTTTTGCTTAAGCCATTATGTAAACCCATTCCTGACTCTGTACACACCATACTGTAGCTAGACTGTACACCTAGACAAGTAGTTCTCAAGTCTTTGTGTCATTAATGTTACAGTTTCAGGATGGAAATTCACCATAGCACCTGAATGTTGCCGGAGTCCCAGAAGCTCTGTCTGAGCAGTATTATTATCATCAGGTGTAGGTGTCAGTGGGACCCTGAATGGGCCACTTAGTACTAGCCCATATGTTTGACTCAGTGTTTCACAGAATTAATATTGTTTCCAGCATGACAAAGATACCCAAATAAATATTGCGCCTCCAATTTTATGAATTATGGTTTTGAATTTCTCAAAAAGAAATATATTTTCAAAAATTTCCATTGGAATTAAAAGTTCCTAGATTTGAGCAGCCGAACATATCAATGAGGCAGGTCAGTTGTAATTCTCAACCATGTTCTGGCCAAGTTGAGAGAAGGTTAATTTTGTTTGTGATACCCGTAAAAGCTAGATTTCCTCTCTGACGGCCTTTGTACTTGTCACAATGTCAGCTAATCGACTTGTGTGTAGAATAGAAATATATCACGAACAGAATTCGTGTCCAGTCACAGGTTCTTAAAACGGTGCAAATTGAGGGCATTTGTTTCCAGGAGATATCCTCTTTCCATACTCTCACCTTTCAGCTTCAAGATAGTATCCTTTGCAATAGAAATGTCAGTTTTTCAACACGTCTCCTCCAAAACATGGTTGATCATGCCTTAGGCAAAAAGTGCAATCAGTTGATCCACAATTATACATGTACAATGACAATACCACCAGAAGAGACCTCTGAAATTGTCAAACAACCCCCAGGCCCAGGGGGCTGTGACTCCCAGTTTGAGAACCACTGGCCTAGGCTATATGATAACTGTTATAGGATAATAATGCCAATATTATAGTATTATAAATCCCTTATTAGCCCGGTTTTGCCAAGCCCAAGGCTCAAGCCCAAGGCATGGCCATGGGCATGGGCCTACAGGCTACAACTTTATCTGCAAGATTTTTCTTAATTTTCCTACAACTTGTTTTTGTTTTGTTTCGAATGCCTTTTTGTTTATATTAAAACACCTTCACGTGCCATAACCAAACAACTATTATACATAGTACATACTGGCTTACCTGTATCAAAGACGAACTGCGATCAAGATCGGTGATGACAACTTGGCTAAGCCTAAGCTGAGTCCTGTAAACTGTGTAGATCACTCGTCTAGCCTTCAAATCATCCAGGAATGAAACGTGCGCTAAAGACGCTTTCGCGTCTAAACATGGACACGACCGAAGAGAAAGATTATCACAGTTGCGGTGAACACAATATAAGGAAAGGAAATCTGGTAAATCGTCCTTGCCACTGCGTACAAAGACGGAGGTTGCCGTCGTATAGAGACGATAAAACTGCGATGACAACCCGATCGCATGCATTGTTTGAATGGCGCCGGTTTACGGTCGATCACTAATATGACTTCATTTTCGCGCATGCGCGGAGCCTACCAACCTCCTCTGGGGGGGGGTACTGCTCGCTGGTACTGACGCAATTTGCAGTAGCTACCCCTGGCGCGCGAGGATGGGACACATTGCTGTTGTGACTTGTGAGGACGACAAACGGTGGCGCCACATTACGAAGCTTGGTTCGCTCTACTTCACTATAGGGAACTCCGTTGCCATGGCGACGACGTAAACTCGTAGAGAAACATCACTGCGTGAGAGGCGGCGAAGGTTTGTATATCTGTATATTACGTTGACCGATCAGTCTTGATCATTAAACAACGGTTGGTTTATTGTTGGAGGAAACAAAAAAAGAGAAGAAAAAGAAAATACACAAAAGACCAAACGTATGAGAGAGAAAACAAATATAATTTTTTTTTCTTTTTCAGGTATCAGCTAGGCCTAGGCTAGGGGCCGGTTTCACGAAGCGGCTAAGGCCTATGCCTAAGAACGTTCTTAACGACAACATGACTGTCTTAGTAAATTACGTAATATTTAATATAAGCGAGCATAGGAGTTTACGCAAACACGTGACTCTAAGTAATTGCGTAACTTTAAGTTTAACTTTAAGTACGCTTCATGAAACCGGCGCCCAGGTCTAGGCCAATTCGGCAACCGTAGGCGTAGCGGTCCCCGGAGATAAACCCCGGCCGACACAGCCCTAGTCACTAAGTTACCCTACTTCCGACAAGGACAAATAAATCAGTTATAAAATAATTGCATAGATAACGTTATCGTGGGTGGCTTATTCAAGAAACTACGCAACATTTGCAAGAGGCGATGTATCGACTTTCGCACTTAGCTTGAACCTTGACCTGTCCTATAAAATATACATGTAGGCCATAGGCTAAATTTAGGCCAAAGCTAAGGCAAATAAAAGCCAGATCGAGCTTTGCTAGGGCTAATACCAGTCGTATGACTATGTCTATGCCATGACAATGTCAGAGCGCAGGAATATCTTAGCCTGGCATAGCCATAGTTTCTAGAATAGCTAGCTGATTAAATGTAAAGGAACACTCCAGTCTATATAAATTCTCTCAAAATAAATAGTTCCTATTGATCAACCTTCACAGCAATAATTGCATTTGTCAAATAAAACACTTGAGTCTAGACCAATGCTATATGCAGTTAAACCTGTTTTTTTAGCCAATTCTTTTTGTAACATATTAATGATATAGAGGAGGGTACGTGTGCGCAGCCATCTCCTAATATTTACTGATGACTCAAAACTTTTCAGTCATGCAGACACTAAGAAACTTAAGAATGACTTGAATACAATGCATGGGAGAGGTGTTGAATGGATGTTGTTGTTTAATGCAGACAAAGGCAGGTGTGTACACTACTGTCATAACAATGACTACTTCATGAGTGACCCTATAGAAATATCCCATGGAGTAAAAGACTTAGGAGTGATAATAACAGCCACACCTTTTGTAACAGAGCATTGTGTTAAAGCGTCAAATATAACACAAATGCGATGTTACGAATGATTAACAGAACTATCAAATACAAGAAAAAGGAGGTAGTTGTAAAATAAAAAAATTCCATAAAACCTCCTCTGGACTGCTGCATTCGGCATGGCACCCATTCAAGTAAAAATATATAGACTTATTAGAAAATAGATATGCAACGCAGAGCAACCATGGTGATTCCTGACTTAAGACATTTGGGTTACCCAGAACTGATAAGAGTGCTAAATATCACGACTCTAGAGACTAGGTAACTGCAAGCTGACATATTGGAAAAGTCTTAAAATATTCAACGGGTTAGAGAGTATTTTCCCTGCAGATTTCTTTGTCAAGGAGAATAAACAGACCACAACAAGAGGGCACACTTTCAAACCAATGTCATTCAATATTAGATATACGCATCTATCCTTTCACCTATAGGGTAGTTAACAACTGGAATAGACTTCCAGAAGCAGTGGTTATATCAAAAACATCAACCAGTCAAAGAGACACATTAACAAATATTGATACAATAGGGCGGAGGATTACACAACTCCGTGTCTGACATCCTTCCTCTGCAACTCCCACATAGACAAGGAGGATTCACGGGAAACTCAGGGTAAAAACCTTTGACCTATGTATTATTTAAGGTTATTTGGGTGCATGGTGAATTCAGCCCACCGTTTTTGATTAATTTTGTGGCTCAGTATATCAGAACATCGATGTTAGATGAAATTACATTTTTCTGACCTTAGCCCCCACCCCATCCCCTCAAATGAAAGTTTGTAAACATGGATATGATGATTATTAAAAATATCGGTGGATCCATGTTGAGTCATATTCTATCATTTGCATATGTGCATTATCTTGAATAACAATAAGATTACAAATAATAATAATTTTTTCAATAATTATTTTAAAAACTAATTAAAACTCTACATCAGCTACAAAGTGGGTGAATAGAAAATAATAAAACAAAAAATTAACCAGATTCGGAGTAAAGCCACCTACCGGCAAACACGGCACCTGAGTCATGTGATAGCATTAAACACGAAATGGGGCACAATAATTTTCTCCCTGTGCACGAACAAAGTGCTGAGGAGCAAAAGTCTGAAGCTTAACATATTGATGTCCGATGCCAGATGAAACTGCCTCTGATCCCTCTCCCCAAACAAATTAAATTTTGTCTAATATCTGACATCAATGTTCTGAGATGACCACTAATGGTAAACTTACAGCAAAATTCGCCCCCACTTGTACTGAAACTGTTACCTGCGTCTGGTGCAGTAGCACAGTGTTTAGTGTCCCCAACTTGTACTGATACTGTTACCTTCCATTGGTGCAGTAGCACAGTGTTTAGCATCCCCCACTTGTACTGAAACTGTCACCTTCCGTTGGTCCAGTAGCACTGTGTTTAGTGCCCCCCACTTGTACTGAAACTTACCTTCTTTTGGTGCAGTAGCATAGTGTTTAGTGTCCCCCATTTGTACTGAAACTGTTACCTTCTTCTGGTGCAGTAGCACATTGTTTAGTGTCCCCCACTTGTACTGAAACTGTTACTTTCATCAGGTGCAGTAGCACAGTGTTTAGTGTTCCCCATTTGTACTGAGACTGTTACCTTGTGTTGGTGCAGTAGCACAGTGTTTAGTGCCCCCCCCCCACTTGTACTGAAACATACTGAAACTGTTACCTTCCATTGGTACAGTAGCAGAGTGTTTAGTGTCTTCCACTTGTACTGAAACTGTTACCTTCCATTGGTACAGTAGCACAGTGTTTAGTGTTCCCCACTTTTACTGAAGCTGTTACCTTCCGTTGGTGCAGTAGCACAGTGTTTAGTGTCTTCTACTTGTACTGAAACTGTTACCTTCCGTTGGTGGAATAGCACAGTGTTTAATGTCCCCCACTTGACAGTGTTTAGTGTCTCCCACTTGTGCTGAAACTGTTACCTTCCGTTGGTGGAGTAGCACAGTGTTTAGTGTCTTCCACTTGTACTGAAACTGTTACCTTCTGTTGATGCAGTAGCACAGTGTTTAGTGTCCCCCACTTATACTGAAACTTACCTTCCATTGTTGCAGTAGCACAGTGTTTAGTGGCCCCCACTTGTACTAAAACTGTTACCTTCTGTTGTTGCAGTAGCACAGTATTTAATGTCTCCCACTTGTACTGAAACTGTTACCTTCTGTTGTTGCAGTAGCACAGTGTTTAGTATCACCCACTTGTATTAAAACTATTACCTTCTGTACAGTAGTACAAAATTGTAGTTGATATTTTTTGTTTATTTTGATATTTTTGGGCACTGGCACCCATTTTAAAAGGGTCTCAGTTGTTTTCTCCATAATATTAAATCTGATAATATAATTGAAACTGTGATTTAAACATGAAATTTTGTGAGCATATTTTAATTGTGTCATTCATCAAATACAAACGATCAATTACTTTTTAAAAATAAGAATGTGACCATGTTTTGCAAGATGGCTGCCAATTTTTTCTGCCAATGTCCATTTTCTACATATCAGATTGATGTAATTGTCCAGTTTGAATATTTATTGTCAATTAATACTGATTTTATATGTATTATTGTATATAGCTGACATCAGTCCATGTAGCTATTAACCAAGCATAAAAAGACTAGCAATACTGCAAAATACAGTTTAAATAGTCCTCCTTTTTAGCACTGCATATGACTGAAACCTAACCATATGCACCTGGAATCACGTGTATATATGCCAACTTTTGTGTTTTTAAATGCAGGAGAAATTAAGACTCACCAAAAAATACAAATACACTCGCCCTTGGTACTTCTATGATGAGGCTTACCAAAAACTTCCATCTAGTGCACCCCATTGGGACCTCCAACTGCACATCCCCATGAGGTTTATCAAAAACCTTCAACTGCACCCCCATTGCCATTGGGATCCTAGTTTGCTTCATATAATAAAGTAAAAGTAAGTTATTATGTCGCGCTTGTATCCAGTCCTTAGGACTGCTCAAAGCACTTTACTCCGTAATACTGTAATAATGATAATGGTTTATTACAGAAACTATGATACATTACATTCATTTTGATTACATACACAGATTGTTATGGTTCGTGTAATGAGGGTATTAAGCCACTAGTGGCTGATTAGCCCTCACAATACAAATGTAAATTTCATGGTGCAAGATAACAGGTTGTGTAACTCAAGAAAGAAGAAAAACAGCAACATGAATCACAGCAGTAATATCATAAATACATTGTTTAAAATTGCAACAAAGAATGCTATTATATAAGTCATTAATATTATTTACAACAAAATTTCTTGGGTTGACGATTAAACGTTACAAATGCATAATTACAATCCACTGTTGTCACCGTATAATTCCATAATTTAACACCTCGATATCTAATGGTTTTATATAATACACTGTACATTAGTCGGCACACGCATTAACTCGGCATAGCGTGTTCTATGTTTGTGGGGCTCGTTATTTCTAATGAACATCCTTGTCATAATCGAATGAAACATATTCTTAACAATTTAGACATATACAGCACAACTTATTGGTAAGATGGACAGCTTCTTGAAGAGTTGGTCTGTGTGCGCTCTGTATAGAGCTGGCATAATTAGCCATCTAGTCATACTAGTTACACAAGAGCCATGTTTGCAGAATGCTTCTTCTTAAATCCAAACTGGTAATTCGGATTCAGACTGTTTATTACCAAGTAGCATTTAAATATACAAGGAATTCTTGGCATTGTGGCGTCAACATACATGCATGTTTATCTCCCCTGCCCCCGATCATGCACAACTATGCTAAAACTAGTATAAATTTAAACCAAGGCCAGCTGCCAACATATTTTAAGACAGTCGTACATCTATTGACATACAGTGAACTTGATAACATAATATTAATACCGTCTGAACATTACCTAAAAAATTAAAAAGTATACATGTAGTTAAATAAATAATAAATAAATTAGCTGACGATATAAAAACTAAGCTGACAGTTAAAAAGTATGTACAAACATGTAGTCAAGTTAATAAATAATAAATAAATAACAAAAAAAATAATAAATAAATAATTTAGCATGACGACATAAAATCTAAACCGACTGAAAACAGTATCATGGCATCTCGCGGTTCAAGTGACTCACAGCCTGCGGATAAAAACTATTTTTAAGTCTAGTAGTCCTTGTCTTAAAACTTCTATAGCGCTTGCCAGAGGGAAGAAGTTCAAAGAGATGGTTGGCTGTGTGGGTAGTATCCCGTACAATGCTCCTGGATTTTTGCGCACAGCGAGCATGGTAAATAGATTCAATGGATGGCAACTCGCGCCCAATGATTCTAGATGCACCCTTCACGATAACTTCTAGCCGTTGTTTCTCCTCCTGACTGGCGCGGCCAAACCACACTACAATCGAGAAAGTGAGGATACTTTTAATGATTGCGTGGTAGAATCGTATCATAATCTCCTGAGCAATGCCGAATCTCCTGTGCTGCCTCAGGAAGAACAGGCGTTGTTGTGCCTTTTTTGTAATGCACAGTGTGTTTGTGCACCAGCTGAGGTCATTTGAAATTGGTTGTTCCAAAGAATCTAAAAGATTCAACCTGCTCGACCTCCATGCCATTTATCGAAAGAGGGTGGATGGGAGTCTTCTTTTTACGAAAATCAACAATCGTTTCTTTAGTCTTTGAAACGTTCAATTCAAGATTGTTATCTACACACCAGCCAATTATTCTCTGAACTTCCTCCCTGTATGGCGTCTCAGTCGCATTCTCAATGCAGCCCTCCACAGTAGTGTCATCGGAAAACTTGGTCACATGGACCGATTGGTCCACGGAGACACAGTCATTTGTGAAGATAGTAAACAGGAAGGGGAATAGCACACAACCTTGTGGGGCACCTGTATTTAGGATAAGAGGTCTGGCGATAGAGTTGTTGACTCTGACAGATTGAGGCCTGTGAAGAAGAAAATTAAGGACCCAGTGACACATGGCAGGATGTACATTCAACAATGAAAGTTTATCGAACAGCTTGAATGTGATGATAGTGTTAAATGCTGAGCTGAAGTCAATGAACAGGATCCTGGCATAGGTTTCTGGCCTCTCTAGGTGCTACAGAATGTGATGCAGACCTAAAGCTGCCGCATCGTCTACTGGTCTGTTTGCTTGATAGGCAAACTGGTGCGAGTCCAGGAGGCCGTCAGTGGCCGACTTCAGGTACTTGAGTACTATGCGCTCGAACACTTTCATGGCGACTGAGGTCAGTGCCACTGGACGATAGTCGTTCAGCCCGGTGATGTTGGACTTCTTGGGAATGGGTATCATAGTGGAAGTTTTGAAGCAGACTGGAACTCTGCATTGCTGGAGAGAGAAGTTGTAGATGTCCGTAAACACCGCAGAGAGTTGGTCGGCGCAGTTATTCAGGGTAGATGTGGAGATGTTGTCTGGACCCGAAGTCTTCCGCATGCTCTGTCTCCTGAACAGTTTCCTCACCTCAGCTTCCTGGATTATGAAGGGCGGAGACAGAGAGGTACCTGCTGGAAGTGGGCGCTGCTCTGGTGAATAGTTAAACTTGTCAAATCTGCTGTAAAAGTCATTCAGCTGATCAGGGAATGAGGGGTCACTGCTGTTGGTGGCCGCTGCGTGTTCCTTGTACTGCGTAATCTGCCGCAGGCCATTCCAGACAGATCTGGTGTTGTTGGAAGCGAACTGGTCCTCAAGTTTGTGTTTGTATATGAATTTGGCCTTCTTGACCGCCTTCTGCGCCTCACACTTAGCTCTCCTGAATTCTTCCCTGCTGCCGCTGATGAACGCTGCGTTCTTCGCCGCCAGTTTCTGCTTGATGTCCCTGGTGAACCGAGGTTTATCGTTGCCATACAGGGTGACAGTCTTTGTCTCCGTGCATAGCCCCTCACACCAGTTGATGTAGGATGTCACGGTGTCAGCATACACGTCTAGGTCAGGACATGCCTGTTTAAACATGTCCCAATCTGTGCACTCCAGGCATCCACGAAGAGCTGCAGTCGACTCGTCCAACTGCTTCTTGACAGTCATCTTTGATGGCTTCAAAGTTTTCAGTTTCTGTCGGTACGTGGGGATGAGGACGATGGTGGCACGGTACGCATCTTTAAAGACTGTGTAGCAGTGATCCAAGACCTTGCTATTGCGTGTGGCACAGTCTACGTGCTGCTTGTACCTGGGCAGTACCTTCTTCAAATTTGTTTGATTAATGTCACCCAGAATGATGACTATGCTGTCAGGATGAGTCGATTCTGCTGCCATCACCTGAGCAGCCAACTGGCTGACTGCCTTGGTAGCACTGGCATCAGGGGGGATGTAAACACCCAACAGCATGACCGAAGAGAACTCTCTCGGGGAATAGAACGGCTTGCAATTGATAGTTAGAGTTTCCAGTTCATTAGAACACACCACCGCTGTTTCACAAGAAAGCACACGCCACCACCCCGCTGCTTGTTCCGCTCTAAACATAGCAAGACCAAGGGGTGTCACTGCCGCGTCAGGGTCGTGGCTTCTAACTAAATAAGAGTGGCTTCTAATCATAGAAGATGTTATATTTGTTTATGACGGATGTTAATCTGTTGTACATTAATTTTCTAGAACTTTACAGAAAACTGGCAAAATCGATATTGGACTGTATAATTGTTTACGAGTGTCTTGTCACCACCGCCTTTATTTATCAGGGTCACTTTTGTACTTTTCGTGTCGTCTAGAAAAATGCCTTTAGTTAACAATAAGTTAATAACATGTGTTAAGGGAAGTAGGAAAGTATGATATGTTAATTTAATAATATGTGGAGTTATTAAGTCCCAACCAGGACTTGATATTTTTAGATCTTAGATTATAGTTTCTACTTCATTCACTTCAACAGATGAGATCAATATTTTATGGAAGTTTTGATGCCTAATATTATATTGATGGGTTAATAGCATTTTTTTAAATGTTTTCAGCCAATGATGGTCCAACATTAACAAAGTAGGTATTGAAGTAATCGGCAATTACTTTTGTATTGCTTATTAGCTGATTATTAATAGTTATCTTCAGAGATTGGGGAGGTTTTTTATTGTTATTCATTATTTGCTTATTAATTTGAGATGATTCGATTAATTTTGCTTTAATAACTGTTGATAGTGATTTCTTTCTGCTCTTCTTAAAATTGAGTTAAGCTTATTGCGGTATACTTTATAGTCAGTTTCATTAATAAGGGTAGGTGCTTTTTTGTAGTAGACAAATAATTTTTATTTTTTTATTTTATGGAGGTCTTCAGCCCATGTGATAGCTATGGTTTCCTATTACTGTATTTTTTTTAAATCTTTACTCCAGGAAAGCAGTTAAAATAATGCTTACCAAACTGTGAATAGAAAGCAGCATATGCATTATTTGGGTCATCAAACTCAAAAGTAACAACAGACCAGTCAGCATTAGTTAGGCTTGTTGTAAATATAGTTATGTTCTGATCGGTATAAAGTCTTTTAGTTATGCATTTTGTGTTGAACAACAATTGTTACCGACGTAGAAGACAGGAAAATTATCTTATATATCTGTATGTAGTATGCCAGAACAGGTTTCTGTGTTATTAATAGTTAGGTTATTAGTAGTGTAGTAGAAGTAGCAGTTACACTAGTTGGTTTGATAATGAGAGGAATATATGACATGGTATACATACATTCAAGAAATTCGGAGATGTTTATCCACATTTAACAGATTGATATTGAAGTTATCCATGAGCTAACATAGGCAATTCTCTTTATGGATATTTTGTTAAGATAGCATGCAAGATTGACATGAATACATTTATGTCTTTGTTTGGCGGCCTGTACACAACTCCTATAATAATGTTCCTTTTATATGTAAGGATACCTTTGTCCAACTCAATAAACACACACTCTATATCTTCATTACTTTGTCTAAATCTTCTCTTCATTTGTAAAGAAGTGAATATTTTATGCAGACCGCCATGCCACTACTCTTTTATTGTTCCTATAGTTATTCATATGGTAATTTGTGATGTTATAAGTATCAACATTGCTTTCCTGAAGCCACGTTTCAGAGTATCCAATTATCGAAAACGAGTGACTGAAATTGGTAAAATAATTTTCAAATTGTTGGTGGTGGCAAGGCAGACTTCTGATATTGACATGAACAACAGAAAATGTGGCACCTCTTACACTAAGTTGTAAACATGACTTATTAAAGGTATCTTCTATTTCATAATTACATTTATTCATGCTTTTAGTGAATTCACAATAATAATTTGTATCAAGATCAGAGTTAAATAGGATGTTGGTATCTGACTCACTGTTCATTTCAAACGATATGAAAGCTTTCTTTTATAGTTCTTGGAATGAGGAAGAAATATTAACATGCATCCAACTTTCAGAGATGACATCTATACATTCACTGTCATTGTTGAGATGATTGTATGGACAAATATCAGACATACATTTAATACAATACCAATACTCACAGTAATTTAGTTGTTCCATTGTAGTACAGTGGAACAATTATGCACTTTCTTTTTACATATTTGGCAAAAGTCTTTATCTCTATCCATTATCGATCGGTGTAAACGTACATTCTTGCTGTGATTCAGAGTGCGAAAACAATCAGGGAGTAATGCATAGTACATAATTCGTAAGAATAATGCAAGGTGGATTTCATTACTACCAACATATGTTAGTTTCACCCATTTGTATTAGAGTAATGCAATCATGACCTCCAATAGTAATGTATGTGCTGCGTGATAGGCAAATACATATACATGTTGTGTATGTAATGACAAATAGACATACCATTAATGGTATACAGCGAGTCCAAGGTTAGACAGCCAGTTTGGCGAGTTCTGATGGGTTTAATTTGGACGACCTGGTTAGAAGTGTCCCATATCAGGATATTTCCGTCAACATTCCAAACATCGTTCAGTTTGCCGGTCTTTTTGGCCTTGCGACACTCATAGAGTGATCTTTGCTTTGTCAGGTCATCGTTGATGTATACAGGGTGGAATGTTGGTGTCGCTGACGGTCCCGAGGCTGGTTGTTCATACTTAATGTGGTTCCGTGTTGTGAAGACAAGGCGTCTCGTTCGATATGTGACGAACTTGATGAGGATTGGACATATCTTATCTGGGAGTTTTGGGCCGACAGGATGTATGTGGTCTACTTCCTCCACCATCAGTGGTGGTAGGAGCACTGAATACACCACATTTAGTGTTGTCTCGAGCATGTCCTCGCCCTCCCGTTCGGGGATCCCCGAGATGCGCAGAGAGTTGCACCTGGAATATTGCTCGTGAGCATGCGTCATCTCTTCAAGGCCAACAAGACTACTACTCCCTGGAAGACCTGTTCAGTCGAACAACGTTTTGACTTCTCTGAAAAGCATTCAGCCTTAGTGCAATTAAGACTATAATTACATTGTCCCATGATTTATTAATACTTTTTTTTGTAGGTGGTTGCAGTAGCCTGATCTATCAATCAAGCTAATTTCTCTGTGTCACTTAACTTTTAATTATATCTCTAGTTTGATGAAAAGTTGAAGTTATTCTGGACTTTTAATTATTACTGTGAATGTGTTCATGATATTGCTGCTGTGTCTGTTACAGCTGTCTTCCAGGGAGAGATATCACAAAGGAATGCCTCCAATATGGCAGGTGTGTTGAGTTGTCTCAGATGGTGAACACAGTAGTTGGTAATGACGATATTGTAGTTGCTCTTGTAACATTCTTGAAGCATAGCACTAAATAGACAATAAACAGACAATACAGAATTGTGTCTTCAGAATTAGTGTTTTTGAATTCTGAATATATCTTGTGGTTGTTGGTAATTGTTTACTTGTTTGAATTTGGAAATATGTCTATGTACTGGTGAAGATATGTTGTCTTTGAAAGAAATTCAACCAATGAAGAAAACATTACTTATTTAGGTCAAATAGAAGTAAAGACCCAGACCGGGAAAAAGAAAGAACAACATTTGATGGAGAAAACGTCATCAATAAAAAGGTAAGTTTAAACATTTGGCAATATTAAGATGTTTTTGCATGACCATATTTTATTAATAGTAGTAAATAGCTATGCCCAAATATTGTTTGATTCATCTGCCAGAAATCACTCGAGTGAATTACGTTGAAACAGTGTATTTTGACTGAGAATAAAAGGAGTGTCATCTAATCCTGGATATTTTAGTAGGCATATAATAATTATAATAATAATAATCTTTATTGATACATAATGTTAAGTATATCACAGATGTAGCAGTAACATGAAACATGTATACATTACGTATCAAATGGAACGAAGCAACACATTGCTTGTGTTCCTTATTCATGTCATATATGCAATGAAATCTATGATTCGTGTAAAAAAAAAAAAAAAAAAAAAAACATCTTCATAATAAACTAACAATTTATTTAATAATGCATTATACGAGTACCGTAAGTCTGAACATCAGGTACATCTTAACATGACATCATTATGCGAGTACCGTAACACTGAACATCAGGTACATCTTAACATGACAACATTACACGAGTACCGTAACACTGAACACCAGGTACATCTTAACACGACAACATTATACGAGTATCTAACACTGAACACAGGGTACATCTTAACATGACAAAATTACATTAAAGCAGCATTTAGCATATGTTTGCTAGAATTAGACGCTTGGTCCTTTGTTTGAACATATGAATAGATGTACAATATTGTAAATAGTTATTTGTAATAAATGTATTCCAGATTTTAGGACCAACATAAGCCAAAGACAGTTGTCTACAATTAGTCTTGCAGTATGGTATTTTATATGTTACTTCCTGTCTTGTATTATATTTATGTGTGGATATTTGCAGGACAAATACATCATGATATACATCTGGCAACATACCCCTATTATGCTTGTACATTAGAATACAGCATAAATATTTATTTACGTCATAAATATTCATTATTTGATAAGATGTAAATAAAGGCTGCGTATGTTCAATAAATCCTACATGACTTATTACACGCAAAACTCGTTTTTGGAGTAAATGAATTTTAGCAAGGTATATATTCGGGGCCCTTCCCCAGACGACATTACAATAAGTAATATATGGGTATATAAACATGTAATACAGGTTTAACAATGATTTGTTATCTAATTTGTTTGTCACCTTTTTTATAATACCAATATTCTTAGAAATTTTATTTGATATATATTTAATGTGTGTGCTCCAATTCAATGTATTATTTATAAGCAAACCCAAAAACTTTATCTCATGTACAGTGTTAATTTGTATGCCGTCTATGCAAATGTTATTACACCTCTCTCTTATACTGATCGTATTACTAAAGGTCACTGTGTGAGTTTTCTGTATATTCAAAGAAAGTTTATTAATGTTAAGCCATAAAGATAGTTTTTTTATTTCAAAGTTCAAAACATTTTCCATTTCATCTATATTGTTGCCTTGTATAAAGATGCTCGTGTCATCAGCAAACATAATGAATATGCATGTCTTCCCTTGGAGAGACCACATCGAATCTCGTCATGGAAATATTTCAGTTCAACAACTGTCATATTTGGAAATTCATATCTGACAGGGTTAAGCATCAACCATTAAATCTGACAGGATTGCAAGAAAACATACTGACTGTCATAGAACACATTTCATATAACAGGTAGCTTTTAAAATAGGTAATTGAATGCTTGTTTTAGTCCATGGACCAAAACCAGACATTTCACTTATTGGTACCATCTGGGGAGGGGGCAAGATCTAGTTATGATTTTTGAAATAGTCCATGTCTGTGAAATATATTTTGGTATGATAACCATTGCTGTATGGTGGCTTATTGGCTTGGCAGCCATCTTTAAAAAATGGCCTCCAAATCCAATTTCATTATTATCGTAATAATTGCGTCACCTAGAACCATATTTTTTGTGTCAATTTATTGGTTTTAGGGATCATCAATTTCAAATATTTTACATTTGAACTTCTGTGATATTCACATTCGTTATTTTTAAAGATGGCTGTCGTCAATACAAATGTCACCATATCTTAGCAACTATGTTACACAGAACGTAATGTGTACATTTTTATATAGCATTGTGGGCTGCATTTTCAAAAATATTAAATTTAACCTTCAGTGACATTGACATGTTCGCCATTTTTAAAGATGGCTCAATCACAGACTATTATTCCCATTTCTTAAGAACAACGTAACATAGTTAACGTCCAAATATTTTTTCAAGTACGGCGATTTTAAATGTATTACTTTTTGATCTTCGCCAGCATTCACATATCTACCATATTTCAAGATGGCGTCCGTCAACTTATCTTGAGCTCAGAATGATAGGCTCATCAGTTTTAATCATTGTCATCGCCAACTTCGTCATCAGAGTCACCAGTTCAAATGCAAACTGTTCTTCTTTCTTTTGATTGCTGCATGTCTGTAGCTTGCACATGTTAGTGCATGCATGCCAGTCCATTGACAAGGCATGTGCAGCTTGGCAGTTTGCAGGAACACAGGCACTTGCATGATAACAGTTCCAAAACTGCATCTGGGGCTGGAGGAGTTCGCACCCACTCGATCACTAGATGGCCATCCTCATCTGTCATCTAGCCACACTCCTTCGGGTCTGCCACAATTGGCTGAGGCTGAAGGCAACACTTCCAGATTGATGCTTGGTAGTTAGCACAAAGAATATGCACGTAGAGACAATCTCTGCATGGTGGAAGCTAGCTGGACTCGACCTCCCCTCGTTTGGCACAGAAGAGTTGGTAACGCAGTTCATTGACTTCGTCAATGCTCGCTGTTGTCGCAAACAGTTGACAGGTAAACAGCTGTATTTTGTTAAACAGTTGTGAAGAGAATTCCCAGGATTGACCAAGTTGGATGAAAGTCTTCTGGTATGTGCTGTCTTTTTTTATTAGTTTCAGGGCGCCCAGCTTTCCATGGCCTATGAGGGCACTGCCAGTGTCATAGCCTGTGAAGGCATGAAATCCAATTAGGGTGTCGCAGATGCTGTCTCCCAATGAACATGCCAGTTTATGGCTTTTTGTTCCACATTTCTGGTAGATGGAGCCGGGGATGTCTCTTTTGAAACCAAAGAAGAGTACCATGACATGTATGTGTCTTCGGCTGTTATTATGATTGCCTTTGACCCGGCCTTTGCAGCGTGAAGTGCATGTATGAGCAGTGGTGCAGGAATGAAATTCATATTGGGGGTCTACCGGAGCTTCAGTACCATTGAGTGGATTTTCGCCGCCGCGCCGCCGCATATCTTCACATCTCCCTTCACCTTCTGGTTGTCTTGGTTGGCTCGACTGTGACATCCGAAGACGGGAGGAGTGCTGTTGGAAATTGTTAGCCGCTGCCCTGCTGTAACTTCAGCTTCTCTGCTGTCACAACTGTGAACTCATGACATCCGAAGACGGGGGAGGGGATGCTGTTGAAACTTTTTCGCTGCTGTGCCGCATATTACTGCGGAGGGGGCAAAAAACAAAGTGTCTGCCCTTCAATTGTACACACCTTTCACAATCCACAAAATACATATTAATCGTCTCATAAAATTTAGATGTCCACCCACCATTGATGCTCACCACAAAAACAAACATTTACGCTTACATACATTTAATGAGGGCAGAACCATATGTCTGCACCTCCCATTCCCGCACCTATGTGTATGAGCACACATGTATCTGCTTCTTCTTGTGTGGATCTCAGTTTGGTGACTTCCTCCTAGTCATATTTGGTCATCTTTTAGCAGACCTCATCACAGGTTATAGTGATTTGTCATGTAGCTTCTCCTTGTATGTCGGCAGTTTCCATTGTTCGACGATGAATTTGATCAGACTGGACTTGTTGTAAGAGCTGCACAGGGACTTCCCCCACTGCTGGATATTGTGGCCTGCTGCAATGTTCTTGTACTGGATAGCTGTGTTTGATCCCCGGTTGCACCTCTCAGCAATTTTGATCAACTTCTCCCGGTAAACGTCGAATACCACGTCAATCATGTGACTCTGTGAACCATCATGTAGGACTTCAGACAAAACAGATTCTGCCAGCTGTGCAAACGTCTTGTTGTTGCCGTTCAGCTTATGCACCAAACCCCTTCCATCAATGATACAGGTTGATGGGTCAGGGATATATTCTACTGGAGAAATGTTTTTCTCCAGCTCTCTAGCGAATGCTGCCTTGTTCGTCTTCTGCAAAGACCCATCAGCATTTGTGAGTGCCCATGGTAGAGGGCCTAGTGGGTGAGCCAGGACATCCCTCATGTGTAGCTGTCTACTCTGAGCAACAAGGATCATGTGGCCAAATCAATCTCTTCGCCTTCAGGACCACCTCTTTGGCTCTTCCTCTTCCACTGGCTTTCTTTGCATTTACAATTGGATAATGTCTTCAGGTTTTGTTTTGTCATCTTGTCGTGGAATTTCACTGTTGGTGGAGCTTCTTCTAAGCATATCTTCTTGAACATCTGATATGCTTCTTCGCCTTCTTGATGAGCGCCCTGAAGATCCTTGGCAACATCTGCTGGGGCCACAGTGCCAGTGGATAAACTGACAAGTTCAGTCAGGACACATTTGATTCATCCATCTGTTCTCCATCAGATCAACCAGGGATTCGACAGCTGCCTCGTCTTTCCGGATGCGGGACCTTTGGAGATCTGGATGAGTCAACTTAGAACCACCTAGATCAATCATGTTTCTCAGCTCCCTAGGGTACATAGTCCTGTACTGTTAGGTAGTACTTGCTGACAGCTCCTGGCTTCAAACTGATCCCCTTTGTTCCACCCAGCGTTTGGGTGTCTTTGTTAACTGTTTCTTCAATAGTCTGGTCGACATGGATTCGCCCAAACGGATTTATGGAGCCTAGCTGAACCGAGAAGCCACCTTGAATAAATTTTGCATGAACATCTGGATGTTCAACGATGATAACCCATGCGTTCACTATTGGCTTAATTAGGTCTGTCAAAAATCGCAAAAAAATCAATTAACGCACAGTTATCATGCTAAATTATATTGCGTTTCACCGTTTCCTATGCTGTTGACGAATTCATATGTTTGATGCACCTGTAACATGCTTTATGTTCCTAAGACACGGGAATAATAAGTTTTCATGGGTGCCATCTTGAAAAATGGCGTGTGTATGAATGTCGGCAAAGGTCAAAAAATAATGTATTTGAAATCACCGAACCTACAAAAATCCTTCTTTGATGTTAGCTACGTGGCTCTAGGTTACGTCAATCTTAAGATACAGAAAAAAGTCTGCAACGGACGCCATCTTTAAAAATGGCGAATATGTCAATGTCACTAAAGGTTAACTTTAACTGCTATGTGCTGCCCACAACGCTACACAAAACAAACACATTACTGCTCTATGTAACACAGTTGCCGAGATATAGTGACAGTTGTATTGACGACCACCATCTTTAAAAATGGCGGATGTGAATGTTACAGAAGGTCAAACGTAAAATATTTGAAATCCTTGACCCCTAAAACCTATATATTGACACAAAGCTTTTTGTTATAAGTGGCGCAGTTGTTATAATGTAAGGAAATTGGATTTGGTGTTCATTTTTAAAGATGGCCGCCAAGCCAAGAAAGCTACTCATTTGGAAAGATTATCATACATTTTTGTACTTACGGTGATGAAACAAATAAGTTGCCACCAATGAAGTTTTGCCCTCCCTCTAGGTGGTACCGACATCTGGTCTGGCCAATGGACTGTTATTTTGGTTGGCAAACCTGGGTAAATATGGGTGGTTTATTGTTTCCTACAAACTGATGTGTTCCTTCTGTTTGTGCAAATTAGTTCTTTTAAACATATCCAATACGTGAATTTTTACCTTGTAGAGGCTTTCGTCGGCATAGCACACCAACTTCTTCAGTACTTGTGATCGTACATGTGAGATAGTTTGTAATTCTCCTCATCTCGGTTGATTGGTGTCCTGGCCTTTCTGGTCCATATGGCTTCTTTTATTTGTTGTGTTCTTCAGTTGGCTTCCTTGTCCACTATTTTCGCTGCTTAAATTCCCAGTCTGTGATATAATTTTGTGTTGTTGCGTGGTCTGTGATGGCGGGTTTTTTGGTGGTCGACATTGATCTGTATTTGTGTGTATATTATCTGTATTTGTGTGTATTTCTCCTTCCTTGTGTTATCAACATCCTTTCTCGATTAATCAAGTCTCGATTTGAACAATCTTTCCTTCTGCGTAATATATTCAGCACCATAGTTCTTGCACGGTATCTGATACATCAGTTCTCCTTGTTCTTCTGGCTCCACTTTGCCCTTAGTGTGTAGAGGAACAGCCCCTGAGAGTGGTGTGGGGACGCATGGCTGTTGCTACCCCATACTTCTTCAGTACTCGAATTACCTTTTCTGAGACTCCCTCCACATATGGAATGGCCGTACCTCTACAACTTGCGCCACACAACCCGCGCCACATTTCCTATCACGATTCACAGAAATGCTGCAATGCATGGGGACAATAGCTACAACACTAGAATACAGGTACAATGGTATTAGAGAGGGTTTGCAAGCGCCCACATCGCGACACACTTACCGATCTGTATCGTACCATGTGCTCTGCTCCGTTGTACAACGATCGAACCGAGCATGTAGTGGTGGCGCGATCGGGATCGGGAAAGGAGTCGGGATCGGGGCGTTTGCAGACACTATAATGGTTTGAATAGGCCTACCGATAGGCATATCTACATGATTGGCGCCATATTAGGCGTATACAGCACATGGTCCCTTTCAGTTGAATATCATAGGGCCATAGGCCATTTAGGCTTTATTGGATTGTTTAGTTCAGGGGCCTTTTTGAATAGAGGGCCAAACAGATGACACAGACTAGGTCCGCGGGTCGCACGTGTATTATTGAATATTGATGATTGTTAGGCTATTCCTCGTGGGAAATGGTATATTATGTTATGGTTGGAATCTGAATATAAGCAACCTTGTTTCTATGCATTGACATTTTTACTAACAAATTATTACCATTTATGAATAAGATTTATTATTACTATCAAACGTCAACGTCCAATTATGAACAACAATAATTGGATGTCACTATTAAAAACACTCATTCTTCATGGTCAGTGTTCGTGGCACATGCATGACACCATCATGACTTGCTTGACACTTGGTGCAGTTGCTACGCAACCAAACGAATTGGCAATAAGCTTCGCGCGTTTAATCAGGAAACTTTTGGTCGGCAAATGCATATATACATGCATGTATAGTAAAACTCTACAAGCGTCAACTCTTTGTCGATAGCTTTGAGAGTCACAGATCCGCATTTCAGTTTGTTCAACTCTATCCGCACAGCTTCCATCCATCATCGAATTCCAGGTTGAACGTGTTGGAAAATAAGGCAACTCACACACTCAGCTTTTGCAGTTGTGTCTCCCACACTAGCAATGTGATCTCGGAAGCGGAGACGAACTGGAAAACGTTAACTGATGAAATGTTCTCACAAATCCATTTGAAATCTACACATTCCGGTACATCTGTACCCTTCTGCTCCAAGAACACACTATAATCCAATGCCCAGCTCATAGAGCCTATATGCGGATGAGGTTTTGATACTGCACATTCATCTCGGCCAGAAGGTGTTGGAACTACTGGTGGTGTAGGCCACAATACGAGCGCAAACGGGAGTATAACATTATATAATGTTCTTCCCTTGTTGCTCTCATTAGGCTTACCCTATTACATAGGTCTATGATTTGTCTTAATTTGATTTGTATCTGTATGTACTATAATGAGTTCACTAAATTTGATTTGATTTGAAACATAGCTCACAGTCTTCACGATGGCGCTCATTGCTTTCTGCATGTCCAGTTACTTGGCATGCAGGCTTTCATGAGAAATGATAGAGCAGTTCTTGCAACCATGGAAGTTGCCACTATTGTTGTCATTTTGTAGACAATTTCACTTTTAGTCCGTGAGCCGCATGAAACAGCTCCTCAGGCCGCATTTGGCACGCGAGCCGCAGGTTGCTGAACCATGATTTAGTTTTCATGTCGTTGACTTTGCGACTGTTGAAAAATAATTGCAGCTATTTGCAATGTTGTTGATAACAAGATTATGGAAAGCGCCTTGCTCTCTTCGCCTTTTAACAATTTTGTGCTCCGAGTACCTCCGTTGTTTTCGTATGATATTGTAACACTATTGTACCTAGCCAAGACGAAGTGTATAATTATAACATCATCCTCGCTCGACGAATTGATGTTGAAAAAGACTGCTGTCGTCCATTATCGATGGAATTAAGCATTTATTACGCACCATATACGCGTCAGTTACACATTCGTTTAAATAGCATCCGATAAACAGGTACGTTTATGAGTCAATGTGTCATCGCCATCGGCTTTACAGTCTAGCTTGAAAAAGCCGTGATTTTGCGCTAAAGGCGGCACTTGTCTGGCATTACATATGTATCAGTAATGAAAAAAGAATGCATTTTGTTGAAATAAACTCAAAAGTCAGGTCGGTAAAATACATGTGGTGAAAGGAACATTCTGTGATGAAACACAAACCAACTTTGCTTACTTATCGCATATTATTGTCAATGTTTTGCTGTTTTTCGCAACAGCACTGTTTCCCCGTTTTAAAATTATAAGTACTTTACTCAAAGTAACTGTTCAAACAATTTGTTTTCTCACAAAATGTTCAAATTTATTTTTAATTATATTCATCCGAATTTAGAAAAAAGAAAATATTTTCGGCACACGAATCTTACCACTTTTGTTCTGCAGAGAAATGAATAAAAATAATAAGATAACTTCCATTGCGCCTAAATCCTAGGAAACCAAGCTCGTTTGGTCGTATATCTGACTGATGACTTATAATCTAATGTGAGATTCAGCAAAAAATATAAAGGCTTCAGAAACTGGTAGATAGAAGAAACCGTTCTGGTGTACACACAAACCAAACACACAAAAGACTGTTTCACGCTGTTTTAGTACAACGACTTTATTATGACGTAAAGGGATTGTTTGCTTGCCTTTAAAAAAAGTATAGGTTATACATCGTCCAATCCCTAGAGTCGTAGAGTAATCCCCCAAAGTATGGCTCTAGAGATTCAAACTGTCTAAGAGGAAAATGTTAACATACCTGCATAAGTGCATACATACATACGTTTCCTCGATTATATACTATTGTTAGATATGAATAAAGTCTTCATCATAATGATTTCATGCATATTGTAATCTGATCTATGTAACACGCAGACTGCCAGTTTAATAAATTAGAATGCTGATTTTGATAACTTTTCTGAGAAATTCCCATTAACATATCCTTCGATAACATTGGCTTCATTGTTGTTTTGCATTTCTTTGCACCCTGCTATAAGATTGCACTGGGAATAATATAAAATTAATTTATTTTTTCAGACCAATTGCCAGTAGCCAGTCATCAAGGCAAACGCTTTTTAAGCCCAAAGCTAAAGGTTCGTCAGTAGATCTTGATAATGTCATTATTATGCTTTAAGTCACTATTCGTGCGGGTCATCATCATTTGGTTGATTCAGTTGGCAGCATAGTATTTAGAACATACGAGAAAAAAACAGTACCATTGACATTGGCCAATATCTGTTGCTAAACCGAATAGTCGGGATATTCTATATGTTTAATATAATTTAATTTAGTCTTTATTAGTAATACTAACAAGGTAGGTCTTATATAGCCAGAGTCTATCGAAACAAGGCGCTCATAACGTTGTCTCTATTATAACAATAAGTTGTTTGACAGTAACTAACAGGAGTGTCAAATACATTGAACTATTGATACACATGATAGTAGTAGTTATGATGATACTATACGTACTAGCGGCGGTAAATTGACCTATTGATAGTTATCGTCGATAGTATGCTGAACTATCTATAATAATAATGGGAAAACAGATCCACCGGACTACTTGTTCCATACAAAACCAGTGTTCATAAACATGCTTATACAATTTTATTTTGTAATTTTATTTACTTACCGACTTAACAGCAGCAATCGTTGACTATAGCAGCGTCATTGTGGATTCACCATTTTGTGAATCAGCCGCCTCCAAGACCGCGCAACGGCACCACCCTTAACATATATTGCGGCAGTAATTCAGCTATCGCAATACTATCGCAATGGTACAAATATCCCCGATAGTCACCACTAGTGTGTTTACCATTTTCCACGTATCATCTTTTTCTTTCCCTGACATAGACATCAGGTAAATTTACAATTCAGTGTACCGCCGAGTTAAACCTCACACAATTGATTGTTTTCCCAGCTATTATTTCTACCGGGATTCATCCACTGATTTAAAACAGTGCAGAACTTGTGACTTCTACTTTGTTTATTACAATTGAAAAGTAAGCTGTATTCAAGATACACCAGACATAATATCCAAACATACCATAACATTCTCCATACAATAAAACACACAGATGACATATCATAACAAGCAGTATACTGTAGAAGTCTTTTTGATTGAGGCAGTTGTGTTTCTGGTTGACATGGCAATGGTACTCCAAAGTCAGACTTATTAAAAATTACACAATTTGATGTTACGAGTATTATTGAATTATGTGTGGTAAAATCATAAAATCAATACATTATAAAGAATTGTACTGTGCATCCTCTTAAGTTCTATTAAAATGGATGCGTAAATAATTCTTTTTTTCTTCCGTGCTTTTGTGATTATATGTTAAAATAAAACTGTTCATACCAAGGTTATAGAAGGCAAAAAAATGTGGTGCCTATGCATAATCATAATAACTATCTTATGTACGGAGTGAGCAGACACCATTAAGTGCATGTGTAAACTTGTTGTGACCTTTGTGTCTTCTACTGTTCACAAGTTTAGAGAGACTCTGGATGTATTCTTTCCACTTATAATGTCCGGAATGCTACAATATAAAAATTACCATTTTTTAATATGTAGTGTTGCCAAAGATCAAGACAATGGTGGACAGATTTGAAGACATGCTCCAAGGAAAGCTTGAAGATCTACCACCAAAAACGCCTTAAGAAATCCGAATATTTTTGTCTTCAACTTTTTCTGGTATGTAACAGTATATGTTTGCAAACAATACAGTTCTTTTTAAGTATTTCCATATACATATTAGTGTGTGTGTGTGTGTGTGTGTGTGTGTGTGTGTGTGTGTGTGTGTGTGTGTGTGTGTTACATACATGTGTGGTACATGCGTGTGTGGCGCATGCGTGCTTGTGTGCAGTTATATATAGGTGAATGCGTGCGTGCGTGCATGCACTGCACGCGCTTATATTAAATTAAATTATATATTAAAATATATTGGTGTGTCATTTTCTAACATAACTTGTGTCTTCTCTGTATCAAATGCCATTCAAAGGTTGTCCAATTTTGATCATGTAGTATTGTATAACACAATCAGTACAATTGTTTTCACACGTTAAACAATGGAAATCATTGTGATACAGATATGCGGGAAGAGAGAAACTGGCTTGCGGCGAATGCATATCCGCAGATCAAGGAATTTTGCAATGATGAGTTGGACATGGACTTCCAGGTGGTTGACATGCGCTGGGGTGTCACGGATGATGCAACGAATGAGCACATCACTGAGGAGCTTTGTCTTGCCGAGATTGCCAAATGTCAGCGAACGTCATTTGGCCCTAACTTTGTGATAGTTACATTGTTTATTCGTGCCCTAGACATCTCTATTTTGTGCTCCTTATTAGACGTGATGAGATTTACTATTGTAAAACGTACTTTTATATATGTCATTGACTATCATGATTAATCAGTCATCGTAATACCAATCTTTCTGGTGAACTCTTCTTGAAAACAAACAATTTAGTGTTTCATAATAAATATAGATGACATAACTTTGTGTCAAATGCCGTATTAAATAGACCAAAGCCGATCTGTTTAAATTTTTGACCCCTGGTTTGCGTTAATAGCACCTTTTACTGTTAAATTCGAACTCTTAGTGAAGTGAAGTTTATTTAGCTCATTATACGTTAGTATACTTTATATAACTAGAATTATAATGAATGAATAATTATTTGCATCAAAAATATATTTTGGTGATTTTGAAAGCATTGTTTTCGAAGGTTGTATATCCTACCTCTCATAACGGAGTGGTCTGCATATGCTGGCTTTAAGAATGTATGATGCCTTAGGCCTACTAGAAGACACTGATACGCATATTTAACTTTATCTTCTTTCAAGTGTATTATCAATTTTAATATTTTATATCGTAACTACACATTTTATGTTTCTGAGTTGTTTGCTAAACTGTTGATGTAATAATTTCAGACGATGCTTGGTGAGAGATATGGGTATCGCCCACTTCCTAGACTTCTGAAATGTTCGGAGTTTGATTTGCTATTAAAAGAAGCACATGAACAAAGTCATCCCGGCACCCAGCTCATCTCGAACTGGTATAAGCGCGACGACAATGATGTCCCAGCTGTCTACGTCTTACAGGTTCATTGTTTTTGTTAAATGAGCAGTCGGGCACAAATATGTAATTATAAAAATGCCACATATTGTTAGATTGCATTATGGAGGTCACAAACACACGCACGCACGTACGCACGCACGCGCGCAGACACTCACACATCAGATAGAGACAAGAATATACCATTACAATTTACGTTGAAAGCATCATGTTATGCAGATTTAATAACATTATATTATGCTCATAATCCATACATGTTAAATGTCATACTGCTACAAATAACTATTAGTATGATGTACAAGCAGACTGACAGTATAACAAGATCCCCAAAACAACATTTTGCGAGTGACATATTCTAGAGTACATAGTATATGTGTAGCCTTTCATCAAACGAATATGGTAAAGGCAGCAAGTCATTGCCACGTACTGGAGCCCAGGCTCAAAGAGCATGCCAACACGATCCCCCGCCCGTGGCTATAATAGGAGAATATAAAGGAAACAAGGAAAAAGGAATACAGCAGTGTTTACCGGAGAAGACCACTTATGGCGCAGAAAAATCAGGAATGATATAGAAATACAGGACATGCATTCAAGTGAAGGAGTGAACTAAAGTCGAGCATATTAGCACCACGTTAAAAACAATTTTTTTTTAATTAATAAAAAAAAAACTGTAACAGCTTTCTTTAATGTGGTTGTAATCATATTCATTTACTGTATATGGTATTATATTCATGCTATGAGCTCTTAAATTATAAGAAATGTATGGTATATGTCAGCTTTTCAAACAATAGTAAATAATTTACTGTTTTACATACAATGACATACACAAGTTGTACAATGACCGATGTCAATATAGAAAGGTTTGCATGGAACATAATGTTCTGGGTACATACAGCGTGATGTGTTCACTTCAAAATAAATAATATTGGCTAACATTGAAACTTGATGTTTTAGACCATTAAGCATTTGTGATATTTTCATATTCAGCCCATCGACTCTCTGATAAAAGACTTTGGTAAGCGCAGTCCGGGAAATGATGCTCAGCTACGGACAGCCAGAGCCACCTGGTGGCAGAAGTCGCAATTGTTATTGGACACGCTTCGTAAGGCAGCGTCAGCGCTTTGTGAGAAAGGCCTGTGTTCTAAAGACCGAGAACATGATTTCTACAAGTCAGGTTGGTGACTAACAGTTGCTTGGCTTATCTAACACTTGAGTTAAACGAGGATCAGTTTAGCATATGTTATTTGAGTGTATTTGTGATTAATTATTTCTAATTATATGAATTTAGATATATTACATTAATTTTGGCTGAAGACAAACTGGTTGGAGTGAACCAGTTTAAGCAATCGTCATATAAACTGCAGACGACAGACTTGGCTGATGCCGATTATCATTGAACGTGGCATCCTCAAGACCGTCCCAGTCGAGATATGGACTGAATAAGTGAAGAGGACATTAATTATAATAAATTATATAAAATCGGATCAAAGTATCTATATGACTCTCATTATTACTGGTACGTTTATGGTTAATATTCTAGCATAATAGATTTCAAGTTGATTTGTTGTATTGTGCCATTACTGCCAGGTTCCCATCGAGTTTGTCAAATTCGGTGCATTTACAATTCAGCTAGTTATCATAAAACTTATAAACCCTTTCAATTCATCCGTTGACTGGGACGTTTGTAAGGCTGTCACATCCACTGTGCCACCCTGATATGTTGTTTGTAAAGCATATCAGGATCATAATCCTTACAGTGGTTCACTCAGTAATGTTATTTGCAAGTAATATCCTTATAATTTATGAAACATATAATTAGCTAATGTACAATTTGTTGTTTTTACGAATTTGAATTACAACAACTTCCTTTCATTTCAAAGTTAATATAAAAAACTGCAAAGGCATGATGCACATACAGATGTCTAATTTAAACCCAAACCCTTCGGCAAACTTTTCAAACGAACACCAATTCAACTAATGATCCACTCACTCACCCACTCCCTCCGCCACCCTCTCACCCACCCACTCACTCAGCCACCCTCTCACCCACCCACTCACTGTGCCACCCTCTCACCCACCCACTCACTCAGCCACCCTCTCACCCACCCACTCACTCTGCCACCCTCTCACTCCGCCACCCTCTCACTCCGCCACCCTCTCACCCACCCACTCACTTCGCCACCCTCTCACCCACCCACTCACTCACCCACCCACTCACTCCGCCACCCTCTCACCCACCCACTCACTCCGCCACCCTCTCACTCAGCCACCCTTTCACCCACCCACTCACTCCCCCACCCTCTCACCCACCCACTCACTCAGCTACCCTCTTACCCACCCACTCACTCAGCCACCCTCTCACCCACCCACTCACTCAGCCATCCTCCCACCCTCCCACTCACTCAGAAACCCTCTCACCCACCCACTCATTCAACCACCCTCTCACCCACCCACTCACTCAGCCACCCTCTCACCCACCCACTCTTACATCAACCCACTCACCGTGAGATCGTGGAAACAGTGTACGTTCTGCAAAATCAGTCGACATCACTCCTAAGCAAAGCTGTACGTGTATCCCTAAAGATCGTGTCATGCATTGATGAAATCAGAAAACGTAGTTCCTGCCAAGCATTGGAGTTTGGTGTTGCACAGCAAAGGTAATTCCCCTGCAACAACTTCAAAGCTGAGTTCCTAAAATTCTTCACAGGACTTGGCAAACTGAACACAATGAACACAGACTGCCACATCACTCTTCAACCTGGGACTGAGCATTTCAGTCTGACTACTACAAGAAAAATATCCAACCCCATACTCCAGAAGGTAAGGAAGGTGCTTGACTCCATACTGAAGCAAGATGTTATCACCCCAGTTCCGACTGAGTGAGCGTCTTCGTAGACTTCACAAAACTCAACAAAGCATTGTTTCAAGGGATATGGATGTCAGTGGACGATAGCGTACCAAAACTCGGGAATAAGATCTTCACCAAGTTGGATGCAAAAGTAGTTTCTGGCAATTGCCTCTATGAGAAAAATCAAAGTTGTTAACAACCTTTATTATGTCCTTTGGTAGGTTTGCTTTCCAACGCCTACCATTCGGCAGAAGTTACGCATCTGAGATCTTCCAGCATTGCATGTCACACATCTTGGTTCATGGGACCGACCAGGAACAGCACATCGAAAGAGTCAGTGCAGTCTTACAGCTACTACACGAAGCTCTACTCTAAACAACAACGGTGAGTTCCCTATGACCTCTGTGACGTTTGTGGGAAACATCATCAGTGATGCGGGAATCAAAGCTAATCCAAGGAAGATGACAGCAATCAAAGATTTCCCAACACCACCGACCATCATAGCTGCGCACAGCGCTTTCTGAGAATAGTCGATCAGCTTGGGAAATTATTACGAAAGCTAGCTTCGCAGAATTAACTACTGCGGCAACTACTTCACAAGGACACAGTCTTGGTGTGGAGAGAAGCTCAACAGCAAGCCTTCACGCAGCAGAAAGACATTCTGCTCTCCACATAATTTTGGCCCATTATGATCCTTATCATCAGATGATCATAGCTGCAGATGTATTAGCTGTACATTAGGTGTCGGTGAAGTACTGGTCCAGATCCAAGATGTATTAGCTGTATATTAGGTGTCGGTGAAGTACTGGTCCAGATCCAAGATGTATTAGCTGTATATTAGGTGTCGGTGAAGTACTGGTCCAGATCCAAGATGTATTAGCTGTATATTAGGTGTCGGTGAAGTACTGGTCCAGATCCAAGATGTATTAGCTGTATATTAGGTGTCGGTGAAGTACTGGTCCAGATCCAAGATGTATTAGCTGTATATTAGGTGTCGGTGAAGTACTGGTCCAGATCCAAGATGTATTAGCTGTATATTAGGTGTCGGTGAAGTACTGGTCCAGATCCAAGAAGAAGGTTCTCGCCGGCCCATCTTCTATGCTTCAAATAATCTGTCAGAAACAGAGAAGAGATATGCTGTGATAAAAAAGATGCCTCATGTGAATATGTTATGTGAATATATCATCGGCTTACAGCTCGCAGTGAAAACAGGCCACGAGCTGCTTTTACCACTCCTCTCGACAAACGACCTAGCAACAATGACATAAGAATACAACGCTGCAATATGCGTTTGATGGGATACAACCTTGAAATCCAGCAGGTACGACGGAAAAATCAGACAGCTGATGAGTAACTGTCCAGCGTTCCAACTGGGGAAGCAAGAAAACAGAAAGATGCATTCACCGAAGAAGTGGAAATGCACACAAATGCAATGATCCACCTCTTTCCTGTATCATCACACAAGCTACTTGAAATCAAAGCGGCACAGAAGTCCGACGAAGGGTGCAGCCAGATAAGGAAGTATTCTCTACAAGGATGACCAACGTATCAGCCAAACTCACCACTTATCCGTAAATGCTAGCAACATCATTGTGGTTGACGACACACTGTGCTATGCATATATATGCTGGGTCGAATACACGTGGGACACCTTGGCATTACTAAATGCCGGGTCAGAGCACGAAACTGCATCTGGTGGGCAGACATTTCTAACAGCATTGAAGAGATAGCATCGAAAGTGAAAGTTGTCTTTTCATTGACTATTATTCGCAATGATTGGAAGTGAAGAAGAAGAAGAAGAATTTTGTTTTATTTGACCCAGACATTTCATATAATACATACAATACATCCATGTCAACAACAACAAAAATACAAACCTTATTAGATCAGCAGCCGAGGGAGTAACCCATTTTTGCCTGATATAGTTTTTTCTTTGTTGATTATTCATGTCTGGTATGTATATAATTATATCCACGGGGTATGGAGATCTCACCTTGGGCATTTTGAAAAAAATAAAAAAATAAAAAATGGCCACCAAAATCAACCCATTATCATATCTTTTCAACCACAGAAGATACACACATGATTAAAATGCTGTTTTGTATGTTTCCAGACATGAGGAATTCGATTCCACAATAATTTATATGAAAAAATGTAAAGATAACAAAATGGCGGCCTAAAAATGATTGCCCACTATGCAAATTGTCACATATTTTCAACGTCCCCAGTAGCCAAAAACGTGTCATTGATCCAGCTAATCATTGGAATTTTAATGGCAATAACAATAGCTTGTACAGGTGGAGCTTGATGGGCACTTTCTGGACATAGTTGATTTTCCTATAATGATATATGACTTGTTATCGGAAAGGTGCTAAAACTACACAGGGAGCATTACAAATTATCATAATAATAATACTTAGTGAGTTTTAACTCTTTAACAACTTATCAAGGTTATTGTAGTTATACATACCCACTGCTCTTTCAAGATATAAACACATTTCCTTCATTTCACGGAAATCACGTGTTTTGCGTTATCAGAAGATATGCTTGTATATCTAAGTTTCAATAAAGCACTAACTGGCTAGAAACTGCATCTTCTTAACTCAAACATATGAGGCTATCACCCAATAATAAAAACCTTAAGTTAAAGCATCTTCTCTGGTCGTCACAAAACATATAAACTGCAGGAAGACAAACTTGCACAAAATCCAGCAGACATACCGGCTGCTCAGACTAGTCAATACAGTTAGAGCGCATTTTTCAACATTACAATGTTGTTGGCCTCATGGCATTACTACGATTGTGGCTATGTAAACTGCCCATGTGATGGGATGTGTGGAGCTGTAAAATGCAGCTGGTAAAGCGGTGAAGAAAGGGACACTTAACATGACGGCGCAAGACGTCTGTGCATGGGATATTTCCCAGACGGATTCAGCTGTGCAGTCAGTACCTATTGGACATGAACGATGCGGTGAATGACGGGACAGCAAAACCATCCCGCGGATCAGCTGGAGTCAAAGGCTGTGATGCTACTCAACTATTACATAGTATATCGTTAAGACGTCGGGAATAAATCACGACTTTCTTCCTAAATGACCAGGCTATACCATGAGGAAAACAAAAAGGAACCAAAAGTAACCATAGATGAAACAGCAAAAGACGAAGAAGATGATACCCTGACAACTGAAGAAACAACAACACATCAATCTCAGAAATCAGCAAAGAGGTCATGCGGTCATGGAACACAGATGAAGAGATTGTTGTTGGAAACTGTGTTGCAGTAAAGTAATATTTCAAGAATACAGCTGTATGTACACAGGGAAGATCACTGACATCGATGATGGGTAGGATATTTTTATTACATTATTACCACATATTCCAACAAGCAGTTCACAACAAGCATTTACGTACAAGTAGCTATGTCTGTAGGTGACAGGATTGTTTCTCACCTGTACTAATCATTTACAGGACGAATCGGTGTTCTACATTATCCGCTTTCAACGTCATCCAAATTAATTGTACTCCTTTTGAGACACAACAAACGACATTACAATTGCAATTTCTTCTGTTGAATGGGTTAATTTATGCTGAAAATAGTTATACTAATAAATAATGCAAACATCTTGCCAGGATTAGCAACATATGTATTTGTGTTATTGGAGAGTACGCTTCTTGTTTTAACACTGGAATTAATTATCAAAGTATAATTGTTTGAGTTCTGCTACATATAGCGTTACTTTCTGCAGTTGGATATACTATTTGTGTGTTTGTGTGTGTGTGTGTGTGTGTGTGTGTTTGTGTGTGTGTGTGTGTGTGTGTGTGTGTGTGTGTGTGTGTGTGTGTGTGTGTGTGTGTGTGTGTGTGTGTGCGTGTGTGTGTGTGTTTGTTACTTTAACATGTGTGATATATGCTGCATCGAGGTTTCATGCCATTGTCCAAAATCAATCAATTTTACATTCTGCTACACTGTATAAATTTGGTCGATTCTGTGCGTAAAAAGTATACTTGCAAATCAGTAATGTGTATATTCTACGTTATCCAAATACATCATTAATTGAAAGCCACACCATGTTCGCTCGAGATGATTGTACAGTGTATGACAAGGGGCCAGTACAAAATATCACAACAAAATAAATTGTATGGCTTCCCGTATTTAAGAATAGGAGCTTTTTGAAACAGAGCAACTTTGATCATTTCTCATATTTCCATATCAGCAAAACAAACACGTATTTTGCTCTCTGGTGGTAAATAATGTGTCTTAATAATTGTTGTACATGCCGTTGCAAATGTCTCACTTAGCACTAGGCACCTTTTGCATTTCTTATATGTCAATTTTTAAGTATGCCAAGTTAATTTTTAGTGAGACAAGGTGGCAGATAACGTAGAACACATTGCACAAATTTGCAAAAATAATCATAGTTTTAATGGCTATTTCAGTACACCGTGGATAGTTTGGATGAGAAGAATTGTTGTTCCAAGAACCTCAGCATATCTACATTTAAAACAAAATAAAATGTTGTTATTATATTTAGTTCATATTTCCCATGTCTAAATTGGACTAGGGACATTTTCGACAGTATTCAACCACACACACACAGACACACACACAGACACACACACCACACACACACCACACACATCACACACATACACACACACACACACACACACACACACACACACAACATACATATTTTCAGTATATTTAGATCTTTTATAAATTGGTGTCTGTTTATATGCCACCTTGCAGTGACGGAGTTTGAAATTCACGATGGCATATTGAAATCAGACAAGCCCAGCAGACATGTCGTTTGTTTCTTGAGACGGTTTAGTAGTCTCACTGATGACGCGATCACCACTGAGAAAGACCCGAGTCGATACATTGACATCGACAGACACAATGACCAGGTGACCATATAATCATAATCATAATCAGTGCTTGCACAATACGGATACCGATATTTAAATATGATAAACGCAACACATCAAACAATTCGATACAGGAAAGGCTCATTTAATTATACTGGCAATTTACTACCATTGTCGATGTATTTCTTTTTAATAGACTGCATTTGGTGTCACCTTTTGTTTGATGGTTATTTTATTGTTATCAGTGGTGTAGCCAGAAGTGGCATAACTGAATGCTCTCGTCAATACTTCAAAATGCTGCCTGATTATTATGTGTTTTTGGACATCAGTTCCTAATCATACTACCATCTAGTTTTCACCTGGATTTAAACTACGTTGATCTCCGTGTCACTGTGTGTCATTGGGTATGTTGTATCAATTCAGAAGAACGTATTGAATGATTGATACAAAGTATATAACTGAAAGAAGGATTACTTATGTAGCTATTCGTGATCCCGATAACATTTAAATTATATTTTATATTGGCATTTCAGGAATCCCTTGGCGCATAAGTTCGTTTTGGATAAAAGAAAATACAACGTGCCCGTCATCAAACCTATATAACAACGTTTGCACCCTTGAACCTTTCCCAACGTTTCTTCCCGTCAGGTCCACATAAATAGGAATATAGAGAGGCTTCGCAGACACGTGCAGGAGACATTGTTACCTGCTAGTCTCGCTCAGGCAAATATCTACAAGTACAACATACCATGGCTGGCCGGAGGCGGGGTCCAGCCAACCACAGACTCCCAGCACGCCGCCTACATCCAACAGTTCGGCCACGATTTCATCAGCAGTGTCCTCTCTCTAATCAACGCAGCTCGTAACCGCAAAGAGTCGCAGATCCCGACTACGGAATACTACAGGTTTGTTAAATGTTTTCTTCAAATAACACGTTTAGATTATTAGCTGACAAATGAACACTTGGTTGCAGTGGAGTGCAGTGGTATAGTGCCTAGAGCAGGGTTTCCCAAATTTATTTCCTTGAGGCCCACGTATGGTGCTGCTAAAGCCACTGAGGCCAACTGTATTGCAAACAATTATCGATACATTATTGAAGATTTGCATTTTATTAAATCAAAATATACTAAAATTATTATTATGGCACCAAAGAATATTTGCACAGTATTCCAACCAGTTATGTGAAAGGTGGTTTATTTAAAAGTACAAATGCAGCATAATATCAACAGTGTTCATGAAAAAAACTTACAAGTCGTTAGCTTCAATGCGTGTCTGTTTCTCTGTGCACAGTTTGTCCATCTGAAGTGTTATCTCTGTCAAACTCAGCCTGATGTCATCTTCAATATCAACTTTTGCAAAATAGTTGGTTTTGCTGCCAATGCTGAAAACCCAGTTCACTCAGCTGTATGAACCTAGCGACAAACAGTGGAGACTATTTGTGTACGAATAATCTTTGTGCATTAATTGCAGCGTGGCTGAATACTTCCCAGAGAAGTCGGGGTGGTGTTCGATTAAATAGATCTGCCATGGAATAAAATGTATAACGCCTTGAGCAGTCCTAAAAGGACTGGATAGTGTGGTATATAAGAACGTACCTTTATTTTATACGCAAGTATTGTATTAGAATGTATATACGAAATTATGCATACATGCATATATGCATGATGTACGCACGAATGGATGAATGTATGCATGCATTAATTAGTCTAGATTTAACAAGATTTAACAAGATTGCCATCCAGAGAATTAACTCTAGATGGCAGGTGGACAAGGAAGCCCTTTGGCTTATCGAGAATCCAACCCTTTTATCTACATATATCCAGCCCTTCTGAGGTATGTGTTGATTTTATTTTTAAACATATTCACACTACTAGCACCCACACAGATAATCTGTTCCATTCATTCACAGTCCTTTGTGAAAATGATAACTTCTTTACGTCTAATCTACACTGCTCCTTTACTAATGTAACTTCGTGTCCTCTAGTCTTTCTATCTTTCTTAACCGAAAAAAAAACATATTTCTATCAATATTTTCATAACCATTCAATATTTAAAACACTTCTATCTGATCTCCTCTCAATCTCCTGGTCTCTAGTGTTGTTAAGCCACATTCTTTTAGGCGTTTTTCATAAGTAAGATCCCTCAGTTTTTGTATCATTTTAGTCGCACTCCTCTGTACTCTTTCTAGCATATCTATGTCCTTCTTGCGGTATGGCCTCCACGCTTGTATACAATATTCTAAATGAGGCCTAACTATTGTTTTGTACAGCGGTATTATTAGTTCTTTTTCTTTATATGCTATATTTCGCCTAATCAATACAAGGATTTGATTTCCTTTTGAAGCTGCAATTCCACACTGCTCTGAAACCTTCATGTCAACACTAATTGTCAGCCCTAAGTCTTTTTCTTTTACAGTAGTACTTAGTATAGTTCCCCCCATTGTATATTCTACATATTCGTTCCAATGTTCTGTGTGAAGGCATTTACATTTCCCAAAATTGAACAACATTTGCCACTTTTCAGACCATTTGATCAACCTGTCAAGATCATCTTGTAAATGCTGTCTATCTCCATCACTTTTAATCCTTCTAAACACTTTTGTATCATCTGCAAATTTTAACACCTTGCTAGCTATATCATCGTCCAAATCGTTTATATATATTAAGAATAATATAGGTCCCAGTACTGATCCCTGTGGAACCCCACTCAAAACTGATTTCCACTTTGAAGCCTCCCCATCAACAACTATCCGTTGTCTTCTGTCAATCAGCCATTTTTCTATTCAGTTAATTATACCATTTCCTATGCTATGGGCCTTTAGTTTAAGCAGAAATCTTTGATGTGGTACTTTGTCGAAAGCTTTTTGAAAAACTAAGTAGATGATATCTACTGGTGATCCATCGTCTACCCACTTAGTGATATCTTCCAAAAAACATAACATATTTGTTAAGCATGACCTCGCTTTTAGAAACCCATGTTGAGATGGGTTTATCAAGTTAAGTTTAACAAGAAAATCCACCATGTGATCTTTAATTAGTCTTTCTAATAATTTACAAATCACAGATGTTAAACTAACTGGTCTATAATTATTTGACTCGTTTCTCGAACCTTTTTTAAATAACGGTATAATGTTTGCTTCTTTCCATTCTAAAGGAACAACTCCCTCTTCTAATGACAAGTTGAAAACTGTTGCAAGTGGTATGCTAATTTGTTCTACAATTTCCAATAGTAGTTTGGGTGGAATACCATCCACTCCAGGTGATTTATTATCCTTCATAGCCCTAATTTTCTTAGCTACCATTTCTGGGGTTACAATTAACTGTCTTAAATAATCCGATTCTGCCCCTTGAACTTAGCCTCTGGTACTGGCAGTGAACTTGTGTCTTCTCTGGTAAACACTGAACTAAAATACTCATTAAGAATCCTTCTGATATTACATTTCCAGCACTATCTTCTAGAGGACCGACCTTATCCTGAACTTTCTGTTTGCTTCGAACATACGCATAAAAACTCTTGCTGTCATGTTTTATATTAAAAGTTCATTTATGTTCATAGCTACTCTTTGAATTTCTAATTTCAGCTGTAGCTTGGTTTAGTGCTTCTTTATAAATGTTGTAGTCTTCGTCATTTCCAGTACGTCTATATGACTTCCACATAATTTGTTTATACTTAATTTTTCTAATGGCTTCTTTCGATAAGTGTTTCTTTTTGGACCGTTTCCCGTGTTTTTAAGGGAACAAATTTGACAATGATGCATTCAATTTTAACAATATATCAATCTCTGATGTCACTGTATGATTATGAATGTATATAATCATGCACGCTCATTACACAACGTTATAAACTTACAACATTGGTACATGTGCACATTTTGTACCAGTTCAATATAATTGTGTATTTTGTACTTATATGTATGCAGTGAAATATTAACGTATAATGCAATAAATACACTTGTCTATAGCATTTATTAGGGTAATGGTCGGAATGCACCAGTCGCAATGCACCAACTGCCTAGTCGCAATGCTCCAACCGCGTGGTCGCAATGCCCCAACCGCCTGGTCGCAATGCTCCAATGAGGTGGTCGCAATGCACCATTTTTGGTCGGAATGTCCCATTTTGGTAATAACGACCTGGTCGCAATGCTCCAATGGTTTGGCGCAATGCACCTCTTATATGGTATATATATATACATATAGAGATATATATATATATATATATATATATTATAAAACATAGTTTCTCTGTTTGTTTGTTTATTTGTATGTTAGATTTCCCCGGGTAACTCGGCTAGTATACGACTTCGTTAAGTATCGCCCACGCGACTTTGCGTATATTACTTTATATATATATATATATATATACACATGGGTAGTGATATATGTACATGGACTTTGCTTGAAATTGTAACTACATCATACTGTTAATAGTGGGTGTCATAGTTAAAAAATATACAACTTATTGTGAATTATATGATAAAAGAACGGAATTTGGTAAATATGTAGAATAGTTCGTAGTTATGTAATAGTTCGTTTTTATGAAGACCTCCATGATGTATACATGTATATTTATAATGTTATTATTATTACTAGATCGTTGCACGTGTTTGAACTGATTCGTTCGCTACACATAAACTATAAGAACACTGATGGATTGTTTTCAAAGACAATCTAGCCATCTCCTCATTAGTAACGAATGCACCAATCGAATACCTGCTATCGTCCGCGTGGCGTGAACGGAGATAAGGAAATTGAGAAGAAAGCACATACACTCAAAAGCACGTGTAGCGATGACCAATCTTCACAACCCCATCACAAAGGGGTCGCCAACAGGTGTGATATCCTGTGTTTACACAAACCGTGACTACACACATTCTTAGAGAAGAAGAGTATCAACAAATATTTGTGCTACGCAACTTAATTGAACATTAGTTATTATTATTGTTGTTACATACTACATCTTTGATCTATTATAACAACTTAATCCACACGATAGACGTGCAATTATTATTACCTTGTTTACACAGTTATTCTGAGGTTGACCAGTTCACCAAATAAGTACTTATTTTATACTAGTTTAAATTAATGAACTGGTTACAGCCTTGGTTGGCTCCACTGTCAGCCCGGAATTGAATGTCATGTCACCGTCTGTTACACTTGTTTGATTATGTTTGTATGTATGATTTACACAATTCTATATGTATGTCTGTCTGCCTGTCTGTCTGTCCATCTGTCTGTCTGTCTGTCTGTATGTCTGTCTGTCTGTCTGTCTGTCTGTATGTCTGTCTGTCTGTCTATATATCTATTTTCTTGTTATTCAGAATGTAATGTAAGACAATATACTAACACAAATCTGACACGCAAGATCTGCTCAGTTCCTAACTTCTATTCAAACCATTCAAGGAGGACTTAGTAAGAACTGGATTACCCAGGTAGTCCTTCAAATCATCAAAGTCAAACTTCAGCTAGATGCTGCTAATGTCGGACGCGTTGTTTCAACGCACTTTCTATATTGCGGTTCGATGAAACAATACAAGGATATTAAACCAATTGCTATGGCCTCCAAATCAAAGACCAGACAACATGCAACAATCTGCTCAATAAAACAAAGCAGGAGTAGAGAAACCAATTACACAACCCTCTAAATATTATTGACACACACACGCCACTATTGTCATTGTTGTTGTTGTCAGCTTGTCACATTAAAATTCAAAGGTCATTATTTCAGTGTAATTTAATAATGAATGTCTACACTTGTATAAGAAGATATAACCTTCAATTATTTCTAGAAAATCAAAACGAAAACTTCCTCGAAACAATATAGTAACTATAATGCAGTATTTTTTTATTAGAGTCTCACTCTCACCGACGAGGACATTTTATGTGCTTTCTATTGATAAATATATTTTTTGTTTTATTAGTTTCTTAACATATTTATGGTTATTCTTCTTGTATAAATGAATGTATTTATAATAGTTTTAAAGAATGTCTTAATTTATTTAAACGTTTTTTTTAATGATCTCTCTTTTTTAGTAACTATATTTAAGGTGATGTTATATTTTTTACATATTTATTTCTTAGTTAGCATTTCTTTTTATGTAAAATACTATTATATACGTGTGCATGTATGTAAAGCGCCCGAGGGCAATTTTAATTGATTGGGCGCTATATAAGTACTTTTATTTATTATATATTTATTATTACTCCGTGTATTGATTAATTAATAATTTATATTTTCACTCGGTAACATACTTAATTTACACTATTTTCGATGGCCGAGCCATTCATGCATCATTTACATCGTACAACATGTGTAGAGGACAAATTAAAATAGAAAAATAATTGTTTTTTTTATTATAATAAAGAATACAAAGATGTGAACATGCATTAAAACATAAAACACATAACTACTATATATATATATATATACATATATATATATATGTATATATATATATATATATGTAGATATATATATAAATCGAAAATAGTATACAACTGTATATATACCTTTATTATTTTATTTAATATCGTTTGTATTATATGTGCGTGTGTGTGTGTGTGTGTGTGTGTGTGTGTGTATTATATATATACAGGGCTGTATATATATATATATATATGTATATATATACAGTATATATGTATATGTATATATATATATATAACAACCAACATAAAAGATCTGCTCAACGCATGATCAGGATGCTTATTAGGGTATTACTACATGACTTCTACACATCAAAGGACAATGTAATCGATATTTCATGATAAGTTATGTAATACAATTATACACGTGTATACGAAGACAAAACATAGTTTACTTTCAAGGATGTACAGAAAGTCAACGAAACATGTTATTTCTATATTAGCTATGCATTTAATGTTTTAATATATACAATTGTATTATCTATATATGCATAGGTTTAACAATATTACAATCAGTGGGGCATTCCCACCAAAAGTGGTGCATTGCGACCAGACCGTTGGAGCATTGCGACTACGCCGTTGGAGCATTCCGACTATGCGGTTGGAGCATTGCGACTAGGTTTTGTGCATTCAGGTAGTGGTGCATTCAGGCAGTGGGGCATTCCGACTGTAATTCGATTTGTCGTTACACCGGGTATAGCTGACGAAAGCCAATTGCGCTGTCGACCTCCTGCGCCATTTCGGTCACGTGCTTTACGCGAGATCGGCATCCCACGCATTCGAAAACAATAACAACATACACGTGCTTTGGTGTATCAAGATGAAGATTCCAAAGTGGTTGTACGAAGGTACGTATTACACTTTCGCATTTAACAACAAGAACGCGTAGCCGTGTATTAATTCAACGAGAATTGCAACTTGCGAACGTCTACACTGACTAAGCCTAAGCCAGTCACCAGGTCCATGACGATATCGGCCAGAGATTCTTCTTCTTCTTCTTCTTCTTCCGGTAATCCACTACCGTCATTACTGACGACTTCGTGGATGGTGTGGTGTTTGTTGCGTGCGCCAGGTGTGCATATGTGCAGTGCTGGTTGTAACTGTTTATAAAATCATGTGCGAGTGCAAGTTAAAACAACAGAGGTCACTCTTAGTTAGACTTTGTTTGTGCTAGTGTTGGCAAGGCACTGCTTGAAAGCATCTAGGGAGGGAGATTGAACTGATTGGGCGGTTAGGTTATTCCAGGGTATTATTGTGGCTATAAAAAAGGAATGTTGGAAAGCCTGTGTTCGGGAACGTTGAACCATTAATTGGAACGGATGTCCTCTGCGCCCCTCAGCTAAGAGTTCTGTGGCGCAGTGGGTACGGGCTGGCTTTGTGTAAAGGCTGGCATGGATGTCGACTAGGCCGTTTTGAATTTTGTACATCATGTTAAGCCTCGCAAGACATCTGCGCTGTTCTAGGGACTGCCATTGCAATTGGTGGAGCATGGAGGTTGGGCTGCTGTGGCGCCGCAAGTCACCATAGACGTATCTGGCAGCACGCCTCTGTACCATCTCTAGTTTGTCGATGTTTCGCTTGGTGGCAGGGTCCCAGACGGCAGAAGCGTACTCTATTGTTGGTCTGACGTATGTCTGATAACAGTATGATTTAACTGGTCTAGGGCAGTTGCTGGTGTTTCGGTTAAGGAAGGCAAGGGTGCTATTGGCTTTCTTAGTGATGGCGTCCACATGGTGGTTCCAGGACAGTTTGCTATTGATGTTAACGCCTAGGTACTTTGCAGTGTTTTGTAGGTGTTCTCCTGTAGACGCTGCCACTTGCCTAGCTTTCTGCTGTTTTGATTTGGGGATGTGGTCTATGGCTAAGGCTAATTTGTGGTCATGAATGAAGTATTCTGAGAGGATAGGTTTAGTTTTGTTGGTGATTCTTAAGATTTCACATTTGTCTGGGTGGAAGCTCATGAGCCATGTCTTCTCCCATTCCTGGAGCCTATTGAGGTCCTCCTCTGCAGGCGCACTGAGTCTTCCACGCTGCTGATTCTGCGATACAGTAGACTGTCATCTGCATACAGTTTGATGTTTGATGTCACGCAGTTTGGTATGTCGTTGATATAAACTAGGAACAGCAGCGGTCCTAACACAGTGCCCTGCGGGACGCCTGATAGCACGGGGGTCTCTTTGGAAGAGCTTCCATTCACTAGTACTCTCTGTGTCCGGTTGTGTAAGAATGATTCGATCCATTCTAGGATGTTGCCCCGGACCCCGTAGTATTTTAGTTTTAGTATGAGTCTGCGATGGGGCACTTTGTCGAACGCCTTGCTGAAATCAAGGAGTATACAATCCATTTGCCCCCCCCCCCCTCATCGAGTGTGTGAGCTAAATCATGTAGGGTTCCTAGAAGCTGTGTCTCTGTGGATCGCTTCTTCCTGAAGCCATGCTGGGCATCTGTGAGGATGTTGTGGTTATCAAACTGTGTCATGATGTGGGAGCGGACTATGTGTTCAAGGAGTTTGCATAAGACAGAGGTTAGGGAGATGGGGCGGTAATTTTCAGCTTTCCCTCTGTCGCCCTTTTTGAATGCTGGTACTACGTTTGCTTTTAGCCACTCAGATGGGGTGTGTTGTTGAATGGAGGCCTGGAATAGGAGGGTTATTGCGGGGGATAGCTCATCGGCAGTTTCTTTCAACACTCTGGTGGGGATCTCATCAGGTCCTGTAGCTTTATGTGGGTTTAATCCAGCCATGAGCTTGTTCACTCCTTTAACGGTTATGTTTATGTCTGGTAGTGTGGGGTATGGGCTGGGGCCTAGGCTGGGTAGGGGGCCTTCTGGTTATTTTGTGAATACCGATGAGAACTGCTCATTTAGTATATCGGCTTGTGTTTTATTGTCACTATGTGTCTGACCATCTCTCTTAAGGGGGGATACTCCAACGTTGTCACTGCGCTTTGATTTGACATAAGTCCAGAGCTTTTTCTTAGCACTGGAACCTCCATCTGTGATAAGGCCATTGACATAGCGGTCGTGTGCTTGTCTACAAGTGCGCTGTAGCTCGTTTTTCAAGCTGCGGTATCTTTCCCAATTCTGGGTTTGTTTGGCTTGAGTGTATGCTCGCTGCTTACGTTTTGCTAGCCGCTTGATTTGTGCGTTTACCCATGGTTGGTTGCGTCTAGTTGAGGTCATCTTAGTTGGAACGTGCCTGTTTGTAAGGGATTTCAGGCCTGTTTTGAGAGACTCCCATATCTCTTCCACTGGTGATTCTGCTGAGAATTTGTCAAGGATTGATGATGACAGTCTGGCGGCTTCTGCCTTTATTTCTGTGATGTTTACTTTGGACCAGAGGAAGACTTTTCTCCTGGTTGGTTTGGTGCGTGTGACATTAGCTGTAGCTTCAAGAAGGATTGCTGCATGGTCACGCCGACTATGTCCTCAATTCGGCTTACAAGGGATGGTCTGTTTGTGAAAATTAGATCTAAGCAGTTTTTTTCTCGAGTGTTTACGTGGACTATTTGATCCAAACCTAGGTCGGCTTTCATATTCAGAAAGAGCTCATTGATGGGTTTGGGATACCGAACTTTGTAAGGGGCTGGTTTGGTGGAGTCAGTTAGCCAGTCAATGTCGGGCAAGTTAAAATCGCCGTATACCCAGAATATAGCTCTGGGGTTTGATTGCATGAGGGAGGCAATGGTCTCTCTTACGTATGTGGCCATAGCGACGTCTCTGTTAGGGGGCCGATATACGCCGACAACAATTACAGGTGGTTGGTTGTGTGGCATTTTGATTTTGCATGCTGATATCTCGCTTCCAGTGTGGTTTTCGTTTGTTATAGGGATGTCTTCTGCTACAATATCATCTTTAATTGCGATGAGGGTTCCACCGTACCCATCGCTAATGTTCTCATCTCTGTCTGTTCTAGATATTGTATGGTAGCCAGGTGGTAGGAATTCGGGATCTGTTGCTGTGCTTGTGAGCTGGGTTTCTGTTGCTACAATAATGTCTGGGGAGATAGATTCTGTGGTGAGTGCTAGGGTGTGCCTTTTTTTAAAATGGATTGTCTGAACCCGACCAACTCCACGACCACCCTGGCAGCCCTCTCCACACCTCATCACCCAAAGCTACACCAAACTCACCCAAACCACCACTCACTACCAAAAACATACTAAGAATCCTAGTAGCCTTTTGGCTACTAGATTAATGGTTGCAAGCTATGCCTATGTATTTTTTTTGTTTATGCGTATACGCTGATTGATTAAGTTGTGTTGGGGATGATTTGATTTCGCGCGCTTTAATTCTTGTTTACACCTCCGCCATCTTGTTTTGAAAAGTTTGGGCTGTTGTTAAGCAAAATAATTTAATAGTCTAAGACTTGGGGATGATAGATCGTAAGTTTACTTATATGCACGCTTAGTGGTGATGATAATATTGTTCGCCTGCCAACCTGGGATAATGACAATCACTAGAATTTGTGTAATTAGGTGCCAACGTAGGAGCGGGTAAAAAGAAAAAACAACACCTGACGCATGCGCACTCAATTCCACTCAGTCAGAGGCTGTGACAACGAGTATATTATTTGATATGCATTGTATTTGGTTACGTAGGATCTTGTTAATAAGCTATGTTATTGCGACAATACATATAGAGAATAGATGACGTGAGGGTGCGAAATGACAAGTAACATTGGTTTGGCAGTAGGCCCCATTTGATCGTGCAAGTAACTTAGTCAGGGAGCATCCGTAATTTCGTGCAACAGAGCGTCAAACACGGGAGTATAATATTGGTGATCATAATTATTAAAACAGTGTTTTGTGACTCACATTTTGATACTATCACTGCAGAATGTTGTTGATTTGCATTGTAGTTTATGCAAAATGAGATTTTTATATGACAACCATGTCCATGATGGTGGTGACGATTTTATTCAATGTAAACGTGTAAATACATAACATATAAATACAGCTAGAGTACACCATATATAAGGATTACACATGATTATGCTCGCACTTGTTTCCATTGTGGTCCTTGGTGCCTGGCTATAGTTTATGTAATTGGTATCCTGTGATACCTTTCAACTGACATATGCCAGCTATTCTTGTGTATTTACCAATATGTGTATATATTCTCACCACAGCAATATATGAATGCATAATACGTAACTTGAATTATGATTTTGCTAGAGGCCACACTGCAACCCAAGAATGGGAATGAGACGAGGCAGAAGAGGAGCGAAGGAGGTCACCGGGGTCAGGCAGACACCGGGAGGAACATAGTCTGCGAGAGGCCAACATTTGATAAATCCAGGTAATTTCAAATTTATAACAATCAACCATGTATAAGTTGTCAACAAATTTTAATGTGCACATTTACATATATATTTGTTTTCATACACACTGTAATAATAACATCTTGGACATGGAAAACTAAGTTGACTTCTGCACTTATATTATACCCACAGGCATATTAATACACCTTTAAAAGTATTTAGCATATGGCGATGACTCGGAAATAAGTTTATAAAATATATTATTAATTTCTTAAGAAGGTAAACATACATGTTATGAACCTTTGAATACTTGGCGAGGAAAATATACTGTTAGCATCACAATAACACCTCATTTTGTCATTTCCGACATTCGCCTTGACCATTCAACCTCAGGCAGAACCTTAAAATGTCAAACATGAATATGTGTAGTAGTTACACATGGCAGACACTGACATGAATTTGTATACTGAAAACAAAACATATAAAGCATATAGCAGAATTCAAATCAGTCTATAATATTGACAAAGATCAGGCATCACTGTAATGAAATTGAACAATTTTTAATTCGTAATACCAATGAACACCTTGTAAAGAAAAAATAGTTAAAATGTTTCACCGTTTTGAAAAAGAGCATATTCTACTAATGTCTGCATGTTGTATCAACCAGCCCCCTCCCTCCTCCGGAACAACCCCGGTAAACACTGACTGTTCCTAAGATATAAACATGTATATATGCAGCTGTAGTAGCACATTTCTTGCTGCCGTTTTTCTTGTGAAATGCTGCAGGTCACACATGAAACATTATTTTATATTTACTGATTATGAGAATGAACATTCCATAATTATTTAATCCCTACGCTACAATGATACCTATTTTTGTTTACTGAAAATATGCTTTTCTTTACAGGAGATTGGACTAGTGTGCTTAGTACCACTAGTTCTCCAAGTTAATATGGCATACTGGGCAGTAGTATGTGTCCAGGATCTCGGACAAGATTGTACAACCATGCAGCATGCTGCATATTAATGGTTTGTCATGTGAATGTCCACCGATTAATCCCAATTGTGTCATGTGTTGCATCCATGACAGATTCTCCAGTGCCGATGGGGTGTGCACTGGCTTCCAGGTCAGTCAGTTAGCTTAACTGACTAAAAACCAATGTAGAATGTAGGTTGCTCGACATATGAATATGGTGACGCCTGACTAGCTCGGCAGTTGGTGATGGAACGGTGGGTGCCAGGGTCTGGCAGATATGGCATGAGTCTTCGGGCAACAACTCTTGATGCTGTGAGACAGGTTTAGTGTCGAGCATTTTTCAGTGAACTACATCGGTTTGGATATCGATGACATCACCATATGTGTTCGTTGTCTTCGATGGTACTGCATACCAGCTTCCTGACATTTTGCTGTACATCCGCATCTACCTATACCGGAGACAAAGTGACAATTAGTATGGCTCTGACATGTATGATATTTTATATGTGATGACACATTTATCGAAAGTCGATAATACATGGTATTTGTATTCAATTAAACTTTAACTTTTAGCAGTGTCCATGAAAAAATACATCAATTATCCAGCATTGTTACAGTGGTAGGGTTTCATTGTTTTTGTGTTGCTGATAGTCAGTGGCAGCCAGCTGAGTTCTTGCAATGTACACCAAGTACTTGTTATGTACAACACAAGTTTGTGATGAAGTAATGGCATTGAAAGCCTTTTCAAATTGTTCAACAACAATCTGTTGATACACTGACAGCAGCATTTTACTTGTTTAAGTTCTCTGTATCATGAGGACTGTTATATTTTTCATGTTGTTTCATATTTCTAAATTATTCTTTTTTATCACTGGTTTATATTTTCACAAATAATTTACATAATATTTTCATTTTGCATGATGATTATACACCTGTACCCATTGTACTAATTATTTTATAAACAACACTTCAGCAAAGTTAGTTCTGATATGGTGTAGTATCCAGTCCTCAGGATTGCTTAAAGCGCTTTACACTCAACTCCCTGGCAGACTTGTTAAATCGAACACCATCTCGATTTATGTGGGAAGCATTCAGCCACACTGAAATTAATACGCGAAGACTATTCGTACAAAATATTACGGTCTGTAGCCGGTACTCTTCATACAGCTGAGTAAACCTGAGCAATGTAGCATGTAGTGATTGTACATGTAATTCTCAGTCACATGGCGATGACCCTGACTAGTCTAGTCACTATTATTTGCGAGTTGTAAACATACATACCAAGTATTGCATAAACTACCAAATTGTTGAATGTTATATCACATTGACGTTTTTTTAACAAAGAACCATAAATTATGATTCTTTGTTAAAAAAACAATTATGATTCTTAATAGTTATTTTTATTTGACATGTACAGCCCCTGAACATAGTACATTTGTTCAACTAAACATCTTCCTAAGTAATTTGTTCTCATTGGTTTACATTTTATGGGCATGCGATATTAAACAAATTTGTTAAATAAACAATTTTTTTAGTAACTAAATTGTAAACGTACAAGGCATGTATAAACTACAACTAGCATTTGACATCACGTGTACTAGTGTTGTTTTTTGTAACAGAGAATCTTGATAACAGTTTCTGTTTTTTTTTTATATACCTGACATTTTTTCAACGTCTTCCTAATTTTTGTTTCTATAGTTGTTTTGCATTTTATGTACATGTGATATGTATATGATGTTAAAAATTATTACATTATACACATCAAGTGCAGTGATTGTACCTGTAGTTGTATTGTACTTTTCATTATTTTGTAGTCAATCTCATCAAATAGTGTCAATAAAATGTGTTTACTTTACATTGTCTTTACTTTAATTCACATGCATTTCTAACAATATACAATTTAACGAGGACACACATTACTGCAAAATCCTCATGCAAACAAACAAAATTATCACATACGGGGATGGATCCAGAAATCGAGTCAGGGGGGCACAAAAACCTCCACTGGCGGGCCGAACCAAATGGTGTAGTCTAAATTTTGTCGCTACCACGCTGCCATACCTTCACCCGCTCCACTGGAGTGGTAATGTTGGAAAACGCCATAACTTTCAGCTTATTATTATCACCTAAACTGGGGCACTATTATTATTTGCAGACACGCCAAATTCTTAAGGTCTAGAGGGGCCCGTCTGGATCCGCCTATGACATACTTGTTTATTGCTTGTATTTATAATTTTGATGACAGGTTTGGTGACAGAGTAACCACATTTGACAACACTCAATTACCTGAAGGTGAAGAGCTTTGAAGCACATCTGCATGTGGTGTTGACACACCTCGAGTTCTGAAAATATAGTACATGTATTAATAAAATAACAATAATCATTTTAATGTACACTGTACTTGCAAAAGTTGCAGTGCAATGAACGACTACCTGCCAAATGCAACCAATGCGAACGGTCAAAAGCTATATATATATATATACATGTTATGGACATTAAATTTCAAAGGGGCGCTGGTTTTCTGAACATAATAAAAACTCACAGACAGGGCAATCAAAAAACCTGGTGAAACTACAGGAATATTATTTTCCTTGTAAATAATTAAATACCAAGATTACATACAATTACAATTGAATTCATATTAATTGTTTTAATATCCAATAATAGTAATTTTTTATATAAAAGTAATAGATTAGTTAAATTAATTACTATTACATTACTGTTGTTAGTCAATTATGTACATATTGTTTTTTGTTCAACCTATTACTATTGGTTCAATAATTATAATCGTTACGGATCATTTATAATGTATTTACACTGTTACTATTATCCCAAGCCTACTTAGGCTACTACCATATACGACATAGACATAATAGTCACTATCATTGACAGGTATATGCCATAGCGTCATACTGTTAGCTGAAATTAGTCGATACTACAGTAAACAGGGCCCAACCAGGCCGCCCATATCGCCATTGGCTATGACTAAAAGGTAAACAATTAAATAAATTTAGTACAAGCAACATTAATATACGTGACTATAGCTTAATAATGTTAAATTACTAACCTGACTGGAAGAACCTTTGCAAACGCTGCATCTCATTTGTTGATGGGGTCGGCACACTGTCAGTTTTCCCATTGGCGACCATGTTAATGTTTTGTGTGATTATAAGAAAACGTGACCTATAAAGTTTCTTAAACTTCTCACCTGCTGTTATTATCATCTCATTGACATGCTGGTCGAGTTTAATCAAAATCGAATATCTCTAGCTCTTGCAAAATGCCTGTATGTATGACACCCGTCAATATTTACAAATGGATGCAGGCAGTAATCCAGCTAAAGTGTCAACTAGCCAAATTGCTGCCAGATACCCTTCCGCTTAGTAAAATCAGCTAAAAAGACACCATTTTACTGTCAACAGCTTCTACAATCACATCTAGAAATCTGACTACTCAAATGCACTTATGTCAGAGCAAGTGAATATTGTAGTCATTTCTCAAAAATATACTGCACTCTTTTTCGCCAACTCCTGTTTACTTTGTTTCGTTCCATACTATAGTCGTTTCCAAATAAAAATACACCTTATGCGTGGGTAGTGTTTTTGTCTGTCTAATTTAGCCCATTTTGTTGTGTCGGTGGCATATATGTTCGTGGACATCCACACCTTGCCTAAACTCTGAATTCCATAACATCAACAGCGCCAAAGGGTGGGGTCAAAGGTCAATATCGCCCATAATTCGCGATCACGAGAAGACGAGAACGGGATTCCACGCAAAGTTCAATGTCCATACTCAGCTCAAATGGAAGCAAAAAACCGGATCCGGTTTTTACTAAAAACGAAAGAGTTCGTAGTTTTTGTTTTAATTTTAAGTAACTTTAAATTTCATTGTATGTTGATGCTACTATACAAAAAGCATACAATGTTTGGCATTATAAAAACAGTTAATGTATTGTCTTTGTTTGGATGTCTCAATATTGGGAGATGCTGTTGACTTTGGAACGTAAATGTGTGTAAGCATTTATTGAAAATGCGAAAACATCATAATAGAATGTTTAATTTTCAATTGTCTTGCCTCCTAAAGCGGTTTCGACGAAGTTGCCCACCACCTCCACTTCTGCGTTGCCAAGTGCAAGACGTTCAGAGGCCGCGATGATGCTCTTCGGTCAATCCGATGCTTCCTGTCCGGCACGCGTAAACACACGCCGCTCGTCGTCTATGCGCAATCTGGGGTCGGTAAGACGTCTTTGATGGCCGCCGTCGCGTACCATCTACCGTCGTGGTTCGGTGTCAGCTCCGTTCGCGTTGTCTGCTTCCTCGGCACGTCACCAGAAAGCAGTGACATATTCAGTGTTCTGTTCAGCATCGCTGGGCAGTTGGCCGACAGCCACGGCATGCTCATGGAGCCGGTCGGCTATCGGACGATGAAAAGCCTCGTGAAATACCTTCCTCGCTTTCTTCGTAATGTATCTCGAACAAGCAATGAGCACGTGTTCATCCTGCTGGATTCTATAGACCAGCTGCAGCCGTCCGACGGAGCGTATGCTCTTAAGTGGCTACCTCTCGAAATACCGTCGAGAGTACACATCATCCTGTCAACACTGCCGGCCACACACGACATCCTGTCCACTGCTCGCCGCCTCATCACAGACCCTGGTGCCTTCCTTGAGGTACACCCACTGCCGGAGAGTACAGGCAACGAAATCATTGGGAAGAAACATATGACATCTCTTTTAGTATCATTCTGCCACTAACACAAATTCCCTATACGCAGCAGCATCTGGTTGCTAATGCATCTTTCGTGTGCTACGTCCACTCGGTACCCCCTCACCCCCAGTGTATATATGATGACATGTGTTGCAGAATTGTTCATGCAGCCCTTTCTCTGTTTGTATAAAGTTGCACCAACTGTTGCGTAGGTTGGTAATGGGCAATCCAAATTTATTAATCCACAGGGATTGCCACTGTGCACAAACAATCTATACAGTGTATTTCGCATCCTGTGCACAGACAGGTACATAAAGATTACTGATCTATGTACCGCATATGCTATGTACTACAATTTGTGCATAATTATATATAATAATTTTCCATTCTAGCTAGTTAGTGACTGAAAAAACCCTTGAATGCTGTTAGACATATTTACAGCACACGAACTGTCACATACTTACAATATATAAATTCAAGGGAAAAAGATACCTGTGTGCATACTGCACACCTTCTATATTACTAGCTAGATTATTTACCTCAATTTGCTATATACAAAAGTGGGGGGCTCGAACCCCCTCCCCTGACAGTATTCATGGAACATGTCTATCTAGTGATCTGATATTGACCATGCTAAATTGCAGATATTATATGAAAAACAATACATGTACACCAGAGACACACTGGGAGGGTGAGAGGGAATCAAAATTTGGGTGATAACTGAAGGCGAAGTGTTCTGTACGACAATGCAGCTGACGAACGTAGTTGGGACGATCGTACGATTTCAACAATATGTGAAGGATATAATACGCTAATTTACTTCGTACTTGTGATAACAAAGAGGCAGACAATACGATAGACAGCATAATGTGCATGGATAGGCTGATTAAATCGATATTTGTCTGTGTAAATGTAGGCCCTACTATGAAGGCTTCTAGATATCCGGTGAGTCGAAAGCAGTAAGGATTTTCGCACAGTGCGCGCATGACGCATTTTAGGCTGCTTCAAGCAGAACAGAACTAGACAATAATAATATAACGAGGCGAACAATTTACATAAAATGTCTTGTGAAGTTGAAATGCTACACACCACACGATATAGTATTATTATTTAATATATCATAAAATCATCAACGTTATCTCTTGTCATCATGTTTGCAATTCTTCCATCGATGCTGTTTTAGATTCGGTGCTAGTCAACAAGGGACGTACCCTGACGTCCACTCAGCGTAAGTTGTTAGTGTCGTCTCTTGCACGGACGCCCAGTCCACTCTTCCTCAAGCTGATGCTCGACCGCGCCACTTCATGGCATTCTTACACTCCGCCAGAGGACGTCGTCGTCGCAACGTCTGTGCGCCATGCCATTACACAGCTGTTCTGCCGGCTTGAGCGTAAGTTCGGTGTCACATTTGTTGGCCATGCTCTCGGCTACATCACAGTGGGGCTGAATGGACTCTCCCAGGTAAGGGTCAATTGTCACAGCTACATTCATTATACGAATGACTGATGATTATCAAAGCTTGTTAAAGTGTGAATGTTTTGACTCGATCATCGATGACAAGTTGTTATTCACGCTATTAAATTAATTGACCAATCGATCGATCAAACAAACGACCAATAAGTCATATTCATTTCAGAACAAAATATAGCAATATACTATGTCTATAATATAAAATGTGGCAATACGTCACATAGCACACGTTCCCAAGTGTGTATAAACTGCACGTATCCACTTCATACGCAGTACAGAGGTTAGGGAGGTCGGAAGAAATCACGCAAACGCGTTTGCATTGGGACGCAATGCTAAATCGCCTATGTTAAAAAAATTGTAAGTCCTTTGATTTATAAAGACTAATCATATATTTTATATCAAAAGAAACATAAATATGTCTTCTTTGTGATAAAAATACCTGCTTTTGCGAATTCGTAATGCTTCATTCAGATACTCGTGATGAAACAACGACACCCACCGAAATTTCGTTTCGTTGCGGACGCAGCCATATTTAATCTCGCGGAAGGGCGGTGTTTTTCATAAAATCACGTACTCGCATTATTGCCCGCCATGCTATGTTTGGCGATATGGTTGAAATCGCAAAATGATGCTCTTTCTTTTGGCGTGTTTCTTGTACGAATTGAAATAAAATTAAGAAAAATATGATATGTTGAACATTGGTCATATTTAGAGAGGATCTAAGGTATGAACAGCTTGCGGAAACTCTGGCAAACTACACCTGTGCTATTTAATAATGTATAAACGTAATATTAATGCAAATTTGGCGGAGATACACCTTTGCCCATTTTTGCCCCAAGCTCGAACGTAGCGGTACCCCATGTCCGGCAACGAATTTCTTCTATTATCGCTCACATACCCGGCGTACACATTATTGCAATCGTGTATTCTGAAGTTGTGTTTTAGCCATGCATTTGTTATTCGTGTTTACATATGCACAGACATGCTATCAGGTATTACATGGTGGACGTTATATGAATATTTTAAGTTTATTTTCAAGTTATAATCATGCAAAATAAATAACAAATGACAAAAAATATATGACAACCCCTCCATAAATTAGACATCTAATGTACTTCTAATTACACTGCATTGATCTTGCTGTAACTAACTGCATGTATAAACATTGGCTTGGTGGTGGTTTTTTGGGTGGTTTTTTACTGTATCTTCCTAGAAGTATTTAATTTGTAGATGAATATATGATTTCACATTTCCTGGTGTTGGTACAGTGCAACATTTTGCTTCAGCGGTGATTGATATGCATGCTTTTTCAACATTTTATTTTCGAATGCTTCAAGCAATGAAATGTGGTGCTTTCTAAAAAAAACAAGTTGCGTCAAATAGGCTGTTGAAATCTGTTCTAAACGTCTTAGAAACGCCACAGTTTCTCGCTGGATGTAAAACACTTGGACTCATCAGCAAGCTTGTCACCTGCCCCTCTGATGCATGATCGAAGACAAGAGTGTTCACATCTTGGACATGAATATTCACTACCAGCAACTCGTGTCATTCTGCCAAGAGTCATCCAGAAACATCAATGAGTTAATGAGTGGGACGAGTACGCCTATCTTTGGAGACGCTACTCGCATCAAGAAGGACAAGGTGTTTGAAATGCTGACAACGCGTTTTCTGATGTAGATGCAAATGCGGAAGTGATTCTTCATATCCCACTTCCAGCCAATCCTGTTCTCTGCAAACGGATCTTTGCAGATACAATATTACATCAGATAATTCAAAGTTGCATAGCAATATATATATATTATATATAATGTTGTACATGCATGCTGTGTAGCGAAATGCTTATTGTTGCTTGCATTAGTTAGCTATCCTTCTCACTTTACTAATTTTACGCACACGCACACGTGCGGACACACACACAAACATACATGTAAAATATGTTTATATAATTATATGGTGCAAGGCCAAAGCAGAATGTTTACATTAATGCATGCAATATCTGGCTATGTTTATACTGTCACACACATTTTATTAACTTTGCATACATGACAAGCATGCACGTACTCACTAACGTCCACATGATTTTGCTGGTATACCTGCCATTTCTAAAACATGTCAGATTTTTTTAATATCCACATAATGGAAACCATTAAAGCATATCCTCCAACCTGTGGGTAGCAGGCTTCCCAAGCTGGTTCAATGTGGAGTATGACAACGAGCCAGATATGTATATTGTGTAGACATACTTGTATATATATATGGATGACGATTTGAAAGTGGGGGACCTGGAGACACTTTTGTTTTCATATTTCCTTCAGATCAAAAAACTATCACACAAATTTATTCAATGGCCTTTACATAATTGTCTATAACTTCGCCAATTATCATCACAGAGAGTTAAAACTGGTATGGTTGTTTATCTCTTAAATATACCTTTCTACTGGTTTATCTTTGCCAATATGATGAATTATTGCATTTTCACCGACCTCCCTACAGAGGTGGTGCACACATAGATCTTTCCAATGCAGTCAACAATGTTGTTCGTGACAGATATCCGCCACATTAAACTGTATATACACTTTTGTCTAATTCAAGTATTGGAAAAGTCGGTGCCACAGCTAGCAACGATAAGACTAGTATTTACATGTCGTAGGTAGGCTGTGTATAATCCTAACGCATGTAATACATTCTTGACAGGTGGAGCTAGAGGACGTGCTGTCTACGGACAATGCTGTCCTCGATGAAGTTTACCAATACCACGACCCCCCAGTAGAAGGAGTTGTGCGCATCCCCGCTTTGCTGTGGGCAAGGGTCAATCATGACGTCGTTGAGTACATAATGGAGAGAAAGTCTCAGGGCAAGACGACGATGTTCTGGTATCACCGCCAGTTCATCGAGGCTGCGCATGAGCGATACACGCGACCGGAACAGTCCCGTCTCCTACACTAGCAGCTGGCCCGTTTATTCATGACGGCGGACTGCTTCCTGGAGACCGTGACGCTATCGAAGCGGAATCTCGCTGTTCCACACGCCGACCGCCAAGTGACACCGCAACCGATGACATCGCGCAACAAGCGTTTGCAACACGCTTTGCCTTATCACCTACTTGGTTGTGGCGACGCGGCATTGCTCAAGCAACATGCATTGTGCAACCTCGATTTCATGCTCGCCAAAATTGGCGGGGGTGGTCTTGTGGCGCTTATGAGAGACTATGAAGTGGCTCTGCAGTCGCACCCATGTGACTTAGAACTGGAGACGGTGTTACGATGCTTGCAGCAGATTGGCGGGGGCACGAACGGCGGTGCCCGTCTCATTCAGCTCACCCCTGTTGAACTCCTAACGCGCTTGCGCGCTGACGACACATCACAGCCGGCAATCGCCAAGATGTTGGGCGACGCGCGTGAACGCATCGAACGGGCCAAGGAGCCGGCCTTGTTGCCACTCTTCCCAGTAAACTCCACCGGCGAAGATCTCACCACGAACAACAACCAGCACCCGTCGTGGTACGTCGTTCCATGCTGCGGGGAAATCATTGCGACGTCGGTTGATAGAGTAAAGCTACTGATGCGTTATCGTGCCAACAACTGGGGGGACTGCCCTGTCTATAAGGTATGGAAGGTCGTTTGTGGCATGACTTGTCATGGTTAGACTTGGACATGTACAAAATCCAGGCATCATGAATGCATTTTATTTTAAATATAGTTGATCGTTTAGTTTCTGACTTTACCATAAATTCTACATTTACCTGAATGGCGTTCTATTGTAGGTGATCGATTGCTACAGTCGCCGAGAGTTTGCCGTGGTCGATGAGGGCAGTGTGTGTCCACCATTCATTAGCCATGACGGCGAGCACGTCTTCCTGCTGAAGGTCTCGACAGAGGCGAGTCAGGCAGCCACCAAGACAAAGTGCGACCAACGGCGATCTGGCTGTAATGCTAAGGTAGTTCTCGTTAAGCTAAGCTAATACAATGACATCAAATTTAAACACAGATTTAAACACACATGTTCTCCTCTTCTTTCCCTGTAAACCCGGGGTGAGGCTGGCTGGCCTTGGTAGTGAGCTTAGATTTCTGTTTTCTTTTCTTTTTCTTCCCCCTCACTGTTCTTGCACAGCTGTTTCCACCATCATCACTCGCTCTATCTTTCGCTCTCATTCTCCAATCCTCTCCCAATCACTCCAAATCTCTCTTTACATATTGGTCGTCCTCGTCTCTTTTTCCCTTCCACTCTACGGGCATCTGTTTTCTTTGCTAACCGTTCTTCTCTCATTCTCCCCACATGGCCAACCCACTTTAGCCGAATCCTCATCAGCTTCTTCTTAAAACTGTCTTTTACAGAGATGATTAGGTTAATGTATTATGTTTTATATGCATATTAAATCAAACATGAATTGACTTTTTGACCACCGTTTGTATGTCTTTCTCATTGTTAGAAGAGTGAATGCATCCTCATTCCAATATTCCAGCATTCCAACAAAATCAAAACACTATTGAATAGTACGACATATACACGCATGCTATAGTAATCATTTTATTTTTAATTCAGCTAGTCTTAGCGTTCGGTAACTCGTGATACACATATTTGGATTATTATCAGCTGTCTAGTAAATAACACGTGTGAACACTAAATTAGTATAATTCTTAATTTATTCGTTACTAAAAGTGCGTTGTGGAGTTGAATTGTGCAATTAATTACCTTTATAAAAAGTGTACATGGTTCGCAACATGTATGCAAACCCAGGTTTGGTGTGTCCATACCCGTGGCAATAAGAGCACATCAAACATTTGGGATATTGAACTATTACGCCTAAAATAAATCGATGTGTCTGGTCATTGAAGAACCAATAGAACGGCTAACTATAGTTATATCATAATTTTAGTCGAAGGTACACCAACCGTCCATCGGTGAAAACGATGCAAAGCTGTTTTGCGAGCGAGTGGACGTACACGGGACAGTCGTTCACAAACACATGTTGTCGTTCAGCATGAAACCACAAAGTCTCCTGACATGCACGTTCGTTGTCAGTAATGACAGTCGGTTTGTGGCGGTGGCGAGCGGCGACCATTAGCACGTAACACTATGGGACCTGACGCAAGAGTGCGTCGTCGCCAGGTATACAATAGCGACGAAATGGGCCAGCCACAAGATCGTCAAGCTCATTTTGTCTTCAAGAGCAAACCGGGTAATCGTGATACTACACGCGGTAGGCAACAGCGACACCGAAGTAAGGCATTTAACATGTCGTTTTGCCATTAATAGTCAGGAATAATCAATGTTTAGTTGTACAAACAGGTGAATACGCATTCGTTTTTAACCGTCCGTTTATATTATTAATGTGTGCGTGCGTGCGCCTGTTCGTGCGTGCGTGTACACATAAGATGATTTCCTAGAATGCAAATTATCGTCTGACCATCACTCCGGAACCTGAGTTTACCCAGCTATGTACGTTTTGTTTAGTGTATGTGCATGTATACACAGGCCCTACATATAGGTTAGCAACATTACCAAATTTAGCTCCGTAGTATTTTCATCCATATTTTGACAATTTTAGCAAATAACTGTTCTGCTTCTTCCTCTTCTTCTTATTAGTACAAGCAAAAATACCATCCTCCGGCAGGAACAACTTGATAGTTCCCACACGGTTCTCAGTTATCGTGTTCATTGGTTATAAACCAGGCAACTAATACTATGTATACACAAACACTGGGACCGCAGTTGAAATAATTGAAATAAGTATACTTCTGGGTCCTTTCTTGTGTTATCCTGGGTATTATTACTATTTATACAATATTTTAGCTTGTTCTCACCGTTACATGTGTACAGCACGTTATTGAATAAATTCAACCAACCAATCAAAAGGGGATGGTTTCACGAAGTATTCGTACTGAACGTTTGACGAAGATTTTGTAATATTGAACAGTTGTCATTTGATAGCAAAGTTATGCGTGTGTTTCTACCAGTGTACTATGAACACCGTCCACCTATCAGTTGGGGACGGTTTACGTAACTTGGGATAATCATGTTTCGATTGTTTGTAGAATTGCTAACATGCAGGCTTAATATAGGTAATAATAATAAGGTAACTTCTTTTACGCCTAAAACCAAGTTCAGAGGCGTATCAATGAAAAAGGGTTAGTAAATCTCAGAATCGCTGAGCGCCTTGTTATGGTTGTGTCGTTTGTAACCAGATACATTGAGAAAGGGTTCCTCATAATGTGTACGATATTGTCTCTAGATCGCCGCTGTTGTTGCGTACTCCTCTGTCGATAACGTGTCTGCCACTGTCAGCATTCGGGGCACCGTCATGGTGGATCACGTTACTCTTGTCAGCGATGACAAACGCTTACTTCTTCCGCTGACCATCAAGTCAGGTGTCCGAATGGAGTTTGTAGACATCGAGAGCGAGAAACTAGACAGACAGACCGTGTGTCTAAAGGAAGAAGGTGTCGTCGCAGTATCAGCCAGTGGGCTAGCTCAGACGAACATCGCATGTGCCGCGACATCTACCGCCATTTACGTGTACAATGTACCGGTGGACAGCGACACTTCCGATGGCAAGACGGTCGCCATCCCCATCCACGTCGCATCATGTGGAGACGGACGTCAAGTAAGATGTGTCAGTGTGGAAGACGATGCAGAGTACCTGTATGTTGGCTGTTCTGACGGCAGAATCATGGTGTGGTCGACCGACGGGTGGCATTGTGTTGGTTCCGTACAAATGTCGGACGTAGCATTGTCACGGATTGCTTTGACCCAATATGACGAGTTGGTCATCGTAGTGTGTGTTAGTGGAACCCTCACCGTGTGCAACCAGCGACAGCTACTAGCCGCGTGCACCGCGCCAGTCACACGTCAGGAAACGTCGGTCATTGGACAACACAGGTTGTCGTTGCATCGAAGCGCCACTGCTGCGATGTTTGTTATGCCGCGCGACGATGACACCATTTTCCTGGTGACTGTCGACGTCGACGGATACCTGAGTCTGTGGGACATCAAGTCTTTCACTCTCGTGTGTCAATGTATACTGGCGTCTTTAGTGACGACTAGCGAAGTGCTGTTGGCATGTTGCGGCCACATTCTCGTCGTACTGATGCGAACTGCGAGCGCAGATACACGGCTTATACTTTGCCACGTAACATCAGCCGTGGAGCTGTCTATCACGACGGTGGAGGAAATTCCCGGCCAAATTATCAGCGTCGCCGTCGGTGTCACAGACACTCATCTGTTCGTAGCATCCAAGACAGGTGATGTCCTTACCATTCACCATCTGGTCGTGGACGGTGCGAGCGGCGGCTACCGGCAGGAGGCTGCCATCACGGCTAAATCTGCGGTCGGTACTGACGACGTTGCCGTGAACATAACAGCGGACGGGCGGTATGCGGCGCTGAGACTGGGCTGCAGCGAGAAAGAACTCGAGATCATCGTGAAAACGGAGAAAAAGAATAATATGTTCATTAGCAGCGGAAGGTCAGTTCCATTACCTGGAGCCCTAACACATATTGATCTGTTTTTATTTTTGCCATAGCCCTGTCACAAAACGTGCCTGACCAAAATAACTACCTCCAATAACATTTGATTTCTCACTTAAAATTTGTTGCTTACAAAATAACCACCTTCAGACGATTTTTTTCACTTCAAATAGTATAACCTACAAAATGTTACTTCGATTTGATCCACTGTTTTACAGATGTTCTTGTAAATGTCCGTCGTTCGGTCTACGGAATACAAATTCTTAACATAAATAGTTCTCTCCATAATATAACTTTTGAGATCCTTGCAGGTACAAGTTCGCTGCTGTTGACCTGCAGACGTCGACGCCGCACCAGGCCGAGCTGATCGTCTGCAATCGCATGCTGAGCAGAATACCGTGTCTCGGCAACTCGTGGCAGACATTGCAACACAGTTTCCTCGCCATAGGCCGCGACCGGACGGTCGTTCTATGGGACGTGAGCGGAAACACGTGCGACCAGCGCATCGACAAAACGAGCAAGGTCAGACACAACGCATTTCATGTTGTGGTTGTGTCTCTATGCAGTATATCTGTATATCAATACGCTAAGTTTGGAGCATTAACTTACGAGGCACCGAGGTCCACTCGCCTCTTTTTATCTTCTGTGTATCAGTAATCCGATTGAAACTCACAATACATTACAATAATAATAATAAGGTAACTTCTTATTCTGTGCATAAATCCTTGGAAACCAGGCTCACAGGTGAATCAAGGCAAAATGGTCAGTACCATCATGATCTTTTGATTTTTTGCTTTTAGCATTGTTTACTAGTGCCAATATCTGCTCGTCAGTAACTGGGTTAAGGAATAATGACTCCACTATCTTTTCATTCATGTACTGTTTAACATTGGTGGTGCATTTAGGAATCTTCTTGGCTAGTGCAGGACCTATATTTTAAAAAGAATGAGAACATTTGATAACGATAACTCAGTGAATCATGTTTAGGAAGAGATGGAGCAGGCAGTCTGTGTAGAAATTTATTGATTAAACTCCAGTCATTGCAGAAACATGTTGGCAAAGTTCCCAATCATGGCGCGGCTGTGAGCATTGACGTATTCTCATTTCTAGGACACCTTGTATATGACACCTGACTGCTGCAGGGTGAAATCATTAAAACGTTTCTGCGTGTATTTTATTGTATAACAATATGCTATAATGTTTGGTGCTACACGTGTACCGTTCCTCTCTCGTATGAAGGTCAACATTTTATTATGCATTTCAGCGTGCCATAATTAATTCATGATCTCTTAGTTATTTGACTAACTCCCTGTAACGGTACGAAATGTGTCCCCCTATTATTCATCTTGTCGTATACTTTCAGTTGTTATCTCAGGTATTAGTAGTTGTCTCACACTATACTTAGTTTATGTAAACCTGGCTGGTTCGTAGTGTTAGTTGTCACTTCTATGTCTGCAGGTGGAGCGAGTGTGCGTGTCGCCCAACAACCAATGGGTGGCATCTTTCAGCGCTGACTTGTGTATGCACGTATGGTCCACAGGACCAAAATGCTGGGAGATATTCAGCCTGCGACTCAACGCCGAAGTCAAACAGATGACATTCTCTCTCGACAGTCTTTACCTGGTTGTACTACTGGCTAACGGCACGCCTAGCCAGCTGCTATTCCGTCTGCTACCGTCAAGTCGACGATGATCAACCTTGCAGGGAGAGAGTGGATAACATTGACCCTACGTTCTTGTGGAGAGAGCTCAGAAAGACTTGAACAGAAACTGGGTTAGATTGTAAGTATATATGAGACCGAGAGAGGGGGTGGAGAGATAAATAGATAGACAGACAGTTGGATGTTTCGTGTATGGGGCGCAGTGAATGTTTCGTTCCCAAAGCGCATCTAATTTAACGATGTTATACATCATGTTTTAGTATGTATTGTTGTAGTATGTTTATTGTCAGAACTAGTAATAACGTGATATTCAGAAGCCTACATATCCTCAGACGAATTAGGTCATTATTTAATAATTAAAATGAAGATTTATTGGTCTACCAATTAATGACGTAAAAGTTCTTATATGTTATACAATAACACGTTTTGTATAGATATTATTTTATTAAAGCGATACATTATAATACTAATACAGCCAGTTTTGCAGTGCCCTCCCTGTGAAAAGTCGTCGTGTTGACTAATGGGAATCGTTCTGGTAATGGATGAGCTTCATCGAGGAGTAAAAACGAAACATGCTATACTGAAGAAGTAGCAACAGCAATTAGAAGAAAGAGCAAGGTATGAAAAGAGACAGAAGTTATCAGTGGAAACGGCAGACAACCGGGTATAGCAATACAGCACCTGTATGGACAGAAGAAGAAGGCAGCTCAGAGAGTTGTGGACAAAGTAAAGAGAGAAATGGAAGAGGTGCAATACAGAAAGTTAAATGAGTTAGTGCAAAGAAGATGATCCATAAGATGGCTCGAGAGAGGGATGATGAGAGCAAGGATGTAAAAGCTGGAACAGTGATCAACAACAAGAGCGGATCGCTAGTTAGGGTCAGGAAAGATGTGCTACAGGTTCAGGAGGAGTATTTCAAGACATTGCTAAACCAAAGGGAAAACGGAGAACTAAATTTACCAAGTGCAGTGGAGGGAGAAGTAAAGATGGAGGAGATTGTGGATGTTATTTTGAAATATTGATTTGTACAATATTATGTACACCTATAATATACTAGCAAAGTACCCGTCCCATAGACGGGTTGAGGGGTAGTTAACGACCGATTACACACAGTTTGAGAGGCGAGTAGAATCGTTATGAAAATGGCGTAGGTGTAAATAACAGAAGATTAGATGGAAATTATTTTGTTATGTTAATTTTAGTATGAAAGGAGACTGTGACGTGAGAACTATTATACAGGTTTTGACATTTTCATTAAAACACAGATTACGGACTGAGGTTGTAGGTGTACAGTTGAATCAGTGTAACAAAGCTTGATACAACAAATGCTCAATATAACGAATTGGTATGCGCAATTGTTGTTCTTGTATACATGTTTTTATCATATTATATAGTCTGCTGGTGATAACATGTATGGGTGACGAACATCAAAATAAAAAATATGATAAGATAACAGGGTGTTTCATATAATTATATGCAATCTCCTCAGAGTGATCACTTTAGGTACATACATAATAATGACAATAGTTGAACAATAGACACAGTTAAAATAATGTGACGTGATGTGTAGGCACCATAATCAATGTTACATTCATCCTGCTGCTTAGAAAGAACTAAAATAATAGATGCATAATAAGATACATAAGTGATACCGATGGCTTGGCATTGTTCACAATAAAGACTAGTTGAATGCGAATCATGAAAGCAAGGTACTGAGCGAACATGACTGCACAAAAGTAACCAATCACAACACTTCCTTGCAGACAACATTTCACGTGGAAGAAGTCGATGAGTTAATTTGCAGTCTGTTGCTGGACTCAACACGTGACAGAGCAACGTATAACATGCTATGTAAAACAAACTGGGGTAGAGAGATGAACACCGATGTATTTGAATGTTTTGCCTTGCGTTTTATTAATTGTCATTGCAAAGCAAATAATTGTAGCCGCCGAAACTGGAATGGTAAGTCACTGTCAGATGGTACCAGTGGAATCCTGGGAATGAAATAGGGCTTCCCAGCTGACGGTCCATGCAGTATTGTCACTTCAATGACATTGGTATGCAAATGGTGATAGTATATCGTGTTCCGTTCGTTATGTGGGACGGATGAAGGGAACGAAGAACTACCACTGGACATCGAATCTTCAACGTGAGGATGTGGGGTGGCATTCCAGAGATACCCAGAGAATTGAGAAATTCAACTGGGAAGTGCACTGCTTCTTCCGACGTGAGGGTAGTATCAATCGATGCATACGCTCTTTCCATTCCGGGGAAGCGATTGATTATCTTAGTTAATTTGATTGTCCGTTTCATTGAGATGTCCAAGTATTGTTTTACCTACACCACAACATAGTCCTTTACTTTCTACATTAAACCTACTCGCAGCAAAATGAACACATATAGTGTCCATGGATCCCATAGCAGTGCCACACCAAAAACCTGGTTCGAGGTAACAGTACGCATCGGGATTTTGTTCATCGCCCGAGAAATGCAAGGAACTTGTAGACGGTAGATTTTTTTTCATTTTAGCGTCTGGTCTTCTGCTGCTGAATGCGGGAAGTTGGGCGACCCAGCGAACTTCTGTTGTGTTTCGGCATGGTGCTCACTGGCCAAACGTAACTTCTAATGAAGTCTGCAGATCAATGAACAAAATGCTTTATTATAGAAACATATACATTGCGTATTGGCCGCGGGACTAATAATTATTAAAACACGGCAAATCCTAACAATACGTCACATATAACTTCACAAATTGATGATTGGGTTGCCATTTTGCGGATAACATTCAGAAGGGCCATCCACAGTCAGACTATCTTCCTGGCGAAATCACGCAACCAGACAAGAGTCGGTTAAGCGAGACTACTGATAGTCGCGCTGACTTGCTAGTCGCGCAGACAGTACGGCCCAGGTCAAGATAAAGGGGTAAGACCACATTAAGGATCCGTCCGCCATTACCGACCGAAAGATTGCCTTTGAAAATACCGTTTTGGTGTGATGTGTGAATGTTTTGACGTGGCACGTGTTTGTCCAGTGAATACTGAATGTACTACTGCTTTAGATATTTCACGAGATAACAATAAATATACGCTAGTCGCTCGCATATTCGCATAGTGGCTATTTTGCAGAACGCACCAATATTTCAAAATCTAAATCTGGTCTTACCCCTAAAATTTGTGCGGAAACAGAGCCAGAAACAACTGATGACAGGTGAACCGTGCCTACATGCCACAGACTACGTGCTTTTATATTATTGTCACCTTTTCTGCTGAATTCGATTACCGTAGCAAGTATGAAGTGAAACGCGCAACGGCAGTGCTTTATCGGTCTGTTTGAGCTGTTCCGTTATGTTCCGTTACTCCCTTCGCGATTTATAGAATTAGGGGATTTCAAACACGCAATGACATGGACGAAGCCAGTACAACTCCGAATCGGAGGGAGTATCCGAACAACAAAACGTCCAGCTCTTCCTCGTTCTGCTTACAACACGTTACTCCTTCTGCAATCAGCACGAAGTCTCTGCCACCTAGCGAATCCGGCGAATCCGATTGGCAAAAGCCCCCCAGACGAAATCACTTTCGGCCGAAAACACTCTCCAAAAAGCTCACCGATACGCGGAACGAATAGGATATTGACACAGTCGACGAGTACGCCTAAGCATTCGTGACGGTGGTGCGTCGCGGATACTTCCGAAAGCCGAGCCTTTATGCCTAAAAAATGGGCTAGTCGCCTCTTGTAATATAGATGAGATTGCTAACTGACTGGCTATGTTTTGTATGCTGTGAAACTACAAAAGTTTAGACAAGTAATGATGTCAAGTGGTGATTACCAATCTGGCTTGGGAACTCCCTACATTCCCCTCAACCCATAAATAGCAAATATGTCTTATCATCTCACACAAGCATTGACACAATAGCAAGGTTTAGCAGCTAGCAGGATTGGTTAACGGGGACATGGAAACCAAGATAAAAAGACAGAGTCCTGTTGTTACTAATTGCGTCCAAATCTAAAAAATATAACTTGTCATTTATTAATACCAGTAGTATTTAAATACAAGTACTTTCATTTCATTAATGTCAAACACAATTACAAATACTTCCAAAACATATACTTTCAAATATAAATGTATTTGACCCCATGTCTGATATGAGGACATCCCATCGTTGCTATTGTCAAATTATCTGCCTGATGATATGAAGTATGTTGCCGACACGTACAATAAAACCAATGTTGCCATCACTGACAAACATTGTACGTTAAAAACACACATACACACACGCACGAACATATAAACACACTCATACACGCACACACACACACACACACACACACACACACACACACACACACACACACACACACACACACACACACACACACACACACACACACACACACACACACAGTATGACCATATTATTATGGGCATAGACGCCGTGACATAACGCGATCACGGAAGTGTATGAGAAAACGACGTTGGTGAACACCTGGGCTGGAGTGTAACAAGCTTACTTACCACATCCAGAGCCAGCTCTGTGCACCGTGCAAAACTTGAATACCACTCGAGTCAAATCGTTCAGGCATCTGATGACCATCAGTTCAAAATTGTCGCCAAGCTCCTGCATACTCATAACGATACACCACTTCCGCCATGTGACCCATTCGATACACTTGCAAAGCGGTTTTTCATTTTTGAATTGATTGGCCTAATGCCGCTAGAATGCAGCTATAGATGCCTGAAGTGAAGTTGGATATAACAAGTATCAAGTTCATATGATATGATATGATATATCGCCCACTCAAACACACGAACAATTTCCACTTCAACGCTACCATAGTTGAGATATTGTATTACGCATTTGTCGCGCCAAACTGTGCACACATTTCTAAATCTACTAATCTGTCTTCTAGCTATATAGTTTCATTTGAAACGCGATATGATCCCAGTGTAATAATCAAAATTCGCTTGTATTGATTCGAAGCCGCCGCATTAGATAATATATTAGATAGCAGTGCTAGAACCAGTCTTCCCTTTGGCATGAGTTGTATGTTCAACGTTATGCTATGACTATACATACTTATGTTGCATGTTGAACACGCGCCCCCACACAAACACCATATTCCAGATTTGCCCATGTATTCGTGTGTCTAACAATGAATTTATGAATAACATGTACTAACATTACGAGTACTTATTAACACTTAATGCATGCATACATCACACATTGTATTAGCTTAGACGTATCTGATCTCGATACTTGGATATGCATGTGCATAATGTATATAAGCCGCGCTGGACTACCGCAATGGTATCGGATTTCATAATCACATATGTAAGTATGCAAGTCAAGCATGACAACGGGTGTATTTCGTTCTACGCTTGTTTTCGTCGACGTGGTGCAAGTTTCATTCGTTTGTTGTCTCGAGCCATACACAGCTGTACCATGACTGAGAGCTGAACGTCTAAGTACGGCCGTAAGTTAACATCAGCAAGTATTTGGCTGTGCGCTTTGTCACTTACAAACTACGCGACAGCCGATGCACGAATATCGCACATTTAAAAAATGGCAACCGTGCGTGCAGACCAGATTAACACATACACAGCTGTACCATGACTGAGAGTTTAACCTAACCATGTGGCAACCGTATGTGCAGGCAGATACACACTGGAAATCGGTGGGTGACAAATATACGTTTTGACGGGTCAGTATAGATTGTTGGGGAATGCAAGCATAATACCATAAAATGGTTGAGATTCAGTGGGCATGTCTTGTCACCGTTTTTATTGCGCATGTCGTTCTAACGGCGACAGTTGTGACAATCAAAGGTCGGCCAGGGCACGATCATGTATGTGGCGCTGTCGATGCCGACAATGTCACTGCCAACTGCGACAATACAACCAATTCGTCAACGAACACTATCAACGAAGACGGTGGGACCGGCCGAAGACGAACAATTAACATAGGCATGGCGCCCCTGTATGCAGCGACGACTTTCTTTTTAGAGAGTATGCTGCGTCCACGCAGTGTCGCCGCTTTGCGCCTTAAGGTAGATCTCTCTGACCCGAGGCGTATCTACGAATCATTAAAATACGACAGCTCCATGTGGGCACGTCATCACATAGGTTTTACAATGATGGTCGTCGCTGGCATCTTATGGGCAGCGCTCATGCCAGTAGTCGGCTGTGTCATCATTTTCTGGCGCAGTGGCGACAGACGCCGGCAACGACGTCGTAGATACTACCGCCGCCACTGCTGCAGGTGTGGTTGCTACAAGAGCTGTTGTCGTCGCACACTCGCCGTCCTCTTAGGAGTCGCCTGTGTATCTTTACTTCTCGGCGTCGCAATCATGATGCTGGCGAACCAGCTGATGTGTGAACTAACGCTAGGTGGCGGGCTTGTCGACAGACTCATGTCTACTTTAAGCCGTCTGGAACGCTATCGCGACAAGATAACCGCTGACATTCGAACAACGGTAGAGGATAGCATAGAACTCGGACAACAAAAGCTTATCACGAACGTGAACGGCGTAGCTCGTAACTTTAAGCAAGAATTGGATGAAAGGACCGGCTTACCGGTTCTCTTAGATGAGCTTTCCAAACTCGTGCAATCATTCAACGAAACAGCGCGGCTTTTTAGCGATTTACAACAAACGTCGGAAGCGATGTATCGACACATGGATGCTGCGACGCGGAACCTGAGCGCACTACGGAACGACATCCGGTTCAACTTGAAACTCTGTGCCAGCGTCGTAAAATCGTGTCAGACGTGTCTTCGCAGCGTCAACCGTCTGGCAACAAATATCACTAGTGGCACTACCATTTCATTTGGTAATGCCGCTGACGTTATTGGCGATCTAGCAAACAGAAGCGGAAAACTTCAAGCGCGACTACGTATCGCCAAGCAAGTATATACAAACGTTGTAAAGGGGATCCTTGAGAACTCACGTTACGATCTAATTGTCGAGGCTTTGAAAACACGTGCACGGAATCTATCGGTTGGTATACGGCGAGTGATGCGCAACGTAACCCGGCGAGTGGAGAGAGTGTTTCCCCTCCCCGATTATAAGGGCTGGGTGACGATGACACTTGCTCCATGGCTGCGTCGTTATGGCGCCTACAGCAGCGGGGTTGGCATCGCGCTTTGTGCCGTCGTTCTACTCCCTGCCGCCGGCTGTCTCGTCGCGTTGCATTTCGGTGCGTGGGGAGCAACTAGGTTTGATGCAATGTTGGAGCCTGAACCTTGCTGCGCACGCTCCAAGGCGACTAGTGCATTGCTAGTGACGGCAGCGACGGCCCTAGAGACTGGATGGCTGCTGGCTCTTGTTACTTCCCTTCTCTTCCTCGTCGGTGGCGCGTTGCACGTCGACTTGTGCCGTCACTTAGTTGCGCCGAATGTAGATCCCGATTCCACTGCAGTTGCTTATGACGCAATCGGACAGTGGTTGAATACGCCATTCGACTTGCGCATGCTCATGGGTGCATGTGCCGAATGTCGCAGCTCATTAAAGGTATTCGAACTCGGCTTCTTACCGGATGAAATTGACTTCATGCGACGTTTAGCTGCGCCTCTGCGCGGACTTCACCAAGCAATCGCCAGTCATCCGTCCAAAAGCATCTCATTCAATGTTTTGGACACAGAAATAATTGGCGTTATAGAACGTATAAATGCAACATTTGCATCCTTTGATTTCGCAGCGTATAGACACATGTTGGGTCGAGTTCCGGGTGCAAAAGAATTGGCCGCCCTCGCCGAGTTGATGCGGGAGACGACGACCGCCTTGCAAGTCTCGGGGGACTCCGCCATCGCCGACAGCCTGGCTAACTACTCACAGGAAATGTCACGACGACACGCTACTTACGTGGCCAGTATCGAGAGATACCACAAGGCCCTCGATGCAACCATCGACAAATTGGACGCTTCGACACTCTCCATCAATATTACTAGTCTTATGTCTCGCGTAAGATTCGTGCAGGCGTTGAACGAGACGGATGTCTTGCGACGTTCAGTGAACTCGACTGCGGATGCCTTGCGACGAGCATTCACCGGTGTCGTCGACGATCTACGGGCAGCAGTGCTGACAGAACGTGATGGTGGCTGTCGGCCAGTGTATGACGCAATTGACGACTCGTTTGGCGCCGTCTGTGTTGATTATCTGTATCCATTCAACGCTTTCTGGTTCGTCTCTGGCGCCTGTTGTTTCGTTCTAGTGCCGTGGACAGTCACCATCGCCTTGGTCCTAAGACAGTTCTACTGCATGCAGGAAACCGCACACATGTCGCACCGAGTTTCGCTGAAGCGTATTAGGATGGTCAGGCCACAGCGCCGAGCGAAACGTCCGTCTCTACCGCAAGAACAACGCAGTGTAAGGTCAGTGTCGTATCAGACAGTATTCAGTGGTAACGGTGATAACAGTACTGCAACTTTAACAATATGTATAAATGTACAAAATACACGCACACGCGCATACACACACACATACACTCACACGCCACACACACACGCCACGCACGCCACACACATGCGTGTGTGTATGCGTGCGTGAGAGAGAGAGAGAGAGAGAGAGAGAGAGAGAGAGAGAGAGAGAGAGAGAGAGAGAGAGAGAGAGAGAGAGAGAGAGAGAGAGAGAGAGAGAGAGATACTCTAAAACCGCAAAATAGTTGCGTCGTCGTTATCGTGATTAGTGGAGATTCCCCGCGCCATTTATAAGATATACGACATGCTCCAATACGAAATCCCTAGCCAAATCCTACATGTCATATCAGCCATAATATGGAGGAGTTGGTATCATAATATACATAGGCCGAGGTTGCGTGGACACGACGTCATGTTTCGGCGCCTGGTGAAGGCACGGGTCTTCATTGCGACACACACTGTCAGTGCAGTTTCTCGCCGTCGGTTGTGTCGGATGACCAGCACTCTCAAGTATCACGCTGGTGAAGTTCAGAACTTGAGAAATGCTGATAATTGCTACATTTGTCGTCTTTAAGCTAGTGTCTTATTATTGGGTATTAAACCATTCAGAATCATGTAGACCAAAGCCATAAGTGAAGCTGGGACGCTTGTTTGTTGAGTCTCTTTCTCGCCGAACCGTTGACCAGGTATCTGAACAAGTATAGTCGCATAGCCTGCGCTTCTCTGGCCATGCGTGCTACCTCAGTGTCATGGTATACTTACTTACTTATCCTCCTCGTGCCGTGTGGCACATAAGGCTCACACAAGATCTCGCTAGACCCCTCTGTCTTGGGCGTTCCTTGCTGCTGTGCCCCAAGTCAGCCCGGTAAGTTTTAGTTCTTCTTCAGTTGTTCGTCGCCAAGTTGTTTTCGGTTGCCTTTTTTCCTATTTCCTTCTGGCGTCCAGGACATTGCTGTCTTTGCTGGCATGTCGCTGCTCATCCTGTATACATGGCCGAGCCACGTCCACCTCCTCTCGTTCAGGGTGAGGCAGATATGTTGTTGATTTGTTGATTGGTGGAGTCTTGTGTTGGGAAAGGTCTCTGGCCAGTATACCTTCACTCTCTTCCTTAGGCAGGTGATGTGGAAGCTGGAGAGTCTATTGGTGTCTTGCTGTGTCATGCGCCAGCATTCCGAGCCGTACAGGAGCATAGAGAGGACATTGCTCTTGTAGATTCTTAGTTTTGTTTTCTGGAGTATACTGAGGATTTCCATAGCCGTTGTAGATTTGCAAATGCTGTCCTGGCTTTTCCCAATCGTGTTTTCATGTCTTCTTCTGCACCTCCTTGGAGACTGATGATGCTGCCCAGGTAGGTGAACTTGTTCACATATTCGAGTGCATGATTGTTATTCATGATAGGTTGGTGTGTCAGGTTGCTGTTTGTCAATATTTTTTTTTCTTTTTTGTATCAATCGACAGACCAATGGAACTGGCTTGTTGTTCTAGGTTACTTATTTTCCTTTGCACTTGATCTCGAGTGTGAGAAGGCAGAGCAAGATCATCTGCATAGATTAGATCTTTGAGTGAAGAGCAGAGGTTCCATCTGATGCCAGTCCGTCGGTTGATCATGGTGTTGTAGTCCAAGCGATGGCTAGTGTAAAAAAAAATGAAGACATGACACACCCTTGTCGGACATCGGATTTTCACTGGGAATTTTGTTGTTGAGTTTCCGACACTGCAGGAGAAATTCCTGTAGGAGATCTGGACGAGTTTCACCAGCTTTTTTGGAATTCCATAGTGCATCAGGATTTTCCAAAGGCTCTCCCTGTGCACACAGTCGAGCGCTTTTCCCAAAAAAAAAATTGACATATATGTTCTCTGCCATTTGTTGCATTGTTCTAGAATGTTCCGCAAAGTGAAGATGTGTTCAGTTGTTCCTCTCCCTTTTCTGAAGCCTGCTTGTTCTGGACGGAGAAGCTTGTCTACTGTTGTTTTCATTCGTGTCATGATGATCTTAGAGAACATTTTGCTTGTGGAGAGAGTATAGTAATTCCCCTCCAATTGCTGTAACTTTATTATTCTCCCATGAGACCAATCATTAGGCAGTTCTTCTTTTCCCCATATGTTGATGAAGGAAGAGAGGGTGTAGTATCTCGGCTGCCATTTCTGGGTCTGTCTTGAAAACTGCATATAATGCATCTGTTCCTGGAACCTTGTTGTTCCCCAATGTGGCTATTGCTGCTTTAATCTCAGCCTTCATTGGTGGGGTCACTTCTAATTACAGGTCTCTTTCTGCAGGCTGAATGTCAGTTAGTTGTTGTGGGTCTGTTCTGTTAAGTATTTCATTGAAGTGTTCTATCCATCTTCTTTCTCTTCATTGGTCAGCAGCCATCCGTCTTTGACCATGACTGATATGTTGACTTTGTAGTTGGTGTTTCCACAAATCTGTTTAGTTATTTTGAACACCTTGCTCATATCATGCCTGGAAGTGGCTGTTTCAGCTTTGTTTTCAAGTTTTTCTAAATGCTTTCTTTTGTCACTTCTAGCTGACTTCTTAACAAGTTTGTTCGCCTCACTGTATTGTATTCGCAATCTTTCTTTCAGTCTTTCAGATTTGGTTTGTCCAATTACGATTTTCAGTTGTTTTCTCTCTTGTGTGCGCTCTCATGTTTCCACACTAATCCACTCTTTCTGCTGTCGGGTTTTTTATGCCCAGTGTATCTTTGCTGGTTTGATAGTACGCTTTCTTGGTGATTTCCCACTTCACTTGTACTTGATCAGATGAAATTGTTTCTTCTTTCAACACTTCAAATCTGTTTTGTAGCTTAACTGTGAAAGCTCTAGCTTGTTATTGTATTCTTTAGCAGGTGTGCATTAAATCGTTCTTGGCCTGTCTGTTTACAGAAGCCTGTTTTTTTCTGAGCTTCAGCTCGACTGTTGCCTGAGGTAGATGATGATCACTGCCAACATGGGCGCCTCTTCTAACACAGACATCTAGTAATGGTCGCCGCCATTTGCTGTTGATCATGGTGTGGTCGATTTGGTTTTGGTTCCGTGCATTTTGGGAAATCCAGGACAGTTTGTGAATGTCTTTGTGTGAGAACAGGGTTCCTCCTATCGCCATTGTGTTCAAGCCACAAAAGTCGCATAGCATCTCACCATTCTCATTCGTGGTACCACATCCTTGACTGCCCGTGGTTCGTTTTCTTCCGACATTGTCAGATCTAACCTAACCTTTACACCGAGGTCGCCCATGATGATAAAAACGTCGTGTGCAGGCCTTCTCTCCTTCTCGGCTTGCAGCATGCTATAGAAGGCCTCTTTCTCACCCGGTTCTGCATCATTGGTTGGCGAGTAACATTGGATGATAGTAAGTTTGCTGTGCTTGCCAAAGAACCTGGCTATCAGTAGTCTAGCACTGACTGGTTTCCAATCTATCAGTTTTTTCAATCCTTTTTTTGGGTATTAGCGCCACTCCTGCAATATGGCGGTTGATCGTCTCTGCCAGAGAACAAGATTGTCTCTCCTGTCGGGGTGATATGTATCCCAAAACATGTCCATCTGGCCTCACTGGTTCAAAGGATGTGTAACTTGTATGATTTCATCTCATTTATAATTTGTGCGGTTTTTGCATATCGAACATTGTCCTTGACTTTCCAGGTCCCAATCTGGAGTTTGGTTTTTGCATCCAGTAGGCTACTAGCTTCCTTGCGGCTTTCACTAGCATCAGTCATATCGGCTTGGTGCCTCAAGCTTCCTTGGTGGGTGGGATCTGTTGATTTTGTTTACGAGTTTCTGTAACAAGCTGTTTTACGAGGTATGGTTGTTAACCCTACGCTCAACCCTCGACCTGGAGGGCCAGGAGATCGATTTTAGTCTAACCTCTACCCCTTAATCAATTCGGTTTGGGTGACCCTACCAGGAGTACAATTAAGTCTCCCACCGGCGTAGCTCGCAGGGTCACGGAGGCACGCAAGCTACCCACCATGACATGGTAACGATGTCATAAGGAAGGACGCATGGTGTAGTAGATGCTAATCCTGATTTGCTCACTTTTTCTGGTTAGTTGTACTTTGGCCGGGTCGATTGAACTTGTAAACTGACAATGCATTCCCAATGGATGTCACTGGTTTTCGTATCACCTGTCGCAAGCTTACAAACGTTTGGGTGTCTTCTGGATCAATAGCACACTGACATATGCAAAATCAACATAATATGCAGCGTCCTCATAATGTACTGCCCTATGTCCAACTGGTTCATTACAATAAAAGAATGTTGGTATTTCCTGTGTCGGACATTTTTGTATTGCAGAAAAGAGTATGGTTTCCAAACAAATAATTGGAGTCTGATGCTTTTCTTCGTTTTTAGCTGCTTTCCAGAATTGTTGATGTTACATTCGATAGCAAAACGTTCCACAAGCCACAAGAATGTTACAGTTTGTTAATTGAAGATTATGTTTAGTTAAACCCATGTATTAGTAACCCAAGCACTATGTTAACAAGTTTATACATGAGTTGTGAATATTATTTTATAATTCGTGTTGTATTTATTAAGTTTTTTACTTTGAGAAGGGCATAGCAACATATCATTCTATGACTTCAGCTATGTCTTTTCAGCAGCAGCAGCAGCACACCATACTGTGCATGTATTATGTTGTTGTTGTTGAATTGACTTCCATTCATTCATTCAGTAAGCGGACGAAAAGTAATAATATGTCGAACAATACTAGAGATGATTATTAGGAGGGAGGCCAATGTAATATTTGAATGGTTATGACAATGTTGATTTTTCATATTATTCTCATCTATTAATATGTGCAGTCTTTTTTTGCATAATGAGATGATGTTGATAAGCGTTTGTTGTATCAACCCTTATATCTTTGACGTAGACTTACAAAACTGTTTTCATGTAACATCAGATAATTATGCGGATTGTTTCCATCTTTCCATCAATTTGTGTTGTTTTGTTCACTAATGTAACAGTAATTCACCAGAGTTAATATTTAGAGTTAAGGGACCCCTTTCTAGAATGAGCAACCGAGGCAGCGGATACATCGTCAATCAGTAACAGCCATATGTTTATTAATTTGGATAACAGTAATGTTTAATTTTGTTTAATGGTTGCTGGCTACTCTATGTAATGTTTAATTTTGTTTAATGGTTGCTGGCTACTCTACGCATACGTGCGCGACTATATGATATTCTAGTCTTGTTAGCTTGTCTAACAGTGAGGAAGGTATTCAAGCACACTTATTTTTGTACACGAACAGCTCCTACACAGCCAGCGTCACTGAGTTCTCGGAGTCAGACGATGAAAGTGACTGGACAAAGTCTACAAGACCACAAATACGCAACTACCGCTGTATTCCCGCTGAAACATCTGCTGTCAACGGACGAGATCATTTGAGGCCAGCGATCGCCAGAGAACTGCAGCACAGTGAAAGCGTCCAGCGACGAAGGTATATTAAAAAACAATTCTACGTATAAATTAACTGGTCGAATCAGGTTGAACACGCTTTTGTTAGAACATAATAAAGGTTAATTGGGTTAAGTTTTCTTGGTTTGTTTCAGCGACTAACTTTGGAAAAGAGTGCTCTTAAGACACTGCTTTTTACGTTTTGTTGTTTGCAAAATCGATTGAGTGTTTCATTGGTGTGAACCAGCCAAACAATGAAAAGTGAGTATCCATGCTCGGTCAGTCACTTATAGGATGACGAAAAATACTAGGGCGGATACCACCCTCGATTTTGAATTTAAAGGTAATTTTCAAGGTCACAAAGTCAACTGGAGTCAAAATGTATGTTTTTGTTTTTTAATGAATTGAAATCAACTTGAGTATAACTTTAAAGACAACGAGAGTTTGTACGTTTTAGAAAACAAGACAAGTTCATGCTATGTTGATCGTTCATAGGATAAGAGAAAAGGAGTGGGTGGATGTCACCCTCGATTTTGAATTTGAAGGTCATTTTGAAGGTTAAAAACCAAAATGTTGTCTAAAATATTTAATTAATTAATTAACATCTACTTGAGCCCGTCTTTTTATAAAACCAAAGATTTTCTTATTTGAAGTCTGTATCAGGTGTAGAACTTTGAATTTACCTATAAATGTATGGAATAAGCTAACATAAATACGCAATTTTCTCGAAATGTGTTTATCGCGTACACCAAGGTTGCTTACACACCCAATCGTTCTATCAAAGCATGTTTTCAGAATCCATTTGACATAATATGCATGCACTGCCTGTACTAGCAGGAAACGTTCTGACAATCCAAACTTCAGTATGTGATCGTCATACATGAACATACTGGCGAGATCATGCTAGACACCACCAGGGCTGAGAAGGATGGCAAGCAGAAACCGTCGTTGTCATGTTGCCATGACTAACGATCAACGATTACACAAAATCATTAAGTACATAAACTTAGCCTGACGGGGACCGAACCATCTTGCAGACCCGAAACTCCACAAGAAGATAACACCAAGGGTTAATGCAATGTTCAACTTTGTTGTGATAAACCAAAAGACACCTCAACCAAGTTCAAGCAGATCAGCCAACTAAATGAATGGGTAGGTTAGGGAAGGTGCAAAATGGCATCATCGGTATTAAAATGTACGATCAAGCCACTACACGTTTTGAATCACATGGTCAGCACGATCACGAATCTCACAATAGTCAAGAACATATCTCTATAATGTGGAATATGACGAGGAAGATACTACGTTCACCCACTCTGGTGGTATTCCACCTCGGATGCTGATTACATAAAGAAGCTTGCTATAATGTTTACAATAATTGGTGTGTTCAGATGAGCTGAAAGAGAGTTTGGATCGAAACACTGACTTACAGGTTGGGTGCGGTGGTCTAGCGGTAGAACACACGCCGAGCAGTATTGTCGCTGACTCTATACACGAATCTACAGCTGTCACTGGATTGACTTACGACATACCTTTAGTACTTTTTATTTTTGGCAACCGTAGACTCTGCACCAAGCGAGTGTCGTGGCCAGTAATTGCCTAACTGCTGCAAACCGAGAAAAATGGCGCGTTATCACCACCGTGAAGCAAATATTGATCGAGTAAACTACAGATGCATTGAGGAAGCAACGCTCATAAGTCTTTGCTGATCTGTACCAAACAACTGTTGTTCACCTCCCAGAATGTACAGAACACTATCAAAGTTGATAGAAAGCTCACACACACTAATAATAAAAATAATGATGACAATAATAATAGTAATAACAATAGCATTAACTTTAATAACAATAATAATAACAACATCGTATTATTCTTCATTTTCGTCATCATTCTCATATTGTGTGTAGCGCAGTAGCGCTGCGGTAAGAGCTCCGGACTCTCGACTGAGAATACGCGGGTTCGAATCCTATCTGGCGGTGTCGAACCTTGGGCAAGTTCGTTTACTCTACATTGCTTCAATTCACTCAGATGTACGAATGAGTACTTGGCTATAGACAGTGGTGGATATTTGTGTACGAATATTCTTCACGCATTAAGTGCAGCGTGGCTGAATTCTTCCCCGAGAAGTCGAGATAGTGTTCGATTGAACAGGACTGCCAGGGAGTGTAAAGCGCTTTCAGCAGTCATGAGGACTGGATACTGCGCTATATAAGAAGTTACCTTTAACGTGGGGAAAAACGCCTAAGAACAGGTGGGATAAAACGCACAGAGTGCACACACACACCACACCACACAATATGAGTACAATATATGTACGTGTTGTAGTCAATATGTAATAGCAGAAGACCAATGTGACTACAAATGACCATTTTAGTTATATTTATGGCTCAGAGGCATCAAGCATTTAAAAAAGGCGCGTTTAGTTATAATTCCTGTTCCGTAACTAGATGCCAGGTTACTATTTTCATGTTCGATGGTGACGTTTACATTCGACTCGAAACAGGGTGTTTTTAACGTACAAAGCCCTTTCGTTTCAAAGTGCAATATGTCTATAAAACACCAATTACTACAAGCAAATTTTGGATGTCATATACGAAGCGTCTGTCACAAATGTTCAGCCGATGTATTATCTTCAGTGTGCAGATCGATGGCAGCTGTGACAGGCAAATGTTGGACCACAAGTTTTAAGTGGACGGATGGTTAACAGTGATGGCAGCATAATGAGCGTGTTCGTTGTATGCATTCGCCAGAGAATAACGGTACCCCTGGACTACTTGAAGCGGTGAACAAAGCTCTGGATCTGACAGGAGGTAAAGACACGAAGCTGGTTGATGTCACCACTGACGTCGAGGCGGCAAACACCGGCAGACAAGGCGTGTCTGCTTGCTGACCAAATGCAGAAAGGTTTGGTAACATTCTGGTGTGCTGTGCACCGGTCTGACTTAGCCACTGATTCGGTCGTCAGCACCGTACCTGAGTTGGGAATCTGGAAGACCAATCTACTGGGACTCGTACGATTCTTCCGGACGCCGAGACGGTTGAAGATATTTTCAGCGCAGGCCGGGAATGTCAAACAGTTTCCCCGGCACCACAATGTCAGATTTGCCCAGCACGAGTTGCAGCTGGTGGATGCTGTGCTGAACAACCTACCAGCTTGCATTAGGGTGTGGGAACAGACGCAGGCGCCAGAAAGTACCAGCGACAGAAAGAAGAAGGCTGAAGTCAAAGAGTTGCTGAGAACCAGGAACCACCAACAAACGTGCGTTGATCACCGCACTGATGGGCGACATTCTGGAGATATTGGAAACATTCCAGAAGAAGTTGCAAAGGAGTGATTTGTTCATCAGCGATCTTCTCGTTGTGACTGATGCGGCAATCAAGAAGTTGAACCTAATGAGGGATGGACCATTCCCGGGAAGAAGGGGGGAGATGTCCAACTGATAACACAAAAGAGGACCTAACACAATAAACCAGTTCGTTTGTACAAACCGCAGCGATGGACGAGCAATCAGGTTGGAGGTCGTGCATGCATCGCACAAATATATGTCTGAACGCATGCACCCGGAGTAGGAGGACGTCATCAAAGACATGAAGGAGTTAGTGATGTCAAGCAGTCTGAGATCATTCGTTGAGCATGGTGTGCTAGTCGGGCGCCTTTTCCCAGATGACGCATCTGACTTTAAGGACGGGGCAACCGAGCAGTGGTGAACACATGATGAATGTGCCATTCCTGCCTGATGGCTGTGATCTCGGTTGTAAGTTGACTGTTGACTGTCACATTGCGCCAACTTCTGCCAATCATAACAGGTTCAGTTCAGAAGGTGTTGGCATATCTGGCTTGCATGAGTCCACATTCTATGCAGACCGAAAGGATCGTCAGCCACCACAACTTCGTGGTCGATAATCACCGCATCAGTATGAGTGAGGATACGAGAAACGCCCGACTTATGGTGGCACTGAATGGTGTGAGCACCGCCTACTATGACCCTCGACCCGCTGTCGTCAAATTCTTGGAAAAGACAAGAAGATGCGGGGCTCCAGACTGGGATATCCACGGACAGCGTGAATTCGTTAAGAAATTCACCCGCGAAACAGGACTCGCTTAGTCGAATTGAGACAACATTTTGACTTGCAGGATATGTATCATGTTTATGTGACTACTGCATGTATTGGTTGTAATAACATATGTATGATCGTCGATGGTTGGTCAAGGCATAAAATTGCAGCGAATACATCTAGTTGCCATTCCTCTCAGTCTTGATGATATCTGTTATGTCTTACGCCATTTCTTTATTCGACACGTCCTGACAAATACTCTACAATATCCAGCATAGTCTCAAAGATTTCCATATTGACTTCTATATCGATCACATCCTGAAGTTTGAATTGCTATAGTGCTTCTTGCTAAGCGTCTGCTTGAGATATTGAATTGTCACTGTCCCCAGTACAGCTGGCAGTTGACCAAAGTTCTACTCTGTGATTGTTACTTTTCTTCTTGAACACCCTAGCTAAATGTTGTGCAAGTTATTTTATTATGTTAATGATCAAACACGTGTATATTAAAACGTTAACATGTATATTATGCCAGTGGGATTATGAAAACATGCTTTGATAGAACGATTGGTGTGTAAACATCCTTGGTATACGCAATAAACATATTTCGAGAAAATCGCGTTTTTATGTTAGCTTATTCCACACATTTATGGGTAAATTAAAATTTCAGCACTTGATGACTCAGACAATACAGCAGCAAATCATAAAATATTTTGTTTATGAAAAGACGGGCTTAGATGTCAATTAATTAATACAAATATTTTGACCAAAGTTTGGGTTTGTTACCACCAAAATGACCTTAAAATTCAAAATCGATGGTGGCATTCACCCACACCTTTTTCTCATCCCCTAAGTGGTGTATCTAGCATGAATTCCTGCTATTAACAAACAATGCCGTTAAATGTATAACATCACATATTGGCTGGTCTACTAAATAATTCTCCCGATATCATTATTAATATAATATTCACCCGCAGTATTCGTGGATTTCCCACCTATATTAAAAGATACATTATTGAAAGATACTATTATTAAGTGTTATATATGTGGAAGATAATGAACTTACATCAATATGTATACGTCGCCGTGTAGTCACTAGTTAATTATATCTTGGCAGATTTAATGTTGTCTTTAAAAAAGAGTTATTGCAATGTATATCGATGCAATTAGTAAATTGTTATTCATTATATGCGTACATATATGTGCACATGTATATGTCAGCTACTGTATGAACTTTTTATTATAACCTTTACTATGGCATGCTCATGAATTAGTAGCTAAATTACTTTGTAAATATATTATTATTATATTATAATTCAAGGTGGTTCTCGTAGTAACGGCATTTAAATGCCTTAACGGGAGTCTCCTGACCTATAGTATATACTCTATTATGATGTATACTTGTAATTATTGGTCTAATAAATTTCATTCATTCTTTCAATCATCTGTGACGTTTATAAGATAGGCCCAAGAGGATTATAATACATATACATAATTATATATATATATACATATAATATATATATACACACGCACGCACACACACACACATGTAAATTAAGGTTACCTTTTATCGTATGGAAACTGTGTTTCTGTGTGCAGTGACTAGCCCGTTGCGCATGCGTTCAGTAGAACATCGTTTACGTTATGAGCATGATTAAGGAAACGTCTGGGTAGCTATCCCATTTTATAATTATGATTATGTTGCTTTCATGTCTGCAGACTTGCGCGACGCGTCCTTGAAGAACGAAACTGGCTTCGTCTACACGAACGCGGTGTACAAGAATTTACAACACCAAGACGACCAAATCCCAGAAGAGAAGAAAATGATATTGTGTGTCACCGTCGAAGGGAGCCACGAATCTCCTGAGGGAATTCTGAGCAAGAAAGAAATTGCTAACGGAAATATATAAACACTGACTCTATTTTTCATTGCTCCATAATGTGGGTAAATAAAGTATTGACTTACGATTGACTATACTTTACAAAATTAAAAGGCAATTGTGCTTTTTTTATGTGAGACGGAATGCTCAAATAAAGAAGGTATCACGTGTTTAACAACGTTTGTTCAGCAACTTTCGTATGAAAACTAGACACACATACATGCACGCACGCATACATATACAACGTACACACACACACACACGCATGCATGTGTAGATAAATAGCTATAATTAATTTTTTTAATTGTATAAATCATACATACAAACAAACACAATCAAACAAGTGTAACAGTCGGTGAGATGATATACAATTCCGAGCTGTTTGTTCAAAATGACTAATCGTGATAGTGTAGAATTGTCAAATAATAATCGTATTGTTATGCTATTGACATGACATACATGTCAACCCTCCGTCATTCGTGCGGAGACTACGTCATTTCGACATCGCCGAAAACCTCACGGAGACAAAAATCTCCGTCATTTGACGATCACCGCGAGAAAAAAACATGTTTACGTACAATTTTTGTATTTTAAATATAAAAAACCGGAACGAAATTTTAATTCCGTTTCGACAGTTTTTTCTCTCGCGAACGCGTGCCCTACATCCTGGTCCCGCGGCTAAGTGCGAGTTCATTCGCTATCTGATTTCCGCACGACGAAGAAGCGTAACATGTCACCCTAGCGGAATGCATCACCACCAAATGAAAAAGACATACATAATACAGTTCCAGGACAGTTGAGTTAAAGAAGCACTGCGTGACCCGGTGGCTCTCTCTCTCTCTCTCTCCCTGCGTGCAGCGTCTCCTCCTACTTTGACAGCCATCCGGAGGTGAAGGCGAGCAGGGTCAAGCGCTGCACAGATGCGTTTCAGGGAGAACAGTTGAGTCTTCACATACTTTCCTGGCGTTCATCACGGTGCCTATGAAGAAGTTCAACGCCTTGTGTCAGCTGTGTACTTTGTTTCGGATTTTGATCATATGATCCGACATAAGTAGCTATTTGGATAAATATTACTGTTCAACAGTTCTGACATAGATAGAACTGCTACCGTTATCTAATATTATTCATATTTGTGTGATAATGTAATAGTCTACACATGACAATACTTTCTTTGTGCTGTGCAGCACAACACTTATAGAAAAACATGTCACAATAGTTGAAGTTGTCCTCTTGCTGTGTTTCTGTATCTACATGTATGTCCGACTTCAGACTGGCAATGGCAGAAATGTGTCTTTCATGGCTGACGAGGCACGGCGCCTCACCAAGGACATGATGGCACGCTTCGTCCAACTGGCAGCCATCCGGGACGCCGGTGACGACCTCGGCAATGTGGACTGCACCAAGCAAGTGGAGGACTATGACCTGGACATTGGGCAGCATGCGAGGGATCACCTGCAGTATGAAGACGGGGGTGCTGCGGTTGAGGAGGTTCACGGCATAGACGCAGAGGGTGCTCTGCACATCAGCGATGACGTGCGGGCTCGCTTCTTCCAGTGAGTCACTTTATAGTTAATTAGATGTGTATCAATTTCTGCGATCAGCGAAGGCATAACTATAAATAAAATGTGATTTGTAGATGCCTGCCAATCCAGCCATTCACACAATTAGCCTGCAAATAAGAAATGTAATTCTATGTTGGACTCTTTATTTGTGATGAGTGCATGGTGTGATAATCTGTTGTTGCAGGAGAAAACATATTGAAGAGTTGCATTTTATATTTTTCGATAAGGGGTAATCATTAACATTGTTTGCAGCAGCATGTTTAGCTATATTAATTATCTTGTTTGTCAATTGTCACTCAGGAGCTTTCGTCTTGTCTACGCTAGTGGCCAAGATGGTAAAGAAACTGCCCTACAACAATCAGCTGTTGATTGAGTTGGAGGTCCTCCGGCCAGATCTAAGGGAGAAATTCACCCCAAACACAGGTACATATAGATATGCATCGTCAATTCTAACAATTAATATATTAAATTCATTGATATAAAATTGGCACGTTAACAAACTATACAGTACTAAACTAAGCACATTACATAATAAGGTATGTACGTTCCTTCTTATAATGTTGTGGTGTGTTTTCAGTGCTGGATCTGGTGTTCAGGGAGACTGCATGAACAGTTCTGCTTTGTTTGTATTGAGTGTTTTGCTTTTGGTGTATTTCAGTGCTCGATCTGGCCAAGCGTTTGCCAGAACACTTGCTCCCGGATGACTACTCGGTAGTAGGGGGTTAACCCTACTACTCTACTCTAATAACCTGCGGGCGGAATTCATGGAATTCGCCATGGCTACGGACGCAGAGATGCCACCCATGCATAGGGGCTTGGATGCGTTCTGGGCCGCCATGGCGAAACGCGCACCACTGCAGGGGGAGATCATCACTTCGCCACCCTCTCAGTCGTCATGAAGGTTGATCTACTCGTGCCCCACAGCAACACCGACTCAGGGCGGGCCTTCTCCATGGTCACCAAGATCGACACGGAGCACCGCTCGGAGTTGGCCCAGGAACTGTAGGGCAGACACTCATTCCTATTCATTATGAGCCACCCGCGACTGTGCTACATATGTCCAAGAAAGCCACAATGAACTACAACCTGCTTCACAGGAACACTCCTTATAATTGCCCAATCACTGTTGACACATATTTTATGTATATAAATGTACATAAGTTTACTAGATGTCTGTTAATTGTTTGTTATGCTATGTGACAGAATGGGTTACTTGAATGTTCTGTTTGGTGTGTGCGAGAGCGATTGGACGCGCACGACGTCGGTGCCCACTTGGAGTAAACGCTGACTGACACAGTAATGCTTACAAGCATTACTGTGTCAGCGTTTACTCCAATTAAGTTGTCAAGTCTATGACGCAGCTAGAAGCCGTTTTCCCGAATTATTTGCCACGCGCGTGCATGGCTCCCGCGATTGTTATAGGTTACGTACGTTTTATGTATTACTCGCACATTACGTTATATTTTCCGAGCAACTGATTGACCGCGTAAAAGGTGAGGATATTTACATCTATGGGGTATTTTTCAAAAATATATATAGGTCTTACGTTCTATTCTAGGTGTCTTAGATTAATCCCTGAAAGTTTGGCGCTCGAGGTTCAAGCCGTCTAAGAAGAAAACGTTAACCTACTCGCATGCATACGCAAGCTCGAATACAAGTAGATCATATCAATGTATACAAACTTTCGTCTGCGGGGGTGGGAGGGTTCTTCTTCTTCAGGATTATTGTGGAAACACCGGCAGTCGAGGAATAACTCCACAGTTATTGTGAGGGTGCGCATGGGTTTAAAATTAAAAACAAATTAAAATAATTTTTTTTACAGTTACATTATTCGTAACGGTTGGGAAGAAGAATAATAAAGAATTAATATATATATATATACCATATATAAGTTTTAGAAGGTTAAGATTGCGCATTATAACGGCAGTGGTTATTGTTGAGCAGTCAGCCAGTTCTTCATGGAGGACCTGAAGACTGGGAGGGACTGGGCTTCGGAGGAGTCTGAGGGAAGTGAGTTCCAAATGCTGATGGCAGATGGGAAGGAATGGAGATAAGTGTTTGTCCTTGAGTGGGGCAGTAGGAGTTTGTTTTGCTGACCACGGGTTTTCCGGGAGGCTGCCTTGAGTAGGCCAGGGGGTGGGTGTGGGTCGACAAGGCCGTGCATAATTTTGTGGCAAATGCTAGATGAATGTAAGTTCGTTTGATCTTGACGTTCTGAGATGATCGCTAATGTCGCAGTCAAGTTGTTTTACCCAGAGCCATTGATATATAGAGTTTGGCCATTGAGGTTCCGATTTCTGATTGGTCGATGACTGTGGACGCCATTTTCGGTCCAACGCGTCCTCGGGGAGAACAGGGCCCGAGGTCATAAAGCGTACTCGGTGCTCATACTCAACTCCATGCTCAGACTCGAGATTTCATGCTCACCGGAGAATCCGTGCTCACGGTGGTTATAAAACTTCTTGAGTACGTGCTCAACTGAGTACGCCGTCTTGAGTACGAGAGAAAAAGAAAGAGCTCTTTCGGAGCTCTCTTGTTGACGAAGATAACAAACCTACACCTATTTATAAACAACATCAACTTCTGACTATGAAACGGTGATTGACGAAGACTTACGCCGTTGACGTTGTGAATGTGTTTATTTTATGGTGAAATGCGCAGAGGAATATCGACTGAATAACGCTGCGAGGAAAGTACTTCGCCGTGCACGATGGAACAGACATGGCACAAGACAATTCAAAAGATAAAATAGCGCAAAACAGTAGTAACATGACCTGCCACTGCCACTGCCCTGGTCAGTCACGCTGTATACTGGACCACTCGGTTTCTGCCTTACGCAAGCATAATATGCAGTTTTCACGCTAAACGGAAGCACTCGGTTTCTGCCTCATCGTGTTCAAAATCACCACTGCGACAAATCGCAATGCATTCACTGTATTGAACTGTATGTAACTCCACGGGCTGTTCGTTAACTTTCATGTGGTGATTAGGGTGAATAGATGCTTACAATTTCGCCCGATAAATTTAAATACTACAGTTGTTTACATCACCGTAACCGATGTGTTGCACTGTAGTCACGTGGTCTGCGTTCGCTATCAAAATATCTGTCAAAAACCTGTTTGCCTCGGTTTAATTTGAGACAAATGACTTTGTTGCAAGTTTGTAGACGTCCTTTGCTCATTGTGTCCGATATATCTGACTAACGATGTATTTAATATGAGATCCAGCTATATAATCGTAATGAGGCAGAAACTCAGATAGGGTAGAAACCGAGTAGGTGAATATATAATGTGTTATTTTGTATCATTGTAACAGTAAATAGGTACAATAAATTCGGGCTCGACGGCGTCGATGTTACCTTGTTTATAATAAATAAATACCTTACACACATCAAATTGAGTTGGCATTCGTACTTGTGATACAACTTACATTATCTGCAACAAATGAACTGACAAAGTAGTTGTATTGGAGCGGCCATTACTTTTCAACTGTGCCGGAGGATTCGGGGACATACATACTCCGATCTAAAATTCAGCTCACACCACAGCTCAATCCAATCATATTGTTGCGTGTCCCAAATTCGTGCAATTCTTTGGCAATAATTTCATAACTGTTTCATTAAACAGTAATTATTATTTGCAAATCCTAAAGTTCAAAATAGGTATTTATATATAATTGACCCAAATCCATGTTATACATAACTTGTTTTTATACAGATATGTGTATATAATATTGTATTTTGCTGTACAATTACACGTTTAAAAGGATAATAATTATATACACACAACGTACTTGTATAATAACCACATTCTAAGTTGTTTTACATAGTTTGCTTCACATTTGCTTGTTGCATCTTTGAAATACTACTTGGTTAAACTGCACTACATTAGTCACTATCTACACCACCATGCTGGGTTTGAGCTCATAAGGCAAACACACAGTTATGTTATGATCTTCCGTCCTGATGCAATAACCATCTCAGTCAGCTGTGCAGCATTCTCCATAGCCACTGTATGGCTACATTTTTAGGATATCTTATATTCGATTCTCACCAAGTGAGACCACACCAATGACAGTATAATCACATATGCATTTAAGTTGTCAACTTATCGAGGATGTCTGCATATGTTGTGTATCGTCTACCTCTGTGTTGAAGTCTTATTCCTGCCCTTGGATTAAAAAATCATAGGCATTACAAATTTGTAATATCATGACATCCACAAAGCCTTGGACATGGCTACCAATTATATTAACGTTGCATGGGCTTCATTATTAGTATGCTATTCATATTAAAAACGATGAAACAATATAAATAATATATGTTTTATACTAGTACTCTATTATTCCCAATTGAAAAAACGGCACTACAAAATAATGATATATTAATTTTGTAGTGCCGTAGATATTATTAATAACAGTTTCAGGCAATAACAAAACTTGGTTGTGTTGAGGTAAGTACATCAGGTAAAAATTCAAATACGCTATTTTTTCAATTAAATGGTTCCACAAGATAGAGTTTGTTATGAAGTTTATGATAGTTTTTGAATTTTTTTGATATCTTCATTATTTCCGACGTAATTCCGCTTTTTGTTTCAGAAAAACAACACTTTTTGGTATTGAATTTCAGTCCATTTCTTGTGCACAAACTGGCCCCAGAAGCTTGATGTACTGCATTTTATTATATAGGAAAACGGCCATAAAATTGTGTATATTGAAGATATTTATGCGAAATAAGAAGTTATGTGACCCAAAAAATCATATTGATATGATTTGACCTTGACCTAATTAATTGACCTTCATTGTATATTTGACCTAATTACTGTGATTATTTGCATTATTTGAATGTAATTAATTAGGAAATGCCTACTAAACTATTAGAGGATTGAAGATTGTTAATATATTATATTGTTATAGCATACTATGAAATTAGTTATTTAATGACCTTATTAATTGACCTATATTTAATAATTAACCTATTTACCGTTATTAATTACATAAATCGGGTAGGAAAAGGCCTGTTATAGGTTGAACTCTGTCAGTCAGTTTATACAGTGACTGTAATATATTATGACTGCTACCTCTTAAAATCCATAATTTGTTGATGACCTAATTAGTTAACCTAATTTCTTATTTGACCTATTTACGGGGATTAATTAGGAAATGGGCATACCAATCTTAAGAATGAAAGAAATTGTTAATAGATCAACTTGAAATGTTACCAATTATGCATGACATAATTAGTTTAATATTTTCCTAATTAGTTGAACAATTTTAAATACTTAATTCAGTAACGAGGATTAACAGTATGAACAATTTGTTAATACAACAATCTGAATTCAATGTGACTTTGTAATAAAATGCACGCAGACTAATTGATGAACATTTCTGTAATTAGTATGCCACAACAGGTAAATTTAAAGGGAATTATATGGATAAACATTACAACAGAATGAATATTAAGAACATTTATTATAACAGATTCAAACATAGCGGCAATGTGAATAATTTCATGAAACACTGGATGCATATAATGAATTTGGAAGAAGAGTGTGTGATATGCGATGCAGATTAAAAACAAATTGACATTTTATTACATAACTTGCTTCATAAATAATATGCTTAACTGCAATTATGTGAACCTAACAAAATATTCAACTACAATTAATACAACGAATATATATATGCTATTATAAATTTTGTACTACAATAGTGTAAATGGTTTTCAACAATTTCAAGTAAATTCAAGCAACAACTGCACAAATTAATACAAATTAATTTCCATCATCTTACAACTGTCTTGAACACTTAAAGATAAACACCATTCATAACTATTCAACTACAATTTAAATTATTTCAACAATTGCAACTGTTTTATTTGTGACATATTAATTAGAAAAAAACAATCACTTAATTAAAAAAATTAACTATATTTCACTTATTATTAATTAATAATACAAAATAATATTATTAATTAGACTATTAATTAGTCCTACAAATTTAATTTGAAACAATATAAACTACAACTTATATAAAGACTACCCGTTTGATCTTCCAACACTGAAACATGAAAGTCACACTGAATCACTTGTCTTGATGGAAATGATGTGGTGTAGTATGAAAAAAGAAATGTCATAATTAAAGACATAACAAAATAAATTTGTTAATATAATATTAAAAAGTTAATTACATAATAATTAGTTATAACTTTAAGTACAAAAGTAAAAGCAATTCGTTTTATAGATTGAGATGGTTTGGGATTTAAATAACGATGCTATGGAAAGCGTCACTAACAACAAACACAGATTCAGTCAGCTTGAACACATTTTTCTTTAAACATTTAATTTTGGCATGTTAATATCAAACTAAAAACGGTAAATATTCATTATATATAGATCTTGTCACTGTTACAAGTGAACAATAACACCAATTATATGTGATGGTTGCGATGGATATGGATTTAATTAATGCTACAAAAGCGCCTACTGATGCCAGCGTGATACGGCGTCGACTGTTGAAAATGTACGCCTAGAACGCCAAAGTTACCCACGTCGGTATGTTGCTCGGCAGGCACGTACACTTATGCAACATATATCATTTTAAAGCTAATATTTAAATCTACACTAACATCGCTATTTCATTACGTAATCTTTACATTTTATTTACGCATTTAACAAGCATAGAAAACATTAAACTTCACTTACCTACACACACAAAACGTCATGGTGATATCATTTGCATAGCAGCAGCGACGTATTTTCTGCGACCATGTGATCTCTGACGCGGCGCCGCGCCGCGCCGGCGTCATTTTCATGCACAAGAAATGGATCAGTTTTGGCCGCTAGAAGGCAATACGCCACCTAGCGGATTCTGATATACCAACTTGAGGGGTAAACTTTGTGACCTCGTAATTTTATTAGTTATATGTTTAAGGTATACACATGTATGTTGTATTGATATGGCTTAATGTCTGGCGTGGCATTTTATTAATCGTCCAGGTAAACAACCCTGTTTTTGAGAAGTGTTTCGTATGAACTGCTCGGCAGTTGATCGTGAAATTGTATCGCCAAGCAGTAGCGTTAAACGAATGGTCCCCGTCGTCGAAAAGGTGCCACCAAAACATAAACGTAACATTGTGTCGTAGTGTCTCCCGCTAGATTTGACAAATGTTCAGTAAATAGTGCAGTTTGAGGCATAACACGGAATCTTTCGCTAATTTAGTGTTGCTCCACTTCTTGAAATGGATTGATTACATCTCGGAAGCGACTCGGACGCTGGTATCGAGCTGCGTTTCTTCTCGAAAACATCGAACTTGGACAACGAATTCGACTAATTTCTACGTGAGCTGCCATTTTTGTTTGTTTGAGTGCGGCGTTGAGCAAGGTCCATAGCATACTCAGAATTTAGACGTTTCATGCTCAAATCTGAGTACGATTACGTGCTCAGAAAGTGTTATAACCTCCGTGAGTATGAGCATGGTGTGAAAGCGAGGCTTGATCATGAAATTCTGAGCACCGAGTACGGCTTTATAACCTCGGGCCCTGGATGCAATGCCATGTTGTTCTGCTTGGGGATGCTCTAATCGTAGCGAAACTGGTAAACGGTTATTCGGGTTTCCTTTCGATAAAAGCAGGAGGAAGGTATGGGAAGCGAAATTGAAACTGGAAGGTTGGAGATCAAAGCCAGGGGGCTCAAAACTGTGCGAGGTAGGTGGCGATATTCAAGGTTAATCATGCAATAGTAGTGGTTCGCAATTTTGCCGTACGCAATAGGAAAAGCTCGTTTAAAGAAAAAGCGGTGGCAAACAATTCCATGCGATATTCATATTCTAGATCTCTACCGTACATTTAATTAAATTTGTCAATCTGTATGTATGTGTTGATAGACATGAAACAAAGAGATGGTTAAAATGCCTAAATACCCTGATCCCATCATGGTATTATTATAATTATGGCTTGAATGGGCTATATCTATGCTTTTGCAGGTTGTGGCTATTTTTGCTATGGTTATATAAATATGCAATTTTAGCAAAATTTTGAAGAAATTATTCCACTTGCAGATTAATTAACTATTATGTAATCGGTTGATCAATTTAAGTGATTTACCAAATGTAGATGAGTTGTTTTGAATGAGATATTTATGATGATTGACCACCACTGCAAGTAATTGCTATACATCATATTACGTGGTTAGAAAACACCTTTTTGGCAAAGTCCAAATGCAATAAATGTGTAAACATCAAAGTACTTTCCTGGCATGATTATTACAAATAATCATTTATTTAATTTCAGGCTCATTTTGAACAGGATCAATTTGAAACGCATCGTGTTGATGGAAAATGCAAACTGAAGCCAAACGCAGTGCCAACAATCTTCAGTCATCAACCAGCACCAAAGAGGCGCAAACTCCCCAGATATAATCCTGCTGCTGCTGCCACCAAATCTCCGTCTGTCTGTCTTCGTCAGATCATCCATATTGTGCAGGTCCCCAGACAACTCCGTCAAAGGTGGATGACAAAAGTGAAAGTAAGTGGTTGCTGAGAATACATTTTCAGTTGTGCCAATAAGTCCTGCAAATGCTTGTCACAAAAAGTGACAAAAGGGCATTGTAAAAAAATCAAATTCTCCATTATGATATGTTATGAAATCATAAGTTTAAGTAGTAATCTAATGTGTATTTTTGCACCACTAAAACGTTTGCCATTCATGTTAGACACACACATGCGCACACACACACACACACACAAAACCTCAATTTCTTCTGAGCTACCAAATAATTTCCATTATTCTTAGAGATATGACCCTGAAATATAGCACAACAACAAAGACTACAGCATTTTGTTCCTACTGTGCATAGTCAAAAGCCATTTCTCAAACATTACTTGGAATACAGACTACCGATTCATTCATATGAATGGTTGTGGGATATATTAATTTGTTAAAAATTCTTTGATGTGATGTAGAATCAAGTCTATTCAGATCGTGTTTCAATAAGTACCTCGTTCAGAGATAATTAACAATCACTACTGGTATTGCATAACATTTTATTATATTGTAGGCGACACGAATAGCACTACTAGCGACAGTCCAAAACCCACTAGCAGCAAGACATGCCCTATGACATATCGCCACCATCTGAAAGAAGCCATGAGCTGAAAGAAGCACAAAGGAAACTGCGCGCCATGCAGATAAGGGTGACATTGTTGCAAAAACAAATGAAGCGTGTGAAACGCGAGAAAAGGGAACTGATTAAGAATCACGCAAAGTGCATGGTTTCCTTACACAAAGTATTTACTGATGACCAGCTACGTGCACTAGGTAGAAAAAGCATGCGCGGTAGCAAATGGAGTGCTAATACTGTAAAGAAAGCCTTGCAGTTGCGTTTTGCATGTGGGTCAACTGGATATGAACAGTTGTTAGAGCAACAGTTTCCCTTGCCGTCATTGCGCACGCTACGGAGAAAAATGCAGGGTGTTGTGTTTGAACCCGGTGTTCTAGATGAGGTGTTTAGTTTATTACAGTTGAAAGTACAACAATGGAAATCGCAAGAATGCGAGTGTTGTTTGACCTTAGATGAAATTGCAATTACCTCCAGTGTCGAATTTGACCAAAGTAGTGGTAAATTACTAGGTGACATTACCCTGCCAGGCCATACCAGCAATGCTAATAAGTGGAAATCTGTTCAAACAGGTGTTATTCTATCAACACAGTCTATCATAGACATTCAGAATGAGTTACTTGACAAAGGCCACAGTTATCTGTTAACAGCTAGATTTACCCAGGATTGTCTAGAAAATCTGTTCAGCTGTGTACATCTGAAAAACCCTGTTCCCTCTCCAGTCGAATTCAAATACGCATTGAAAATATTGACTGTTGCCCAGTTCCTGAAAACATCTACTACTGGAAATTATGAGAATGAGGAAGGAGAGTTTGTGGCAGACTTTCTTGATCAGCAGCAGGTCTCACCTAAGCTAGCAGAGTCAGACTTACAGTTACAGCCAATGATCTTTTCTGAAGCGAAATCTGTGAATGAACTTGGTAGTGCAGAAGAGAACAGCTTGTACTACCTAGCTGGATACTGTGTATCAAAAATCCAGAAGCATGACAAAGTTTGTGACAATTGCATCTCAAGTGTTGTTAGTTCCAATGTTACATCTCTTGATGCTGCCAAACTAACTCAGTTTAAAGAGTATAAGGATGGCAGCCTTACCCATCCAACAAAACAAGCATTTCAGGTCTTGTTGGCATGTGAAATGGTGTTTCGTCAACAGGATGAAAAACTTCTTATGTCGCAAAGAAATGTAAAGGCATTCTTGGTGAATGTTTTTGAATTAGCAACTACGGAAGTCCAACTCCCACTTTGTCATACTATCAAACATAAGCTGATTGGGCGATATACTGTTGTTCGGCTGCATATATTTTCCAAGATGTTACGACTTGCAAGGAAGAATGCAAGTTCAGTGCATAAATCCGGTAGTGAACTTGGCAGTAAGAGTATGGCAATGAGACAGATGGTGAAACATATTAAATAGAAATGTGACACGTTGCATTTATTTGCACTGTAAAGTTCATTTGTAGTTGTAGTGATAGTTGTTGGCACTAAGCTAAATGCCAACATTTTACCTTGTTAAATTGTTAACTATGTAAGTCAGTTAGATGTGAAGTTATACAAGGTTGAATTGACTGATAGGTCACGTGTAATGCAGTCAAGTTTCTGGAACCTTCAGGGTACTAAATTACCCGTGGTACGCATTGTATTTTCCAAGACGTTATAACATCAAGAAAGAAGGCAAATTCACTGCATAAATCTGGTAGTGAACTGGGCAGTAAGGGTATGGCAATGGGACATATGGCGAAGCATTAAATAGAAATGTGACATGTTGCACCAGTCTGCACTGTAAGATTCATTTTGTCATTATGGCATTGTGGGCATCATACTAAATGCCAACATGTTACTTCTCAAAAGTGTTACTTTGTAAGTCAATTACATATGAAGTTGTGAGTAGTTGAATTGACCGAGAGGTTTAACATTGCAATCAAGTCTGAAATATTCAGGGTACTATATTACCTGTTGTACGCATTGTATTCTCCAAGATGTTAAGAACTGCAAAAATGCCAATACACTGCATAAATCTGGTAATGAACGTGACAGTAAGATTTGTGTTGGCATTATGAAGTTCAGACACACTGCTAAAGTTCACCTTGTTAAAAGTGTTACTTTGTAAGTCAATTACATGTGAAGATGTGTATGTGCAGCTTTGAGAATAAAGGTATTCGCTTTTGCCAATATGTGTTAAATATGAACATACCCGGTACTACAGTGCATTTTGGATATGTTGAACTTCCAGGGACCCGTGGCAATACTTCTAGTTATCAGAAACTCCACTAATCAAGATCTGTTTTATGGCCTTATATGACTGGGACTGAAGAGAAAGATCGACATAAGCAAGTCAACTAAAATGACAGTTTGAGTTATCTGAAGCGCACTGTATATATTTAAACAGGGTCCCATAGAGACAGTCATGCTGAGTGCTACTACTGTATATTAATATGTTGCCTACTGGTCTGTATAATAATAACCAATACCATAACAATGTCCTAGGTTCATATTCGTTTAACAGAGGAGCAAACTTTCTCAATCTTTATGCAATGTTCACAACTGTGCACTGAATCACTGTTGCTGCTGCTGCGCTGCAACTGGACCGAAAATGGCGCCCGTGTTTTATACACCAACTCTCCACCCCTTCATAGTGATGCACAAAGTATCTTTAAAATATTTAAACATATTATATTGTTATATTACGAAATATCTTTACTTATAATTTTAATGTATGACGTAGACCCTTTTAATATGTGTGTATGTATATATATATATATGTATAATAAACACTTTTATTTTCATGCATTGTGCGTATAAAAATTATTAATTATACTCATGACTGGGAAATTTGTACCAGGTCAAAAACTGTATCCCTGAAATCTCACCATTCCTGACCCTCTTACCTTTTTTGTGATCAGATTTATTGTTAAAACGACCTAAAATATTAGGATGCACGATTTATGCTCCCACCACACCAGTATAAATACTCATTAAACTGCTATAATAGAGAATACGTATGAAAACATTTCATAAAAGTAGCATAACTAATATTAATCAGTCATCCATACATGTGTGTAGTAATAATTAGACATAACATGTGATGTATCGTTATCAGCTGTGCACTGAATCACTGTTGGCTGTTGCTGCTGCTGCGCTGCAACTGGACCGAAAATGGCGCCCATGTTTTCAATTGGCCAAACTATATATCAGGCCCGTATGTAGGTACGTAACAAACTCCGCCACCCCGCGGCGGCCGCGAGCATCGTTTCGCTGTAGAGCGCTTCGGGGAAAGGGGTCGACTTCTTTCCTGTAGCGTCATCGGTCTATTTTAGGGATACCCAAGCCACAGCCATACTGATGACGTAGTTTATGTGTTCCCCTGCTACCTTGTTTTCAAATTGTTGATATCGGAGGGAAAGTTGTGAAATTTTGAAATCGAACGTCATTTTCAGCGTCAATATTCATCTTGAAGGTAAGGATATGACAGTTTTTAAACTTTATACACATGTTTAATGTATATTTATGTATATATTGGCCAAGTTTGGGAAAAATCTATGGCAGAGAAGTACTTGTTTTTAGTCGAGGGAAAAACGATTTTCGCTCCGAGAAATGTCGATGTTGATAAATTCGAACGGTCACCCACTGTTTTATTTTACCATCAAAACCATGTTTAATTGTGCCATTAAAGCATCCAATATTAATTTTATTATATTTTAGCAAGTTATGGATTGTTGGTAACTCATGCAATAATACGGATTAGAGGATGATTGCCGATTTGTGATCGTTCTCAATCGTTGTTGTGACCAGCCCGGTGATCACGTGACCTGTTTTAGGCATCCTCATTGGCTATTCAGCAAGTGCTTACAAACAAAGACGTGCATTTATGATTTAAGCTTGTTTGCTGCTCGATCTACAGAAGTTTCAATGCAATTCTGCTAAATCAGTTGTTATTTACTTAATGTTTTGACAGTAACTTAGTGTATTTAGTTATTTTATTTGATAGTGATTGTATATTTGATTGCAATTAGATTATTTAACTTAGCAGTCCTCTTTGTTTTTGTTGGCTGTTCAGCCTATTTGAGCTAACACAAAAGGTGATTCAACACAAAAAGAAGCCATTGTTACTCTAAATTGTAATTGAAACTACTTGTATGTCTTATATGTGATTGTGGTTTATGTGACGAATACTTAAACACAAATATACAAGCTGTAGGATTCAGGTTATATGAGTGGTGGGTGTGATTATATATTAATTGATTAACTGTTACTCAATTAATACATAATCATTCCAACACGTGCACATCACATGCAGTTATAATAATAATTTAAGTATAATATTGAATCTTGTTTTACTATCTGTAATCTGGATACTATTACATTGTAATTAATACATGTTATACATTTAAATTTCAGAAGATGCCTCCAAAAAAGAAACGGAAGTCTCCTGCTGCTAAAGTTGGACTTGCTAGGCAGCATTTAACAGACAACTTCGCTACCTTGCCCTGTGTTGGTGAAGATGTCTTGAATGGCCATGTGTTGTTTGTGTACACTGAACACGACCGTGTGATTTCGCATACACTCACAACTTTGAAGGATGTTGTTCCTGGGGATCTTTCGTCTTATAAGTACCGGGTCCAGAAACTGTGTAAGACATTGGACAAGTACAGACATCTAACAGAAGGAAGCGAGTTTGTGAAGTTTGATGTGCTTTGCCGCGGAGTGTTTGTTCAACCTGGACCTGTTCCGTCGACATCGACCAGATCTGCACAATTGTCATGTTTGCATGTCCATGTGTCTAAATAAGTCGGTTAATTAGTTATTCATGAAATAATTAAGTGTAATTGTGGAATACAATTTAAATACTTAATTTTGTTATCTCCAGTTTCTCTACTGTCTAGTAGTGTTTCTTGTGTGTATGTCATTAAATATATTAATTATGAATCATGTTTTAAAGAAATTTAAGAGTCCAGTAAGTTGGTTAATTAGTGATTCGGGAAGTAATTAATGATGTTTAATTGGAGAAATACTATGGACAGACACATTACTTTCCCATCACTTGTTTGTATGTTATTTTGTGGTGTGATCTCACTGAACATTTCATTAAAATATATGATGTATGAATGAATTTAAAAAAAAAAAGATATTGAATCGGTCGTTTGAGTAATTAATTATTAATCTAAGAACTTAATTAGCATCACAATGTAATTAAAACTACATAATTTTAAATAGTTGTCTATAGGAATTATGCACTACAAATGTTATCTTATTAATATTAAGAAAGTTACGACATTTTGAAGTGCAAAAACTTTGATTATTGGTCACACGTTTGCCTATGTTTTACTGTTAAACAAAGGGACGAAATTTAGACATAATTGCCGACATTCAAATTGGCATAACTTTCTTAATATTCACCATAGTACAAATATCTAAGCACCATGTTAAAGGTAATTCCAAGCTCTTTCCAGTGGTATCAGTTTTATTGAGATACAAAGTATTCTAAAAAAATTGTATCCGGATAGCTATTCGCGTTTAACTTCTGTTCCCATTTCGTATGCACAAGTCATGAATAGGTCGCGGATAGCTATCCGGTCGTGTTTAAGTTTAGACGCATGGGATTCTGGAACTGTCGATCTCACTTTCGCGAAAATGGAAAACAAGCAGAAGACAAAAAGGCCGAGGAAACCAAATTTCACAGACGCCGAAATCATAGTACTTCTAGAAGAGATAGGAGTCGACCACTATATCCAGTTTTGCTCACATAATCAATCAGTGACAAAAAAATGAAATTTGGAGAAAGATAACATCGAAAATTAGTGCGTGCGGTGTAGCCGAGCGGTCGCCGAGACTGCCATATGAAGATATTATCCTTGCGATAATCGGGGATAATTCTAGTCTGCTGACTGGAATTGATGGTAAGCACACGCCGCTTTTCTTACTTTGATTAACAAACGCACCACTGCTAAATTTGGTTCAGTGAAGTTTATTATGAGAGACGAATGATTTAAGGCCCTCTGTAAACCTAGGAGGCTAGGTTACTGTGAAATTGTCTTTATATGTGAACCGTAATGCCAAAATGAGACGCTTCTCGAAAAACATGCATATTGCTTTTATTGCATGTTTGAATAGCGCACACTCAGAGAGACAGAAACATGATACCTCAGTGTTACATATAATCGCATTATTTCCAGAGATACAGCAATTTGAATGTCAAAAATATGATTTTGAGAAAAACTGCTTAAAAAGTGTTCACTCTAGATATTGGCTACGGATTATTTCACGGTGGAAACTCAATTTCCCAAAAAATTGCTGTGTACAATTTGAGCACATGAATAAGGAACAGTAGCAAATGTTTTGCTTAATTCCAGTTGTTCAATAAATACCACTGTACTGTATTGGACATTATGTAATAATAATAAGTTATTATTATTAAAAACATAATTAATTGTTTATGAAGAAATTGCACATATTTTGTTTTCTTTATTTCAGTGCAAGGGACAGACACCTGCACGGAATTTGAATGTATACAAGTCTTGGACACCAGTCTGAATATTTGTAAGTTCTCATGTGATTCAAAATAATAAACGGAAATCATGATGCCATGTGAAATTAATAAATACTAAACAAATTGGTGTCTAAGATTTTTGTTATATTTCATCCAATGCATATGTGGCCTTATTTGAGCAGTGTTTGAAAAAAAATGCAGTATTTACAAAATGTTAACAATGAACAATAGGGTAATTTCATGCCAACCTAGCCAGGTCCCCGGGTGAACATCTTTTTTTTATTAAATTTTACCCACGTGTGCAGCTAAGTAAATGGTGTTTGCAAGCAATGTTTAAGTCAGTGGCAAATTGTAGTTGTTTAAAAACGTATGGTTATTTGAATGCAGGGACTATGGTATTATTCATATTCATATTGTGGCATGTGGTTTTGTGGGATTTTTAAATGGGTTCTGTTGAAAATTTTTGTCACCACTGCGTTTCTCAACTGTCAGCTTTGCCTCGCCGATCATGATATCAAGAACATGTGTTAATGTGGCTTAGAAAGTGAAATATTTGGATAATGGAATTCTGTGGCGATTATTGTAAAATAATCATAACTGAAAATCCTCATTGATCTTGGGTGGGGACAAGAACAGTTAAAAGACAGCACATTGTATGAGACTAATGATTACATTAACAATAATAATGAAAATAACTTTAATGTTATGTAAATTAATATTTATTATTTATGAAATTGCAGTTCTGTTGTTTTATATATTTCAGGGCAAGATACAGGTTTCCAGCCAATAGAAGATTGTGACGAAAGTCTGAGTACTTGTAAGTTCTCATGTGATTCACCTTACTTGTAAATCAAATGTCCCTCGCAACTGAAAATAGAGCATCATGTCCCATTTTTGCACTCAATAATCACATTACAATTCTTTGCCCATGTTAAGGCTCATATATACAGTAAGTGGGACCGAGACCTTGATAGCCTTCATAAATGATGTAGCTATAGCCACTGTCTATAGGCATCCCAAGATGAGAAACATAATATATTCAGCCGGTTTCATGACTTCAACAAATGTCCTTAAATTCTTCATGGGCGCTCCATATTATACATGCCTGATGTATACATGTTGGCATGATCTCCCACCTCCTCCCAAACAGGAATAATTCAATCACACAATGTTCTCACTGTATACTAGAAATTATACAACCATCCATTCTACATAATGTCTTGTTGCAGCTGCATCCATTACCTGTGCAACACAAGCACCAGGAGCAGAATGTGTCAGTGGCACAGGAGTGATGCTAAAGACAAAAAGTAAAAAAGGCAAATTTCACCAAAATCCAAGTGGAAAGTCCTTGGAAAAAGGGCTGGAAGACGAAACTGGCCTCTTTGCTGACTACCTGCGCAGCAAAATAGAAAAAAAACAAGATGATGACTGTTTTGATGGATAACAAAAACAGAAAAGTCTTGCTTGAGATTGAAAAGCTTGAATAAGACTTCGGAAAGTGAAATGAGTGAACTGGCTCAGATTGCAAAATGACAGTAGTGTTGCTGCCCACACCTTATCTTATACACTATTTGTTAAAGATTGTGGGACTCTGTTTATCTGTGTCTGAGCATACCTCCGCCAGTGTTGCATGTATGTGGCCAACATTTGTTGTTGCTAATGTAGTCAAGTATTACTGTTTGTTGTACAATTGATTGTTGTGGTCTAAAATTTTAAGAAATTCAGTCTTATTCCAACTGATTCAACAGTTAATAATTAAGAAATGCAGTATCCAAATATTAAATTAATTCATTTTTTATAACAATAATGCAATAATAAAACATCCTATAAAAATGATGAGTGATCAAACACTGATACATCGTCATCAACAGTTATTGTTGTTTTCTCAGTCTCGGGTAGCCTTCCCAGGTCAGCTGCGAAAAAGGGTTGTTGCAGGACGAGGTTCAATCACACCGTTATCAACAATAATTGTTGATTACTCGGTCTCGGGCACCTCTTCCAGCAGCAACGCGGGCTCATTCTGACACAGGGTTGTTGTTTGCAGGACGTGGTTCATCCACATCGGAATCGGCATCTGAACTCCCCGAGGAGGGGTCAGGGTCTCTGTCACTGTCAGAGTCTGATGAAACCTCCACTCTCAGCCTCCTAGCACGGTTATGAAGCATAACACACACTGTAATAATCTTGCACGCCTTGGCAGGTGCCAAACGTAGTCTGCGAAGACAGTGCCATCTTCTCTTTAATACTCCTATGGCCCTTTCCACTGCTGTACAAGCTGAACTGTGTCGGAAGTTGTAGGTTCTCTATTGACGTGTAGTGGGGTTCGTAAGTGGAGTGAATAACCAGTCGCGCAGCATATAGCCACTGTCTTCCAGGATGACTCCTCTGAGAGGCTTTCTTTGGTTGTTCTCAAATGCATCGAAGATAGATGACTCGCGTAGGATCCGAGAATCGTGAACACTTCCTGGCCATTTGGCAATGCAATTAATGAAGACAAGGTCCGCATCACATATAACCTGGGAAACAAACAATATTTAAAAATTAAATATAAGAAACACAAAAAGTGCTTACATGCACACACCTTTTATTGTATTCATTTGATTGTATTCATAATTAAACATACCAACAAAGTATATCAACTTATTTATTGCTTTTAATATGACCAATACAGTGAAGAAAATGCAGTTGTGTCTGTCAGTTTAGGCACACTAATACTACCTCCTGGTAGTATTCAATTACGATGGTTACTTTTAAAGTTACAATGATTTAAAGGGTACACCCGTCAAAAGTAGTTTAGGATATAATAACTTATAATAAAGTTAACAGTGTGGAATCATCATAATTCACAAAACTTCACTTCAGCACAAGAAAAAACCATTGCTATTATAATAATCGTGTCTGCACATGCATTACTTTATGACACGCACCACAGTACGTAACGTCAAAACCAAAATTTTAAAATAACCTTTAATACAGCACACGTATTTAGTCTTTCAGAATTTATAACATTCTGTACTGGGCAACACGAACAACGAGTGTTGGAATGACGCACTGACTTATAAATGTTATGAAGTAAGTTCATCAACGCCCACTGACCCAGTACATGTACTGGACATAAATCCGTTATACCAATGTTTGGTGTTGTTTAAGTTTGGCTGTTTATTAAAAATGTCGTAGTTGTACCGACAATGACAAATGCATACGTACATACATACAAACACACACAGTACGAAAAATAAAACATTCATACCCATCGTCCCGTAACTTATTCTTATTTCGAATACTGTGGTAATCCCAAAACTGGGCAATATCCCACAGCTAGCAATAAAAGAAAAGGATAAAACACATAACATATAGTTATTAACTTTAACGTCTTTAGAAAGGACAGAGAAACAGACACTACTGGAGGGGGGGTATTTCAAATATCAAAAGATGACCTCATAACAAGCCACCTACCAGACCTAGACACTAACAGTGAGAGCATTTGGACTGAAACCCAGATAACAGGAATGAAACCAATAATCATGTGTACCCTCTATCGTCCCCCAAATGACTCTCATGGAACTCAAATCGAAGAACTAGACCTAGCCCTTTCTAAATTAGGTAACAAGATCAACACACATAATGTCATCATTACTGGCGATTTCAACCTCCCTAACATCAATTGGGAAATTCACCAAGTCACAACTAACAATGGATACAGTACAGCTGCTGCCAATAAATTACTCTCTCTTACAGAGGAACATGGTCTGATCCAACATGTCAAGGAACCCACGCACAGACAGGGAAATGCCAACAATATTTTAGATCTTGTCTTCACCAATAGACCTGGGTTAATAAAGAAGATAAATGTAGTAGACGGAATAGCAGACCATAGCACAGTCATTATTGATGTAAACATTTCGCCCAAACGCAAACATCGTCCAAAACGTAAAGTCTTCATTAGAAATAAAGCCGACAATATTAACATCCAGAAATCTCTTGAAAACTTTACACATGAATACTTCTCTCAAAACCAAAACATGACTGTCAATGACAAGTGGAATCTTGTTTCCACGAAAATCATCAACATTATGAACCAATATGTACCGCACCGACTTACTACTTCAAGACACAATCTTCCCTGGTTCAATAAAGATTTAAAGAAAATGTGCAAAATAAAGAAACAGCTATATAACAAAGCAAAAAGAACTAGAAATCCAGAAGACTGGAAAGAATTCTGTGACATCAGGAGAAACATGCATAAACACCTTCGTTCTGCTAGACTATCCTACATAAGTCAATTCCTGACAACAACAATAACAGAGAAACCTAAATCATTTTGGAGCTTCATTTCTAAACTTAGACAGGATAACCAGGGTATTGGGGACCTTAACATTGCTGGTAACATCATTAGCGACGACAAACATAAAGCAGAAGCCTTAAACAATCAGTTCCAAAGTGTCTTCACACACGAAGGAAATTCCACCCTACCAGATATGGCCAGAAGTCCACATGGAGAAATCCCCAAACTAACAATTACACTTAAAGGAGTACTTGATCAACTTTCCAAAATTAACATTTCTAAATCGCAAGGACCAGATGGCATTCCACCATGGTTCTTAAACAGATATGCCTCTCATCTAGCACCAGTAATACATGACATTTTCCAATCATCTGTTGACTCTGGACAAGTCCCCAATACCTGGAAAGAAGCCAATGTAACAGCAATTTTTAAGAAAGGAAGTAGAGCAGAAACATCTAACTACAGACCAATATCCTTAACACCTGTGGTTTCTAAACTTCTTGAACACATCATACATAGTCACATTATGAAACATCTTGAACAGCACCACATTCTAACTGACCACCAACATGGCTTCCGTGCCAAAAGATCAACTGAAACACAATTAATTCAAACAATCCATGACATAAGCAAATCACTTGATGAGAAGAAATCTGTAGACATGGCCATCCTTGACTTCACCAAAGCATTCGATAAAGTTCCACATAAAAGATTAATCCACAAACTCAAACACTATGGCATCACAGGCCCAATATCATCATGGATAAATAGCTTCCTTACAGGAAGAACTCAACAGGTCGTTATAAATGGATCTAAGTCAACATCAACTCAAGTCATTTCTGGGGTACCACAGGGCACAGTACTGGGGCCCCTACTTTTCCTACTTTACATAAATGACCTGCCAGACAATCTTTCCTCAACTGTTCGCCTTTTTGCAGACGACTGCCTGTTATATTCACCGATTAAAACTGACCAAGACACATCTGTCCTCCAAAACGATCTGCTCAAACTTGAGAAATGGCAACACACGTGGCTTATGAAATTCAACCCCACTAAATGTTATACAATGACAATAGCCTCAAGAAAACCGACACCAAATCTCTACACATTCTGCGGACAACAACTTAAATCTGTTGAATCACACTGTTATCTTGGCATACATATATCAAATACATTAAATTGGACAATACAAAGCAACTCGGTCACAAAAAAAGCACAACAGACATTGGGAATGATTAGAAGAAATTTAAATAAATGCCCAACCCAAATCAAGTCCATAGCCTACACAACCCTTGTCCGCCCCATACTTGAATATGCGTCAGCATCATGGGATCCACATTGCCTAAGAAATATCAAACTCATAGAAAGAACCCAGAGACAAGCCGCCAGATTTTGTAAGAACAACTATTCTAGAGAGCCTGGAACGGTAACACAACTCCTTAAAGATCTCCAGTGGGACACCCTCCAATCACGAAGAAAAACCCAAAGACTTAGCATATTATATAAAATGGAACATAACCTCATAGATATCCCACTAGATCAATACACCAAACGCAACACCAGATGCTCACGTAAACATAATAAACAGTTAGTACAAATCAGGCACTCGACAAACATATTTGGAAACAGCTTTTTCCCAGTCACAATAAAAGAGTGGAATTCTCTACCTCCAAGCATTGTATCAAGTACGTCACTGAATTCATTCCAGATTAGCCTAGCCCAACATGTAAAAAATTAATCCATAAGAGCCACCATGCGCACTGGCGTGATGTGTCCATAGGACATTTTGCCAGTCAAAATACAGATACAGATAGTGGGTGGACATAAATCCGTTATACTAAGGTTTTGTTTTGTTTACGTCTGCCTGTTTTTACTAACAATGTCGTATTTGTGTTTGTCGCAGTTGCTAGATAAAAAATCCGCAGATTGCGCATCCATATTATTCATTGTCATTGGCATTGCACAGCCACGGGTCCAGCAACTGTGCCTAACATACATGTAAATGTTTGGCGCTCGATTTACAGACGGCACACGTCACATTCATTGTATGGCAGGTTTCACTTTGTTAAATTACGTGGCACTAGTCTAGAGGATAATGATACACTTACCTGCACATTGATGGAATGATACCCCTTCCTGTTGACAAATTCGTGCTCATTCGCTGATGGAGCTTGAATACGAATTTGAGTTCCATCGATACACCCAACCACATTGTCATTGGGAATCCCATTCGCATGGTAAAATGTCGCCTTCGTCTTGCGCCTTGTCCGCTTGACGCCGATTCGGCAATTTGATGTGGTCAGGCGCTCTACGTAGTAATGCCTCCGTGACCCGTGTCACTGTCCGGCTGACGGTGGATTGGTCAACGCCGATGAGTTCCCCACACACATCCTGGGAACTGCCGCTGGCATAGTATCGCAGCGTTACTAGGACTTGTTGCAGCGGCGTCAGCGAGCCCAATCTATTTAAGATGTTTATGTTTCTCGCAATCCCGTCTGTTATCGCCACGATTTCTTGTCTTCCGAAGCGGAACTTTTGCAAGATTTCATATTCATCGAACACATCAAAAGGATGGCTTCGATCTCTGAAAATTCTATTTCTTCTCAACATCCGTCGCTGCCGGTAATGTAAAATAATGGCAGCCATTTTTATCCGGCGGATAGGCCACTAAACATATAAAAATATATGCATAACTTTATCCGCGTTTACGTCACCAGATAGACCTATCCGCGTTTTGTGCATACAGATTTATTACGTTTATCCGCCGGATAGCCGCTAAACGCGGATAAGGGAGTTATCTTCGAGGCTATATTTGGCGGAGATAGATCGTTGAAATTGGTGGTGTATCAAAGTTCATAAACAAGTGGAATTACTGATTGATAAGTATTATTCTTGCCTTAATATCATTCATAAAGTAGCAGTAAACATATATTGAGTAGCAGTTGTGCTTAAAGTTAGTTAGATAAAGTATTTTAGGACACTTTAGTCTAGTGAGTGATAATAGGGTACGTTAGCTTACGGCTACAATAAGTTTGTAAACAAGATTTAACAAACCTCGTTATGTGGTAGAATATATAGGTGATAAAGTAACAACCATAAACTACCTACACAAGATAATATCTGTGTAAGTCAGTACCTGCTAGACATTTTGATAAGGTAGCTTTGTTGTTAAAATTAAGCATTTGCGATAATCGGGCGAACTAAGTTTATGTAGCTAGTGTCTCTCTTATTCGCTAGGGCGCTGTATAACCTAAATAAATAAGGCAGTCTAGCGTACGCAATCTTACGTAAAGTGTAACATTTGTGCACAGAAAACAGTCTTCTTAAAGACTACATAGACAGTGAATAGTGTAAACACAGTTGACAAAACTATTTTAAATAGCTAATTAGATTATTATTATTAAATAAATTCTGATATGGCGCCTTGCAAGCGGCAAGTCAAGGCAAAGAGACACTTGGTGTGCGACGACTGCCACAGTTGGGTAGATTTTGCCTTATCCGGCTGTACGAAGTCATGGACAGAAACCAAGGAAGAGGGATTCACCTTTCAGTGCGTGGGGTGTTGGAAGGTGAAATGTCTGGAGAAAGAGGTAGCTAGGTTGGTAGATATTGTGAAGGGGATGGAGATGAGAATCAGCAAGGAGACAGATGGAATGGAGAGAGACGACAGGGATAAAGTTGGGAATACTGTGAAACTGAAGGAGCAGAGTAGTGGCAACAAGACCGAGGAAAGGAGACTGAGAGGAGGGAAGGTGATCGGAGGGGAAGAAAGTGGAGGATCGACGGCAGGAAATGTGACAGGTGTGAAGGTGGCAGGAGAGAAAGAGGTAGGAGGGAAAAAGAGACGGGAGAGGAGAGAAGGAAATGCAATGGGAGGAAAGATGACGGGAAGAAAGGAAGTGAGAGTACATGTGACAGAAGAGAAGTCGGGAGGGACGATGACAGGAAGAAAGGTGACAAGAGAAACAGCGTCAGGAAAGAATGGAACGGACGAGATTGTGACGGGAGAGCAGAAGACAGGGGAACAAGATTACAACCAGACAGATGCAAACCGTAGAAAGAGCTACACTGAGGCAGTGATTGAGGGGGCAATGAGGAAAGAGAGGGTGTTTATGGGCGATTCGATTATGAGAAAGACAGATAAGACTCTAAGCGAGGGGGAGGACGTCGTTGTTTGTCTACCGGGGGCTAGGATAGAACATGTAACTGAAAGGGTAGAGAAGGTACTGGGGCATGGCAAGGGAGGGTCTATACTAGTACATGTAGGGACAAATAACGCAGAGAGGGAGGGTACAACTGGGATAGTTCAGAAGTACAGACAGTTAGTGAAGAAGTTAAAGAAGACAAGAGTAGAACAGATTATCCTCTCAGGAATTTTGCCAGTAATGGGACGAAGGGGGCCGATATATAGAAACTGCAAGAGAATGGCGATCAACGCACTAGTTGAGCAGATGTGTAAAGAAGAGGGGGTGGGATTCGTAGATTTATGGGGATACTTTGTTGGGAGGGAAGATATGTACATGAGAGATGGCCTACATCTAAGTGGAAAGGAGGCAGCAGTTTTCTCAGAGAACTTGCTGCAATCTGTTGACAGAGGGACAGGCTGCATCTATTTAAACTAGATTCGCAGGGGGGATTCACAGAGAAGCCTGAAACTGGAGGCATAGATAAAGACAGCAGAAATAAATCGGCAAAGAACAGCCTGGAAAACTGTTCTGAATCAGGATATAAATGCATTTGTTTAAATGCAAGGAGCATAGTAAACAAAAGAAGTGAACTAAACATTATGGTAGAAGATATTGACCCTCACATAATAGGTATAACCGAATCGTGGGCCACCACTGATATATCAGATGCCGAATTGGGACTAACAGGATATGTAATGTTTAGGAAAGATAGAATAGGAAGAAAAGGAGGTGGAGTTATTTTATATATTAAAGAATCTATCCAGGCTTATGAAATAAAATTAGAAAGAGAAGCAGATTGCGAAGAAGCTGTTTGGTGCAACATAGTTACAGGAAACTCAACGTTAACAGTTGGGTTAGTTTATCGAAGTCCAAACATAAGCATAGAAGAGAATGAAAAAATACAAAACGCTATAAGGAAAGTAAGCAAACGGAACTGTATTATTATAGGGGACTTTAACCATGGGCATATACAATGGAAATCTCTACAGAGTATGGGGAGTGAGGACCACAAGTTTTTAGTTTTAGTACAAGATAGTTTCCTTTCTCAACATGTGCTAGAACCAACCAGGGGAGAGAATGTGTTAGACTTAGTTTTGTCCTCACAGAATGAATTAGTTGACAATGTTAAATTATGTGAGCCTCTGGGAAGTAGTGATCACAGCCAGATACATTTTACCATCAATGTAAAATCAGAAATAAATAATAAAAAGCAGTTCAGGAGAAATTTCCACAAAGGAAGATATAAGGAAATGAGGAAATATTTAGCAAAGATAGACTGGAATAAGATAGACTGGAATAACACACTGAAGAATAAGACAGCAACCGAATGCTGGAATATCTTAAATAGTGAAATTAAGTGCATAGTCGATAAATTTGTACCTTTCAAAAAACAAGGGAAACGGTCTAAAAAGAAACACTTATCGAAAGAAGCCATTAGAAAATTAAGTATAAACAAATGATGTGGAAGTCATATAGA